>OY740786.1:16893019-17493019 GCA_963514005.1 Raja brachyura | reverse complement strand
ATAATTATTTTCTGGTAAAATAAGCCAGAGCAATGGAAAATAATATTAAATGGAGCCAGTCATTTGAGAATGAAATTTAATTTATTTAAAATGTGATGTAATTGTGATTTAATTCTAAGAAGACTGTCTAGGTCAATTGAAAGTTACCAGAGCGAGACTGATTACTTTTTGTGATATTAATAAACAAAAATGGGAAATGAAGTTGAGTGGACATTTAAGGACTTACTGTTTATCTCAGTTTTCCTTCACTTCTTTCATAGTTACTAGAAATGTGAGTGATAATAAGTCATCCACAGGTTTATACTGGCACATAAGGTGATGCAATTAAAGTTAATCAATCTTTGTTAGATGTCAAAAGATATCAAGCAACGAAAGGGAGGAATTTGAGTTAGGCTGCAGATCACCTATGATGTAATTGTGGTGGAACTCGCTTATAGGCCGATGTTTACACTTACTGTCAGAGATGCCGATTTGCCCAGAAGACTAGCATCTGAAACAAAAGGAAAAAAATGCATTGGATGAATGGTCTTCCAACTGAAACATTAACCTGTGTATCTCTCTCTGCAATGCAACCAACGCTTGTTTCTAGCATTTTCTGTTTTTGTTTCAGATTTCCATTGGATTTTTCAGGCTAACCTTTGAACTACACATTGGTAGAATCATGGAATCATAGAAAATAGGTGTAGGAGTAGGCCATTCGGTCCTTCGACATTCAATATCATCATGGCTGATCATCCAACTCAGTATCCTGTACCTGCCTTCTCTCCATACCCCCTGATCCCTTTAGCCACAAGGGCCACATCTAACTCCTTCTAAAATATAGCCAATGAACTGGCCTCAACTACCTTCTGTGGCAGAGAATTCCACAGACTCACCACTCTCTGTGTGAAAAATGATCTTCTCATCTCGGTCCTAAAAGGCTTCCCCCTTATCCCTAAACTGTGACCCCTTGTTCTGGAGTTCCCCAACATCGGGAACAATCTCCCTGCATCTAGCCTGTCCAACCCCTTAAGAACTTTGTAAGTCTCTATAAGATCCCCCCTCAATCTCCTAAATTCCAGCGAGTACAAGCCGAGGCTATCCAGTCTTTCTTTATATGGAAGTCCTGCCATCCCAGGAATCAGTCTGGTGAACCTTCTCTGTACTACCTCTATGGCAAGAATGTATTTCCTCAGATTAGGAGACCAAAACTGTACGCAATACTCCAGGTGTGGCCTCACCAAAACCTTGTACAACTGCAGTAGAACCTCCCTGCTCTTGTACTCAAATCCTTTTGCTATGAATGCCAACATACCATTCACTTTCTTCACAGCCTGCTGCACCTGCATGCCTACTTTCAATGACTGGTGTACCATGACACCCAGGTCTCGTTGCATCTCCACTTTTCCTAATCTGCCACCATTCAGATAATAGTCTACCCTCCTGTTTTTGCCGCCAAAGTGGATAACCTCACATTTATCCACATTATACTGCATCTGCCATGCATTTTCCCACTCACCCAACCTATCCAAGTCAGCTTGCAGCCTCCTAGCATCCTCCTCACAGCTAACACTGCCCCTTAGCTTCGTGTCATCCACAAACTTGGAGATGTTGCATTCAATTCCCTCATCCAGATCATTAATATATATTGTAAATAGCTGGGGTCCCAGCATTGAGCCTTGCGGTACCCCACTAGTCACTGCCTGCCATTCTGAAAATGACCCATTTACTCCTACTCTTTGCTTCCTGTCTGCCAGCCAGTTCTCTATCCACATCAATACTAAACCCCTAAGTTTGTATGCTAATCTCTTATGTGGGACCTTGTCGAAAGCCTTCTGAAAGTCCAGATATAACACATCCACAGGTTCTCCCTTATCCACTCTACTAGTTACATCCTTGAAAAATTCTATAAGATTCGTCAGACATGATTTACCTTTCATAAATCCATGCTGACTTTGTCCAATGATTTCACCACTTTCCAAATGTGCTGCTATCCCATCTTTAATAACTGACTAGCATTTTCCCCACTGCCGATGTTAGACTAACTGGTCTGTAATTCCCCGTTTTCTCTCTCCCTCCCTTTTTAAAAGTGGGGTTACATTAGCTACCCTCTAATCCTCAGGAACTACTCCAGAATCTAAAGAGTTTTGAAAAATTATCACTAATGCATCCACTATTTCTGGGGCTACTTCCTTAAGTACTCTGGGATGCAGCCTATCTGGCCCTGGGTATTTATTGGCCTTTAATCCATTCAATTTACCTAACACCACTTCCCGGCTAACCTGGATTTCACTCAGTTCCTCCATCCCATTTGACCCCCGTTCCACTGCTATTTCCGGCAGATTATTTATGTCTTCCTTAGTGAAGACAGAACCAAAGTAGTTATTCAATTGGTCTGCCATTTCCTTGTTCCCCATGATCAATTCACCAGTTTCTGACTGCAAGGGACCTACGTTTGTTTTAACTAATCTTTTTCTCTTCACATATCTATAAAAACTTTTGCAGTCTGTTTTTTATGTTCCCTGCCAGTTTTCTTTCATAATCTATTTTCCCTTTCCTAATTAAGCACTTTGTCCTCCTCTGCTGGACTCTGAATTTCTCCCAGTCCTCTGGTAGGCTGCTTTTTCTGGCTAATTTGTATGCTTCATCTTTAGATTTGATACTATCCCTGATTTCCCTTGTTATCCACGGATGCACTACATTCCCTGATTTATTCTTCTGCCAAACTGAGATGAACAATTGTTGTAGTTCATCCATGCAGCCTTTAAATGCCTTCCATTGCATATCCAATGATGCAGCATTTTTGCATGCCATTATGTAAATAAATGGTATTTAGGCTGAAGAAGCCAAATCAGCTCTGCTGTCATTTACCATGAGTTGCTGATCTCGGATTTATGCATAATTGGGCCTGCATTTATACTTTTTCTTCGCTTAGCCATATTTAATTAAATCTGGAAAGGTTAGGCTTGTGGTTCTTATTTAAAATTTTAGCCATGAGTCCATGCAAATCTGCAGGGGTTAGTTTCCTCTTTACATATTGCTTTTTCTGATCCTGTTTGTGACCTTTGAATGGTTAATGCCAGCTGATGTCTAGCTTTCCAACTGGTCAAATCCAGAAACTATGAAGAGTTATATTTTTCTCATCTGTATTAAATCTCATTTGCTTCTGAACAACTGTAGATGCACCAACCCACAGTTAGGCATACTCGAGTCTAACAAAGGCCACTCCCAAAAAAAAAACCTCATCCACTGAGAAGTTATCCACTTATTATCTCAGATCTGCAGACATATTCAGTTGCAGAAAGTCTGGGTCTGCTTTTTTATTTGACCCTCTGTAAAATCTCCAAAGACACGTGTTTACAACCTATAGAACTCATGTTTACATATGTACACTGGTCCTCCAGGTTACCATTTGGTTTTTTTAATAAGTTTTAGCCATAGTGGTTGAAATGTACATTGTTAAACATAAAATGTTCCATTTAAGGAAAATTGCACAAAATCCTGACAATTTGTAGGTTTGGCATATTTCAGTTGTATGAACTTGTTTGTTACAGGCAGCAAACCGGAAACTGGAAGAATCTATACAAGAGAATAAAGATTTGAAACTCAAAATCCAGGATTATATTACTGAGATCTCCAAGGTGGAGAATATGCTTAGTGGTAAGGTCAGTATTTTAGAGAAGCCAAGTCAGCAACAAAGTAAGTCTCATCTGGTTGCTCATCATGCACGGCCGTTGATCCATCTGCATTTTTGAGTTGTAAGTGTGCTTCTGTTAATGCCTGAACTTAATCCTGCCCACTGGAGGGTACAGGGCAGACAGTCAATGTAATTTTCATTGGTCGTCTACTTCCACCCATGTTCCCCATATATTCCTGCCTTTTGTCGTTTTAACAACACACTCTTTGAAATTGGAGGAACAAACTGGTAGGAGTTTTGAATACTGGAATTGAATCCCATGGAACAAAATCAATTAGCATTACATTGATGTTGCAGAGTGGTGGTGCGGATAGTGCTCCTGCCTCACAGCTCCAGTGACCTGGATTCAATCTGGATCTCCAGTGCTGTCTGTGCAGAGTTTACACATTCTCGCTGCGAGTGCATGGGTTTTCCCTGGGTGCACCAGTTCCCTTACACATTTCAAAGATGTGCTGGTATGTTAATTGATTGTTACTTACTCCCCATAAATGAATCAAAAGGGGCATGGGTGGGGATATGGAATAATAAGTTGGAGCGGAAATTAAAGGGGAAATAGAACTGATGAGAATTCATCTGCTGGGAGATAGTGTCAATCCTGGCACCGTCTGCCTGTCAGAATTACTGCAGTAGTATTTAAAGAGTTTATTCAGAAATCAAGGCTGTCATTTTAAAGTTCAGCTGTCTAAACACCTGAACAAGCTTTTGATGACATTATTGCTATTCTAATTTGATTTGAGGAGTGTTTGGAGCCAGAAGCTGGGGGTGCAGCAGCAGTAATTTCAAAGCAAATAGACTTTGCAGCATACAACTGAGTTTGGGGAGGCATTTGTTTTTCGAAGGCCATAACCAACACTCAGGAGAGCTGTACACTGCGATTCATTTGGTCTTATGTGGATCAGTGCACCAGGCCAGGATTCTCAAGCAGGATGGTTCATACCTAGATCAAGTCGCCCAATTAAATAATTTTAATCTAAAGCTGTGGGAAGCTACAAAACCTCTTCATTAACAATACCTTGGTGTGCAGAAAAACATTTCTGCTACAAAAGTGTTGAGTAAATCACACATACTCACAGATCTGGTATAACAATATTTATTGAGTAACGTAAACAACACATTACAACATGTTACTCCTACCATGCAGCAGTACGAACTAACAGCACATGTCGGATTGCGATAATATGAATTGTGTGGTAATAGGCAAAGTAATAATAAAGCATTACATTGGTTAGTAAGTAACGTAACTAATCTACATCTTTCCTTGTAAGAATAAAAAGTGAAACAGATCTACAGTAAAGTGGTATATATGTATAAACACGTTACTAGGTGCTGACTGATTAATAATGTAACCAAAACGTTAATAGCACATACAAGGAGGTTCAAATGGTTCAAACAACGTCCCCGTATCTAAGGGACGGGCTACAAACCCGTCCCGTGCGTGTACGGTACAGATTAGCATCTCCTCCCTTCACCGGCGAGAATGCTGGGTAACCATGTGCCGGGAGACAAACATGGCAAGGCAGGTGACCGGGGCACCGAGCGTTGTGGTGAAAGAGCTGGACACACAACCAAGAGTGGGTCTGCAGCTGCAGGTCATGAGGGAAGATAACGTCCGTCAGTATGAGGGTAGATTGGACGCAGGGCATCAGGATATGCGACAGCAGGACGTGGTTCCTTCACAGGAAGGAGATGTTAATCCCTCCATCTACACTCACCAGGTATGAGCGTGGCTCTTTTGCGGGACTGTGGATGAAACGCAAACGGCCATAGCCTTTGTTGGTTTGAAGGCGATCGACTTGGCCACTGGAGAGAGGTGTAAGTAGTTTGCTGGACTTATCAAAAAATCGCTTTTGGGTATAGTGTTTCAGTTGGAGTTGTTTCTGGATAGCAAGTGGTGAACAAACCTGTGGCTGCAGTAGTTGTTGGGGCACAGGCAGTATAGCACGGGTCTGTCGGGACATCAGGCGATGGGCGGGAGGCCCCAGTATTGGGTCATGGTCGATGTTTCTCAGGTTGAACAGGTCCAGGTAGATATCGGATTTAGCAAGGTGTGAGCGTTCCATCAATTGCTTGGCGCTCTGGACAGCCTGTTCTGCAAGTTCGTTTGATTGTGGGAATACTGGACTGCTGGTGACATGGCGAAAATCCCATCATTGAACAAAGTTTTTAAAACACTGGCTAGTGAACTGACTGCCGTTATCTGACAAGCGGAGTGCAGGGGCACCGTGTATGATGAAATGGCACGCCAACTTTTGGATTATTGCAGCGAATATTAGACTTTGGAGCAGGCCGATTTCGAACCAGCTCGAATACGAGTCAACGAGAACCAGGTACTGTTTGCCACACCACACTAATATGTCAGTAGCAAGCGTGGACCAAGTCAGAGGGAGGAACAGGGTGTGAGAGCAGGGGCTGCTTCTGTTGGTGTGGCATCAGGCTGTTGCAGATAGCACAGCCTTCAACTTTCTCACGCACGGATTCAGTCATTCCGGGCTAGAAAAACATGCTCTTTGTTCGGAGTATGTTTGCTTCCACGCCGGCATGACCCCTGTGGACGGCATCAAATTATATTTGTCCCGTAGGGCAGTTGGGATAACTGTTTTGTGACTCTTGATTCCAACACCGTCTTGCAGCACCAGTTCGTCGTGGACCAGGTAGTATGGGGAATAGGAAGTGGTACGCGCTATTGTTTATCCAGCCAGCCACGCTGGATGACTGAGGACAGTAGCTGTAAAGTTGTATCTGCAGAGGTTTGCTCTGCCAGGTCATTTAGGCATTCTGTAGGTACGTACATAAGACACCATCACCAGCTGGTCATTTTCAGATGGCTGTTGTTTGTAGGTTGTTTGTGGGGTTCTTGATAGCGTGTCAGCCAGATGCTTGTCCTTGCCCCTTTTGTAGACTAGGGGTGAAATCGAAACTCTGTAGCTGCATCATCTTGCATTGGAGGCAAGCAGGAGCAGCATGAATGGGTTTGTTCAGAATAGTGACCAAAGGTTGTTGGTCTGTCTCAACAACCACGGACTTCCTAAAAATAAAGTCCTTGAATTTCGTGCAGGCAAAAACCACGGCTAATAATTCCTTTTCGCTGTTCTGTCACAGAAAAGGTACAGGAGGCATAAGCAATGGGTCTGCAGTCTCCCTCGACAGAATTCTGTAGGCAAGCAGCTCCAAGTCCATATTGGGAGGCACCGGTAGGTTTAAATCGAAATAAACGAGGGTAGGAGCACTGGACAATTGTAATTTAAGGATTTCAAATGCCCTCTGGTGTTGTGGGTACCAAGACCATGGAGTGTCTTTGTGAGTCAGATGTTGCAGGGGGGCAGATATTTCGCTGAGGTTGGGAATGAATTTCCCCAAGTAGTTAACCATTCCCAGGAATATCTGCAAACTTGTCACGTCAGTGGGAACTGGCATCTCGTTGATGGCAATGGTCTTGGAGGGGTCAGGTCTGAGGCCGTCACTAGTGAATACGTGTCCGACATACTGGACCTTCTTGACGCAGAATCTGCACTTTAGAGGATTGAGATTGAGGTGGATGTCTTTTGCACGGTCCAGTACCTTTTTAAGTTGGCATCATGTTCAGGCATGTCACATCCAGCAATGAGAATGTCGTCGACAATGATGGCATAAGGATACTCCGCAAATAATTGTTCCATTGTACGCTGGAATACTTCACTAGCAGAGTTAATGCCAAAGGGCAACCGCAGGAACTTGTAACGGCCAAAGAGGATGCCGAACGTGGTGAGATTGGACGAGTCGGGGTCTAGCGTGATCTGCCAGAACAGAAAACACAGAGGCACTGCCTAGCTGATCAGCAACTTCCTCCACCGTGCACATCAGGTAGTGCGGGCATTTGATCACTGTGTTCAGATATCGGGTTGATACAAATTTGGATTTCTTCTTTGTTTTTCTTTGTTGCGACCACCATGGTGGAAACCCAGGCGGATGGGTCGGTAACCGTGGCAATGACACCCAGGGACACCATCCGCTGGAGCTTATTGTGTACTCTGTCATACATAGCATGTGGAATGCGGCGTGGTGCTCGTACCACAGGTAAGACATTTGCATCGGTGATGATGTTGTATTTGATGGGTAACTTCCCAAGCTTATCGTCAGAAAGTTCCTTGTACTGGGAAAGTATCTGCTGGTTGGAGCCCTCGCAGGAGATATTTGATGGACAGCAGGCCCGAAAGTTACCAGTCCTAGGTCCTGGCATGCGTTAATGCCAAGCAGAGTTGCAACTTTCCCGTGGACAATAAAAAAGATCAGCCTGTGAGCTTGTAACGCTAGGTGGCATTTCAGCTCTACTTTTCCAATTGGGTGCACCCCCCCCCCCCCCCCAAACCCCCATAGGCTAACAAAGTGGCCGATGTGTTTACAATACGTTCGGCATTCTTGACTATTGTAAATTCGGATAATGATATGACGTTACATTTGGCCCCGGTGTCGATCTTTGCAACAGTAATGGTATTGTTGGCACGAAGTGAAACTTCAGGGTTTAGGTGCTTGTTGGTGGAATCAGCCAGGAAGTAGTGTATGTTAAGACTGTTATTTTCAGGCTTGGGGAGAGTAACCGGAGAAGGGGGTGATAGCTCTTGATACACGACATCAGAATGTTTTAACAAGTGCACAGGCTGCCTTGTGAATGAACGATTCCCACGGGCTCGAAAGCATTTAATTAAATGGTTTCTTCTTTTACAAAAATGGCATAATTTTCCAAAGGCAAGGCACAGTTCGCGATCAGCGGGGTGCGATCCGCCACCGTTAGAACACTTTTCAAAAAATCTTTGAGATTGTCGAGATGATGTGTGGGACATGGAGCGTTGGTTGCGGTAGGAGGTGTCAGTAGCATCAACATGGTATGAGGAATGCGGTCCTGGCCCCAATGATCTAGTGTGAGAGTCGGTGAGCTCAGCAATGCGATAAGCATGTTAACCTCTGGCCAGGGTTAGTTCAGTATTGCGGAGTAATTCATCACGCAATTTATCACTGAGGATTCCACCCACCAGTCTGTCGCTGATGAGTTCATCGCACAGATTCGCAAAACAGCAGCGTGCAGCAATATGTTTTAGAGCGCTGATATAAGTATCCACAGGCTCACCTTGTAGCTGATTTCGAGCAAAATATTTAGTACGTTCCAGTACGGAGTTAGTGCGAAGGTCACATAGTTGTCTGAATTTGGTGATCAGCATATAGGGATCATCTATAGTTTCAGCAGGTACCATGATCTGATTGTTGTGATCCAGAACTGCAGGAGCAAAGTCGAAGCGCTCTGCTCGTTTGATAGCTTCTGGGCCAGTGATGTTGAGAAGTACAGAGGCACGGTGGTCTGGTGGAACGTTGCGATGAGCAGCACGGATGTAAAATAAATCACCCTCGAAAATCCGCCAACGTTCAACGAGGTCTGAGTCAAAAATCAGAGGATCAGATTTACGAAATGAGTTGGCCATAGCAACATGATAAAAGGGACAAAACAGGTGAAATGAAACACTGGAAATAAAATTTAAACCAATATACTTAGACGCAGAATGGGTTGACCAGGTTTTGACACCTTGTTGAAGAAATCACAAATACTCATGGATCTGGTATAACAGTATTTATTGAGTAACGTATACAACACGCTCCTACCATGCAGCCGTAATAACTAACAGTAGGTATGTTACAAAACTTACCTTCAGCGGCGCTGCAGTTCTGTCATTGGCCGTGTGCGCGACTTTGGCGCCTTTGAGGGGGAGGGGCGTTCGGGGTTAAAATGCCGTTTTCTCCTGCCTGTCCGAGATATATTTTCTTGGGCTGCTAGCTAATGCTGAAGAATTGTTCCGACTGCGGGACAATTTATGTGCTGGAGTAAAATAAAAATGCAATTCTAACGCCGTCAACGCTGACAACGGGACGGATCTCCCGTATGGGACGAATAAAGGTAAGTCGCTTATTTTACATATAAACTTGCTTCTTAGGATTACCTTAATCCAAATTTTACGTTGCGAAAAGGTGATTTAGGCCCCATACGAACTGGCAGTGTTTTTCCTGCCGATATGGGGTTTAAATTCACTGCAAACCGCAACGTTCCAATCGATCGCGTTCCACAAAATCCCACTCGCAAGATGATTTAAACGGCCATTAATTTACGGGAATTAAACACTAAATTCCTTCCATTTGGCCTATAAATTCATGACAATGAGATTTAAAAATCATGTTATATTGTGAATTCTTGTGTGAATGTTATTTGGGCTCAGGCTATTTAAAAATGTTAATCTGTTCTTAAGAAATGGATAGATGTTTAGATCTAGTAATTGAATTTTGTAATTAGCTACAATTAGGTAACTAACTAATTATATGCTTTAATTACAGGTCATCCAAGTAAGATTGTTTCATATTTGTTTCAGAATGCTTCAATCTATAATAAATCAAAATGTATTTCAGTTCTCTTAATTTTTAAGAAAGTTATGGGCTTTTGACTGTCCTCGATCACAGCTTTTGTGTTAAGTTAATGGAAAAGCAATAGGGAACAAGATGCTAATTTCCGAGTATGAAAATGGCCATAACCTTTTTAATACTGAAGATATGAAAGTGAATTAGGTGTCAAATTAAACTTTTTATGCTTTATCTGATGAGATGAATTGCAGACTTGATTTTTAAAATCTCAAAATGTTGTAACATTGCTACTAACAGCACATGTTGGGTTGGGATAATATGAATGGTCTGATAGTAGGCAGAGCTTATAATAATAAAGCAATACATTGGTTAGTAGGTAAAGTAAGCAATCTACAAAAAGTGATTACATTTCAAAAATATTCCATTGGTCATAAAGTGCTTGTGACATATTTTGGTTGTGACAGATACAATGCAAATATATCTGCATTGTTTACTGGGATTAGATCATTTGGGGGGAGAAATTAGCAAGTGTGTTTCTTCTGGATTCTGTTGTCATTTGTTTTCTGTTAAATTTATTGGCGAAGGAATTTTGGGATAAAAATTGATATTAGAAACAATAAATAGTCATTAGCCTGACAAGACTAATCTTTACCATGTACATATTGAACTTTGCAAAATGAGTCGTCCTTGTTATTAATGCTAAAGTGCATGGCTGATGCACAGTTGAAACATAGAAACATAGAATATGGGTGCACTTCGAGCCTGCACTCCCATTCATTGCGATCATGGTTGATCATTCACAATTAGTAACCCGTACCTGTCTTCTCCTCATACCCCTTGATTCTGCAAGCCCCAAGAGTTCTATCTAACTCTCTTTTAAATCCATCCACTGAATTGCCCTCCACTGCCTTCTGCGGCAGAGAATTCCATAAATTCACAACTCTCTAGGTGAAAAGGTTTTTTCTCATCTCAATTTTAAATGGCCTCCCCTTTATTCTTAGACTGTGGCCCCTGGTTCTGGACCCCCCCAACATTGGGAACATTTTTCCTGCATCTAGCTTGTCCAGTCCTTTTATAATTGTAGACGTTTCTATAAGATCTCCTCTCATCCTTCCAAATTCCAGTGAATACAAGCCCAGCCTTTCCTATCTTTCCTCATAAAACAGTCCCGCCTTCCCGGGGATTAACCTCGTAAACCTACACTGCACTGCCTCAATAGCAAGGATGTCCTTCCTCAAATAAGGAGACCAAAACTGCGCACAATACCAGATGTGGTCATTGAGGTCTTGAGTACTAATTTATTTGGTTAACATATATTGACATGGCTGAGTTGATTCCTTTTTGGTTGATTAAACATGCATCAGAAACTCCTTGGTAGCTAGCTATAGGAACTTGTGATCCATGTGTGTGTTTTGATGGTAATTCAATGCCGAATGAAGATCCAAAACTGGTGCTTTCTTTTTATTTTATCACATTTGAGATATTTTGCATGTTTTCTCTGACAAATGGATCAGTTAAATACTGTCAGGGTTATAGCATTAGTGCTTAATGGTTGACTTTCTTAAAAGACCTTGAGTCTTTTACATATTTAATAGGAAAATGAAAATTTTAATCTGCTGGAGCAAGTTCGTAGATCAAATGTACAAACGGAGACTTGGGAACTGAAGGCACGCCAAATAGAAGGAGAGTTCAATTCCGTTCAGCTGGAGCTTGTTTCAGCTAAATCTGACAACCGCAGGCTGTGTGAAAAACTTGGCTCACTTGAAAAAGAAGTTGAGGAGGTAGGAAATGACAAATCTATATTCCATGGTTTATTTGCATACATAGAAAAAACTTTCAAATTGCAGATTTTAATACTAGCACTGTCAATCCCCGGTTATTGGGAATTAATTTGTTTTTTAAGTAGGGGCACATCCTGCGAATATGAAAATGATAGCATTGTATTGCTTTTATGTGAATCTATAATTGTTAATTTATTTCAAGATAATTTTAAGTAGATTTTTCAGAAACTGAATATAGGAATAGCATTTATCCATTTGCCAATCCTGTATTTTCATGTAATTTCATTAAACATTTCCATTTTATACAGTAATAAACCAAAGAGATGTAGGATGGCTGCTGGAAAGGGATGAACATTTCTAAAACTCTGGTTTAGCCCAGTTCTGAATGCCGCCCTTGAGGAAAAATGTAAATGGTTGAGAAAATCTACAAAAAAGAGATTTGCCAACATGTTTCTAGGGATAGGAAAGTTTAGCTTGGTGGAAAGATTGGAGAAGCTGTGGTTGTTTTCCTTGGTACAAAGGAGATTTGGAGGGAATCTGAGATATTCATGAGGGTGCAGACAGTAGACAGAGACTAGTCAGGAACCAGAGATCACAGAATGAAGATCATTGACAAAATAATCAAAACTGACATGAGCAAACGCTGTATTTTGGCACTATCAGAGTGGTAGCGAGGGCAGATTCAATTGTATCGTTCAAGAGGGAACTTGGATAGATATTGCAAGAAAATAATTTACAAGGTTATTGAACTAATGGGATTGCTCATACAGCTGGTATGGGCATGATATCCTTCAATGTTTCTTCACTAAGATTTCTTATTCTGTAGTATACTTTTAAAAAGTAAACAAATATTTTCTCTGTAGCAAGAGGCTGCAAGAAATGCTTACAAGGCCCAGGTTTGCTCACTCAATAAGTTGATAATGAAGCTGGAAGAAGAGCTTAGGCTGATTCAGAGTGAAAAGACAGCAGCCCTCACTGACCTCTCATCCACTCAAGAGCTTTGCCTTAAGTTGGACTCGAACAAAGAGATGATGATGAGGCAGGTTGCCAACAAAAACAAGGAGATGGAGCAGGTATGTCTTGTATAAGGAAAAAATATGATTTCTTATTTGCACATTAAATTTCTTAAGAGTGGCTCTCATGCAGCCTGAATAACACCCCAGTGCAGTTTGCAATGTTAATCAGGCTGCCTACAAAGTCTGCAACAGATTTAATGATTTCATTAGTTGCTAGTTATTTTAGTTTGAAGTAAAACCTGAATTGCTGGTGCCTTACTTTTAAAGATGTAGCTCACCAACTTCCCTGAAAATATCAGACTTTTTACTGGTGAAGAATGAAAAGTGAAGCTCTCAGCAAAGGTAGTAAATGGTCATTTTAATGACAAGATCTCCCTGACATTCAGTAGGCCTATTTCCCTGCTGGTCAAATGGAAAGACTAGCAGGTGGCCGAGATGGTTAAACTGGCAGGAGGCTACATTCAGGAATAATTGAGGACATTTCCTACAGTTAAATGGAATGTAGTGACCTACAAATTGGAAGGTATAGCATTTTGTGATTGGGAGAGTTGGAGAGGGGAAAGTTTCTTAAATAGCCTAAGGAAAGCACCTCTTATTTTCTGCATTGAACTTGCTGTACATTTGCAAATCCTATCTTGCTTTCATATTCGCTGATAAACATAAGAAAATGGGAGCAGGAGTAAGCCACCGGGACCATGAACTCTCCCCTGCTATTCGATATATGGCTGAAATCGCTGACCTCTTCTGTCAGTTTTGCACAAATGTCCTCTATATTTCAAAGATTTATCCATCTCCACCTAAAATATATCTAGTGATGTGGCCTCCACCACCCTCTGGCACAGAGTTCCAAATATTTACCTCTCTTTGAGAGGACAATATTCTACACACCTCATTTTTTTAAATTACCCACCCCAAACATTAAGGAGCTTGTGTCGTTTAAAAAACTTCTCTATTTACATCAGATACCAAGGCGTTATGACTTTTTTTCTCTCTGAGAATTACCGGAGAGAAGAGACCCCAAAGGGCATGTATAGCTGACCCAAACGAAGGAGTTGGTTCAGGACCATGACTGGGTCACTCAAGGAACGGAGTCCATTTCCATCAACTGCTTGCACGATTAAAGTACTTTTTTATTAAGTGCTTTCAATAATACAAGCTCACAGATCATCTCTAATTTTGGAGCTTGGGTTCACACTGGAGAAATTAACACGTGATCAATAATTGTACAGATTTGAAGCATTTTTGCAGCACATTAACCTAAAATTACATAAGACGGGTATGAACTTTGTCTCCAGTAGGCCAACAATGCTATTTACCTATAGTGCATTGCATTAAGTATTAATTTCATAACGTTTTTTAGAAACGAGCACCCAATTAATTTTCCATCACGTCATTATCCTTAATATAGCTGTGCATCGATCAAAATATATAATTTCCAGGTTAGAAGCTGAAAATCTAATTGTTTAGACTTTCATCTTTTAGCCAAGAAATTAAAATGACTATGTAACAATAATCAAATATAATATATTACATATCAAAAATTTAATGCTTTTTTATTTTGCTTCTAAAAAGATTCTAAGTGAACTTGAATCAGCCCGGTCCGAAATAGAGCTGTTACGAAATCAGCTTTCAAGTGAGAGAACTTCAATTAAAAATCTGGAATCGTTGTTGGCATCTAATCGGGAGAAAAAGTTCCAAAGCCAAATGGTCACACAAGAGAAAGAGACTGAAATTCAGCTCTTCAAAGATAAGCTTTCCTTGGCTGAAAGCAAACTGTACGTATTGCATTTTTATGTGCTTTGCACAATCCATCTGCATTTACAAGATATGAACTGGAGATATTTTATTAAGTTAGTCTTCATGATCTTTCCTCTTCAATCAGTTTTTGCTGTGATGAGATTAGCCTGGTGGGAAAAAAAATGATGGAGACAATTACAGCCTGATGTTTCAGGATATTTTGATTCACTTGTGGTAGCATAGAGTTGAAAGAATAGATTCCAAGTTGTCAGTGAGATAAATAGATTCCATACAGGTTCACTTACATCTTGGAGGATTGGGAAGGATAAAATCCATATAACATTTATGCCTTTCTATATTCTGCCTATTTTGTTGATCGAATACTGTTCCTGCCCTTTTTTAACCTTTAATATAACAAACATTTCTCGGATATTTCATGCTTGTTGGATTACTTTCTAAATGCCAACGTTAGAACACATAGCTATTTCAAATTTACCATATCTTAGTTCTATCTAAGAGAGCTTAATTTACTGAAGTCTTGCATAAAACTTATACTTTTATTCTTGTGAAATTGAGTTAGATTAAGGTACAAGTTGTCAAATGTCAGAGCATATAGGGCTGGAACATGTTACAGAAATGGAAATCGAGACCACAGCAAGGATGCAAATTTGAGGAAGAGAATTATACAATCAGGGCATTGTGGATCAGTAATATAAGCATGAGAGTGAGGGGTGAATTTTAGTTTTAGTTTAGTTTAGAGATACATCGGCCTACTGACTCCTCGTCGACCAGAGATCCCCGCACACTTACGCTATCCTACACACTAGGGAGAATTTTTACAATTATACCAAGCCAATTAACCTACAAACCTGTACGTCTTGGAGTGTGTGAGGAAACCGGAGATCCCGGAGAAAACCCACGCAGGTTTTGGGGTGAACGTACAAAATCCGTACAGACAGCACCCATGGTCAGGATGGAACCCAGGTCCCTGCCGCTGTAAGGTAGCAACTCTACCGCTGTGCCCTGTCGAATTCTGTGAAATAGAATAATGTCAGCAGAGCTTTAATATTATTTTTGGTGGGTGGAAGATGGGATATTGACTAAAATCTTTGGAATCAATGGAACGCATGGGTAGAAACAAAGTAACATAGCGTATGGAAATGTTAAAGAAAGAATTGCAGATGCTGGAAAAATCAAAGGTGGTCAAAAATGCTGGAGAAACTAAACGGGTGAGGCAGCATCTATGGAGCGAAGGAATAGGTGACATTTCGGGTCAAGACCCTTCTTCAGACTGATGTGGGGGTGGGGTGCTGGAAGAAGAAAGGAAGAGGCGGAAGACAGTAGGCTGTGGGAGAGCTGGGAAGCGGAGGGGAAAGAGGGAGAAAGCAAGGACTACCTGAAATTGGAGAAGTCATTGTTCATACCGCTGGGGTGTAAACTACCCAAGCGAAATATGAGGTGCTACTCTTCCAATTTGCAGTGGGACTCACTCTGGGCATGGAGGAGGCCCAGGACAGAAAGGTCGGATTCGGAATGGGAGAGGGAGTTGAAGTTCTGAGCCACCGGGAGATCAGGTTGGCGAACTGTGCAGAGGTGTTGGACGAAACGATCGCCAAGCCTGCGCTTGGTCTCACCGATGTAGAGCAGTTGACACCTAGAGCAGCGGATGCAATAGATGAGGTTGGAGGAGGTGCAGGTGAACCTCTGCCTCACCTGGAAAGACTGCTTGGGTCCTTGGATGGAGTCCGAGAGGGGAGGTAAATTAACAAGTGTAGCATTTCCTGCTGTTGCAAGGGGAAGTACCAGCGGAGGGGGTGGTTTGGGTGGGAAGGAACGAATTGACCAAGGAGTTACGGAGGGAGCGGTCTCTGCGGAAACCCGAAAGGGGAGGAGATGGGAAGATGTGGCCAGTGGTGGGATCCCGTTGAAGGTTTCAAAAATGTCAGATTATCTGTTGTATGTGACGGCTGGTAGGGCGGAAGGTGAGGACAAGGGGGACTCTGTCCTTGTTTATGAGTGGGGGGATGGGGAGTGAGAGCAGAGCTACGCGATATAGAGGAGACCCTGGTGAGAGCCTCATCTATAGTCGAAGAGGGGAACCCCCGTTCCCTAAAGAAATAGGCCCTTTGGCCCAGTTCGTCATGCCAACCAAGATGCCTATCCAAGTTAATCCCAATTGTTCATATATGACCCAAGACAGAAAACAAAGTCAGAGGTGCCGTGGTTAAATTGCTGGATGATCAGCCAACTCTCTAGACCATTCATCAGAGGCATAAGTTTGAAACCCACTATTTTGGTTATGTTCTTTAAATTCAAGAGATTAAATGAATTGGATATATCTTTTCCGGGAAGCTGTAAACGACTGGATTTTTCATAAGAACTTATCTGATTTACTGTTGTTTTTGAGGGAAGAAAATTCAACAAAATGTGATTTCAGACTCACTCATATGGTTGACTTATATTGGACCAGGAACAATTAGGTTTGGATACATTGTTAATCTCGTCTACATTCATGAAGGTTCTTTTGGAAATGAGAGTCTTGGGAACATGAGTAAAGTTGAGAAAAGCTGTTACTTTAAAAGTAGTAATAGTATCATCGGCGGTCACTCGAAACGAGTATGACTGTCCATAGGGTCATCTACTTGTGCGTCTGCAGATGCCTGTAGAGGCCGATCCGCGATCCCCACACCTTGGTGCAATGTAGGAAGTTGAGATTGGCGGTGGTTGGTACTCATCGAGCCCCCTTCTCCCTCTCCATACGATGCTGTCGCTTTGTCTCTGCGACAAGGCGTAATTCCTTTTCGTGAAGTGCACGAAGTGCATTTCATAGAGAGCATATAAGGCATAAAAATTCAGCTATAAGAGAGTTGAATATATTCAGTGCCAAATCTATTGACCTCTTTCTGCTTCACTTTTTAGTTTTACAACACGGATTGTCTCCTTTAACCATTGTGTGGTATCCATTACTCGTCACAACTTTCTGAGTGGAAGATTGACTGCTGTAGTTTTCTTTCCATGGCATTATTTCCCTGTTATGCACCTCAAGACTACCTCCTTTTGCATAATATTGATATGTTTCAGAATATCATTGTTCTTCCTTGATTTCCATAACTTCCATGACCATCTCCATGGTAAACACCGATGAAAATTATTCATTTAAGATTTTGCTCATCTTCCTAGGTTCCGCATAAAAGACAACCACACTGATCCTTAAGGGGACCTGTTATCTTACAAATGTTCTTTTTGCTTTAAATATACTTAGAAACATAGAAACATAGAAAATAGGTGCAGGAGGAGGCCATTCGGTCCTTCGAGCCAGCACCGCCATTCATTGTGATCATGGCTGAATGTCCACTATCGATAACCCATGCCTGCCTTCTCCCCATATCCCTTGACTCCACTAGCCACTAGAGCTCCATCCAACTCTCTCTTAAATCTATTCAGTGATTTGGCCTCCACTGCCCTCTGTGGCAGAGAATTCCATAAATTCACAACTCTCTGGGTAAAAAAGTTTTTTCTCACCTCAGTCTTAAATGACCTCCCCTTTATTCTGAGACCGTGGCCCCTGGTTCTGGACTCACCCAACATTGGGAACATTTTTCCTGCATCTAGCTTGTCCAGTCCTTTTATAATTTGATGTTTCTATAAGATCCCCTTCATCCTTCTAAACTCCAGTGAATACAAGCCTAGTCTTTTCAATCTTTCCTCATATGACAGTCCCGCCATCCCAGGGATCAATCTCGTGAACCTACGCTGCACTGCCTCTATCACAAGGATGTCCTTCCTCAAATTAGTTGACCAAAACTGTGCACAATACACCAGATGTGGTCTCACCAGAGCCCTATACAACTGCAGAAGAACCTCTTTACTTATGTACTGAAATCCTCTTGTTTTGAAGGCCAACATTCCATTAGCTTTCTTCACTGCCTGCTGTACCTGCACTCCAACATTCAGTGACTGGTGTACAAAGACACCCAGGTCTCGCTGTACCTCCCCCTAACCCCATTGAGATAACAATCTGCCCCCTTGTTTTTGCCGCCAAAGTGAATACCCTCACATTTATATATATTATACTGCGTCTGCCGCGCATCTGCCCACTCCCTCAACCTGTGCAGGTCCCCCTGCAACCTCCTAACATCCTCTTCACAGTTCACACTGCCACCCAGCTTTGTGTCATCCGCAAACTTGCTAGTGTTGCTCCTAATTCCCTCTTCCAAATCATTAATATATATGGTAAACAGTTGCGGCCCCAACACCGAGCCGTGCGGCACTCCACTCGCCACTGCCTGCCATTCTGAAAAGGAAGAGGGGGGATCTTATAGAAACATATAAAATTATAAAAGGACTGGACAAGCTAGATGCAGGAAAAATGTTCCCAATGTTGGGTGAGTCCAGAACCAGGGGCCACAGTCTTAGAATAAAGGGAAGGTCATTTTAGACTGAGGTGAGAAAAAACTTTTTTACCCAGAGAGGTGTGAATTTATGGAATTCCCTATCACAGAGGGCAGTGGAGGCCAAATCACTGGATGGATTTAAGAGAGAGTTGGATAGAGCTCTGGGGGCTAGTGGAGTCGAGGAATATGGGGAGAAGGCAGGCACGAGTTATTGATAGCGGACGATCAGCCATGATCACAATGAATGGCGGTGCTGGCTCGAAGGGCCAAATGGCCTTCTCCTGCACCTATTTTCTATGTTTCTATGACCCGTTCACTCCTACTCTTTGCTTCAGGTCTGCTAACCAATTTTCTATCCATGTCAACACCCTACCCCCAATACCATGTGCTCTAATTTTAGTCACCAGTCTCCCATGCGGGACCTTATCAAAGGCTTTCTGAAAGTCTAGATACACTACATCCACTGGCACCCCTTCATCCATTTTACTTGTCACATCCTCAAAAAATTCCAGAAGATTAGTCAAGCATGATTTCCCTTTCATAAATCCATGTTGACTTGGACGAATCCTTTTACTGCTATCCAAATGCTCCATTATTACCTCTTCAATAATTGCCTCCAGCATCTTTCTCACCACCGGTCAGGCTAACTCGTCTGTAATTCCCCGTTTTCTCTCTCGCTCCTTTCTTGAAAAGTGGGATAACATTAACTATCCTCCAATCCACAGGATCTGATCGTGAATCTATTGAACATTGGAAAATGATCACCAATGCGTCCACTATTTCTAGAGCCACCTCCCTGAAGACCCTGGGATGCAGACCATCAGACCCAGGGGATTTATCATCCTTCAGTCCCATTAGCCTACCCAATACTATTTCTCGGCTAATGAAAATTCATTTCAGTTCCTCTACCCCCTTCGATCTTCTGTCCTCCAATACATCTGGAGGAGATTGTTTGTGTCCTCCTTAGTGAAGACAGATCCGAAGTACCTATTCAACTCTTCTGCCATTTCCTTGTTGCCCATAATTATTTCACCATTGTCTGCCTTCAAGGGACCCACATTTGACTTTGACTTTGCTACTCTTTTTCCATTAACATATCTAAATAAGCTTTTACTGTCCTTCTTTATATTCCTGGCCAGCGTCATACTTGAAGTCATACTTCATCTTTTCAGCCCGTATTGCCCGTTTTGTTTCCTTCTGTTGTCCTATGAAAGTTTCCCAATCCTCTGGCTTCCGGCTACTCTTTGCTGTGTTATACATATTTTCTTTTAGTTTTATTCTATCCCTAACTTTTCTTGTCAGCCACGGTTGCCTCCTACTCCCCTTAGAATCTTTCTTCCTTTTTGGAATGAAATGATCCTGCGTCTTCCGGATTATGCCCAGAAATTCCTGCCATTGCTGTTCCACCGTCATTCCTGCTAGGATCCCTTTCCAGTCTACTTTGGCCAGCTCCCCACTCATGCCTTCATAGTCCCCTTTGTTCAACTGCATCACTGCCACTTCCGATTTAACGTTCTCCATCTCAAATTGCAGATTAAAACTTCTAGAATGTCTTGGGATTCCCCCTTACCTAATCTGCCAATGATATCTCACAATATCTCAAGGATATCAATTATTTTCCTCTGTGCTATGCCCAGGCTTATAGATTTAATATTTTGTTTGTCAGGGCTTCTCAATCCCGTGAAATTTCTCAGCTGAGGAGCAAGACAGCTATGCTTGAAACAGAATTAGATATGGCAAAGAGACAGTTGGGTACTGAACGATTTGAAAGGCAAGTATATCCTTTTTTTAAATTATATTTCACTTTATATACTGTACATCGAGGTTATCCTACCTTCTATGTTCAGAAAGTAATTTTGGGTTGAAGCAGCAGTGAATTAGTGACAGTTATCGGAGGCTGCTGGACATGGTGATTCCAAAAGACATTCAACCCTTGTTTGACATTGTGCAGAATTTTGGCATTCATAGGATTCCCTTAAGAGAAGTGCATGCAGGTGGCCATAACTAGAGCGTTGCGGCCTACTTTGGCACGGGTTAGAGGTCCCCTCTCCTCCCTATTCCACAGGAAATCCATCTTCTTGCAGGTTGATATTTAAGTTTTAATATTATTGATTTTCTCCCCACTGCAACTTTTTTTTTGCATTCTCTACTGCTTCCTATTAATCAACTGCCTGAATCTTGATCTGATGATCCCTTTTGATCTTCACCAATCCCAAATCCATCAGCCGTGGTGGGAAACGTCCAAGAACCAAGAACAATAATTTCTACAACATACGATGCCTTTGGGTCAGAGAGTTGTACATCACATTTTAAAAAAATGTTGGCCCATTATGCCCAATCTTACTATTATATTTATCAATACATTTATCAAGTCCCATTGACCCGTATTTGATCCATAACTTGTATGCAACCATGTGCATAGACACATGGTGTTTGTTTTAAATTTAAGAAGCTGAAACATCCAACTTCTTTCACCTAGAGATGGCATGAATGTATTTATGTGCATGAATGTCACAGAGTGGAAACAGGCCCTTCAGCCCAACTTCCCAAACACTGGCCAACATGTCCCAGTTACACTATCCATGTACCTGTCTAACTGTTTCATAAATGTTGAGATAGTTCCTGACTCAATTACCTCCTCTGGCAGCTTGTACCTTACATCCACCACCCTTTGTGTGAAAAAGTTACCCCTCAGATTCCTATTAAATCTTTTCGCCTTCATCTTAAACCTATGTACTCTAGTCCTCCATTCACCTACTCTGGGCAAGAGATTTGCATATTGCCATCGAACCTGTGCATCTGATGGTGATGAAGATTCCAGCCCTTAAATAGGTGACTTTGTAATGTCAACTTTGTCCTCTTGTCAGTCCATGACTTTTCTCCGTATTCACCATTCAACAAGATCACCCAGCAAAGATTGAAGCTGAAAATCCAGGCCAATCAATTGTCATTGACTCACAAAAACTCTAGGGGGAGCTGCATTCAAAAGAGTTGTTTTGCCTTAAACTGTTCAGTTAATATGCAGCGGAGTATTACTGCTTAATGTGAGCAAATAAAATGCTGGAGGAACTCAACAGGTCAGGCAGCATCTGTGGAGAGAATGGAACAACGTAGTTTCGGGTTGGGACACTTCTTTAGAGTCTAGAAAAGGGTCCCACCCTGAATCATTGTCTATCCATTGATGCGTCCTAACCCTATTGAGTTCCTCCAGCACTTTGTTTTTGCTCAAGATGCCATTATCTGCGGTTTCCTGTGTCTCCATATTATTGCCTAATTTGTTTGATATACAAAATATAATAAGATAAATTGCTCCGAATTATACTGTTGTTAACCTTTTTACACTCTTTCTGGCAATGGAGACATTTGCTTGTGCTAATTAAAAGCATTCTGAATGTGCTTTTACAGGGAATGCGCAGTTCAAGAACTTCGCCGACATGGCCCCTCTTACCGCACAACTTCACCACCTCAACCTTCCTTAAGTCCAGGTTCACATTCACCTGAGCGTTCCAGCCGGCGATCTCCTGATTGTTCCCTAAATAGATCACTGAACAGGTATCTGCGAGACATTACATTCAATGGTGTTGCGTGTGTATGTGTGTAGCTTTCAGGCTGAAAATATCCAGCATCCAAAAATAATTCTTACATCTACTTTGGTTATTTGCTCCACTGGTAGCCAAAGTGAGTAAGAATTCCATTGGCAAATCACAACATACAACATTTTTGAGAGGAGGCAATTACTAGTCAATTTGGCAAAATGATTTATATTGCTCGGTAGGCTCTGTATTTAGCATGTAAAGGAAAATGTTATTTATATTTGATTTAATGTTGGTTTTGTTTCTACCACTGTAGTGCAGGGCAAGTGGGTTTAGCTGTATTTTGGACACGTAAATTAATTAGAATCTTTAGGATCTACCAAATAGCTGCCACCAGTCCAATCAGGCCATTTGGTGCTTTCAAAACAATTGTTTACACGGACGTTTTGATGCTTTGGGTAACCAAGATGTATGTCTGTCGAGGCTAATATGGTTACTTATATGCAATTTTACATTGAAATTAGAAACATGAGTTGACATTGATGTGCTCCACCACTTCTGAAAGTGCTGATTCTTTGCCGGCATATAGATCCACAAGCTGTAGCTACTCTTCAAAAAAAAAGTTTTCTTCTGCAATGAGCTCAAGGCAGTGAATGTTGATGGGTGTTTGAATGTGGAAGCCAAGGCAGGTGAGACTAATCTTGGCTTCACTCTACATAAGTTTATTTCCAACTTGTTTTCCCCATCCCTAGCCAAGGTACATCAAAGATAACCACTGAAGCTCAGTTATTGTCAACAAATGCACAACAGGGGATCCAGCCTCTCAGGCATGTTTATACTCTTATCCACTGCACTGTGTTTAACGCTATCACTACATTAAAAAATCAGTTAAAGCTGATTCCTGTGTTACTGTTTGATCCCGCCTGCTAGAATTTTTTTGTTAAACTTCAAATTATCTGCCATTAGTCCATCATTTGTACTGATTGAGAGGTCAGTTGGCTATCTTGCTCCCAGTGGAGCAGGATTTGAGCAGACAGGAAAATAATAACTCCACAGTATAAGGGGGAATGGAGCAGCTAATTTTCCAACTAGGGTACTGATAAAGGATATTTCTTCAACAATTGATCTCTCCCACACAAATAAAGTGAACGAGTTGTTAATTAAAATGGTTGAATTATTTATATATTTTAATTCTTTACTGTGGAAATGTGGAATCAGTTGTGGATTCCTGTCGCAGAGTTGCTCTGAGCTGAATCATTCTTTCTGTGCTGGAAAGCACTGGACTTCCATAAACATTTTTAAAAAAGCTAAGAGTTGGACCTTCATGCAAGAGAGAGATGAGGAGTATCACTATTCCAAAAAAGACTTACCAAAACAAAACTTCATATGGAGTAACATGAGTTTGATTTATTTTAATAGTTAACAGTAGTTAATCTATTCAATGAAAAATCCTACCGATAAATGCTATCAACATGGTGAATTAATAAAGGTGGAAATTACTTGCATTCACAGCACAACATTGGGCTCAATGGTCGGTAATTGGAAAAAATAAATTGAAATAATATACTTAAAAATAATGACCGAATAATGACCTTTTTTGCACTTAAAAATACATGCCGAAATGTCACTGTGCAGGGGTTTGATCCAAGCAACGGGGGAATAGTTTTCACATGTTCATACGTTAACCATGTGTGTTTGGAGTTCCATAATTAAACCAGCATGATCTATCATTATGGCTGGATCTCATAAGAGTGTCAGTTCTAACCTGGAACAATTCCAAAAATTAGCATGACACCATGAGCTGAACTGTTGTAACGACTAACAGGACAACATCCAGATTCTCTCATTCTGGATTGGAGATTGTAATGACCGCCTGCACAAAGGATTCCCACTCCTCCATCCAAACACCTTTAAAACAACTTAAAAGGATTCACATGAGATAAATCAATAGACAATAGGTGCAGGGTAGGCCATTCGGTCCTTCGAGCCCAGCACCGCTATTCAAAGTGATCATGGCTGATCATCCCCAATCAGTACCCCGTTCGTGCCTTCCTGTTCCTGTCTATGTGGAATGTGCACGTTCCACAAAGACAGCAGCCAAGGTCAGGGTGGAACCCGGATGTTTGGCGCTGTGAGGCAGTAGCTGCGCCACTGTGCCACCTTGGATGATATTCCATTGCAGCAAATTATAAGGAGACAACACCCCTCACCAATAGACAATAGGTGCAGGAGTAGGCCATTCGGCACTTCGAGCCAGCACTGCCATTCGCTGTGATCATGGTTGATCATCCCCAATCAGTACCCCGTTCCTGCCTTCTCCCCATATCCCCTGACTCCGCTATCTTTAAGAGCCCTATCTAGCTCTCTCTTGAAAGTATCCAGAGAACCGGCCTCCACCGCCCTCTGAGGCAGAGAATTTCACAGACTCACAACCCTCTGTGAAAAAAAGTGTTTCCTCGTCTTCGTTCTAAATGGCTTACCCCTTATTCTTAAACTGTTGCCCCTGGTTCTGGCCTCCCCCAACATCGAGAACATGTTTCCTGCCTCTAGCGTGTCCAAACACTTAACAATCTTACATGTTTCAATAAGATCCCCTCTCATCCTTCTAAACTCCAGAGTGTACAAGCCCAGCTGCTCCATTCTCTCAGCATATGACAGTCCTGCCATCCCGGGAATTAACCTTGTAAACCTACGCTACACTCCCTCAATAGCAAGAATGTCCTTCCTCAAATTAGGGGACCAAAACTGCACACAATACTCCAGGTGTGGTCTCCCAAGGACCCTGCACAACTGCAGAAGGACCTCTTTGCTTCTATACTCCTCTTGTTATAAAGGCCAACATGCCATTCGCTTTCTTCACTGCCTGCTGTACCTGCATGCTTACTTTCATAGACTGATGAACAAGGACCTCCAGATCACATTGTAATTCCCCTTTTCCCAACTTGACGCCATTTAGATAGTAATCTGCCTTCCTGTTTTTGATACCAAAGTGGATAATCTCACATTTATCCACATTAAACTTAATCTGCCCTGCATCTGCCCACTCACCCAACCTGTCCAGGTCACCCTGCATTCTCATAGCATCCTCCTCACAGTTCACACTGCCACCCAGCTTTGTGTCATCTGCAAATTTACTAATGTTACTTTGAATCCCTTCATCCAAATCATTGATGTATATTGTAAATAGCTGCGGTCCCAGCACCGAGCCTTGCGGTACCCCACTAGTCACTGCCTGCCATTCAGAAAGGGACCAGTTAATCCCTACTCCTTGTTTCCTGTCTGTCAACCAATTTTCTATCCATGTCAGCACTCTACCCCCAATACCATGTGCCCTAATTTTGCCCACTAATCTCCTACATGGGACCTTATCAAATGCTTTCTGAAAGTCCAGGTACATCCACTGGCTCTCCCTTGTCCATTTTCCTAGTTACATCTTCAAAAAATTCCCCTCTGTAAATTCATGCTGACTCGGACCGATTCTGTTACTGCTATCCAAATGTGCCACTATTTCATCTTTTATAATTGACTCCAGCATCTTCCCCACCACCGATGTCAGGATAACTGGTATTTAATTCCCTGTTTTCTCTCTCCCGCTTTTTGTAATAAGTGGGATTACATTAGCTACCCTCCAATTCACAGGAACTGATCCGGAGTCTATAGAACATTGGAAAATTATCACCAATGCATCCACGATTTCGAGAGCCACTTCCTTAAGTACCCTGGGATGCAGACCATCAGGCCCTGGGGATTTATCAACCTTCAGGCCCATCAGTCTACCCAACACCATTTCCTGCCTAATGTGGATTTCCATCAGTTCCTCCGTCACCCCAGATCCTCTGGCCACTACTATATCAGGAAGATTATTTGTGTCCTTAGTGAAGACGGATCCAAAGTACCTGTTCAACTCATCTGCCATTTCCATGTTCCCCATAATAAATTCACCTTTTCCAGTCTTCAAGGGTCCAACTTTGGTCTTAATTATTTTTTTCCTCTTCACAAACCTAAAGAAGCTTTTACTATCCTCCTTTATATTGTTGGCTAGCTTACCTTCGTACCTCATCTTTTCTCCCCGTATTGTCTTTTTAGTTATCTTCTGTTGCTCTTTAAACATTACCCAATCCTCTTGCTTCCTGCTCATCTTTGCTACATTTTACTTCTCTTTTATTTTTATACTCTCCCTAACGTCCCTTGTCAGCCACGGTCTCCCCTTACTCCCCTTGGAATCTTTCTTCCTCCTAGAAATGAACTGATCCTGCACTTTCTGTATTATTCCTAGAAATACCTGCCATTGTGGTTCCACTTTCATCCCTGCGAAGGTATCTTTCCAGTCAACTTTGGCCAGCTCCACCCTCATGGTCCCATAGTCCCCTTTATTCACTGTAACACTGACACCTCCGATCTACCCTTCTCCCTCTCCAATTGTAGATTAAACCTGACCATATTATGGTCTCTACCTCCCAATGGCTCATTAATCTCAAGTTCCTTTATCAAATCCGGTTCATTACATAACACTAAATCCAGAATTGCCTTCTCCCTGGTAGGCTCCAATACAAATTGCTCTAATCCATCTATGTCGTATAAAAGGGAATAGATAAAATAGTCTTTTGCACTGTTGCATGTTTTCTTTAAATGCAAAAAACGTGCAAATGACAAGCCTAATTATATATACTGTGCACATCATGAAGTCTTGATCATGTTCAGCATTCAATTTTGCAATTGTTCAATAGTTTGAAAAATTGTGCAATTCAATTGAATCAATAAAACCTTTAAATCATTTTGTATCTACAGAAACATTGCATGTGGTGATAGATTTGAAATTAAATTTATTTTTCTCAGCCATTATAGATCTTATGATGTACCTATTTTGTCAATGCACAAATAAGCACATTATGCTTGAAAACAGCATAAAGTATTTTTCCAACTTTTATCCTCTGCAGGTGTTTTTTTTTCTCTCTGCCACGATAACCTAGTCTGAATGAACATCGCTGGTCAAGAATAATTATTTCAATTCGTTATTAAACTATTGTACCGTACCTCTGTGCTTGAGCAGTATTGAATTTCTAATAATGGAAACTAGGTGTCCAAGAAAGAGTAACATCAAAACAAGATGATTAGTGAATTGTTTAAAAGTGTAAGAAATGCACTGTCATAGGGTTCTTCATTTTGATTGAGCTCTGTAAACATGCTCACCCCCGTGACCAAGTTGCCACAGCCCCAGGGGTGTTTTTGCCTGTCTGGTTCGTTAAGTGATTGAGGAGAAGTCTTTGGATTTATTTACAGTAAGAGACAGCTGGTTCAATTATTGCCCATCTTGGCAATCTCTGATCTTATGTTCATATGTAGAGATAATTGCTGAACCCAAACCGCAATTGGCTTTGTGCATAGAATCAATATCAGAGCTAACAGTTTCAGCCTGTCATTTTATCTTATTTCACAGAGAATGTATTTCCAAAGAAAAACAAAAAGATTTTGTACATAAAATACAATAAGGACTAACGGAAAGTGCTGGGGATCCAGCATTTGTGGAGAAAGAAATAGATTAATCTTTCAAGCCTGTGACCCATCATTAAGAACTGGTAAAGTAAGAAAACAAGCATGCTTAAAATGCGGAGAGAGTGGGGTCCAGTGGAAAGAACAGCTTGAATGCCGGTGAAGCTCAAAGTTATTTTCAGTACCTTCCAAGCAAGAGAAATTATTACTTATTAATCATTGCTGATCTGTTTGGAGGACTATAAGAGAGGAAGATGAATGAAGACAATATAGAGAGGGAAAAACAATACATGCTGACTGTGCATTGCAGAATGTTTAACCTGGAACCCTGGGTACATAACCTTTTGCAGACATTTCCTTTGTTCTGTGCACTGTTGCTCTTGTCTGCAATCTAAAAAAATGCTTGTTTCTTCAGTTCTTCTATTCTTCGAGGTCATTAACCTGAAATATTGACTCTGTTTTTATGCCCACAAATGCTGCATGATCGTTTGAGTATCCAGAGCATTTTCTGATTTTATTTCAGACTTCCAACATCTGCATTTTGCTTACCTTTTAAGTTGAAATGTAAGTTATTTTAAATTTAAATTATTCTTGTTTCCATCCAGGGCATCTTCTCTGAAGGAGTTTTGACGTTAGCGAAGGTTTATCTCCATAATCATTTGGAAAGGAGAATGAACCTTTGACACTTTCAAGAAGAACATTCCACATTTCAGTACAATTGAATTCTGTATTATCGATTTTGTTTGAACGTGTTAATGAAGTACCCATACTTTCACGTTATATGCCAGAGAAATTTACTTTGTCTACTGCATTTGGTTTTCCTTCTTAGGAATTTTTAAAAATGCAAAGAGATGCAACTTTTCAAAAGGGTTTCATTAATTAATCACATAATCTATAGACATTTCTCTGTCTTCTTACATTGTAGCTCAACTTTGTAAGTGAATATCATTAACTGAACTTGAACACAAGCTGTCAAAAGTTGCAAATAAATCCATTGAACCTAGGAAAACCTTGTACACTGTTTCTATTGTTAATGTTACGAGCAAACGAAAAAACCTTTATAAACTAGTTTTTAAAAGCCTAATTAATTGCATCACTAACTTTGAAATTTACCTGTAGATATGCATTTGATAATCCTGTGTGCATTCAATAATCTAATATGATTTCCAAAGCAAAGTATGTGGTAGAACATTATAGAGCCCATTTCCTTCACTGTTTCCTTATTAAGCAAATGAATATATTTAAGACACTTTAGCATTATATATTCTGCATATAACCCATTACCTTTAGACTCCAATGAAATAATTGGTGCAAAATAAGAGCTGACTTGGCTTCCTGATACAACTGGTATTAAATTGGTTCAAGAAAACTTGGTGCAAACACAGCTGAAAAATCCTGTTTCACTTCTATTGTAGAACGAATACAATCTACTAATGTGGCTAGTCAGAGAGCTCAATGATGAGAGTAGTGGAAATTTGAAAATCTAGTACTGCTATAGTGGTCGGGAAATCTCTCTGTATTGGAGTATTATTTGAAATAGTATTCAATAGTCCAGAAAATCGAAGTCAAATGCCAAAGCCCCAAGTATGCCAGATTATAGGTATTACTCATGTGAATTTACAAAGAGAGGTACCAAGTGACTAGCTAAATAAATCAAGAATAAATAAAGAGAAGCTGGAAGTAAATTATACTCAATATATATATGAGGCTATAACAGCTTTGGCATAGTTCCAAATTGAAGAAAGTAATACCAAAGGAGAAGTAATGTAACACCCAGTGCAGCTGGGAAATTGCATTTTAACAATGGTTTCATGGGGGCATCAATAGACCTTGATAACCAGCTGTTGGTGTGTGTTCCCTACTGAATGTATAACAAGTATTTATCGGTCTAGTGTTGGACACAGATGCTTTTTTCCTGACTTGATCTTTCCATGAAAAATAGAACTCCACTTGGTTATGGTAGGCATATGAAATGAAAAGAAGAATGGGTGCCTGCAAGTGAATTATGGGTATCCAAACCTGTTACAGTGATGTGGCATTAAAACATTTGTATGATTGTCAGGTACTTAGAACTTTGTTATTGAATTAACTCCTTGAAATTTGCATTCAAATGTTTTTTTTTAAAGTTGCATAGACTATTTTTGAGCTTTCTCATGGCAGATTTAAATTATCAGTATTGGATATGAATCTTTTGCAAGTACCATTTGCCTTGAATTATTATTTCATAATTATTAAAGAAAGACACAAAATGCTGGAGTAACTCAACAGGTCAGGTAGCATTTCTGGATAGTACGTTGGGTGACATTTTGGGTCGGGGCCCTCACACAGGAGGGTGGGGGGGGGGGGAGAAAGCTGGAAGAGAGCAGGGGAGATGCAGAGCAACTTTACCACTGTTTACAGCGAGTATCATTCAAGGACATTTCCATACTAAAAAATATCTGGCCATTGAAGAAAACTACAGTAATTAACTGAAAGGATCTCTTGGAGGCAGTATAATTAACGGGATGCGAAACTATGAAATATTGCAACATGTTAATCTGTCGAATTTAAAATATTTTGCCCTTGGTTATTTATGCTCTATTAATATATTTTGTTGTACAATAAACTTAAGCTTTGAAATTGACCTATTCTGATCAAACTGTGGCAGAATATCATGAGTGGTGTGTTCATATGTGAGGGTTTGTCATTGATTTCTGGGTTTCAATTGGGCTTCACGTCTCGTGGACCAAGTCACTTTGTTTTAGTGTGGATTTAATTATTTGGAAAACGTGTTTAATAGCTACAGGAGAGGTAGGTGTGAAGAAATGTTTATCAAATGTTGATATTTTTTCACCATGCTTAAATAATTAGAAATTATGTGTCACCAACAACATCTAACTTATTATGTCTCAATGTTCTGAGCAAGACTGTGTGTTCAAACCATGATTTTCACAAAAGGCTCTGTCTGAAAATGGATATGCCATTGGGACTCTTCTTCAGACCCCTCGCCAAAGATGCTGCCTGACCCGCTGAGTTTAGTTTAGAGATACAGCGCGGAAACATGTCCTGCGGCCCATCTAGCCAGCGGTCTCAGTACACTTGCACCATCTTACACACTCGGGACAATTTACAATTTTTACCAAAGGCTGTGAGAGGAAACCAAAGCACTCGGGGAAAACCCACGTGGTCACAGGGAGCACAGACAAACTCAGTATAGACAGCATCCATACAGTAAAGATCAAACCGAGGTCTCCAGCACAGTAATAGAAACATAGAAATTAGGTGCAGGAGTAGGCCATTCGGCCCTTCGAGCCTGCACCGCCATTCAATATGATCATGGCTGATCATCCAACTCAGTATCCCGTACCTGCCTTCTCTCCATACCCTCTGATCCCCTTAAGGGCCTGTCCCACCAGCATGCAACTCTATGCGATGAACGCAATCAAACTAGAAGCGGGGGCCACGCGGAGGTCGGGTGATCCCCTGTACAGGGCCGTTCCCACCAGCATGCGCCTGCATGCGGCAAGCGCAACCAAACCGGCAGTAGGGGCCGCGCAGAGGTCGGGTGAGTGCACGCGGCGCAAAGTGAGGCGAACTTGGAGCGAAGTCCAAGGTAAGTTCGCCAGGACAGAGAGGGGCACACAGAGAGGGGCACCGAGACACACACACACACAGGGCCACGGAGCCACACACATAGAGGGTCATGGAGGCACTTACAATAGGTTCACGGAGGCACGATGTCGGGGCGGTGTGTAAATGTCGAGGCGACTGTGAGCCGACAAGCCATTGCCGCGCGGAATTTTTGGACATAGTCGGTTTTTCGGAGCCCCGCGCGGTCTCGGGACGAACTCTGCACAATTCCGCACGGCTCCGGCGATTGAAGTGGGACCGGTCCCGCGACGCCGGATGGCTCAAGCGACCACGTTAGGTCGCGCTAATCGCATAGTGTTACATACTGGTGGGACAGGCCCTTTAGCCACAAGGGCCACATCTAACTCCTTCTTAAATATACCCCCTGTGGCATAGAGTTCCAGAGACCCACCACTCTCTGTGAAAAAAGTCCTCATCTCGGTCCTAAAGGAGTTCCCCCTTATCTTTAAGCTGTGACCCCTTGTCCTGGACCTCCCCAACATCGGGAACAATCTTCCTGCATCTAGCCTGTCCAACCCCTTAAGAATTTTGTAAGTTTCTATAAGATCCCCTCAATCTCCTAAATTCTAGAGAGTATAAACTGAGTCTATCCAGTCTTTTTTCATAAGACAGTCCTGACATCCCAGGAATCAGTCTGGTGAACGTTCTCTGCACTCCCTCTATGGCAATAATGTCCTTCCTCAGATTTGGAGACCAGAACTGTACGCAATACTCCAGGTGTGGTCTCACCAAGATCCTATACAACTGAAGTAGAGCCTCCCTGCTCCTATACTCAAATCCTTTTGCTATGAAAGCTAGCATACCATTCGTATAATGTCCCTGTCCCGCTTAGGAAACCTGAACGGAAACCTCTGGAGACTTTGCGCCCCACCCAAGGTTTCCGTGAGGTTCCCGGAGGTTTTTGTCAGTCTCCCTAATGGTTGAAAGTGGTTTCCGTTTTAAAAATCAGTAATTTTTCAGTCGAACCCTGTTGCGATGCTAGTTGAAGGTGGTTGCCGGAGGACAAAAACCTCCAGGAACCGCACGGAAACCTTGGGTGGGGCGCAAAGTCTCCAGAGGTTTTCATTCAGGTTTCCTAAGTGGGACAGGGGCATAAGGCAGCAATTCTACCACTGCACCACTGTGCTGCCCTTCAGTTACCCCAGCACTCTGTGTTCCACACAAGAGTTCCAACATCTGCAGTTCCTTGTATCTCCAGGGCAAATTATTTGATATTTGTATGTATTGTTTATGTTGACGGGATGTATGATAATAATCAAGTATGTTAATCCTACTGGGCCTTGTGATGAAGGAAAAAAATGATTTCCAACAGAGATATGGTAAAATGTGAGCTGAGTACAATGGAGAATATTATTCACTTTTCATATTTGGATCTCACTGGCACATCACCTTTTAATAATCCCATTGCTTGAGGAACAACTTGACCAAGACCATGCTTGCTTAAGGGCCTGTCCCACTTTCATGACCTAATTCACGACTGCTGGCGAGTTTGCCCTTGACTCATACTCGCAGCATGGTAAGAGGTCGTAGGTAGGTCGTAGCAGGCCGTGATGCTAGTCGTAGTTACTCGTGGCATCAAGTAGATCGGGGCGTTTTTCTAGCATGATGAAAAATGTCCACGAGTAAAAAAGGTCATGAATTAGGTCGTGAAAGTGGGACAAGCCCTTTCGTTTTTTTTAATTTCTTGCTCACACCAACTGTTGCTGAATAGAAAGGTTTACTAGATATGCCCACAAAGATTATACTAAGGTCATAAGGAATAGTAGAATTAGTCCATTCGGCCCATTAAGTCTATTCTATTCAATCATGGCTGATCTATATCAACATCCTAACCCCATTCTCCTGCCTTCTCCCCATGACCTCTGACACCTGTACTAAATAAGAATCAATCTATTTCTGCCTTTAAAAAATCCAATGATGGCCTCCACAGCCTTCTGTGGCAAAAAATTCTACAGATTTACCACCCCTGACTAAAGAAAAATGTCCTCATCTTCCTAAAATAAAGTCCTTTAATTCTGAGGCTATGACCTCTAGTCCTAGACTTTCCCACTAGTGGAAACATCCTCTCCACATCCACTCTATCCAAGCCTTTCACTATTTTGTATGTTGCAATGAGGCCGCCCCTCATTCTAAACTCCAGTGCCGACAAACGCTCATCATAAGTTAACCTAGGATCATTCCTGGGATCATTCTTGTAAACCTCATCTGGACCCTTTCCAGAGCCAGCACATCTTTCCTCGGATATGGAGCCCAAAATTCCTCACAATATTCCATATGCGGACTTACCAGCGCCTCATAGAGCCTTAACATTACATCCCTGCTTTTGTATACAAGCCCTCTAGAAATAAATACCAACATTGAGTTTGCTATCTTTGCTTCCTTTATCTGATATTCATATACTTTAGGGGAATTTCCATTACTGCAGAAGGGGCATAGACAGGGCAAATGCACAGTCAAGAATCAGAGGACAGACCCAGACCCAAAATTAATAATATTTGGAATTCCGGAGCCAAATTTGGTACTCACAGTAAATCAAAGAATTTTTTTTGATTACTGTTTAATAATAGGGAAAAAAATGATACTTAAATTTTGGAAGGGAACATTATCCCCAACAATTAAAATGTGGAAAGCAGAGATGTTGGAGACGTTGAATTTGGAAAGAATTAGATTTGTCCTTTTGGACAGGTATAATTCTTTTGAATCGATATGGTCTCCATATATACAGTATTTAGAGAAGTAGCTATTCTTGGAATCACGGCTCGACGGGCACCCTACGGAATCCGATGCGAATAACTTACTTATATTTGATATTATTGCGCATTTATTATAGATATTACTGTATGAAATAGTATTTCGTATAATGTATTTAGTTTTGTTTATATATATGTAATATTTTTGTTTTTTAAATTTTCTTTTTTTTTATGGTTGAAGTATGTGGGAAATTTTTTTTTTTTTAATTCCCTTTTTTTTCTCTTTCTCTTTTATATATCTTTTTCTTTATTTCCAAAAAATAGAATATATTAAGTATTGATATGTTATTTGTAGTAATATTGAATTAAGGTGTTAGTTTATAAAGTAAGCTATACATTGTAAACTGATTACTTCAAATAAAAAAATATTACACGAAGAATCAGAGGACATAGATTTAAGGTGAGGGGAGAAAGATTTTATAGGGACCTGAGGAGCAACTTTTTTACACAAAGGATGATAAGTATATGGAACAAGTTGCTGGAGGAGGTAGTTGAGGCAGGCACTATCACAATGTTTTAAAAACATTCGGAAAGGTACATCAAGAGGACGGGGTTACACAGCTGGACAAACTCAGCGGGTGCAGCAGCATCTAAGGAGTGAAGGAGATAGGCGACGTTTCGGGTCGAGACCCTTCTTCAGACTGGTCAGGGATCAGGGAAACGAGAGATATGGACAGTGATGTGGAGAGATATAGAACAATGAATGAAAGATATGCAAAAAAGTATTGATGATAAAGGAAACAGGCCATTGTAAGCTGTTTGTAGTGTGAAAATGAGAAGCTAGTGCGACTTGGGTGTGGGGGGGAGATAGAGAGTGAAGGAATGCCAGGGCCCGAGGGCTGAGGGAGAGGTGGGGAGGGGGAGGAGGCAGCCTGGGTTAACAAAATTGAGAAAATTCAATGTTTAAGCCCAGAGGATGCAGACTCCCCAAGCGGAATATGAGGTGCTGTTCCTCCAACTTGCGGTGTTGCTCACTCTGGCCGTGGAGGAGGCCCAGGACCGAGAGGTCGGATACGGAATGGGAGTTGAAGTGCTGAGTCACCGGGAGGTTGGGTTGGTTATTGCGGACCGAGCGGAGGTGTTCGGCGAAACGATCGCCCAGCCTCCGCTTGATCTCACTGATGTAGATCAGCTGGCACCTGGAGCAACGGATGTAAGGATTCTGAGGATGTAACTAGTAGATTGGAAAAGGGTGAACCAGTAGATGAGGTTGGAGGAGGTGCAGGTGAACCTCTGCGGACTTGGAAGGACTGCTTGGGTCCATGAATGGAGTGGATGGGGGAGGTGAAGGGACAAGTGTAGCATCTCTTGCGGTTGCAAGGGAAAGTGCCCGGGGAAGGGGTGGAGCAGGAGGGAAGGGAAGAATTGACAAGGGAGTTGCGGAGGGAGTGGTCTTTGCGGAAGGCAGACAGGGGGGGAGATGGGAAGATGTGGCGAGTGGAGGGGTCACGTTGGAGGTAGCGAAACTGGCGGAGGACTGTTGTATGCGCTGGCTGGTGGGGTGAAAGGTGAGGACCAGGGGGACTCTGCCCTTGTTGTGAGTGGGGGAATGGGGAGAGAGGGCAGTGTTGCGGGGTATGGAGGAGGCCCTGGTGCGAGCCTCATCTATAGTGGGGGAGGGGAAACCCCGTTCTCTGAAGAACGAGGACATTTGTGATGACCTGGTGTGGAACACCTCATCCTGGGAGCAGATGCAAGGTAATCCATAAAACATGAACATCCACCACAGTGGAATCAACATTCTTCCCTGTGGTGGAAGGCAATAATGTTCAGTCAGTAGTCCTCCTTTGTTCATCTGTGGTCGGAGCCATGAACCCTCCACAGTCGCCGCTACGGATGGCCTGATGTACAGGCCCTCTCGTGAGCTGTTTGAAACTCCGATGTTGGGACGGACGGAAACTCCGTGGCTTGAAGGAGCCCCAGAATTAGCGGATGCCTTAGTGATAATTTTTCAAAACTCTTTAGATTCTGGAGTAGTTCCTGAGGATTGGAGGGTAGCTAATGTAACCCCACTTTTTAAAAAGGGAGAGAGAGAGAAAATGGGGAATGACAGACCAGTTAGTCTAACATCGGTAGTGGGGAAATAGCTAGAGTCAGTTATTAAAGATGGGATGGCAGCACATTTGGAAAGTGGTGAAATCATTGGACAAAGTCAGCATGGATTTACGAAAGGTAAATCATGTCTGACGAATTTTATAGAATTTTCTGAGGATGTAACTAGTAGATTGGAAAAGGGTGAACCAGTGGATGTGTTATATCTGGACTTTCAGAAGGCTTTCGATAGGTCCCACACAAGAGATTAGTATACAAACTTAAAGCACACGGTATTGGTGTTTCAGTATTGATGTGGATAGAGAACTGGCTGGCAGACAGGAAGCAAAGAGTACGAGTGAAGGGTCCTTTTCAGGATGGCAGGCAGTGACTAGTGGGGTACCGCAAGGCTCAGTGCAGGGACCCCAGCTATTTACAATATATATTAATAATTTGGACGAGGGAATTGAATGCTACATCTCCGAGTTTGCGGAGAACACGAAGCTGGGGGGCAATGTTAGCTGTGAGGAGGATGCTAGGAGACTGCAAGGTGACTTGGATAGGCTGGGTGAGTGGGCAAATGTATGGCACGTGCAGTATAATGTGGATAAATGTGAGGTTATCCACTTTGGTGTCAAAAACAGGAAAGTAGACTATTATTTCAATGGTGGCCGATTAGGAAAAGGGGAGATGCAACGAGACCTGGGTGTCATGGTACACCAGTCATTGAAAGTAGGCATGCAGGTGCAGCAGGCAGTGAAGAATGGTATGTTAGCTTTCATAGCAAAAGGATTTAAGTATAGGAGCAGGGAGGTTCTACTGCAGTTGTACAGGGTCTTGTTGAGACCACACCTGGAGTATTGCGTACAGTTTTGGTCTCCAAATCTGAGGAAAGACATTCTTGCCATAGAGGGAGTACAGAGAAGGTTCACCAGACTGATTCCTGGAATGTCAGGACTTTCATATGAAGAAAGACTGGATAGAGTCGGCTTGTACTCGCAAGAATATAGAAGATTGAGGGGGGATCTTAAAGAAACTTACAAAATTCTTAAGGGGTTGGATAGGCTAGATGCAGGAAGATTGTTCCCAATGTTGGGGAAGTCCAGGACAAGGGGGTCACAGTTTAAGGATAAGGGGGAAATCTTTTAGGACCGAGATGAGAAAAACATTTTTCACACAGAGAGTGGTGAATCTGTGGAATTCTTTGCCACAGAAGGTAGTTGAGGCCAGTTCATTGGTTATATTTAAGAGGGAGTTAGATGTGGCCCTTGTGGCTAAAGGGATCAGGGGGTATGGAGAGAAGGCAGGTAAGGGATACTGAGTTGGATGATCAGCCATGATCATATTGAATGGCGGTGCAGACTCGAAGGGCTGAATAGCCTACTCCTGCACCTAATTTCTATGCTTCTATGTTGGAGATCCCGAATCGGCCGCTTCCTACCGGAGACCGTGGCTTCATGATGTTATAGGCTGCAGGCCGGCGGTTGGAGCTCTTGTCCGGCGATCCCCGGCGAGGGATCCCAAACTCCGTGATGGAAAGTCCACGACGTGCTGGCAGCTAGAAGCTCCGCAGACCACGGCTTCAGGATGTTATAGCCCGCGGGCCAGTGATCGGAGTACTTCTGGCGATCCCCGGCAAGGGATCACCCGGCTCCGTGATGGAAAGTCCGCTCTGCCCTCGCTGCTGAAGCTCTGGGCCGGACTCAGGGAGAGGCCACAATAATCCAAGGGGTATGAAAACGTTTGCAAGCCACTGTATCTCCATAAAACTTTTTTTTTTTTTTAATTGACTCTATTGTCACTAACTTTATTTGGGATAAAAAACCCACCGAATACATAAAAGACATTTGTACAAATCTAAAGAAAATGCCGGATTAGCTCTACCTAATTTTCTTTTTTACTACTAGGCAACTAATATTCAATATATAACTTTCTGGTTGGACGATACATGTAAATGGCAACATGTAAATTGGTTAAAAATGGAGAGGGAAGATTGTTTGCCTTTTTGTATAGGTTCAATCCTCCTACCTCCAATACATCTGAATAAGTCAACGTATGAGCAAAATCCAATAATACATAGTACTATCCGTATCTGGAAACAGCTGAAATTCAGTCTTAAATTGAGAAATATGTCTCTTCTTCCTATTGCAAATAATCCCTCGTTTAAACCATCTATTTTAGATGTGGTGTTAGTTCAATGGAAGAACCTGGGAATCAATACTGTGGGAGACCTCTATAAGACGGGGACTCTCTCCTCTTTTCAAGAACTACAGGAGAAATATGACTTGAATGCCAATCATTTTTTTAGATATCTTCAAATCTGAGATTACGTGAAAACATATACACAAGACTGTCCTCTTTTGGGTCCAGATATATTAGACGATTGTTTGAATAGGCATGCCGATACAAGTAAGTTGATATCTTACATGCATAACACCCTTCTAAATATTGATACCCCACCCTCTGAGACTTATAGGTGCGCATGGGAGGACGAGCTGGGTTTACCCATTTCGAAAGATATATGGGAGGAAAGCCTATAATACATACACTACTGTTCTTTAAATGCCAGGTATAGCCTGATACAATTTAAAGTATTGCATAGGTTATGCTACTCAAAGACCAAATTGCACACGATCTTCCCAACTGTCTCTTCTCTTTGTGATAAATGTCACTTTCAAGAAGCCACCCTAATTGGTAGGATTGCTTTCCAACCATAAATGCTACTTGACCCATTGAGCTCCTCCAGCAAATTGGTTGTTGTTGAAGAATAGTGGTTGGATTGAAAATTGACTGTCATACACTAGAAAGCAAGCAGTTGGAATAAATGGTCCATTTCCAAGTTGGAGGGATGTCATCAATGTTTTTTGGCACTTCCTTGTTTACTGTTTACATTAATGACCTGAAGGAGGAAAGAAAAATGGTTTCCAAGTTTCTGAAGGATACAGAAATAGGTGGACGGGCATTTGATGATGAGGAAGGACATTGTGATTCTACAATGGGATGTGGATAGATTGGGTGAAAATCTGGCAAATGGAGTTGAATAAGAGGAAGTGTGATGTCATGCACTTCGGTAAAAGGAGTCAAAGGAGGATTATTATCTAAATGGAGAGAGTCTGCAAACAAATGATATTCAGAGTGATCTTAGTGTTCCAGTGTATGAATCATAAAAAGTTAGCAGGCAGGTTTAACAAGTAATCAAGATGATAAACACCAATAGACTTTTATTTCAAAGTGGTTTAAGAATAGGGAGATTTTGTTAAAGTTGTGCAAGGTGTTGGAAAGGTCAAAACCTGGTGTACGTGCACATATTTACCTAAAAATAGAATATAGTAGCAATAGAGGCAGCCAAAGGAGATTCTACAGGGTAATCCTGGGATGAGTGAGTTGTTCTATCAAGAAAGCCTATGCAGTTTGGGTGTGTATTTCCAGGAGTTCCGAAGAATTAGGGTGGATCAATCTTATTCAAACAGACAAGATATTAAAGAGAGATACAAAATGCTGCAGATGTTTGAATCTGCAGCGAGAAAGTGCTGATGGAACTCAATGGGTCAAGCAACATCTGTGGAGGCAAAGGACAGTTAGTATTTTGGACCACCTAGCTCCATCTATCTAATTTTCCCATCACTAAGCAGTCTGTTTCTAAACTCCCCCTCCCCATCCTGCACCCCATCATACCTCACTTCACCCGATTCCACTTATCACCTTCTGACTGCTGTTTCATCTCTCCCTCTCACCTCTTTATACTGTCTACTTTCCCTCTCAGTCTCAACATTTTGATCATCCCTTTGCCTCTACAGCCGCTGCTTGGCCTATTGAGTTCCTCCATCAAGATCACAAAGGGTACTTGACAAGAGAGGTTTAAGAAAGAGCTGCAGATGCTGGAAAAATCGAAGGTAGACAAAAAATGCTGGAGAAGCTCAGCGGGTGAGGCAGCGTCTCTGGAGAGAAGGAATTGCCGATGTTTCGGGTCGAGACCCTTCTTCAGTCTGATGGGGGGGGGGGGGGGGGGGGAGAAAGGAAGTAGGCAGAGACAGTAGGACTTGTAGAAGAACTGGGAAAGAGGAGGGGAAGGAGGGACAAAGCAAGGGCTATCTAAAATTGGAGAAGTCAGTGTTCATACCGCTGGGGTGTAAACTACCCAAGCAAAATATGAGGTGCTGTTCCTCCAATTTGCGCTGGGCCTCACTCTGGCAAAGGTGGTGGCCCATGACCAGTGGCACTTGTGGCTAAAGGGATCAGGGGGTATGGAGAGAAGGCAGGTACGGGATACTGAGTTGGATGATCAGCCATGATCACATTGAATGGCGGTGCAGGCTCGAAGGGCCGAATGGCCTACTCCTGCACCTATTTTCTATGTTTCTATGTTTCTATGACAGAAAGGTCAGTTTGGGAATGGGAGTGGGAGTTGAAGTGCTGAGCAACCGGGTGATCAGATTGGTTAAGACGGACTGAGCAGAGGTGTTCAGCGAAGCGATCGTTAAGCCTGCGCTTTGTCTTGAGGTTGTTGATGTTGAGATGTTTTCACTGGTAGGAGAGTATCAAATGAGGGGGACATAGCCACAAAATAGGAGACTGGTTGTGGAATTCAGTTATGGGGAACTGGCACAGAAGAGGAGTTGAAGCCAGCATAGCTCATCCATGATCCTACTCGTGTTCCTATTTACTTGTGTTCTTCTGTTGGTCATTTCAAACTGAGCTGTGTGGAAATTGCTTCCGGTGAATCTTTTGAATTCGATGTCCCATAAAGTTGTGGTGGGCAGATCGTTGGAAGTATTCAAAGATGTGGTCAATAAACTTTTGAAAGATGTGGGGATTGTGGACTGGGAGCAGAGGAAGAGTTGAAGTCTGGAGTAGATCAGCCAAGATCATATTGAACAGCTGGACAGCTTGTGTGGCATGAAGGCTACCTCCTGCTTGTATTTTAAACCAGCATCCCCTATTGATTGTCTAAACTCCAACAGTTAGAGGTTTAGCCCGCCAATAGACAATAGACAATAGGTGCAGGAGTAGGCCATTTGGCCCTTCGAGCCAGCACCGTCATTCAATGTGATCATGGCTGATCATCCCCAATCAGTACCCCGTTCCTGCCTTCTCCCCATATCCCTTGACTCCACTAGCCCCTAGAGCTCTATCCAACTCCCTCTTAAATCCATCCAGTGATTTGGCCTCAACTGCCCTCTGTGGCAGGGAATTCCATAAATTCGCAACTCTCTGGGTAAAAAAGATTTTTCTCACCTCAGTCTTAAATTACCTCCCCTTTATTCTAAGACTGTGGCCCCTGGTTCTGGACTCACCCAACATTGGGAACATTTTTCCTGCATCTAGCTTGTCCAGTCCTTTTGTAATTTTATATGTTCCTATAAGATCCCCCCTCATCCTTCTAAACTCCAGTGAATACAAGCCTAGTCTTTTCAATCTTTCCTCATATGACAGTCCCGCCATCCCAGGGATCAATCTCGTGAACCTACGCTGCACAAGGATGTCCTTCCTCAAATTAGGAGACCAAAACAGTACACAATACTCCAGATGTGGTCTCACCAGAGTCCTATACAACTGCAGAAGAACCTCTTTACTCCTGTACTGAAATCCTCTTGTTAAGGACTCCGGATGTAATCTCATCAACACCCCCTAAAACTGAAACAATAATCTCCTTACTCTTGTATTCAATTCCCCTAGAAATAAACAATGCCATTTTGTTAGATTTCCAAATTACTTGCTTTACCAATGTACTAATCCTCACAGGTTCTGCACAATCAGTGAAGATCACATGTATTTATAATCAAAATCATAACTGCTTTTCTTCTAAAAATTACTTGGGCATTCTAATTGGTAACACATTTACATAATTTCTAAACCCTGAAAATAGCAACACAGGTAGAGAGAGTGGCAAAGAAGGCATATAGTATGCTTGCTTTCATAGGTTGGGGCATTGACAATAAGAGTCAGGAAGTCATGATGCAGCTTTATAGGAATTTAGTTAGGCTGCATAAATGCACTTCATTCAGTGCTTGCGTTTCCCGTTGCCCCTTTATACAAAACATATGTGGACGCTTTGGAAGGGTGCAGGGGATGTTTACCAGAATGCTGTCTGGATTAGAGGGTTTCAATAGACAATAGGCGCAGGAGTAGGCCATTCGGCCCTTTCAGTTACACGGAGCTGTTGGACAGTCTTGGATTGTTTTCTCTGGTATGCTGGAGGTTGTGGGGGCGACCTGTTAGAAGTATATAAAATGATGAGAGGCATAAATAGATGGACAGGCAGAATCTTTATCCAGGGATGGAAACATCAAGATCTAAAGGGCATAGCTTTAAGGCGGTGGGCAAAATTTAAAGGATATATGTGGGGCAGGATTTTATGCGCAGAGGATGGAGGTGAGTGGCTGGAACACATTACCGGATGACTGAGGCAGATACCATAGTGGTATTTTAAAGACCTTTGGATAGGCATATGGATATGGAAGGATATGGATTGTGTGTCGGGAGATGAGATCTTGGCACACTGTTCTTCACATTGTGGGCCTAAGGGCCTGTTCTTGTGCTATACTATAATGTGCAAAATATTATTGACTTCTCTTTTAAGATGGACAGTCAACTTTGTTGTCCATCCGTTTCCCTCCAGAGATGTTTTTTTAATTTTGCTGCCTAACCCATTGAGTCCCAACGCCGCTTTATTGTTTTGCTTAAGATTCCAGCATCTGCGGTTTCTTGTGTCTCTTCTTTAAGGACGTTTGAGGTCAAACTAAACGCGAGAACTTCTTAATTTGAATTATCTAGTTCAACAACTGGGCGATCTAAAATAAGCAACAGACGTCTGTCTCTGCAACAGACCTGCGGCAGGACTTTGCCATTACGATCCTAGCCGCATACCTGCCGACCCAGGTGGACGAGTTGCCGCTGACATTGGTTCACCTGGGCCAGCCCCGAGCGCTGGCTCCACCCAGTGACAAGTGCAGGAACAAACAGTACAGTGAAGAAACGGAGAGCGGCTGCGGTCCGAGGCTCATGGACACCCCCGGACAAGGAAGGGTCCACAAGGAGAGGTAGCCGTGCAGGTCAGTGCTCCAAACTTCTATCTATTCGGAAGGTAAATGTATAATTGGTTGTAAGTATTTTCCAAGTTACACTCTCTGGCTGACTTGCTCGTTCCGCGGTGATAGCTGAATAATATGGGTGCAACACACAGGTCGGTTTGTTTTTTTTGACAAACAAGCGTTAAAGAGATAAAAATAGTTGTTTTTTTCGACCCCTGGTGTTTCAGATTGGTGGGGTGTTTTAACGTCATATTACTTTCGTATTTTGCTCGCTACATTTCTCGTTGTTCTTATGAACCATCCAGTCTTTAAGTAGGGATGAATTATCCGTGCAGTATCAGAATCGCTGGATTCATTGTAATTCATAGGCTGTTGCCTCTGCACACTGGGTCTCCGTGACTGGCGGACCAAAGAGTTTCAATCACCCGATGTTCATTTTTGTTTATTGTGCAAAGCCCAGGTACATTTTATCAAAGGGTGTCGGTTGCATTGTGGATCCATGACGCTCCTAGTTGCATTATAGTTAATGAAATATAGTCATTAGTACTGAATTGCAAAATACCTCTATTGAAAGAATGCCGGTTTCTAAATATGGTATCTGAAACTGGGCAATGCATGGTCCAAGGTGCTGGGTGACTGACCCACATCTTGTCAGGGGCCAGCACTGGGCAGGGTCCCAGCCAGAGTAGGTGGGTGATTGTACTGAGCGAGCGGCTCTGGTAGCTGGTGAGACTCTGTCTCCAGGCTCACTGATGTTGACCGCCTTTGACGTTGAATGTTTGTGAATGTCTTTACAAATTTTCAAAATGACTAAGAACCTGTTTGGGGTAAAAAGTTAAAACAATGTATACAATCGTAGAGCAATGTCAACAAGTCCCTCCTTCCACCAAGTCTGCACTGACCGTCAAGCACCCATTTACACAAATCTAATGTATAATCTGAGGATGGGTCCAGACCCAAAATGTCACCTATCCATTCCCACCACAGATGCTGCTTGACCTGCTGAATTTCTCCAGCACTTTGTGTTATTTCAAGATTAAATAACTAACTTTTTTGATGAGAGAAAACCACAAAGTGCTGGAGTAACTCAGTGGGTCAGGCAGTGCTGCTGGAGAACATGGATAGATGACATTTCAGGTTGGGACCTTTTCTTCAGAAGAAGGGTCTTGACCCAAAATGCCCCCTTTCTATGTTCTGCAGAGATGCTGCGTGACATGCTGAGTTACCCCAGCACTTTGTGTCTTCTTTGTAAACCAGCATCTGGAGTTTGTTGTTTCGACTTAACTTTTTCTAATCTTTCCTCAGATTCTGAAAGTCTGATATTAGAGTCAGATTGAGTGTGCACTGTACATTTTCAAAGCTTTAATGCCCAGGGTACCAGTGACCCAGGTTCCATTTTAATGTCCAGTTTCATTTGTGTGGAGTTTGCACGTTCTCCCTGTGGCTTTGTGGGGTATCCTCTGGATGCGCCAGTTTCCTCCCGCATCTCAAAATCACGCAGGGTAATGGTTTAATTGACATCTTGTGAAGCCAACAAAGTGAATTGGTCTTTGTGCAAGTGCTAGAAGAAGAATAAGGTTAGAAATTCATGGATATGTGAAATGGAATAGGTTTCAGGGAAATAAGCGGGAGGGGAAAAAAAGATACAAAATGCTGGAGTAAATCAGTGGGTCAGGCAGCGTCTTTGGAGAACCGGGATGGGTGATATTACGGGGTCAGGACCTTCCTTCATACTCCTGGTGACCTGCAGAATTAATCTAGCACTTAGATTTTTTTGTAAACCAGTATCTGCAGTTCTTGATTCTACTTAAGATTGGAGGGATTGCTTTAAGAGCTGGAATAAGTGCGGGCTGAATTAACCTATGTCACTGGTAAATATAGTACAGAAATGTGGTTACAACCTGGAGAAAAAAAAAAGCAACTTTTAAATGTACTTTCAACTCTTGGGACCCTAATGCAAAAATGGTTATTATTTGATTTTTGTTTTTCTTTTGAGGCTTCCGAAACAAATTTATAAGCTTGGTATTTATTAATTGATGAAATTCATCAAGAATGAACCTATTAGAGTCAATAAAAAACCCAGCAGGAGTAAACTTGTAATCAGCTACTCTGCATACTGTACCTGTGTGTTCTCGACCTGTGAGCTTTATTACTAGATAACTGAACTGTAAATATTTAACTAGAGTGGATTAATGGCAATATTCAAAGTTTAGTAAACCTGAGGCTCACTGTCACTAAACATAGACCTGGCAATCAGGGCGGCCAACAGTTTGTGTTTTCCTGTTGTTGTTTATAGAAGAGAGCAGTAGGGCACATCCTGGGGATCTAGGATAGTTTGTTGTGCTTTGCGCGTGCCAACTCCCCAGTGACACCCTTCCATGTATGTCAGCAGTTTCCAGACCGCTTTATCTATTCGGTCTATAAATGCTTTCCAAAGAAGGTGAAGTTATGTGGGGAGAGCTTACATACCGCTTACATTGTTTCGAAAAAAGATATCTACCATATTTATAGGAGGCATGGAGTAAATGAGGTGCTAGAGGAGTATAAAGAATGTAAAAAGAATCTTAAGAAAGAAATTAGAAAGGCTAAAAGAAGATATGAGGTTGCTTTGGCAAGAAAGGTGAAAGTAAATCCAAAGGGTTTCTACAGCTATATTAATAGCAAAAGGATAATGAGGGACTATTAGAGAGCCAGAATTGACAGCTATGTGCAGAGCCAAAAGAGATGGGGGAGATATTGAACAATTTATTTTCTTCGGTATTCACCAAGGAGAAGCATATTGAACTCTGTGAGGTAAGGGAAAAAAGTAGAGCAGCTATGGAAACTATGAGATTCAAAGAGGAAGAAGTACTGACACTTTTGAAAAATATAAAAGTGGATAAGTCTCCAGGTCCTGACAGGATATTCCCTAGGATATTGACGGAAGTTAGTGTAGAAATACCAGGAGCTATGACAGAAATATTTCAAATGTCATTAGAAACGGGAATAGTGCCAGAGGATTGGCGTACTGCGCATGTTGTTCCATTGTTTAAAAAGGGTTCAAAGAATAAACCTAGCAATTATAGACCTGTTAGTTTGACGTCAGTGGCGGGCAAATTAATGGAAAGGATACGTAGAGATAATATATATAAGCATCTGGATAAACAGGGTCTGATCAGGAACAGTCAACATGGATTTGTGCCTGGAAGGTCATGTTTGACAAACCACCTTGAATTTTTTGAAGGGGTTACTAGGGAAATTGATGAGGGTAAAGCAGTGGATGTTGTCTATATGGATTTCAGTAAGTCCTTTGACAAGGTTCCCCATGGAAGGTTGGTTAAGAAGGTTCAATCTTTGGGTGTTAATGGCGGAGTAGCAAGATGGATTCAACAGTGGCTGAATGGGAGATGTCAGAGAGTAATGGTGGATGGCTGTTTGTCAGGTTGGAAGCCGGTGACCAGTGGGGTGCCTCAGGGAACTGTGTTGGGTCCACTGTTGTTTGTCATGTACATCAATGATCTGGATGATGGGGTGGAAAATTGGATAAGTAAGTATGCAGATGATACTAAGATAGGTGGTGTTGTGGATAATGAAGTAGATTTTCAAAGTCTACAGAGAGATTTGGGCCATTTGGAAAAGTGGGCTGAAAGATGGCAGATGGAGTTTAATGCTGATAAGTGTGAAGTGCTACATCTTGGCAGGACAAATCAAAATAGGACGTACATGGTAAATGGTAGGGAATTGAGGAATGCTGTGGAACAGAGGGATCTAGGAATAACTGTGCATAGTTCCCTGAAGGTGGAATCGCATGTAGATAGGGTGGTAAAGAAAGCTTTTGGTGTGCTGGCCTTTATAAATCAGAGCATTGAATATAGGAGTAGGGAAGTAATGTTAAAATTGTACAAGGCATTGGTAAGACCAATTCTGGAGTATGGTGTACAATTTTGGTCGCCTAATTATAGGAAGGATGTCAACAAAATAGAGAGAGTACAGAGGAGATTTACTAGAATGTTGCCTGGGTTCCAGCAACTAAGTTACAGAGAAAGGTTGAACAAGTTAGGTCTTTATTCTTTGGAGCGCAGAAGGTTAAGGGGGGGACTTGATTGAGGTCTTTGAAATGATGAAGGGGATAGACAGAGTTGACGTAGATAAGCTTTTCCCATTGAGGGTAGGGAAGATTCAAACAAGAGGGCATGACATGAGAATTAAGGGACAGAAGTTTAGGGGTAACATGAGGGGGAACTTCTTTACTCAGAGAGTGGTGGCTGTGTGGAATGAGTTTCCAGCAGAAGTGGTGGAGGCGGGATTGGTTTTAACATTTAAAAGTAAAGTGGATCGGTATATGGACGGGAAGGGAATGGAAGGGTATGGTCTGAGTGCAGGTAGATGGGACTAGGGGAAAATAAATGGTCGGCACGGACTGGAAGGGCCGAGAGGGCCTGTTTCCCTGCTATAATTGTTATATGGTTATCTGGTTATACTGTAACGTTTGAGCCAATTCACTTTGGCAAAAGATGATACTTTTGTTTTTTTGTGATTAAAACACAATTTTTGTGGGGGGAGGGGGGGGGGGCGCACGGTGGCGCAGCGGTAGAGTTGCTGCCATACATCGATTTCAGCGGCAGACCCAGGTTCGATCCCGACCACAGGTGCTGTCGGCACTGTCTTTGTATGCTCTCCCTGTGACCGTGTGGGTTTTCTCCGAGATCTCCCGCTTCCACCCACATTCCAAAGATGTGCAGGTTTGTAAGTTAATTGGCTTTATATCAATGTAAATTGTCCCGAGTGTTTACAGGATAGTGTTTGTAGGATTGTGTTGGGATTACTTGTCGGTGCGGACTCGGTGGGCCGAAGGGCGTGTGTCCACGCTGTATCTCTAAACAAATTAAGGAGAAGATGTAGCTTCTGAGGCACTCTGGATCAATCTACATCAATTTCTAGCTTTTTCAAGTCAGGTGCATTTGCAGTAAAATGGAGACACAAAGCTGCAGATGTTGAAATCTAGAGCAAAACACAATGCTGGAGTAACTCAGTGGGTCTTCTTCTTATCAAGTCCACACACAAGATTAGAAGTTGTTCAGCCAGAACTCAACACGCTTCTCGGCATCTGCATACAATGGTACCTGTCTTGTCGCTTCTTGTGCGTGGTGGTGGAAAGATTGGTGGAAACAGGGCCGTAACGTGAACGCTCTTTCCTTGACCCCACTCAATGGGTTGTAGTCATAGTCAGACAGCACGGAAACAGGTCCTTCGGCCCAACTTGTCCATTTCGACTACGTTTGGTTACATTACCTGTCAACCTTTCCTATCCATTTCAGGAATGGTTCCGACCCAAAACATCATTTGCCCATTCTCCCCACAGATGCTGCCTGACCCGCTGAGTTACTTCAGCAGTTTTTCTCAAGTGAATTTGCAATGTTTAGCTTCCTGTAATTAGCCATATCAATCTATCATGGCCATCTATCTTCCCAGCTTATTCGTTTGCATGTTATGGATGTTCGTGGCAAGATAGGTATTTCAGGGCTATCCTTAATTTTTTCTTGAAATATGCTTCACAGACCATTCACTTGCAGGAATAAGAGTCAACCAGTTTGTTGGGTCCGGAGTCACAAATAGGCCAGATTGCGCAGCTCAGTGGTGCAGCAGGTCGAGCTGCTGTTAGTAGGTTAACTGGCCTCTGTAAATTGCCCTTAATGTGTAGTGAGTGGATGCGAAAGAGGGATAACACAGAACTAGCATGGACTGGATATCGATGGTCAGCGTGGTATCGATCAATTTCCTTCCCTGATTTCTTAAAAGAGTTGTACAAGTGTACGGGCAAGAGAGTAATGTCTTACTACATTTCCCATTTTAATTCATTATGTAATGTTAGTGTTGCCACATTGACCTAATGTTGCCTCAAAAATGAATTTATCTCTAATTTGAAAGCACCTATTTGAAAGCAGTATATGTAACCAGGCCCCAGAGATGGAAACTATATCTAAACCCTTCCCATTCTCCACAAGTTACCACCAGTCCTCCAATTGATCTTCCTTTTCCAATCATGTTATTTTATTTCTAATTTAAACTGGACAAATGAAATTAATCATCGAGCTCAAAACCATATAACCATATAACAATTACAGCACGGAAACAGGCCATCTCGGCCCTTCAAGTCCGTGCCGAACAACTTTTTTCCCTTAGTCCCACCTGCCTGCACTCATACCATAACCCTCCATACCCTTCTCATCCATATGCCTATCCAATTTATTTTTAAATGATACCAACGAACCTGCCGCCACCACTTCCACTGGAAGCTCATTCCACACCGCTACCACTCTCTGAGTAAAGAAGTTCCCCCTCATGTTACCCCTAAACCTCTGTCCCTTAATTCTAAAGTCATGTCCTCTTGTTTGAATCTTCCCTATTCTCAAAGGGAAAAGCTTGTCCACATTAACTCTGTCTATCCCTCTCATCATTTTAAAGACCTCTATCAAGTCACCCCTTAACCTTCTGCGCTCCAGAGAATAAAGACCTAACTTATTCAACCTATCTCTGTAACTTAGCTGTTGAAACCCAGGCAACATTCTAGTAAATCTCCTCTGTACCCTCTCTATTTTGTTGACATCCTTCCTATAATTGGGCGACCAAAATTGTACACCATACTCCAGATTTGGTCTCACCAACGTCTTGTACAATTTTAACATTACATCCCAGCTTCTATACTCAATGCTCTGATTTATAAAGGCTAGCATACCAAAAGCTTTCTTTACCACCCTATCTATATGAGATTCTACCTTCAAGGAACTATGCACGGTTATTCCCAGATCCCTCTGTTCAACTGTATTCTTCAATTCCCTACCGTTTACCATGTACGTCCTATTTTGATTTGTCCTGCCAAGGTGTAGCACCTCACATTTATCAGCATTAAACTCCATCTGCCATCTTTCAGCCCATTTTTCCAACTGGCCTAAATCACTCTGGAGACTTTGGAAATCCTCTTCATTATCCACAACACCCCCTATCTTGGTATCATCTGCATACTTACTAATCCAATTTACCACCCCTTCATCCAGATCATTGATGTACATGACAAACAACAAAGGACCCAACACAGATCCCTGAGGCACCCCACTAGTCACCTGCCTCCAACCTGACAAACAGCCATCCACCATTACCCTCTGGCTTCTCCCATTCAGCCACTGTTGAATCCATCTTGCTATTCCTGCATTTATACCCAACAGTTGAACCTTCTTAACCAACCTTCCATGAGGAACCTTGTCAAAGGCCTTACTGAAGTCCATATAGACAACATCCACTGCTTTACCCTCGTCAATTTCCCTAGTAACCTCTTCAAAAAATTCAAGAAGATTAGTCAAACATGACCTTCCAGGCATAAATCCATGTTGACTGTTCCTAATTAGACCCTCTTTATCCAGATACTTATATATATTATCTCTAAGTATCTTTTCCATTAATTTGCCCACCACTGAAGTCAAACTAACCGGTCTATAATTGCTAGGTTTACTTTTAGAACCCTTTTTAAACAATGGAACAACATGCGCAGTACGCCAATCCTCGGGGACTATTCCAGTTTCTAATGACATTTGAAATATTTCTGTCATAGCCCCGGCTATTTCTACACTAACTTCCCTCAATGTCCTAGGGAATATCCTGTCAGGACCTGGAGACTTATCCACTTTTATATTTTTCAAAAGTGCCAGTACTTCTTTTACTTTGAAACTCATAGTATCCATAGCTACTCTACTAGTTTCCCTTACCTCACATAATTCAATATCCTTCTCCTTGGTGAATACCGAAGAAAAGAAATTGTTCAATATCTCCCCCATCTCTTTTGGCTCTGCAGATAGCTGTCCACTCGGTCTCTCCAATGGACCAATTTTATCCCTTGTTATCCTTTTGCTATTAATATAGCTGTAGAAACCCTTTGGATTTACTTTCACCTTACTTGCCAAAGCAACCTCATATCTTCTTTTAGCTTTTCTAATTTCTTTCTTTAGATTCTTTTTACATTCCTTATACTCCTCAAGCACCTCATTTGCTTCATGCTGCTTATAATTATTGTAGATCTCCCTCTTTTTCCGAACAAGATGTCCAATTTCCCTTGAAAACCAGGGCTCTTTCCAATTTTTACTGGTTCCTTTCAACCGAACAGGAACATAAAGATTTTGTACTCTTAAAATTTCCCCTTTAAATGTCCTCCATTTCTCCTCTACATCTTTCCCATAAAACAAAATGTCCCAGTTCACTCCTTTTAAATCATCTCGCATCTCGTTAAAGTTAGCCTTTCTCCAATCAAAAATCTCAACCCTAGGCCCAGTTCTGTCCTTCTCCATAATTATATTGAAACTAATGGTATTGTGATCACTGGACCCGAAGTGCTCCCCAACGCATACCTCCACCACCTGTCCCGTCTCATTTCCTAACAGGAGGTCCAGCACTGCCCCTCCTCTAGTAGGCACCTCTATGTATTGCTGCAAAAAACTATCCTGCACACATTTTACAAACTCCAAACCATCCAGCCCATTTACAGAATGTGTTTCCCAGTCTATGTGTGGAAAGTTGAAATCTCCCACAATCACTACCTTGTGCTTACTACTAATATCTGCTATCTCTTTACATATTTGCTCTTCCAATTCTCGTTCCCCATTTGGCGGTCTATAATATACCCCTATAAGTGTTGCTACACCTTTCCCACTTCTAAGTTCCACCCAAATAGCCTCCCTAGATGAGCCCTCCAATCTATCCTGCCAAAGCACTGCTGTAATATCTTCCCTGACTAGCAATGCAACACCTCCACCTCTTGCCCCTCCAAAAGACCATAACTAATTGGTAATAAACACAGCAAGTGCTGGAGTAACTCAGCGGGTCGGCCAATGTTCTGGAGGACATGGATAGGTGACAACCCAAACCGTCACCTATCCACGTTCTCCAGAGATGCTGCCTGACCTGCTTAGCTACTCCAGCACTTTGTGTCTCTTTTGTAAACCGGCATCTGCGGCTCCAGGGCTAAATGGTAAGCATTGAAAAATGCACTTTGACATGGGCATATCCAATAATTCCCTCTTTTTATGTTGAATTGAGTTCAGGATAACGAAAGAAGTCCATGTTTGGAATGTAATTTCACAGAGTTGTATAGCGTGAAAAACAGGCCCTTCACCTTTACTGAGTCTGTGTTGACCATCATGCACCCATTTACCCTAATTACATTTTAATCTCCCCACATTCCCATCAGCTCATGACCAATTAATTTACGTCCTTGCATGTTGTTGGGATGTGGGAGGAAACAGGAGCTATTGGATGAAACCCACAGGAGAGCATGTGAACTCCACACACTCAGCACCACAAGTCAGGACCAAAATACTTTTTTGTCATTGTAATGGAGGCTAATGTTTGCAATAATTTGTAAAATTGGCAAGAAAATGGAAGATAAAATAAAGGCATGAACGAACTATGCGTAGCTTTGGCTGGTTCCATTCAATAAGCGTTAAAGCAGTTTCGTTTATTACAGACATTTCTACAGACATAAATCTTTTCTTTTAATCGACTGGCAACAGTAGATGAAATTACACAGTGGAAACTAGCATACCAAAGGAAAAAACCTACAGAGGCAATCCCGGTCTCTAAAGAAAGTTGTTCCCTGATAATGATGTTATGGAATGAATGCATTTCCATTGGGATATTAGTATAGCCGTGACACCTACTGCAGTGTTTACTGGTTTACACTGGTGGTATATGGGGTTCAAACACTGTAAACTGTCATACTTAAAATAAAGTATTTATATTTCCATGGCAGGAAGATGAATATGAGGTGGTTACTATCAATAGACATCTGTAGTAGTCAGTCCCAACCACCTGTGAATCTCAGTTATTTTGGTATGTGTACAAGGGTAGAGCACACTTCTTCCCACATATTTAACCACACTATTAAAACCATATAAAAGGAGGACAGAAGCAAAAGGTAGAAGGGGATAAGAAAAACACACCTGAAAGCTTTGTGCCTTAATGTGAGGAGCATTTGAAATTTGTGTAGTTAGTAGTGAAGGAATATGATATAGTTGGAATTACGGAGACATGGCTCCAGGGTGACCAAGGCTGTGAGCTAAACATGCAAGAGTATTTGATAATCAGGAAGGATAGACAGAAAGGAAGATGAGGTGGGGTGCCATTGCTGGTTAATGATGGGATTAATGCAATAGCGAGGCGAGACATGAGCTTGGACACTGTAGAATTGGTATGGGTCGAACTGCGAAATAGCCAAGGGCAGAAAATGCTAGTTGGAGTCGTACATAGACCAACCAACAGCAGTAGTGGGGTTGGGCATAGCGGCAAGCAGGAAATTAGGGATGCGTGTAGCAAAGGTACAGCAGTTATCACGGGTGACTTTAATTTACATATAGATTGGGCCAACCAAATTGGTATCAGCGCTGAGGAGGAGAATTTCCTGAAATGTATACTGGATGGTTTTTGAAACCAATATTCAGAAGAACCGACTAGAGAGCAGGCCATCCTGGACTGGATATTGTTTAATGAGGAAGGATTAGTTAGCGATCTTGGTGTGCAAAGCCCCTTGGGCAACAGTGACCATAATATGGTGGAATTCTGCATTAGGATGGAAAGTGACCCAGTTAATTCAGAGACTAGGGTCCTGTACTTAAAGAAAGGAGAATTTGAAGGTATGAGATGGGAATTGGCTCCGATTGGCAAATTATACTTAAAGGGTTGGCGGTGGAGATGCAATGGCAAAGATGTAAAGACCGCATGGATGAACTCAAATTGTTTATTCCTGTCTGGCAAAAAAATAAAACGGGGAAGGCGGCTAACAATGGAAATCAAGCATAGTGTTAAATTCAAGGAAAAGGCGTATAAATTGGCCAGAGGAAGCAGCAAACCAGAGGACTGGGAGAAATTTAGAACTCAACAGAGGGGGACAAAGAGGTTAATTAATGGGGGGAGGGGGGGGGGGGGAGCATGAAAGAAAGCTTGCGGGGGAAAAAAAACTAAAAGCTTCTTTAGATATGTAAAAGGGAAAAGATTAGTGGAGACAAATGTAGGTCCCTTACATTCAGAGACAGGTGAATTTATAATGGGAAACAAGAAAATTACAGAGCAGATAAATTAGTACTTTGGTCCTGTCTTCACTAAGGAAGAGACAAACAATCTCCCAGAAATACTAGGGGACTGAGGATTAAGTGGGAGGGAGGAACTGAAGGGAACCCACATTAGTCAGGAAATGGTGTTAGGTAAACTGTTGGGACTGAAGGCAGATAACTCCCCAGGGCCTGATGTTCTGCATCCCAGAGTACTCGAGGAGGTGGCCCTAGAAATCGTGGATGCATTGGTGATTATTTTCCAATGTTCTCTTGACTCTGGATCAGTTCCTGTGGACTGGAGGGTAGTCAATGTAACAGCACTTTTTAAGAAAAGAGGGAGAGAGAAAACAGGCAATTATAGACCAGTTAGCCTTGCATCGGTAGTGGGGAAGATGCTTGAGTTAATTGTTAAAGATGTTATCGCAGTGCATTTGGAAAGCAGTGACAGGATCGGTCAAAATTAACATGGATTTATGAAGGGGAAATCATGCTTGACTAATCTTCTGGAATTTTGTGAGGATGTAACAAGTAGAATGGATAAGGGAGAGTCAGTGGACGTGGTGTATCTGGACTTTCAATAAGCCTTTGACAAGGTTCCACACATGAGATTAGTGTGCAAAATTAAAGCTTAAGGTATTGGAGGTAGGGTATTGAAATGGATAGAGAACTGGTTGGCAGACAGAAAGCAAAGAGTAGGAATTAACAGGACCTTTTCTGAATGGCAGGTAGTGACTAGTGGGGTGTCGCAAGTCTCAGTGCTGGGACCCCAGTTATGTACAATATATATATTAACGATTTAGATGAAGGGATTAAATGTGACATCTCCAAGTTTGCGGATGACACAAAGCTGAGTGGCAGTATGAGCTGCTATGAGGCTGCAGGGTGACTTGGATAGGCTGGGTGAGCAGGCCGATGCATGGCAGATGCAGTATAATGTGGATAAAGTGAGGTTATCCACTTTGGTGACAAGAACAGGCAGCAGATTATCATCTGCATGGTGTCGCATTAGGAAAAGGGGAGGTACAATGAGACCTGGGTGTGTTTGTACATCCAGTCACTGAAAGTAAGCATGCAGGTACAGCAGGCAGTAAAGAAAGCTAATGGCATGTTGGCCTTCATTGTGAGAGGATTTGAGTTTAGGAGAAAGGAGACTGCACCAGGAATATTGTGTGCAATTTTGGTCTCCTCCTTTCTATTGAGGGAGTGCAGCATAGGTTCACCAGGTTAATTCCCGGGATGGTGGGATTGACATATGATGAAAGAATTGGCTGACTGGGCTTGTATTCACTAGAATTTAGAAGGATGAGATGGGATCTTATAGAAACATATAAAATTCTTAAAGGATTGGACAAGCTAGATGCATGAAAAATGTACATGACGTTGGGGGTGTCCAGAACCAGGAGTCACAGTTTAAGAATAAGGGGTAGACAATTTAGGAATGAGGTGAGGAAAAACTTCTTCACCCATAGATTTTTGAATCTGTGGAATTCTTTGCCACAGAAGCAGGGAGTGGAGGCCAATTCCCTAGATGATTTCAAGAGAGATTTAGCTCTTTGGGCTAAAGGAATCAAGGGGTATGGGGAAAATGCAGGAACGGGGTACTGATTTTAGATAATCAGCATGATCATATTGAATGGTGGCACTGGCTCGAAGGGCCGAATGGCCTACTCCTATTTTTCTATGTTTCTACGTTCTCCTCATGACCAATGTGGGTTTTCTCCAAGTTTCCTCCCACATGTTCAACTTTGTTCGCTAATGTAATTCAACAATGCTTCTTGATTTGCAAATAGTTGCTTTCTGGGAAAATGCTGCATTGTGAAAATCCTAAATCATAAGGTGTTACCTACTAGTTCCAAAGTAACGTCACTGGCCGTGATCCGGAGCTCAACGATCTCAGTCAGATTTGGGTGACGTTTTAGGTTTGGTCCCTACTTCAGACTTCTTGAGTCTGAAGAAGGTTCCTGTCCTGAAACGTCAACTATCCATTCCCCCTCCCCCCCCCCCCCCTGACCCATTGAGTTATTCCAGCATTTTGTGTTTTAGTCTGACTTGATATTGTACCTCTTTCACATATCTTGAATAGTGGGTTTGTCATTGTCACTCAACTTGATAACATGTCTCATTACATGGTGCAAGCCGTAAGCCTGAAAAGCAATCAAGATGCTCTGGTCCATTTGCTGCAGTAATGCAGTTGCGCCATGGGGCTTAAATGCTACCTAGCCATTGTCAGCCATATCCTCAATGTTAACTAGATATCTGGGGGCATTATCGACCATGAGCCAAGTTCTGTTATCCGGGTTATTCCACACACGGAAGATAGGCACAAACTGCTGGAGTAACTCCACGGGTCAGGCAGCATCTCTGGAGAAAAGGAATGGGTGACGTTTCGGGCTGGAATCCTTGTTCAGACTGATGCTGCCTGACCCGCTGAGTTACTCCAGCATTTTGTATCCATCTTCAGTGTAAACCAGCATCTGCAGAGCCTTCATACACATATTCCTTGCATGGTATCATTCCATCAAGAGGAAGAGAAAAGATGCACTATACTCTTGGTACAGCAATACCATCATGCAGATATTTTGTTAGGTCATCGCACCATTGGAAGACTGGCCTTTTAACATCCATTTTGAGCTCATGGCTCCATTTTCTGGTGGATAAGAGAGACTTGCATTCACCCACAGCATTACCTTCAAGAGGAAGAGCAAGGGTCAAGCTGCCTTGAGCAATGGCATCCTCTTCCAAAAGCCCCCCATAAAACACCTTTGAAGAGTAGCCAACTTCAGTTGGTTAATCAGTTCATTGGGAATCTGTTCTGTCACCACAGTCTCTGCATTGGTGATGGCGTGTGGTTTCAAGGCATCTTTGTCAACAAAGTAACGCTATCATACAAATGGAGTCTGAAGAAGGATCTCGACCTGAAATGTCACCTATTCCTCCTCTCCAGAGATGCTGCCTGTCCTGCTGTTACTCTAGCATTTTGTGTCTATGAATGGATAATGATCCGAGCTGCAGCACAGCAACTTTAATTACTACATAAATAACATCGCTGAAGGCGACCAAAGAATCTAAAAAAATCACTATAGGATACAGTAGAAATAGTATTATCCTCCTACGAAGGAGTCTTATGGGGATGACATTAGATGGAGGATGTCCTTGCTCAGATTCACCATGAGAAAACCACTTCAGAGTTCAAGACACCTTGCCCATTGCTCTTCTCTTGAAGGCTGGTGTTTGTTATTATTGATGATTCTTTAACCATAATTATATCACAATATATCTCTATCTCTGTTCTGTAACATTAAGGTTTGTTCAATATTGGAAAAACTGCTTCATTAATTAGGACATGTTTTCCTAGAGTCAATTACATCGTTGTGAAAGCTTGTAAATCGTACGTTCATTAACTGAGGAGAAAGTGTGCCGGAACATCTTGGCTGGAGGCAGGGCTGGGTCTGGAGGAGTCCATCAACCCCTCTATTAGGACGTTGACCCGGGTCAAATAGTCTATGCTGATGAAGGCACAAAAAACAGCAGCTGCTGGAATCTGGAGCAAAAAACAAAATACTGGAGGAACTACTTCTTCTTGTCTATGACGTGCACAGCCTAAAGTTGGAGGATAACTGGTTCTATTTGATCTTATTTGGTTGTGCACGCCGGGTTGATTGCATTCGTCGAAACAGGGCAGACCGCATGAAGGTTGCAATCTTCCACCCCAACTGGAGGAACTCAATGAGTCATAAATTATGCATTCATTATCATTCAATGGACAACAAATTCACGTCCATTCCTTGCACACAAATCTGTCCATTCATGTGGAGGGAATGGACAGATGACCTGAAATATGGTTTGTCCATTTCCTCCACAGATGCTGGTTAACCTTCTGAGCTCCGGCACTTTGATGTTTTAAAATTCTCTGCTAATTTTGCTCTGAGGTAACTTGGGACATTTCACCACGTTAAAATGTACTATTTTTAGAGGAAGTTTCTAATTTTAGTTAAATGCAAGTTGCTGCTTAGAAAAACTGGGAGGAGAACCATGAGTATTATTTGTAATTATAAATGAGTCATTCAACATGAGGGAGTTATGGTGGATTGGAATCAGAAAATGAGGCCAGCTACATTCAGAAAAGATGTTGAAATGTTCGAAGAGTGACCACAATACAACCTCATTAATCTTCCTTTCTGTGTAAATAATATAAGCCAAATAGCAATGTGTTGGAAGAGAGAACTTTTTATGAACAGCTTCATTGAGTAGGTGATGTCACTAATGCTCCATAGAAGGGCTTACAAATTGTGAGTCTATGTTTCCAAAGACTGCCGGTCAAACTGAAAGCTACATGGAACCCAGTCATAAACCTCTTGAGAATTAACCAAAAAAACAGCTGACAAGTAGAAAGTATGAGGGATTCATCAGAAGAATTATGTGTAGGAAGGAACTGCAGATGCTGGTTCAAAGTGAAGATAGAGACAAAATGCAGGAGTAACTCAGCGGGACAGGCAGCATCTCTGGAGAGAAGGAATCAGTCTGAAGAGGGTCTTGATCCGAAACGTCACCCATTCCTCCTTTCCAGAGATGGTGCCTGTCCCGCTGAGTTACTCCAGCATTTTGCATCAGAAGAATTAGCCTGGGCCTGGCTGTGTGCAATTGGTGGGCTTGAGGTAGGTGAATTTTTATAAATAGTTTGGGATTCTTAAGCAGCTTAAACTCGCTGAGGAGAGAGAAAATGAAGAAGAATGCGCAATACTTAACTGCATAAGCTCCACAAAATATGTGTGGCGGCTACAGAAAACATGCATGATATGCATTGTAACACTCACACCCAGTAAAGATTTAAGGAGGTGCCCGAAATATGTTGGTGTCATAATAAAGGTATTGCTAAGCATTGAGAGCAGCAATAAATAAAACAGAAAAATGTATTGCACAACGTGTTGTAATTAAATCGGAGCAAATCACAACATATTAAGTATGACTGGCCTGGAAAATATGTATGATTCTTTTTGCTATGATACAAGCATGATCAGTGTGAGAGGAAAACTAATGTTGTCATGAGGCTGCTCCCTGCCTGGAGGAAAGGTTAAGAGCTATCAACTAAACTTGGGACTAAGTACACGGGAGCAGTTAAATAAAGATAGATGTCTTAACTAAGCCAAGGCAGAGGAGCGAATAGTTGAAGATAGGGCGACTTGTGATAATCCTTGCATTATACTTTCTGAAATATAGGCCAAAGGATATGCAGGTTATGAAGGTATGCAAAGGTGCAGGATATGAACATTGGATTTTTCAATTTCGAATACCCATATGCCTTGTGTTCTTTTCCCACTTCCAACAAGCCTATCTCCCTTTGTTCACCTCATCCATCCCCACACACCCCCGCCCACCCCCTCATTACTTAGACTCGATATCATCTCACATCTGCTTCCCTCTGCCCCTCACCCACATCCCTGTCCACCTGGCTTTCTTCCTCTTTGGTTCACCTATTAGACTTTAGACCTACAGTCCATGCCGACCAGTGATCAACCCGTACACTAGCTCTATCCGACGCACTAGGGACAATTTACGATTTTACCAAGGCCAATTAACCTCCAAACCTGTACGTCTGTGGAGTGTGGGAGGAAACCGGAGCATCCGGCGATAACCAGGCAGTCTCGGGGAGAATGTGCAAACTCCATAGAGGATTAAACTTGGGTCTCTGGTGCTGGAAGACTGCAACTCTACCACTGCGCCACTGTGCCAATTATCCTATCCCCTCTCCCTCACTTCTGAAGAAGGGCCCCAACACTAAAATGTCCTCCAGAGGTGCTGCCTGACCCGCTGGGTTACTTCAGTACTTTTTTCCCCCCATAAACCTCCATCTGCCCATCATCTCTCCCTTATCTGGTTCCATCTATCACCTACCAGCCTCTGTCCCTAAGCTACCCTCTTCCGACACCCTATTTTATTATGTTTCATCTATCACCTGCAGTGTCTGTCTCAACACTATCCCTACCCGGTCCCACCTGGCCCCATTTACCTCAAATTCCCCTTTCACTTGATTCCACCTATAATCCACCTGCCTCTATCTGAAGATAGGGCGTCCTGACCCAAAACATCACCCATCCTTTTTCTCCAGTGATGCTGCCTGACTCGCTGAGTTACTCCTGCACTTTGTGACTCTATCTCACCCCTCCCTCTCACTTCTACACACTGGCTAGCTTCCCTCTACACTCTCAGTCCGGACACAAGACATCAATCCAAAACGTCGACCATTCCTTTGCCTCCATAGATACTGCTTGACCTGCGAGTACTTCCAGCATTGTAATTTTGCTCTACATTCCAGTATCTGCAATCTCTTGTGTCTAAAGTTCAGGAAATGAATTAGGCTAAGAATGTGGTGACTAGTTTTGAGCAATCATTTGAGCGAATAACTCAGAACTATCCCAGCTGTGCAAATAATATTAAATCACAGAACTAACAGTCATATAGGAACGAGGCCCATTTATCTTGGGGGGGGGGGGGGGGGGGGGGGTTGTGTGTAGTGCTTTTTGTGACACATTTGGAACTTGGTCTTTTCACAAAAATATAACCAAGACAGATGTGATGCACCTAGATTCCGCCGTTGCCTTATCTTGGCTACCCCAGCAAGTAATTTGAAATAAAAATCAAATTGCTGAAGAAACCCAGCAAGTCGGTCAGCATCTGTGGAGTGAAATGGACAGACAACGTCTTGGGTCGAGTTTCTTCCTTGGACTACTTCCAGTATCTGCAGTCTCTTGATTAATGTGATTTGAAACTTTGATCATAATTTATCAAGTTGCACAAAGATTATCAATGAAAAAAACTGGCCACTGTTTAATAGTTGTATATACACGATGGAATGGAGCTTGAACATTTGTTTTCAGTGAAGGTAACAGGGCTGTAGTTCAGAAGTGGTGAACAATGCACACACAATCTTACATTGATCAAGGGAATTAAATATCCCTTTTCCCTATTCATAGCTTGGAACAGTAGAAAACTAGTAGACAAAAGGAACTGGATGAGCAATGAATGCTTGCCCTGTTAACAATGTCCAATAATGTATTAGCAAGTAGATCAGGTAAAATTCAAGGATTCTACAAAAGAAACAACTGCTCAGCTCTGTCAATGTCTGTTGCGCTGCCATTAGTAAACACTCATTGCTAAAGATGTGGGGATTGTGAATTGCCTTGGACAGAGATGACTGGTGATGTTATATCTTCATTGTGTTAGAGAAAGCTGTGATCACAGTGGCATTGATATGTGGAGTATGGAGGCAGTAGGGGGAGATGGGATTTATTTCCTTGCCTACGCGCCGTAAATGTCAGTTCAAAATTGGCCCAATTCTGGCCTAATGTAATTTCTAGATAAGGCGGCACAGTGGCGCAGGGGTAGAGTTGCTGCCTTACAGCGACATAGACCTGGGTTTGATCCTGACTTGCGGGTGTTATCTGTACGGTGTTTGTAAGTTCTCCCAGTGACCACATGGCCACTGTGGTATAATATTTATGGAAAGTGTGCTATTATAGTTCTATACATTTCGTGGATTGCACCTGTACGGCATTGTATGTTCTCCCCGTGACCTGTGTGGGTTTTCCCTGGGTGCGTTGGTTTCCTCCCACACCCCAAATATGTACAGATTTGAAAGTTAATTAGCTTCGGTAAAGATTGTAAATTGTCCCTAGTGTCTAGGGTACTGCTAGCGTACGGGATGATCACTGGTCGGCACGTTCCCGGTGGGCCGGAGGTTCTGTTTCCGTGCTGTATCTCCAAATTAAACAATCTAGTTTCTTTGGTCTTCCTCCAATGATCACTGTTGAATTTTATTTGCTCTTGCAAATAAACTTTTGGTCATAGTTCCCTTCTTCAGCAAAGATGGTGCAGTCCTGTGTCATGCATGTCCAGTGGAGAAGGTGTTGTTCCTTGTATTCTTAGTAAGTTTATGTAGCGTAATTCAAATACCTCTGATAGCAAATCAGCTGAGAGGATGTAAATTTATATTACTCGGAGCAAAATCGTGCACAGTCCCCACTGACTCTACTGCTCAGTACAAGCGGGTGAGGTAATACCTGTTGCAGAGACATCAAGTGATTAGAACATATTTTTGACGTTTGATCCAATTTCAGTAATTTTTCAACTCCCAAAAATATTGTAATCCTTATATTTAATCTGTAACTCGGTGAGGTACATTTGGATTTACAGGCACCTGACTGGGTAGGTATTAAATAACTTACTTTTCCATTGACATCTGCGTGAATTGAGTTCAACTTGTGGATGAACTGACGAGGCATAATTTGATCTAAGGTCAGTATTACTCCCAGCCTTCTTCCTCTGTCACCTGGCAAAGAAGGCTGTAGCTTTCCTTTCTTCAGAATGTCATGGAAACATAGAAAATAGGTGCAGGCGGAGGCCATTCGGCCCTTCGACCCAGCACCGCCATTCATTGTGATCATGGCTGATCGTCCTCAATCAATAACCCGTGCCTGGCTTCTCCCCATATCCCTTGATTCCACTAGCCCCTAGAGCTCTATCTAACTCTCTCTTAACTTCATTGCCCTCTGTGTCAGGAAATTCCACACATTCACAACTCTCTGGGTGGAAAAGGTTTTTTTGCACCTCAGTCTTAAATGGCCTCCCCTTTATTCTAAGACCGTGGCCCCTGGTTCTGGACTCGCCCAGCATTGGGAACATTTTCCTGCATCTAGCTTGTATAATTTTATGATGCTTCATAGAAACAGCTAATCTTAGACCTCCTGGTGAAGGATACATTTTTCATCATGCAGCACAGATGAAAAATGTATTCTGTTCCTTCACCAGGAGAGCTTAGATTAGCTGTGTGATGGTGAAAAAAGATGATAGAAGTAACATTGTTTATTAATCATTGTCTACGACCATTACATTTGGCACTTAACATTTTCCAAGTCATAAACTGTGCAGAATCCTCTTGGGTACAAGGTAGTTGCAAGCAGAGTTCCTTTGGTAAACATTAAGCATTTGTTCTAAGTTCACTGGTCCACAAAGAAGGGGCTGTAACTATTGATATGGAATCTTGTTCCCACAGACTGGAGAAAATAAAATGCACTTACAATCCATTATTCTGTTACCTGTCGTTGATCGTGTGCAATAGATTCAAAAAGTTTCAAGGGAATGTTATAGTTTTATTCAATGAATGAAGTGGGGGGCACAGTGGCTCAGCTGGTAGAGCCACCACCTCACTGTGCCAGAGACCCGGGTACAATGCTGACCTCGGGTGCTGGCTGCGTGGAGTTTGCACATTCTCCCTGTGGGTAGTCCAGTTTCCTCCTACACCCCAAAGATGTTTGTGGGTTAATTGGTCATCTTTAATTTGTCCCTAATGTGTAGGGATTGGATGAGAAAGTGGAATAACATAGTACTAGTGTGAACGGGTGATCAAATGTCAGTGTGGACTTGGTGACCGACGCTGGTTTTCCAAACTAAAATAAATATCATTTGTAAAGCACCTTGGGAAGTTTGATGGGAAAATTTGACTGAATAGAATTTTGCCACAAATGCTTACAGAAACAATCACGACACCATATTTCACTAATATCACCACCAGTGTCATTTCCTACATTAACTGCATATCCCTTGATTCCCATTAGATCTAAATATCTTTCCTGATTTAAGTTTATTTTGTTTATTAAAAATCAAAAGAAATAAACTAAATTCAGGAAAGATATTTAGGTCTATACGGCCACCGTAGAGTCTGTCCTCACCTTCTCCATCATGCTCTGGTTTGGCTCGGCCACCAAGCATGACACCCGGAGGCTGCAGAGTCCGATTAGCTGAGAAGGTTTAAGAAAGAACTGCAGATGCTGGAAAATCAAAGGTAATGCTGGAGCGGGTGCAGCAGCATCTATGGAGCGAAGGAAATGGGCAACGTTTCGGGCCAAAACCCTTCTTCAGACTGATGTGGGGGGGGGGGGGGGGAACTGTACACTGCAGTGGCCATGAAGAGAGCTGGTAAGATCATCTCTGACCCTTCTCGCCCTGGCCACAAACTCTTTGAATCACTTCCTTCTGGAAGGCGACTCCGGACTGTCAAATCTGCCACAGTCAGACAAAAAAAACGTTTTTTTCCACGAGAAGTAGCTCTACTCAATAACCAAAACTCTGTAGCCTCCTTTTGCTCTTGTATTTTATTTAATTTACATGTTTAATCAATAATGCTTTATTATTAATGTTTTATGTATCATTCTTAACTGTCACTGTATGTCATGTTGTCAATTGTGGGCAGAGCACCAAGGCAAATTCCTTGCATGTGAATACTTGGCCAATATACTTATTCATAAACTTATTCATTTAGTTTATTTATTTCAGAGATACAGTGCAGAAATAGACCCTTCGGCCCACTGAGTCCATGCAGACCAGGGATTCCCGTATACTAGTATATCCTATACACACTAGGGACAATAACCCAAAGCCAATTAACCTACAAACCTATATGTATTTGAAGTGTGTGAGGAAACCAGAGCACCCAGGGAAAACCCACGTGGTCATAAGGAATAGGAGTAGAATTAGGCCATTTGGCCCACGAAGTCTACTCCGCCATTCAATCATGGCTGATCTGTCTCCCTCCTAACCCCATTCTCCTACCATAACCTCTGACACCTCGACTAATCAAGAATCTATCGCTGCCTTAAAAATATCTACAGACATGGCTTCCACAGCCTTCTGATGCAAAGATTTCCACAGATTTACCACACTGACAAAATAAATTCCCTTCATCTCCTTCCTAAAAGAACGTCCTTTAATTCTGAGGCTGTGAATGGAACAATGCACAAACTCCATGCAGACAGCACCCATAGTCAGGATTGAATCCGGGTTTCTGGTGCTTTAAGGCAGCAACTCTACCACTGTGCAACTGTGCTGCCCTAGGGTGCTGCCTTTTATTAAATACTAGACTAAGTGGGACCCGTTGGGTCCCATGTTCACACGGGAGGGCTGGTCTCCCAACGTAATATTCCACCTCTCCACCAATTCCAATATTGGTGGTCAGGGGGAGGGGGCTTTCTGGAGCGCTAGTATGGGTGTTGTGGGTATGCTAGTATGGACATTGTGGGCTGAATGGATTCTTGGGCTGGCAGCTCAGTCACTCAAGCCTGGCGTGCTGGCAGCTCACTCGCTGACGGGTGGTGGGCTGGCAGTTGACTCACGGCTATTCCTTGAAATTCCATTTCAAGCAGGGTGCAAAGCCACCAAATTCAAATGCAGTATCCTACCATTTCAAGCAGGGTGCAAGGCCACAGAATTCAAGTGCAGTTTCATTCCATTTCAAGCAGGGTGAAACCACCACAAAACACCACATAAAAACCACACACAGTTCAGTAGACATTCAGTGTGTTCATTTGGTTCACAGCTCGGACAGAGTCGTGACCTCTCTCTCCCCCATCTTGCGGAGACTGAGCCATGGCCACACTTCCAGGTTTTATAGTCCATCCCCCCTCCCACCATAATGGCCGTGGCCTTCATGGCGTGATTAACAGGAGAGAGAATCTCAACATTTTTTAAACACTAATAACTCTTTTATTTTTCATCGATGGGAAAAATCCTCTGCACCTGATGAACGGACGGGGACTCTGACTAAGATGGCCAGAAATCACAGCCATAAGTTTTTTTAAATCATTATAATATTCAAACAGGAAGTGGTCAAGTTTAGACTTTTATTTCTTAGCTTTTTCAAACCAACCACCAGCACCACCAAATTTGCTTAGCTTTTTCAAACCGACCACCACCACCACATTTGCTTAGCTTTTTCAAACCGACCAACCACCACCACATTTGCTTAGCTTTTTCAAACTGACCAACCACCACCACCATGTTTGCATTGCTTTTTTATTCCAACCAATCACCACCACATTTGCTTTGCTTTTTCAAACCGACCGACCAACCACCACCGCATTTTCTTTGCTTTTTCAAGCCGACCGACCAACCACCACCGCATTTGCTTTGCTTTTGCAAACCGACCAACCAACCACCACCACATTTGCTTTTTCAAACCAAGGGCATTCACAGGTCAGTAAAACCACTCACAGTTTAGTAGACATATGTTCAGTGTTAAACATTAATGTCTTTTATTTTTAATTGATGGGAAAAATCCTTTTGTCCTGTGCAGCAGAGTAGGTCTCTGAGTAAGATGGCCAAAAATCAAAGCCGTAATTGATAGCGTTTTTTTCTAAAATCAATATGCAGTGCAAACAGGGTCAAGATTTGAGTTTTAATTATGTAGATAATTTGATGCCTGAGCTTCCTTGGTGCTCTTCAATGGTGAATTCCAGAAAACTGCAGACTTCTGGATGAAGATATTTTTTCTCATCACGCCCCGAATGGCCGACACTTTATTTTGGGGCTGTGACCCCTGATTATAGACATTCAGGACAAACAAAATGTCATCTCTGCATTTACTCTATCAAGGTCAGTACTTGTACTTTTCAATGAGGTCACCTCTCATTCCTTTGTACTTCAGAATATGGGCCCAATCTACAAATCTAAAATCTATTCTTTAGGCAGGCTATCGTCCCTCTCCATTCTCACTCCCGATGCAAGGTCTGACTGTCAAATGTTGCTAATTCTGCCCCTCCCTTCCCCCTTAGACACCATTCAACCTGCTGAGGGTAGGATTGTCACTGAACTGTGTACATAAAAACAATGTTTTTGTACTTAAGCACGCATGATAATAAAGTACCATTTGAATCAGTAAAATACCATTGAATCAATGAATTCCTCCAGCAGTTTTGCAGTTTTTATTTCTCTGCAATGACTTTTAAGCTCTTACCCTGGGCAATTTTATTTCCTTCCTTTGGTTCTCAAGTAAGAAGTACTAAAATCCGACCGTTAAGAATCCTCCATGGTGCAAAGCAATGGAACATGCTACTACACTGTTTAATTAGGTTTCTAAGTATGTGGCTGTCATCCAAGAACATTGTGTGGTTCTTCTGAGAGGAGTTTATCTTTCCAACTCTGACAAAAGGCCGTAGAATGGACAAGCGTACAGTTGCTTAGTTACAATTTACTGGTGTAATACAGTTCCCAGCCAGGTTCATTCTGAGCATCAAGGCTTTATAGACATTACGCACTGTGACTAGTTTTGCAGTTTAATATGTTGCCAGTCCAAAAGGCATGAACTTTGTTACAATTATCCTCTGGTGTATTTGTACACTATTTTGACCATATAACAGTGTTCGAAATAGCGTATTTGTACCCTGCGGAGTAATTTTAGGAAATCATTTTGCCTTTTGTTTAAATTGGTATATGCTGGTTGAAATTTTGTGAATGCACCTGAAACTTAATTGTGCCAGAAATTTCCTTCCTGTTTCCAAATCCTCTAGATTTTGGATTTCGCATGGAGATCGACAATAGCTTTTGCATTTGTGTGCCACTGATTCAATATTTATTCTGTCATTAAATTGATCTGTGCAATCATTTGTAAGATGTTGAAATGATGCAATTAATGCTGAACCCGTGAGTTTGCTACAAAAGGTTGCCTCAATTATGAAGACTCATTCTAATTCTCCCCCTCCCCCTCCCCTGTGGTTTAGTTTCGTTTATTGTCACATGTAACGAGATCTAGTTTAGTTTTGTGACCGGAGTCAGGCCCTCCGGCCCACCAGATCTGAGCCTGGGGGGGATTACAGTGTTGAACCAGGCCCTTTGACCCAACTTGCCCACACATTAACATATCCCATCTACACTAGTTCCACCTGCCTGCATTTCATGTAACCTGTCCTATCCATGTACCCGTCTAAATGTTTCTTAAATAGTTTCTTAAATAGTACCTGCCTCGACTACTTCCCCTGGCAGCTCGTTCCATGTGAACACAACTTTGTGTGAAAAAGTTACCCTTCGAGTTCCTTTTAAATCTTTTCCCCCCCACTCATCTTAAACCTGTGGTTTTTGGGCAAGAGACTCTGGGCAATAGACCCGATCTATTCCTCTCATTATTTTGTACATGATATCCTCTAATCTATGGGTCCAGAGGCACCCCGTACACCCTCATGATATACACCAGCCTGCCGAGGCATAGCTGGCTCTTCAGTGAATTGCAAGCACCTGCATCTGGGAATGGACACTGTGTGACGCTATAGTGGCATAACTATCAGTACTGCTGGCTCTTTCATGCCAGTGTGGCCCATTACTGGGGAAATATTGACTGCCATCCCTACGGCACTGAAGACATTAAATCCAGCTGGTCCGTACCTGCAAACAAGATGATGACAGTTGCAATAGCTGACCTATGTGGGCAGCAGAAACATATCACTGTGACAATAGGAAAGCTTTGCAGCACGCATAATTCCCCACCATTAGCACTTTAGACAGTGTTAATAAGGTTCATTATATTTACAGACAGATCATGCTCATTAACACGTGAGGCCTTCGACTTTGCGAGGGCCATGTTTGACCATTGTGAAATTAGCATCGTGACATTTCCTCCTTTTATAGGTTCAGTCAACCGGGGTATCCAGAGCTATTGCTTTTTCTCTCTCTGCCTTTTTTTTTTAGTTTCAGAGATACATGGTAAAGATACATGATAGATATAAAGATATCATAAAGATAAAGGCATCAGTCTGAAGAAGGGTATCGACCTGAAAACGTCATCCATTTCTTCTCTCCAGAGATGCTGCCTGACCCTCTGAGTTACTCCAGCATTTTGAGTCTATCTTCGGTTTAAGCCAGCATCTGCAGTTCCTCCATACATATGATTGAGATTTAGTTTAGAGATGCAGCATGGAAACGGGTCCTTCGGCTCACCCAATCCACACCAGCCATCGATCACTCGTTCACACAATTTCTATGTTATCCAACTTTCTATCCATTTTCTACACACTGGGGCAATTTACAGAGGCTAATTAATCTGCAAACCCGCATGCCTTTGGGATGTGGGAGGAAACCTGAGCACCCGGAGGAAACCCACGCAGTCACAGAGTGAACATGCAAAATCCACACACAGACAGCACCCAAGGTCAGGATCAAACCTGGGTCTGGCGCCGTGAGGCAGCAGCTCCGCCACTGCGCCCTCCCGAAAAAAGGATAATTGTTCTAATGATAAGATTTAATGTTGACTTATTTTATAGAACAATTAATTTCAAAATGAATGCCTTTTGTTGAAAAAGGTTGTAATTTGATACAAACTACTAAATTGCCACGAGTAGTAAGTTGTTGGTGATTTTTGGGTCGGATTCAAATGGTGAGAATGCTGAGCCAAGGGAAAATGCTGGTTACAACAACAAAATGTGATGTGGCTCAACGGAACACAAACTGTTTGCTGCTGAACCACTAAGCGATAAGACTGTCACAAAAGGTTTGTTCAGTCCGATAATTTCGGACGATTCAATTGTGCAAGTTAAATCTTGACTCGGAACAATGAGCAGCTTCATGAGTTCGAAGTCCGCCGTGTGAATAGAAATGAGATTAAAGTTGACGCTTTCACAGCCGAAGCAGGTGACCTCCAAACATGACAGCCCGCAATCAATTGCTTTAACTTTTATGATTGTGAAATTGGTTGCAAAGAATTCCAAGAACTTTTCAGCTTTATTCATTATTTTCCAAGGAAGGAGGGTGCCACTGGCAAGGCCGTCATTTACTGCCCACCCTTGTACAAACAAACAAACAAAAGAAATAGAAAATTGGTGTGGCACAGTGGCACAGCAGTAGAGTTGCTGCTTTACAGAGACCCGGGTTCAATCCTGACTATGGGTGATGTCTGTATGGAGTTTGAGCTTTCTCCCCGTGACCTGCATGGGTTTGCTCCGGGATCTCTGGGTTTCCTCCCACACTCCAGGAACGGTGTAGTCCACAATCGTCCATTTTTGGCTATGGGGAAGGTGAGCTCTACCTTTCATTGATCATTGTTGCTTTATGCCTATCTTTTATTTATTTGTTCTATTTACCATCTATATCTCTCGTTTCCCTCTCCACTGACTCTCAGTCTGAAGAAGGGTCTCGACCCAAAATGCCACCTATTCCTTTTCTTCAGAGATGCTGCCTGATCCGCTGAGTTACACCATAGACACAAAAAGCTGGAGTATCTGCAGTCCCTTCCGAGACACTGCAGGCAGTTCTGTTAATACATGATTGCAGTGTTCCTAAGAAACCTTACTTGTACAAAATCACTTTATAAAAACAATTGTGTCAATGAAGGAGAGAGGTCAGGGGTTATACTTGCAATAAACAAATTGTTTTTTTCTGCAGGAATAAAGTTTTCAATAGCTAAAAGCTTATTTTTGTTACTGCAAATACAAATGGCTGTATCAAATTGATTGAAAAATACAGCATGTGAACAGGCCCTGCGGTCCAGCGAGTGCATTGATCATCCGTTCACACTATGTTACCCCACTTTCGCATCCACTCACAATTCACGGAGCCCAATTAACCTACAAACCTGCACGTCTTTGGGAAATGAGAGGAAACCAGTTCTCCCGGAGAAAACCCACATGGTCAGGGGGAGAAACGTACAAATCCTGCACAAATGGTACCTGAGCTCAGGATCAAGCCTGGGTCTGTAAGACAGTAGCTCCACCTGTACTCTTTACATTATCATTGCAACTGTATCATTGCACAAGTGTCAATAGAAGCGAATGCTTTTATCAATCTCAATGGCCACCCGCAGTTAAAGTAGCAACTGGGTTCTGATGGTGCCTGATTATATAGTTTTTCCACGTGAGATTTTTAGTTTCGAGATACAGCGCCCAAAGAGGCCCTTCGGCTCCACCGAGTCCATGCTGACCAGCGATCCCTGCACACTTACATTATCCAATTTACACTTATACCAAGCCAATTAACCTGTACATCAGTGTGGGGGGAAACCAAAGATCTCGGAGAAAACCCACGCAGGTCACAGAGAGAACGTACAAACTCCATACAGACAGCACCCGTAGTCTAGATTGGACCCCGGTCCCTGGCGCTGTAAGGCAGCAACTCTACCACTATTCCCCCGTGCCACCCCCAGCTTCCCACACTTTTTCTGCTTGTCAATGTCCAAAGCAATTTTCAAGTGGTTCTCCAGATCTCGATCAGAATCATGTTATAACCAATGCGGCTCATGTAATATGAGTAGCGTTCCCTAGTTCATTAATGCGGTGGCGTAGTGGTAGAGTTGCTGCCTTACAGCGCCAGGCACCCTGGTTTGATCCTGACTAGGGGTGCTTGTCTGTACGGCGTTTGTACCTTCTCCCTGTGTCCTGCGTGGGTTTTCTCTGGATCTCTAGTATCCTCCCACACTCTAAAGTTGTACAGGTTTGTAGGTTAATTGGCATGGTGTAAATGTAAATTATCCCTAGTGTGTGTAGGATAGTATAAGTGTACGAAGATCGCTGGTCGGCGTAGACTCAGTTGGCTGAAGGTCCTGTTTCCACTCTGTATCTCTAGACTAAACTCAACTAAAATTGCTTATATCCAATTTAGAAATATCTAAACATGCACTTCAGCAGAAATAGTTGTAATCTACTGGAGAAGAATGAAAAGAATAAATATCTCTTCATCAAAGGCCTAAGGTCTTTGGGATAAGAAGAACCAACCAAAACCCTTGGTTTAATTTTCTCAGTTTCAGTTTAATTTGGAGATACAGTGCAGAAACGGGTCTTTCGGCCCACTGAGTCTGCACCGACCAGCTATCCCCGCACATTAACACTATCTTACACACACTAGGAACCATTTACATTTATACCAAGCCAATTAACCTACAAACCTGTACTACTTTGGAGTGTGGGAGGAAACCGAAGTTCTCGGAGAAAACCTATGCGGTCACGGGGAGAACGTACGAACTCTGTACAGACAGCGCCCGTAGTCGGGATTGAACCCGGGTCTCTGGCACTGCAAGCGTTGCAAGGCAGCAACATTACCGCTGCGCCACCATGCTGCCTTGCAGTAAACATATTGGGCACAAATCATCGACCAACAATGGACTTATGGCACCTCAGTTTAAAAAAAAAAGAGAGGTTTTCATGCAGTCCCTACCACAAAGTGTCATTAGCTGAGTCAGTTAATAAAGAGAAAAAGGTTTTAATTTAAATGCCAGTAGTTACGCAGTGAACAACATAGTTTCCTTCGGATTTTTTCTAAACATTGAACAAAATTGGAGGAAGCAAGATCAAGAGTCAATTTCAGGAATGATTGCTGGTGCCTCAATGCGCTTTGGTGAACGGGTTACACTGAGCTAAACATACCATCCAGCTGAAACTAAATCCTCCTGTTTGTCAACGGGCCTAAGCCAGTGATACATAGTGACAGGATGAAAAGACTGTTTGATTGTGCTGTGGGTCCATTGTTCATGGGTGATTCGTAGCACTGTAGATTTAGTAAATGTAAAGAATGCAAAACACACAATTCTACCCTGGGTTCATTATCATTACCTCAATCATTTTTTTTTTCGTGGTGACATCTCTCATAGTCATCGGGTCATACAGTGTGGAAACGGAATGTGCCACACTCGCTCAGTGCCACATTGGGACTGCCAGCCTAGAAGTTTATGAACATGCTTCTGAAACACGGTTTGAATCCACAAATTTCAGAATCAGAGGTAACAGCATTAACAACCACGCAGGAGAATCGACAGCCAGAGGACATAGGTTTAAAGTTAAGTGAGAAAGATTTAATAGGAATCTGAGAGGTAACATTTTCACACAAAGGGTGGCTGGTGTTTGGAACAAATCAAGTCAAGTACACATACACATACGGGATGTGCAATGAAATGAACAAGTTCCCAGAGGAGGTAGTTGAGGAAGGGACTATTGCGACAATTAAGAAATAATTGGACAGGTACATGGATTGGACAGGTTTAGAGGGATGTGGACCAAATGCAGGCAGGTTGACCAAATCCTAGGTCAAGACTTTCTTCGGCTAACAGAGTCCACACCAACCAGCGATCAGAATCGCACTTTATTCGCCAAGTATGTTTTGGAACATACGAGGAATTTCATTGGCCAGGTCAGTCATACAATTAAAAGTAACAGATCACTTCAAAAACACATTTTAACATGAACATCCACCACAGTGACTCCTACACATTCCTCACTGTGATGGAAGGCGAAATAAAGGTCAAGTCCTTCCCTTAGTTCTTCCTCGGTCGTGGGCCTCGAGCCCCCGTTGACGGGACGATCTTGACCCCCGTGGCCGGTGGCCTTCGGGCTCTCCGCATCGAGGCGATATTACCACAGAAGGCTGTGGAGGCCAAGTCATTGAGTATTATTCAGGTGCAGATTGTCAGGGGTTATGGGGAGAAGACAGGAGAATGAGGTTGAAAGGGAAAGTTAGATCAGCCATGATTGAATGGTGGAGTAGACTTGATGAGCCAAAATGGCCTGATCCTGCTCATATAACATGATATATGAACCTACAAACCTGCACGTCTTTGAAGTGTGGGAAGAAACCGGAGCACAGGGAAAAAACCCACGTGGCATAGGAAGAACGTACAAATTGGGGGTAGAGTGCTGACATGGATAGAAACTTGGTTGGCAGACAGGAAGCAAAGAGTAGGGATTAACGGGTCCCTTTCAGAATGGCAGGCAGTGGGGTACCGCAAGACTCGGTGCTGGGACTGCAGTTATTTACAATATACATCAATGATTTAGATGAAGGGATTCAAAGTAACATTAGCAAATTTGCAGATGATACAAAGCTGGGTGGCAGTGTGAACTGTGAGGAGGATGCTATGAGAATGCAAGGTGACTTGGACAGGTTGGGTGAGTGGGCAGATGCATGGCAGATGCAGTTTAATGTGGATAAATGTGAGGTTGTCCACTTTGGTAGCAAAAACAGGAGGGCAGATTATTATCTAAATTGTGTCAAATTGGGAAAAGTGGAAGTACAATGGGATTTGGGGGTCCTTGTTCTTCAGTCAATGGAAGTAAGCATGCAGGTACTGTAGGCAGTAAAGAAAGCGAATGGCATGTTGGCCTTCATAACAAGAGGAGTTGAGTATAGGAGCAAATAAGTCTTTTTGCAGTTGTACAGGCCCTAATGAGACCACACCTCTAATATTGTGTGCAGTTTTGGTCCCCTAACTTGAGGAAGGACATTCTTGCTATTGAGGGAGTGCAGTGTAGGTTTACAAGGTTAATTCCCGGGATGGCGGGATTGTCATATGCAGAGAGAATGGAGCAGCTGGGCTTGTATACTCTGGAATTTAGAAGGATGAGAGGGGATCTTATTGAAACATATAAGATTATAAAGTGTTTGGACACGCTAGAGGCAGGAAACGTGTTCCCGATGTTGGGGGAGTCCAGAACCAGGGGCCACAGTTTATGAATAAGGGGTAAGCCATTTAGAATGGAGATGAGGAAACCCCTTTCACACATAGAGTGGTGAGTCTGTGGAATGCTCTGCGGAGGGCGGTGGAGGCCGGCTCTCTGGGTACTTTCCAGAGAGCTAGATAGGGCTCTTAAAGATAGAGGAGTCTGGAGATATGGGGAGAAAGCAGGAACGGGGTACTGATTGGGGATGATCAGCCATGATCACATTGAATGGCAGTGCTGGCTCGAAGGACTGAATGGCCTACTCCTGCTCCTATTGTCTATTGACTAAACTCGTAGTCAGAATTGAACCTGGGTCTCTGGCACTGTAATGCAGCAACTCTACCGCTGCAGCCCTGCACTGCCCTGTCCTGAGTGTGTGAATTTCCTACAGTTGCACTGGTTTCCCCTAACATCCTACAGTTCATGTAGAATATGGTAAAGGAGTGTAAGAAAGAGACGAGCAATTTCTTCTGAATGTTGTGAATCCTTGAAATTGAAAAATCATGGATTTGTGAAGGTTGAGGTATTACTTGAAGTTCATACTGTTGGGTCTTGAACGACCCAAGTGGAATATGAGGTGCAGTTCTTCTGGTTTATATGTTGTCCCACTCTGCCATTAGAGGAGGCCAGGATAGGAAGATCGGTATGGGAAGGGGATTAAATTGGTTAACAACTGGGAGAACCAGCAGGCCTTGGCAGAGTGAGCACAAGTGTCCAGCGGAACAGCCAACCTTACACTTAGACTTGATCTCGCCGATCTAAAAGAGGACACATGGAGACCACCGAATGCAGTAGTCGAGGTTTGAAGAGGTTCACAGGGTTAATAACCAAAGGTCAATGCTGGCCCTGTTTTTCCTTGGTGCTTATTAAGTGATTTAGAATCAACCTCCCCCCCCCCCCCCCCCTCCCCTCCCCAACTCCCCTCCTCCTCCATCACTACAATCAGTTTGAAGAAGGATCCCAACCCAAAACTTCACCTATCCATGTTCTCCAGAGATGCTGCCTGACCTGCTGAATTACTCCAGCACTTTTTGTGTCCTTTTTATTGTAAACCAGCAACAGCTTCACAAAAGAGAACCTTGTACCTCATCTTCATAAAAAGAGGTGTGGAGTATAAGAAAAAGCAGTGTTGAATGGATCTCAAATATTGGGTTGATAACAGTTAAAGTGTTGTTTGAAATGTTGAGCATGATCCATAAGTACACGGGTGTGCACTGAACCGATGGAATGGTTACTGTGAAGGGCGGCACGGTGGCACAGCAGTAGAGTTGCTGTCTTACAGCGTCAGAGACCCGGTTCGATCCTGACTATGGGTGTTATCTGTACGGAGTTTGCACGTTCTCCTTGTGACCACATGGGTTTCTTCCGGGTGCTCCGGTTTCCTCCCACACTCCAAAGACATACAGGCTTGTAGGTTAATTGGCTTTGGTAAATTATAAATTGTCCTTGGTGTGTAGGATAGTGTTATACAGGGCGATCGCTGGTCGGTGTAGACTCGGTGGGCCGAACGGCCTGTTTCCCCACTGTATCTTTAAAGTCTAAAGTAAAGATTAAGCGAGCTGATGTTAGTAATAAGGCGGGTCTAATTTCCATTGGAATAGACGAGGCTTCACTATAATTATATAGACTTTTGTTTAACCAGGGAAGGCCATTTTCTGTCTCGGAACCAAAGGATGGGAGCATTTTAACACATTAAATGAATCAATGGATATGGGGATAGCGTAAGAAACAGGTGATACAATTTTTTTTAAAATCACCTTCCCAACCCCTGCCAATCCACTGTTAAAATGAGGCAACTGTGTTTCACAATTTATGGTTCCAAGTAAAGGCTTTCTCTGATAGCCCGTCACCTGAGACTGATTGGTTATTTGCAGTCGTCACTGCTCTTATCTATGAAAGACTTCTTCCAGTGTTGGAACCTATTCAGGTGAATGCTAAATTGCTTTGTGTGCAATGTATATGTGGACCCGAACTGTGCTCGCAGACTGCCCTTTGATACTTGACATTAAAAATAATTGCCTAGCTTAGGAAATGATTTCCTGACTGAGGGTGGTTCGATTGTGGAATGTCTGCTGCAATCTGCAGTGGAATCAGAGCCTGGAAATTCCTTGTAGGGAAATTACTGTCACAGAGAAATATAAAAGAGCACAGTGAGTGAATAGGCAGTGAGTTTAATTTAGGTGGCTCGCACAGTGTTAAAGACAGGGACAGGCTCAGTGGGCCTAGATTCTGTGATTACATCTACGTTACACTCTGGACCAGTTGTAAGGATTGACTGGCTGTTCAGTGTTGAGTTACGGTACATTTGGGCCGCAAGCACTTCTGAACCCAAACCTTTAACACGCTTTAGTAAAGTAGGCCTTTGAGCATGTAACAACGCAATGAGAGTGTAGCATATTGATGCACGGATGCAAGATATTCAGTTGCACAAACGCTCCCAGCTTACAAGTTATCGTATGTGATCCTGTCTCAATCCTGTACACATCCTCTGAGTCAATACTAGACTTCAATACTAATACTAGACTTCAATGTCAATACAAATAGATCACAAAAATAAATGCCTCTTGCATACTAATCTAGTTACTTGTTCTTAACTCTAGCAATTTCAAAGGCAGGAACACTTTGATCATAAATTTGTTAATAAAGGCATATTTTGATCATGTTTTTACCTGAAATGCGTACAAGGTCAATTTTCAAAGCAGATTATAGCTGGCCGTTCAGCTTGCACAGGTATTAAGCAGCTGATCAACTAAGAAATTAAAGTTCAGAATTCAAAGGGATTAGTGAATAGAAAAAGCACCAAAAACTGTCTCAATCCAGCCTGCAAATACATTTGAAAATATAGCATGTAACATGTTCGGGACATATCTTATCCAATTCTCTAGGGAGATTAATTCATAGGATGTAGGAGTAGAATTAGACCATTCGGCCCATCAGTTCTACTCTGCCATTCAATCATGGCTGATCTATCTTTCCCTCTCAACCCCATTCTCCTACCTTCCCCTCAAAACTCTGAATTGATTTAAATGCAAGCTATCCATGCATACCCCATAACCATCTCCATGTCATTGATTCCAAAAGGCCTTTGTACCAAAAAGATCACAAGTAGGATGGTAGGATGTACTACAAAGTAGAATTGCAATGATTCTTTCCGCAGCTGAATATATTTGAGATGAGCATCATAAATTACAGTAACTGGAACTTTTTATGGACAGGTTGGTTACTTTGTTTCCTACATTCGGATCGTGCAAACACTTTGCAGAGAACTCGCTGTGATGGAGACGTGCATCAGGAAAAAGAAGGAAGATTGAGAGATGCATGTGCTTTGTGACAGCAGTCTTTACTACTGGAGTCTGAAAAGGGTTCAAATCCAAAATGTTACCTGTTCCTTTTTTCCAGAGATGCGGCCTGACCCGCTGAATTACTCCAGCACTTTGTGTCTATTCCTGAAACAATGACCTCCATCTCACAAATCCATGCTGACAATTCCTAATAAGTCCATGCTTTTCAAAATATGAATAAGTCCTTAGAATCTTCACCAATGATTTCCCTACCATTGATGAAAGGCTCACCAGTCTGTAGTTTCCATTTTGTCCCTATTGCCCTTCTTAAACAAAGGGACAACTTTGGCTATTATTTTATCTTCTACCACCTTGCCCATGGCTGATGATGATAGAAAGATGTCAAGGCCCCAGCAATTTCTTCCTTTGCCTCCCTCGGTATCCAGGGATGAATCCCATGGGGCCCTGGGGACATGAATTTCATTAAGCTTTCTTAATATACACAATACTCCCTTCTTAATTTCACCGTCATTCACATCGTATGGCCAGTGGGAGAATGGTGGACACCTTGCCCCCCCAGGCCCTCACTCTCGTGATGGGTGGTCTGCTCTGTCTGGTCTCTAGTCCTCCTCCAACTTCCTACAGCTCTAGCAAAATGCCAATAACCTTTCCACTGGCGACTTCTGCAGGTTACCCAATGAAACAGAGCATCTAATCTTTTACTTGTTGAAAATTTTCCAGAATCAATGTTGGTAGATCACAGAGGCTTTCCAAGTTGTTCCCTCTTCAAACATCCAGCAGCACAATTATGCAACTGAACACCCTGTAATGGTCCTGATGCTCTTACTTTATGAGTCACTTTAATCCGGTTATAATGGGATATGGGAAAAGTTCAGTCCCTGAGCCCCCTATTCAACAACACTGCAGGAATGCCTTCACCAGAAGTACCACATCGTCAATAGCATTGATGCACAGGGGGGTCTTGGGGTACAGGTCCATAGCTTACTGAAAGTTGGAACAGATGTGGATTGAGTGGAAAAGAAGACGTATGGCATGCTTGCCTTCATCAGTTGGTGCATTGAGTACACAAGCAGGGAAACAAAATGCTGCATTGTTAGGTGGCCTTTCTAAAAACATGTCCCAGCACGATCTTGTGTAACACCACATGGCTTCAGGGTCAATGGTGGTTGAGTTCCCTGTGTTAGTAGCCACATTATTTTCTTCTCTCGCAGTGGCCCCTAAAATCACACAGCACCGTTGTCTTTAAGGTATCAGGGAGCGTTGGCAAGAAATGTGTGTCGTAGGGAGCAGAGGGAGCATAGTCCTTCTCGAGAGGAAGATGGACTTGCAGTGGCTTCTTAATGGCTTAGCTGTGAGAAGATCACATATGACGAGCTTGATGGTTTGATGGTTTGCAGGAGTTGAGAAGGATGAGGGGGGACCGCATTGAAACTTACTGAATAGTGAAAGTCCTGGATAGAGTGGATGTGGAAAGGATATTTCCACTCGTCGGAGAGTCTAGGACCAGAGGCTATAGCCTCAGAATAATAGGAAGTACCTTTAGAAAGGAGATGAGGAGGAAATTATTTAGTCGGGCGGTGGTGAATCTGTGAAATTCATTGCCACAGAACGCCAATGGATATTTTATGGTGGAGATTGACAGAAATTGATTAGAGTCATAGGGTGATACAGTGTGAAAACAGGCCCTTCAACCCAATTCGCTCCAAACCTGTCCGATCATGTACCTCTCTGACTATTTCTTACATGTTGGGATGGTCCCGGCTTAATCTACCTCCTCTGGCAGCTTGTTCCATACACCCACACCCTTTGTGTGAAAAAGTTACCCCTCAGATTATCATTAATTCTTCTTCCCTTCATCTTAAACCTATGTCCTCTGGTCCTCGATTCATCTACTTTGGGCAAGACTCTATGCACTTACCCCATCTATTCCTCTCATGAGCAAGGGTGTCAGGGGTTATAGGGAGAAGGCAGGAGAATGGGGTTGAGAGGGAAGGATAGATCAGCCATGATTAAATGGTGGAGTAGACTTGATGGGCCAAATGACCTAATTCTGCTCCTATGACGAAATTAATTTAGAACAGTATATTAAATTCCCTCATCAAATCTTCTTCTATACATAAAGAAACAATTTCTGAAGAGATTTTTAATTGTTAGATGTTGGAAAGGAGATGGGTGGAAAGGCTGATTGTTTTGTTCTAAAGAGCCCATTGTAATTTTGTGATTCTCTCTGTGTACGTTGTGAATTAAGTTGTGGTAGAATGAGTCAATCTTACCGCTTTTTGTTTACCCAAAATAATCTTTATTCAGAATTTAAAGAATGTACAAAACAATAACTGTGCAAAATTCCTCTGATATTCTCAGAGGCGATACATACATTAATTAACGTTGTAGTTAGTAATGTTCACATAAAACATCTTTATACCAGGCATCCTTGCCACTCATGTGGCCCCCTGGTGTGATTGCTTATGGCCAGACTCCTCAAAGTCTGAGCATATAAATAAAAAAGAAATCGGAGGTGAAAGATTGTCTGTAGGTCATGTCATTAGGCCATTTGGCCCATCAGGTCTACTCTGCCATTCAATCATGGCTGATCTGTCTCTCCCTCCTAACCCCATTCCCCTGCCTTCTCCCCATAACCTCCAACACCTGTACTAATCGCAAATCTAGGCGTAAGAAGGAACCGCAGATGCTGGTTCAAACCGAAGATAGGCACAAAAAGCTGGAGTAACTCAGTGGGACAGGCAGCATCGCTGGAGAGAAGGAATGGGTGATGTTTCGGGTCGAGAGCCTTCTTCACATGAAGAATCTATCTATCTCTGCCTTAAAAATATCCACTGACTTGGCCTCTACAAAATTCCACAGATTCACCACCCTTCACAGAGAGCAGAGAGACTAGTCGAAATTTAGCAGGGCCCATTGTTCACTGACACGCCTGGAAGGCACCATTTAATTTTCATCATTGGGGAGAGTTAAATTATTCGGCCTCTTTAATTTTAGTTGGTCATCGACAGTTTTGTTGTATTTAGCAGGCACGGCGAACAAAGACAGGAACGAATCTGAAGCGGTTCGGCATGGGAAAGATTTCCATTCTGTGCATTGAATATGAAGGGGAATTCCCCACCCCCACCCTACCAAATGACAGCCACAAACGATGGCTCTGTAGCTGTGCTTACGGGGCTGCTCAGAAGAGACATGTTATCAGTGGAGTGCAGTAGAGGGAGCTTCATTGTCTTCACTTCAGCTCCCCCAATCCCCAATTATGCTTTATGGTGGCGCTAAGCATCTAACATGGAAAATGCTCTCCACATCATATCTACTTGCTGAAGAACTAATTCACTGATTCATTGTATTCACTGGAGTTTTGAAGGATGAGGAGGGATCTTCTAGACACATACAATTATAAAATGACATGACATGAGAATTAAGGGACAGAAGTTTAGGGGTAACATGAGGGGGAACTTCTTTACTCAGAGAGTGGTGGCTGTGTGGAATGATCTTCCTGCAGAAGTGGTGGAGGCAGGATCGATTTTAACATTTAGAAGTAAAGTGGATAGGTATATGGACGGGAAGGGAATGGAGGGGTATGGTCTGAGTGCAGGTAGATGGGACTAGGGGAAAATAAATGGTCGGCACGGACTGGAAGGGCCGAGAAGGCCTGTTTCCGTGCTGCAATTGTTATATGGTTATATGGTTAAAAGGACTGGACAAGCTAGATGCAGGAATTTTTTTCCCAATGTTGGGCGAGTTCAAAACCAGGGGCCAAAGTCTTAGCATAAAGGGGAGGCTATTTAAGACTGTGGTGAGAAAAATATTTTTCGCCCAGAGAGTTGTGAATTTGTGGAATTCCCTGCCACAGAGGGCAGTGGAGGCCAAATCACTGGATGGATTTAAGAGAGAGTTAGATAGAGCTCTAGGGGTTAGTGGGATCAAGGGATATAGGGAGAAGGCAGGCACGGGTTATTGATTGGGGACATCAGCCATGATCGCAATGAATGACGGTGCTGGCTCGAAGGGCCGAATGGCCTCCTCCTGCACCTATTTTCTACGTTTCTATATGTGCAATTAAATACGGGCAAAAACATTCATGATTTGAATCTTTTAATTAGACTGTTTTGTAGATTCCTCGGGGGCTAATTGTTCAGTTACAGAACCTCTTATTCTGATAAAATAGTTTGGTTGAAACTATGTACCTTATCGCTCCAGTAAGTGAGTCTAAAGTTATTGTAACACATCCAGTCCTACACCCTGTGTGTACCTATATGCAGCCCGTTATATTTTAAAACAGTCTATTGTGTCTGAGACCAGTTTCGGTAGGAGGGTGATGTTGGAAATACATCTTTTGTGTGTTTTTTAATATATCACTGCAATTTTAGCGGATGGGATGCATTATTCTCATCTGTGGAGACGAAGAGTAAACGTGATCCTGAATGAACTCCATTGCCACAGAGTGACAATGGAAAAACACTAATTGAAAAATGCTTAATGTGGCTGTCACTGCTACGGGCTGGAAGGAAACGGCTTGTCGGTTCGAGATACCCCTTGGGACATGTGCAATCTGGATTTTCAGGAATAGGGAGTAATTAGCCCACGCTTACTAACAACCGTGTTTGCAAGTCCTTCGAAACATCTGTGCTGCAAGTCTAACGAGTCAAACACTTTTGTGTTTGGTTGGAACTTCAGTGTTGTTGCTGGCCGAGATAATCTTTGCGTTACATTTCAATGCAAGAGAGAGACGGCGCTGCCCCAGCAGTCCCGGGTAGCGGCAAACTTATCAAAGATATTCAGGTCAGAATCGCCCTGTTTCCTAGCAACACTGGGGCAGTAATGGGTTTTTTTTTTTTTGTTTTCCTCTCCCCTCCTGACAGAAAGAATCGTGCAGCGGGAGGGATGGGATCATTTGGTGCTGTGCTCCGGGCATTGTGAATTGAACCGCGCTCGCTGTCAAGAGGCAGCTTTGTCCTGTTTCACAGCCGAGGCAGGGGATAAGTAGCTTAATCGAGTGCAGACACCACCCCAGCTGGGAACTAGTTATTTACTTCGGAGCGATGTCCTGGACACATCGCTGATCTATTACTCGGTACGTTTTTTTTTCCCAGATGGAAACCACACGAGGGGGTTTTTGTTCAAAAACACGCGCTGGCTGGTGTGGCATTTGGACCCAACCGAAGTAAACCATTAGAATCTGGTAAGGAGCAAAATAAATATGTATATCGTGCGATGGGAGCTGATTAACGTTGTCGTGAATCTGTTTTATTGAATGACTTGGAAAGGGATGCTGCTGTTGAAAGAAACCCCAGTCTGAAGGCTAATCTGTTGGGGGGAATTCATGTTGCATTTTTTTTTTTCTTACTGTGGTGGCGAACTTGCAGTATTCCTCATTTTAAAAAAAATTGCAAAGGTTTGGCAAGTGTGAAGGAACAAAGAAGCTAACAATGTCCACAGTCTATCATCATTTCGTGTGGTAATGGATACACCATGGGCTCTTTCCAGCATTAATTAAAGCGTGCCTGCTTGCTGGAATTATTTAACCAACGGAACACAATGCCCCATATTTATATTTCCGAATTGCTGTGTGTGATATAGATTGATAATTGAGTTTTATTCCTCCTCTCTGCAACTCAAAATTATATTTTATTATTATTTTTTTCTGCACTATTTTACATAGTCATAGAGTGATACAGTGTGGAAACAAACCCTTCGGCCCAACTTGCCCACACTGGCCAACATGCCCCAGCTACACTAGTCACACCTGCCTGCGTTTGGTCCATACCCCTCCAAACCTGTCCTATCCATGTACCTGTCTAATTGTTTCTTAGATGTTGGGCTATTTCCTGCCTCAACTACCTCCTCTGGCAGCTTGTTCCATACACCCACCACCCTTTGTGTGAAAAGGTTACCTCTCAGATTCCTATTGTCTTTTCCCCTTCACCTTAAACCTATGTCCTCTGCTCCTCAATTCACCTGCTCCGGCGAAGAGACCTGATCTTTTCCTCTCATGATTTTATACACCTCAATAAGATCACCCCTTATCTTCCTGTGCTCCTATGAATAGAGTCCCAACCTACTCAACCTCTCCAGATAGCTCAGACCCTCAGGCCTGGCAACATTCTTGTGCAGTAAATCTTCTCTGTACCCTTTCCGGCTTGCCAACATCTTTCCTATAACGTGGTGCCAGGAACTGAACACAATACTCTAAATGCAGTCTCACCAACGTCTTTTACAACTGCAACACGACCTCCCAACTTCTATACTCAATACTCTGACTGATGAAGGCCAATGTGTCAAACACCTTTTTTTTTAACCACCCTATCTACCAACATTTGCCACCCTCCAGTATTGCATATTTTGGTTGTTCTCATTAGGATAAGCAATAAAGGATATTAACATTGTAAACTTTATTTCTTATTAAGTGAGACAAAATTAAAATCTTATCTTCCATAATCAGCTCAAAGCATCTGGAGTTATAAAGCACCCACACAGGCCCTTCACCCTAACTCATTCATCCTGACCTCGATGCACCATCTAAGCTAATCCCATTTGCCCACATTTGGCCTATATCTCTCTAAAACTTTCCTATCCGTGTGCCTGTCCCAGTGTGTTTTAAATGTTGTTATTCTACCTCCTCTGTCACCAATGCCCATAAACCCACCACCCTCTGTGTGAAAAAAATTGCCCCTCGGGTTCCTATTAAATCTTTCCCCTCTCACCTTAAACCTATGTCTCCTGGTTACTGATTCCCATACTCTGCTTAAAAGACTGTGCATTCACCCTATCAATTCCCCTCAAGATTTTATACACCTCATAGGAGATCACCCCTTTATCTCCAGCGTTCTAAGGCATAAAGTCTTAGCTTGCCCAATATCTCCCTGTAGCTCAGACCCTCGGGTCCTAGCAACATCCTCGTAAATCTATATATAAAATATAAACGATTCTGGAATCGGATAGATAAACAGCGGAGTGGATGGCTTTGAGATCCATAACTATAGGGCACCTGAGGTGAGAGTTGCTCTCATGCAAAGCACACCGATGACAGGGACATGGGAGGTGTTGCGTCTTGTAAAGGGCAAGGACATCGGTCTGAAGAAGGGTCTCGAGCCGAAACATCACCCATTCCTTCTCTCCAGAGATGCTGCATGTCCCACTGAGTTACTCCTGCAGTTTGTGTCTATCTTCGGATTAAACCAGCATCTGCATTTCCTTCCTTCGCAATAGGGATGTTCCTTCAGTATGGGGTCGGGATGTATGAAAGAAATTCTCCTGGACGTTCAAAATGATGTTTCAAAGATTGTAATTCAGATTGCAATTGTAAATCGAGCAGTTGTAAATGAGCTAATAGTAAAAGGGAGATGGAGATGCGAGAAAATGCAAATGCTGGAATTGTGAGTAAAGCCCAGTGCTGGAGTAAAGAGGTTAAAGGCTAAGCTAATCAAAGTCAAACACTAATCTCAAGGTCGCAAACATTCCTTGGGGATTCTCCAGTCACCATTACTTCAGGTGAAGTCAAAGCCAAAGTCAAAAGAGTTTATTGTCATGTGTCCCTGACAGGACAATGAAATTCTTTCTTTGCATAGCACAACAGAACATAGTAGGTATTGACTACATTTATATATGTAAATACACACATGAATGAATACATTGATAATGTGCAAATAACAGATGGAGGGGTATTAATGTTCAGAATTTTGTCCGAGCCAGGTTTAATAGCCTGATGGCTGTGGGGAAGTAGCTATTCCTGAACCTGGTCGTTGCAGTCCTCAGGCTCCTGTACCTTCTACCCGAAGGTAGCAGGGAGATGAGTGTGTGGCCAGGATGGTGTGGGTCCTTGATGATACTGCCAGCCTTTTTGAGGCAGCGACTGTGATAGATCCCCTCAATGGAAGGAAGGTCAGAGCCGACGATGGACTGGGCAGTGTTTACTACTTTTTGTAGTCTTTTCCTCTTCAGGGCACTCAAGTTGCCGAACCAAGCCACGGTGCAACTGGTCAGCAAGCTCTCTACTGTACACCTGTAGAAGTTAGAGAGAGTCCTCCTTGACAGACCGACTCTCCGTAATCTTCTCAGGAAGTAGAGGTGCTGATGAGCTTTCTTAATAATTGCATCTGTGTTCTCGGACCAGGAAAGATCTTCAGAGATGTGCACGCCCAGGAATTTGAAGCTCTTGACCCTTTCAACCATCGACCCATTGATATAAACAAGACTGTGGGTCCCCATCCTACTCCTTTCAAAGTCCACAATCAGTTCCTTGGTTTTGCTGGTGTTGAGGGCCAGGTTATTGTGCTGGCACCATATGGACAGTCGCTTGATCTCTCTTCTATACTCTGACTCATCTCCATCAGTGATACGTCCCACAACAGTGGTGTCGTCAGTGAACTTGATGATGGAGTTCGCACTATGACCGGCTATGCAGTCATGAGTATAGAGTGAGTACAGCAGGGGGCTGAGCATGCAGCCTTGAGGCGCTCCCGTGCTGATTGTTATCGAATCTGACACATTTCCACCAATACAAACAGACTGTGGTCTGTGAATGAGGAAGTTGAGGATCCAATTGCAGAGGGATGCGCAGAGACCCAGCTCTGCGAGTTTGGTAACCAGCTTGGAGGGGATGATTGTGTTAAATGCCGAGCTGTAATCGATGAATAACAGCCTAACATATGAGTTTTTGTGGTCCAATTGGTCCAGAGCGGAGTTGAGGGCCAGCGAGATCGCATCCACCGTTGACCTGTTGTGGTCAGGCAGATCTTCAAGCATCACCAGGCTGTCGAATCTCCATTTGCCCTTTACAATCACACATGTGTCCACTTCACACGTGTGAACAGGTTTTGCATTAGTGCTTTTGCATTAGTGAATGTTATTAGACCAGGTGAGTCTAGTTTATTGTAACATGTACTGAGGTACAGTGAAAAGCTTTTGTCGCTTCTAACCAGTCAGCGGAAAGACAATAAGCTTGATACTAACAAATAAAGTTTAATGCTAACTTGTAATTAGCTGATGTAAAACAAGGTGAGATGCCCAGAGAAATTTTATATAAATAGGTGGCTGAATCACACTGAGGTACAGGGAGAAAGTTGTGATGCAAAGTCTATGCTAAAAACTTTGCTGGTGTGTGTTTAGGAAAATCTAGGCTCTCTCGTCATAGGAATCTACGATGGGAATGATATCATTAGGAGGCTTGTGACTTTGTAAAGTAAGTAAATGGACACAAAGTGCTGGAGTAACTCAGTGGGTCAGGCAGCATCTCTGGAGAACATGGATAGGTGACGTTTTGGGTCGAGACGCTTCTTCAGAACCAGTACTCGCAGTAACTGGACATATTTTAGACAAAAATGCTGTCGAAACTCAGCGGGTGAGGCAACAACTATGGAGCGAAGGAAATAGACAATGTTTCGGGTCGAGACCCTTCTTCAGACTGATTTGAGGGTGGGGCGGGAAGAAGAAAGGAAGAGGCGGAGACAGTGGGCTGACTTTCTCCTCACCTTCTCAGCTCCCCCTCTTCCTTTCTTCTTCCCGCCCACCCCCCCTCCCCCCGCCCAATAGGAGAAGTAGGCCATTTGGCCCTTCGAGCCAGCACTGCCATTCAATGTGATCATGGCTGATCATCCAAAATCAGTATCCCATTCCTGCTTTCTCCCCATATCCCTTAATTCCATTAGCCCTAAGAGCTATATCCAACACTCTCTTGAAAACAGCCAGTGAATTGGCCTCCACTGCCTTGTGTGGCAGAGAATTTCACAGATTCACAACTCTCTGGATGAAAAAAGCTTTTCCTCATCTCAGTCCTAAATGGCCAAACCCATTATTCTTTAATTGTGATCCTGCATCTAGCCTGTCCAATTCTTTAAGAATTTTATATGTTTCTATGAGATCCCCTCTCATTGGTCTTTGAACCTTCTGTGTGCCCTTGTGAAATTGGACCAACAAAATTGTAATTTTTGTTTTCTGAGGATTTAGTTAGTGCAGACATCCAGCTCAAACATGACACAACAACAATGCCATTGTGGAATGCTCTTTGCAAGGTGCAGTTCCCCCCCACATTCTATCTCTGATCAGTTGACACATTTTGCACTCAATTCCTTTCTGCTCCGTCGTGGTGGTTAATCTCCACAAGTTCTTGATTTGTGTTAAAGATAGCGTCAGCAGAATTCTGCATGAAACTTCCTGACTTCGAAAATGAACGCCTCTGTCGGAGAAACAGCGAGCAGTGCAGCATAGGAACATGCCCTGTGGCCCACAATGTCTGTGCCGAACATAAACCCATCTCTTATGCCTGCTTATAATCCATATCTCTGAATTCACTGGAGATTCATATACGGGCACTCAAACACCACTATAGTATCTGCCCCCACCATCACCCCTGGCAGTGCCGTGAAAGACATCCACCAGACCAGTGTATAAAAAAATGTACCCCACACATCTCATTTAAACTTTTCCCCTCTCAGTTGAGCGGTTGAGTTGCTACTTTACAGCACCAGACACCCAGGTTCGATAATTTAAGAATAAGGAGTAAGCCATTTAGATTAAGAGTAAGCCATTTAGAACGCGGGGGGGGATGGAGATGCAACACGGAAAAAAATTGCATCTCTGTCGAGGTGACTGGAAAAAGTTTCCCCTAATTTCCCCGCCCCCCCCCCACATAAAACATACCAAGAGACATTAAAACAAACATTCAAGACATACTTAAAATAATAAAAACAGAGAAGAGACAAGACAGACGGCTGGCGTGGTTAAAAGAAGATGCCGATGGTCATCACTAAAGAGATAGGATGTGCTGGAGCAACTCAGCGGGTCAGTCTGCATCTCCGGAGAATATGGATGGTCGATATTACGGGTTGGGATTGCTCAAAGAAGGGTCCCGACCCAAAACTGAACCCATATCATTCTGATGGTCTGAATTGGATCCATAATCTGTTTGAAGAAGGGTCCTGACCCAAAGGATTACCTATCCATGTTCTCCAGAGATACTGCCTGACTCATTGAGTTACTCCAGCATTTTATGTCTCTTTTTCTTTTTGTAAACCGGCATCTGCAGTTCCTTGTTTATACATTTTGCCAATGTTTTGGAAGCAGTTCAGAGACATTTTACAAGATTTTAATAGCTGGAATGTATCTGTTGTAGTATGTGGAAAGGTTGGCCACAGTTTAAGAATAAGGAGTAAGCCATTTAGAACGGAGACGAGGAAACACTTTTTCTCTCAGAGTCGTGAGTCTGTGGAATTCTCTGCCTCAGAGGGCGGTGGAGGCAGGTTCTCTAGATGCTTTCAAGAGAGAGCTAGATAGGGCTCTTAAAGATAGCGGAGTCAGGGGATATGGGGAGAAGGCACAAACAGGGTACTGATTGGGGATGATCAGTCATGATCACATTGAATGGCGGTGCTGGCTTGAAGGGATGAATGGCCTACTCCTGCACCTATTGTCTTTTGGTCAGGATTGAACCTGGGTCTCTGGCGCTGCAAGGCAGCAAGTCGGCCACTGCGCCACCCTTAATGTTCTATGACTCTACGCTACAGTCAGGGAGAGCACTGTCCCAACCTCCACTCTGCGAAACACCTGAGGAAGTTCATCTGTTTCACTGAGGTCATCTCAGACCTCGAGAAATCCCCATTCTCTTGTTCGGGTTTTTGTTTCTACAATACAGCAACCAATTTGGGCTGCACTGTATTTTTGGAATAAAAATGTATTTCAAACATTCATAGTTCCTAATATATGCTCTGAACCTCTGGGTTTTCAAGTTAAGTACCATACCACTGCACTCTCACATCTTGAACCCAGCTGTCCAGTTTAGTTTAGTAGTTTAGTTTAATTGTACAGCATGCCCACCATGTCCGTGTCAACCAACGATCACCCATAGCTTAGTTCTGTCCTACACACTAGGGACCATTTTATAAAAGCCAATTTCCCACACATTTAACCTACAAACCTGCACGTCTTTGAAATGTGGGAGGAAACTGGAGTACCCGGAGGAAACCCACATGGTCACAGGGAGAACGTACAAACGCCGTACTGACAGCACCCATAGTCAGTATCAGTAGACAATAGACAGGGTCTATTGGGAACTTCTTTACTCAGAGAGTGGTGGCTGTGTGGAATGATCTTCCAGCAGAAGTGGTGGAGGCAGGATCGATGTTAACATTTAAAAGTAAAGTGGATAGTTATATGGATGGGAAGGGAATGGAGGGGTATGGTCTGAGTGCAGGTAGATGGGACTGGGGGAAAATAAATGGTCGGCACGGACTGGAAGGGCCGATAGGGCCTGTTTCCGTGCTGTAATTGTTATATGGTTAATAGGTGCAGGAGTAGGCCATTCGGCCCTTCGAGCCAGCACCGCCATTCAATGTGATCATGGCTGATCATCCCCAATCAGTACCCCGTTCCTGCCTTCTCCCCATATGCCCTGCTATTGGGGGTAGAGTGCTGACATGGATAGAAAATTAGTTGGCAGATAGGAAACAACGAGTAGGGATTAACACGTCCCTTTCAGAATGACAGAGAGATGTTGGGCAGGCTAGGATTTTATTCCTTGTAGCACTGGAGGCTGAGGGGTGATGTTATAGAGGTGTATAAAATCATGAGGGAATTAAATAGGATGAATGCACATTGCCTTTTACTTAGAGTAGGGGAATCAAGAACCAGAAGACACAGGCTTGAGGTCAGTGGGAAAGAAAGGGTGATAGGTTTTTGGAATGAGTAGCTAGAGAAGGTGGTTGAGAAAGGTGGTATCACAGTGTTTAAAAACACATTTAGACAGGTACATTGATAGGATAGGTTTAGATGGTTATGGGCCAAAGGGCTTGTTTCCACGCTCTATAGCTCTATGACTTTTATTTCATATATATACGTGGTAGGTGTTGACGAGAGAATATTAGGATCAGTGAGATTCCCAAAACCTGTGGAATGAAGAAAATAACCAGCCTCTGAGTAGCATTATAGAAACAGAAACATAGAAAATAGGTGCAAGAGGAAGCCATTCGGCCCTTTGAGCCAGCACCGCCATTCAATGTGATCATGGATGATCATCCACAATCAGTAACCCGTGCCTGCCTTCTCCCCAAAACCCTTGATCTGCTAGCCCTAAGAGCTGCATCTAACTCTCTTTTAAATTCATCCAGTGAATTGGCTTTCATTGCGTTCTGTGGTAGAGAATTCCACAAATTCACAATCCTCTGGCTGAAAATGTCATTTCTCATCTCAGTTTTAAATGACCTCTTAGACTTTTGCCGCTGGTTCTGGACTCTCGTAACATTGGGATTTTTTTCCTGCATCTTGCTTGTCCAGTACTTTTATAATTTTATACATATTTCTATAAGATCCCCTCTCATCCTTCTAAATTCCAGTGAAACATGCCGTCTTTCCTCATATGACAGTCCCGCCATCCCGGGGATTAACCTCATGAACCTACGCTGCACTGCCTCAATAGCAAGGATGTCCTTCCTCAAATTAGGAGACCAAAACTGCCCACAATGCTCCAGATGTGGTCTCACCAGGGCCCTATACAACTGCAGAAGGAACTCTTTACTCCTATACTCTCGTTATGACGGCCAACATGCCATTAGCTTTCTTCACTGTCTATCCAGTTGAGACAGTGAGTTACATTTTTATAATTATTTATCAATATATAAATACATTCTTGTAATTTGATATCGGTATGTATATTTACATAGAACATGTTCATAGAACAGTACACTAATGGAACCAGTCCTTTTGCCCATAATATCTATTAAACTAATCTCCTCTGCATGTTCATGATCTATATCCCTCCATTCCCTGCACTCCCATGTGCCTGTCTAAAAACCTCTTAAATGCCTCTATCATAACTGCTTCCACCACCACTCCCAGCAGTATGTTCCAAGCACTAACTGTGCTCTGTGTAAAAACAATTTAAAAAAAAAACAACTTTCCCCACATCCCCTTTGAATTTTCCACCTTTCATCTTAAAGCTATACAATCCAGTCTTTGCAATTTCCACCCTGGGGAAATGATTCTGACAGTCTACCCGCTCTGTGCATTTCATAACTTGGTAAACTTCCATCAGTTCTCAGTGTCCATCTAGTTCTTGATTCCCCTACTCTGGGTAAAAGATTCTGTGCATTCACCCTTTCGATTTCTCTCAAGACTTTATACATCTTCTTTGCACACTTTCTAGCTTAACGGCCCCTTTATTGTAGCGGAGAGACCAGAACTGAACACAGTACTCCAAGTGCAGACTTGCTATTGTCTTGTACAACTTTAACGTAACGTTGCAACCCCTGGACTCGGTTCCTTGATCGATGTGGGCCAATGTGCCAAAAGTCTTTTTCACTACCCTATCTATCTGTGGTACCACCTTTTGGGAATTATGTACTAGTACTCCTATATCCCTTTGATCTACAACACTCCCCAGGGCCTCACTGTTCACTTTGAAGGCCCTGCTATGGTATGATTTCCTAAATCCCACTTGGTAAGGATTCTGCAGAGCAACAAAATAATCTGCTGGAGGAAATTAGTGGGTCGAGCAGCATCTGTGGGGAGTGGGTGGGAGGGGTGGGAGGGAGTGGATTTATCAACATTTCGAATGCAAAGCTTTGACCTGAAACATCGACAATTCCTTTCCTCTCACAGATGCTGCTCAGCCTACTGAGTTCCAACAGCAAATTATTTGTTGCTGACATTCTCTGACATATTTAGTGACCAGACTCTGAATCAATATTGCAGCCACGCTGGATCTAGTGGAGAAATGTTGTTAATGCAGAACTTGTGTAGCCACAGGACACTCTGAACAGCAATTTCCTGCAGTCGGTGTTTACACGGAGACGGCAGAAGTTACTATCTGACTTGGTTCTTTTATTAAGCGGGAAATGATGGCTTCTCTGATCTAACTACTAATATGCAGGATCTCTAACCCGGTCTTGACTTCATCCGCAGGATAATTTCCTCTAACCATTAATATAGATTTAATCATGAGATCTCCCTCGATGATTATTTTTAATAAACAATCTTTAAAGAGTGTAATTATTGTTTGACCAGAAATTGCAATCGCAAAGGAAATATCACCGCCATGTTTTACAATGTTACTAAAACAGAAAGACCAACTAAATTCTTTTCCCCCGCGCCCATCCCCATATTAGTCCAGCTCATTCCACATTAACAGTAAAAGGGATTATTTTTTTCCAGTGGGATTGGAAAGGGATTACACCAAAATTGGCAAAATCTGTTTTCTGCTCTACTTAAAGGCCAAAGGGTGAATGGCCAGGGTTGTGATGTTAACTGAAATGAGACGCGTTTAAAGTTTGCGCTTTGCTTTTCCTGGCGGCTAGAGGAATTAATATTAAAATGTAATTAGTGTGGAACAATGAGTTAAAAGCTACCGAGGTCGATGATGGAATGCCATGCAGCAGCTCCTAATTATGAGGCTACACAACAAACAAGCCAGAGGGGAATTGTGCGAGAGGTTAGATAAAGGTTGGATGGTGAGAGTGAGACAGCTGCCAGGGTTTTACAGTATTTGTCTTTCTCAGGCGTTGTTCTGATTCAGTCCAAGTTCAACTTTCTTTTGAGTGTAGGAAGGGACTGCAGATGCTGGTTTAAACCGAAGATAGACACAAAAAGCTGGAGTAACTCAGCGGGACAGGCAGCATCTCTGGAGAGACGCTTCAGGTCGAGACCCTTCTTCACACCGACACAAAGTGCTGGAGTAAAAAAGGGTCTCAACCCGAAACGTCATCCATTCCTTCCCTTCCGAGATGCTGCCTGTCCCACTGAGTTACTCCAGCTTTTTTTGTCTATCTTTTTAGTCAATGTATCATCTGTTTTACGTCACAAAGGCGGCGGTGGAGTTGGGTGGAGATTGGGTACTGCATCGGAGGGCTTGGGGGGGGGGGGGGGGGGGGGGGGGGCAGGTGGGGCTTCAGTGGGCTGGGACAGAGATCAGTAAATACAAAAGATAGACACAGAGTGCTGGAGTAACACAGCAGATCAGGCAGCATCTCTGGAGAAAAAGGATGGGTGATGTTTTGGGACAGGAGCTTTCTTCAGACCAACACAAAGTGCTGGAGTAAAGAAGGATCCCGACCCGAATATTCACCCATCCTTTTACTCCAGAGATGCTGCCTGACCCGTTCAGTTACTACAGCACTTTGTGTCCAGCTTTGTATTAACCAGCATCTGCAGTTCCTTTTGTACATACTCAGTAAATACATCGTTTTACAACACAGGAAAAAGATCAGGACCCTTGTTCTACAGCACAGGTCCTTTGACCTACCAAGTCCATCCAAACCTTTTCTCCATCTGCACCTATCCCGTTTGCCCGCCCATAATGTTAGGGTGGGTTGTACCAAACGTACAAAGTGGATGTGGAGACCAGGCTCACTGCCACGCTGGGAAAACTTGGTGTTCTAGGAGGCTCCAATGGCTGGTCATTTCTGGGAGAATTTGACTACATTTGTGTTGTACGGAGAGTATTGTCATTTGATGTCTATCAGATGTGAGAAATCTTCTCAAAGACCAGCCAGGAAGTGCCTGGTCGAATTTCTAGGATGATGCAAAAACCAAATGGCACTGTGGTGAAGCTTGCAGATCTACTGCCTCACAGAAGCAATGACCCAAGTTCAGTTCAATCCTGCCTTCTGGTGCTGGATGTGTCGAGTCCCAAAGACGTACGGATTTGTAGGTTAATTCGCCTCTGTAAATTACCCCAAGTGTGCAGGGACTGGATGAGAAAGTCAGATAAAACGTAGAACTAGTGTGAATGGGTGATCATTGGTTGGCGTCGGCTGAAGGGCCTGTACCCACGCTGTTGCACAAAAAGAAAGTCCCAACCTGAAACGTCAGATGTCCATTTCACTTCACAGATGCTGCCTGATCAGCTGATTTCATCCCGCTGTTTGCCTTTTGCTGAAGATTTCAGCATCTGCTCTCTCGTTTCTCCACTGTAAAATGTCACTAGTGGGAATGTGAGTAGCAGGATCTGGGGGAAGTGGATGTGAATGTTTGAAGAGTAAAATAGGATTAGTGTAGGACTGGTGTTGGTGGGTGGTAGCGTGGTGTATAACTATGTGTGAGAGCAGTTGCAGTATAAGCACGCTTTACTCTGGGGCACATGTATCTCCAATCTGGTAGCACTGAGATAAACAGCAGCAATGCAATCTAATTTCTGAGCTCACATGCCTGGGAAACAGCAGATATGCTCAGGAAAGAAAGCAGGTTCGATCCTAACCACGGATGCTGTTTGTACGGGGTTTGTACTTTGTCCCCATGACTGCGTTGTCCGGGTTCCTCACATACTCCAAAGATGTACAGGTTTGTAGTTTAATTGGATTGGTCTGATGTACAATTGTCCTTGAGTGTGTGTAGGTTGGTGTTAGTGTGCGGGGTGATCACAGGCCGGCACGGACTTGATAGGCTGAAGGGCTTAGAGGAGAATGGACACACCAATCCCTGGGGCTTGAATTTTAAAAAGAAAATAAGGGGGATAATGGTTTGGAAAAGTTACCTTTCTAAATTCTTCCTCAAACCAGAATCCCTGATCTCCGCTCTGTGGTCTTGGGTCCGCTGCCTAGTCTCTGCGATGGCTGTCAAATGGGGAATACATTAATATCATAAATGCACGCTTTTCTTATTGATTCCTGCTCAACCTCTCCCTGTAGCTCAGGCCCTTGAGCCCTGACAACATCCTCGTAAATCTTTTCTGCACCCTTTCCAGCTTGACACCATCTTTCCTATAACATGGTGCCCAAAACTGAACGCAATACTCATTCCCTGGTCAATTCATCCCTTACCACCCAAATTGGGATACTGAGTTGGATGATCAGCCATGATCATATTGAATGGCGGTGCAGGCTCGAAGGGCCGAATGGCCTACTCCTGCACCTAATTTCTATGTTTCAAACCACCATCCCCCTTGTACTTTCCCTTGGAAATGCAGGAAATGCTACACTTGTCACTTTACCTCCCCCCTCGATTCCATCCAAGGACCAAAGCAGTCTTTCCAGGTGAGGCAGAAGTTCACCTGCACCTCCTCCAACCTCATCTACTGCATGCTCTGCTCCAGGTGTCAACTTCTCTACATCGGTGAGACCAAGCACAGGCTTGACAATCGCTTCGCCGAACACCTCCGCACAGTTCGCATTAATCAACCCGATCTCCCGGTGGCTCAGTACTTCAACTCCCCCTCCCATTCAAAATCCGACCTTTCTGTCCTGAGTTCCATTGTCAGAGTGAGGCCCAGCGCAAATTGGAGGAGCAGCACCTCATTTTTCACTTGGGTAGTTTATCATAACCTTATAACCATATAACAATTGCAGCACGGAAACAGGCCATCTCGGCCCTTCTAGTCCGTGCCGAACACTTACTCTCACCCAGGGGCGGAAAACACGGGCGGGCCAGAGAGGTCGGAAGTCGGGCGCGAGCTGTATCACCAGGCCCACAGCCAGCGAGGCATCTTTGTTTAGCGCTGGATTGAGCCTCTGAGGCCGCGCGCGCGTTTGTGCGCGCATGCACGCGCGGCCACCAGAATATTGTGCCCCCCGTCCCCTCCATGTTTTTATAGCGAGTTCCGCTCTTGCTCTCACCTAGTCCCATCTACCTGCACTCAGACCATAACCCTCCATTCCTTTCCCGTCCACCCCAGCGGTATGAACATTGACTTCTCCAATTTCGGGTAGTCCTTACTTTCTCCCTCCTTCTCCTCCCCTTCTCAGTTCGCCTACTGTCTCTGCCTCTTCCTTATTCCCGCCCCCCCCCCGACATCAGTCTGAAGAAGGGTCTCGATCCGAAATGTCACCTATTCCTTCTCTCCATGGATGCTGCATCACCCGCTGAGATTCTCCAGCATTTTTGTCTACCTTAGATTTTTCCAGCATCTGCAAGTCTTCCTTAAACAATACTCCAAATGTGGCCTCGTGAACATCTTGTATAACTGCAACATGCCCTCACAACTTCTATACAGGCATAATCATTGCAGGAACCTGAGTGCAAATCCAAATCGGATTAACTAAATTAATCCAATCTAAGTCGATCAAACAAGGGAGTTTGTGTCTGGCTCGGATTCCACAGTTAAGGAACCACTCTGACAACACAGTGACCAGCAGTGTGATCTACTCTTGGCAACTGGCATGAAGGTCTGTGCTCTAACGTCTATCACGAGAGCATAGCAGAGGCTCCAGTTCCTGCACTAATTAGATTTAATAGGCAATCTTGCTCAATCACGCTTGAATTCATCAGCAAATTATAAAGACACATCTCACAATTCAAATTAATGATGTATTTCACAGTTCTCTGTTGTAGCTTTTGTGTGCACAGCATACTTTTAGTGGCAAAAGCATTACAAGTCAATAGATGAATGAACTGAGGGCTGTGAGGCAGGCGTGATCATTTATTATTGTACAATACATGCACACATATAGTCATCTAATGACTGAAAATCAAAGCAATGCAGATGCGGAAAACTGAAGTAAAATAGGCAATAGTTTACATTTACGTTCATTAATGTTACATGCATCAAGATAAAGTGAAAATCTTTTTGTTTGGGTGCTTTCAGATCAAAACATATACTATACTTGAACACAATGAGCTAAACATATGTACAACAGATAGAGCAAAGAGAAAAATACCAGAGTGTAGAATATAGTTTCATAGCATTCCAGTGTGCAGATCAAGAGATAAGGTCTGATATCTGCTATGAGGTTGGCTGGAAATCGGGACAGTACCCTTGCTTCTGGAAGACCTGTTCAGAAGTCTGGTGACAGTGGTACAGTGGCAGAGCTGCTGCCTCACTGCTCCAGAGACCCGGGTTCCATCCTGACCTCGGGTGCTGTCCGTGTGGAGTTTGCACGTTCTCACTGTGACCTTGTTGTTTTCCTCCGGATGTTCCGGTTTCCTCCCACGTCCCAAAGATGTGCGGGCTTGTAGGTTAATTGACCTCTGTAATTTGCCCCGAGTGTGTAGTGGGAGAAGTAGCGTGAACGGGTGATCGATAGTCGGCATGCACTCGGTGGGCCAAAGGGCCTGTTTCCAGGCTCCATTCCAAGAAGGAATGACTGGGATGGGAAAAGTCCTTGAACACTTAACAGCTCGGGCAGCAACTGTTGAAAGAGATGTAGCTCAAGGATCCTTGGACTGAAGAAGGATCTTTAACCTGAAACATTAACACAGTTGTTCCTTCCATAGACCCTGCCTGATCTGCTGACTTGTACCCAAAATATTAGCTACTGTGCCCACTTAATCAAGGCTGCTGAGCCTGCCCAGTATTATGTAATATCTCTCCCACATGGAGGGATATGGATCACGAGTGTGCAGATGAGATTCGTTTATCTTGGCATCATGTTCGGCACAGACATTGTGGGCTGAAGGGCCTTTTCCTGTGCTGTATTTTTCTACGTTCTATTGCCAGCAATTTCCAATTTCTTTCTTTCAAAATTTCCACATTGGTTGTATTTTCATAGTTGTACGAGGAAAAACATTTTCACCCAGAGAGTTGTGAATCTGTGGAATTCTCTGCCACCGAGGGCAGTGGAGGCCAAATCACTGGATGGATTTAAAAGATAGAGTTAGATAGAGCTCTAGGGGCTAGTGGAATCGAGGGATATGGGGAGAAGGCAGGCACGGGTTATTGATCCTGGACGATCAGCCATGATCACAATGAATGGCGGTGCTGGCTCGAAGGGCAGAATGGCCTCCTCCTGCACCTAGTTTCTATGTTTCTATATGGTGAAAAAGCAGGAACGGGGCACTGATTTTGGATGATCAGCCGTGGTCAGGCTACTGCTGAAAGCACGGGACACCGCTTTCAGGTCAGGCGATGCTCGAGCCTACAGTTCAGCCAGGGCTAACCTGAAGAGGGGCATCAAGAAGGCCAAGCACTGCCATAAGCTCAGGATTGAGGAGCACTTCAACAACAACTCCGACCCCCGACGCATGTGGCAAGGCATCCAGGCCATCACAGACTACAGACCCGCCAACACCACCCCCACATCCAGTGACGCCTCCTTCCTTGAGGAGCTCAATCACTTCTATGGCCGCTTCGACAGGGACAATCTAGAGACAGCCATCAAGGCTGTGCTACCTGCCGATCACCAACCCCTCACACTCACCCCCTACGACGTATACGTGGCACTGAGTAGGACTAATGCACGTAAAGCTGCTGGCCCTGACGGCATCCCCGGGCGCGTGCTCAGGGTCTGTGCGGCGCAGCTGGCAGACGTCTGGACTGATATCTTCAACCTGTCACTTGCCCAGGCAGTTGTCCCCACGTGCCTTAAAACCACCTCCATCGTGCCAGTGCCAAAACACTCCACTGCGGCAAGCCTCAACGACTTCCGCCCAGTTGCACTTACCCCCATCATCACCAAGTGCTTTGAGAGGCTGGCCCTGGCACACCTCAAAAGCTGCCTACCCCCCACACTGGATCCCTATCAGTTTGCCTACCGCAAGAACAGGAGTACGGAGGATGCCATCTCAACGGCACTTCTCTCCGCCCTCTCCCACCTCGACAACAGAGACACTTACGTAAGAATGCTGTTCATCGATTACAGCTCAGCATTCAACACCATTATACCATCAAAATTGATCGCCAAACTCGGTAATCTGTGCATCGCTCCTTCCCTCTGCAACTGGATACTGGACTTTCTAACCAACAGACCCCAGTCTGTTAGGTTAGACAAGCACACCTCTTCAACCCTCACCCTGAACACTGGCGTTCCACAGGGCTGTGTGCTGAGCCCCCTCCTCTACTCCCTCTTCACCTATGACTGCACACCTGTACATGGTACTAACACCATCATCAAGTATGCAGATGATACAACGGTGATTGGCCTCATCAGCAACAACGATGAATCGGCCTACAGGGAGGAGGTCCAGCACTTAGCAGCATGGTGCGCTGACAACAACTTGGCCCTTAACTCCAAGAAGACCAAGGAGCTCATTGTAGACCTCAGGAAGTCCAGGGGCGGCACGCACACCCCCATCCACATTAACGGTACGGAGGTGGAACGTGTTTCTAGCTTCAGGTTCCTGGGAGTCAACCTCTCCGACGACCTCTCTTGGACCCACAATACCTCAACTCTGATCAAGAAGGCTCACCAGCGTCTCTTCTTCCTGAGGAGACTGAAGAAGGTCCATCTGTCTCCTCAGATCCTGGTGAACTTCTACCGCTGCACCATCGAGAGCATCCTTACCAACTGCATCACAGTTTGGTATGGCAACTGCTCTGTCTCCGACCGGAAGGCATTGCAGAGGGTGGTGAAAATTGCCCAACGCATCACCGGTTCCTCGCTCCCCTCCATTGAGTCTGTCCAAAGCAAGCGTTGTCTGCGGAGGGCGCTCAGCATCGCCAAGGACCTCTCTCACCCCAACCATGGACTGTTTACCCTCCTACCATCCGGGAGGCGCTACAGGTCTCTCCGTTGCTGAACCAGCAGGTCCAGGAACAGCTTCTTTCCGGCGGCTGTCACGCTACTCAACAACGTACTTCGGTGACTGCCAATCACCCCCCCCCGGACACTTATTGTTATTTATTCAAATCATTTGCTGTGTCGCTCTTCCAGGGAGATGCTAAATGCATTTCGTTGTCTCTGTACTGTACACTGACAATGACAATTAAAATTGAATCTGAATCTGAATCTGATCTGAAATTGAATGGTGGTGCTGGCTCGTAGGGCCGAATGGTCTACTCCTGCACCTATGTTTCTATTTTACATGAACGGTGTTTGAGTGCTGAGCCACTGTGGCTGTGGTGGCAGGAAGGTTTTCTGTTTCCTTGTAATCTCTTCAAACTATGAACCAAATGCCTTTCAGCTAATAATTGCACCGTCTCCAATGCGAAAAGACCAACCGAATGTGTGTGGCACAGTCATTAACTGGCTCCTTGCGGGGGGGGGGGGGTGCACAGCTCTTGAAATACATCTGAAACAATTGTTTTTTAGCAATTAATATGATGATTTTTGTGAATTATAATGTTTGCCATAATGAGAAAGAACTGAGCCGAGAGCTATCAAAAGGATGCTGCATGTTCCAGCAGCTTTACTTCATTTTCTCCACTGGATTAGGGTAAAACCAAACCTTTCTGTCATGAACATTCTTTGACCAGAGAGCAAACTGGATGTAATGACAAGGTGGGAGCCTGGAGAAGGGCCTCGACCTGAAACGTCACCCATCCTTTTCTCCAGAGATGCTGCTGGATCCGCTGATTTTTGGGTCTATCTTCGGAAAGGACCAGCATCCGCGGTTCCTTTCTACACATGCCTTGTTATGGGGTAACTTGCTTATTGGGAATCAATAGAGCAGCAGATGCCGGAAATCTGGAATTACTCGGATCGCCGGGCAGCAGCCGTGCGAAGAGCAGTGTTAATGTTTGAGGTGGAAGACACCTTTGTCAGAACAGCGGCATTTGACCTGAATCATTAAGTTTATGACTCATTCCACTGCTGCTGCCTGACAGTAAATGCCCGAAGAATGGTCCCGGCCCAAAACATCACCTATCCTTTTCCTCCAAGGATGTTGCCTAACCTGCTGAGTTACTCCAGCAATTTGTGTCTATCGTTCGCGTAAACCAGCATATGCAGTTCTTTGTTTAAGATGGAAAATCGAAGGTAGACAAAAATGATGGAGAAACTCAGCGGGTGAGGCAGCATCTATGGAGCGAAGCAAAATGACCAACGTTTCGGGCCGAAACCCTTCTGCAGTGCTTTGTTTCTATAGTAATTGTTTCAGATCTGAGACCCTTCTAGAGAACTGGGGAAGGAAATGTTTTCACTTGTAATTTACTTGCCTAGCCACATATGAGGTTTATTGAGGTTTGGTCTGAAGGGTCCCAACCCAAAATGTCGCCCATCCATATTTTCCAGGGATGGTGCCTGACCCGCTGAGTTACTCCAACATTTTGTTTTCTTTCCTTGGTAAAGCAGCAAATGCAGTTCGTTGCTTCTACATTTTGAGTGTTATTTAATGGGTGTAGTTTAACAGAAGAATGGTTGACCACTAATTTTGTACGTTGATTGATAAGAACTGCTGCAGTGAGGAAGCTGAATGAAGGAAGGCACAAATTATGCTGTAACATTCATTGCGACGGTGCTTGATTTCAAGCTTGTCATTAATTACTTATGAACTATTCCCCTCCCCCCCCCACCCCCCCCCCCCCCCCCCCCCCCCGACATCTACAAAGGTAGAGTCATCCAGAGAATAATAGTGAAGAAACTAGATCCTGCTCGAGAGGTAAGCGGTCCTCTGGTTTCCTCACACATCCCAAAGATGTGCCAATTTGTCGACCAGTTGCCAACGGCCAATTATCCCAGTGTAAGTGGTTGGCAGGTGAATTGACAGCACCTCATATTTCACTTGGGCAGCTTACAACCCACCAATATGAATATTGATTTCTCTAATTTCAAGTAATCCTTGCATTCCCTCTCTCTCCATCCCTCCCCCACCCTAAGCATCTTTCTAGTTTCACTGTCTTCATCCCTTCATTATCACCTCCTCCCCAGCCAACAATGGACCTTTGTGGGCTCATCTTTCCTGGGTCATTGGTGCTGGCTCTGATTTGTTCTGTACCTATTAATACCTCTAGTTCCCCTCTCCCATGACTATCATTTTGAAGAAGGGTCTCTACCCAAAACGTCATCTAATCCTTTTCCCCAGAGATTCTGCCTGACCTGCTGAGTTACTCCAGCATTTTGTGTCTATAATTGGGAGAATTGATGGGTATGTGCCAGAGCAAGTTATAGGGAATTAAATATGGGAATGGACATGAGGGGGGTTGTTCTCAGAGTTGGCGCAGACATGATGGGCCGAAAGGCATCTTCTTGTGCAATGTAGTTTCATATCTCGGCATTTGACTTGACCTAAAAAGGACACAAAGTGTTGGAGTAACTCCACGGGTCAGGTGGCATCTCTGGAGAACATGGATATGTGACATTTTGGGCGGGGGTCCTTCTTCATATTTCTTCTGCAGAAAGACCCCAACTCGAAACATCACCTATCCATTTTCTCCAGAGATGCTGTCTGACCTGTTGAGTTGCTCCAAAACCTTGTGTCCTTTTTGGAAACCATGACCTGCTGTTCCTTGTTTCCACATTTGACTTGATCTACTTGGCTAAAATGATATCTGGCCTCTTTTCCATAAAGGGAATGGTTCCTTTTAACAAGTCACGGCTGTTCTGGAGATTCCCAGCCTAAGTTAATCGTCACGTGCACAAGGACGGTGAGGTACAGGCACAATGACAATCTGGCTTGCAGCTGCTTCACAGGCACATAGACTCTGGCAATGCACAAAGCATAAATTATCCATAAATTGCATCTATATTCTGCCATAATTGTCATGTCTGAACAGCACGGTGACGTTTTTTTTGCGTAACCACAAATTCACAGTTGCTATATTTTGGCGCTGTTTACAAGGGTAAAAAAAGTCCTAGTCCGGTCCACACATGGGAAGTACTGGGGTGCCCTCAATCTGAAGCCCCTCTCCTCGCCCGACCGCCTCTGTGACCGGGGGGGATGCCTTTTGCAGCCGACCTTGAAGGCGCCTTGAAAGGAAAAAGACCGTGCGAAAAAAAAACTATTAGTACAAAAATTCACAATTAAAAAGCAAGGCCATGAGGTGGTCTGGAGTATTTAGTTGCTGAGGTCGGGTTAGGGTTGTGCGGGTTGGTTTAAGTACCCGATGGTTACAAGTGTTTAGTATAGTTTACCATCACATGTACTGGGGTGCAGTAAAAAGCTTTTGTTGCATGCTAACCAGTCGGTGGAAAGAAAATACATGATTACAGTCAAGCCATCCACAGTGTGCAGATGCACGATAGAGGGAATAACGTTTAGTGCAAGATAAAGTTCAGTAAAGTGCCATTAAAGATATTCCGAGGGTCTCCAATGAGGTAGATAGTAGCTCAGAACTGCTCTCTAGGTGTAGGTAGAATGGTTCTGTTGCCTGATAACTGCTGGGAAGAAACTGTTCCTGAATCTAAAGGTATGTGTTTTATAAGTTCATAAGTGATAGGGGCAGAATTAGGCCATTCAACACACCAAGTCTACTCCACCATTTATAAATGGCTAATTTAACTCTTGCTCTTAACACCATTCTCCTGCCTTCTCCCCATAACCCCTGACACCTGTACTAATCAAGAATCTATCTTGCTCTGCCTTGAAAATATCCATTGACGGCCTCCACAGCCTTCTGTGGCAATTCACCACCATCTGACTGAAGAAATTCCTCCTCATCTCCTTCCTAAAGGAAGGTCCTTTTCTTCTGAAGCTATGACCTCCTGGTCCTAGACTGTCCCAACAGTGAAAACACCCTCTCCACACCCACTCTATCCAGTTTTCTCTGGATCTCTGTCTCTTGCCTGTAGGGAGAGAGGAGAAGAGGGAGTGGCCAGGGTTGTAGAAAAGGTGTGGGACTTCAGGCTCCTGTACTTTCTGCCAGTAAAGGGCCTGTCCTACCAGCATCCGACTCCATGCGATGAGCGCGACCAAACCGGCAGTGGGGGCCGCGCGGAGGTCGGGTGAGTGGCGCAACACGGCGCAAAGTGAGGCGAACTTGGAGCGAAGTCTAAAGGTAAGTTCGCCAGGACAGAGAGGGGCACACAGAGAGGGGCACAGAGGCACACACAGATAGGGCCATGGAGCCACACACACAGAGGGTCACAGAGGCACCTACAGAGAGGGTCATGGAGGCACGACGCCGAGGCGGTGTGTAATGCGTCAAGGCGACTGCGAGCCGACAAGCCGTTGCCGCGCGGAATTTTTGAACATAGTTAGTTTTTCGGAGCCCCGCGCGATGTTGGGACGAACTCCGCACAATTCTGCACGGCTCCGGCGATCGAAGTGGGACCGGCCCCGCGACGCCGGACGGCTCAAGCGACCACGTTAGGTCGCGCTCATCGCATAGATTTGAATGCTGGTGGGACAGGCCCTTAACAGTGAGAAGAGGGCATGGGTCAGCCAGATGGAGGGAATCATTGACGAAGGATGTCCCTTATCCATCCACTGGGCAGCCGGTTTTCCTGTAAGCAGAGGTAACACCCGCACAATAGAGGACCGTTGCATTGCATGCTTGATCGACCCCTTTTACTTCATCTTTATTTATTCTGACAGTTGTGGGTTTCTTCGATGTGCAGCATTTTCACTGGGCAAACTTCAAAGGGAATGTCTGCTGAATTGTTCAGAGGTAACTGCTGTTTCCGTATCCTCGCTGAGATGTGCTCACCTGCTGCCTGGCAGGGACCTTGCAACAAATAGATTACTTTATCGTCACATGACTTCAGAGTCCTCTTCAGTGAAGATAACCTGCACAACAACAGCAGGGAGCTCCTTCTCAACACGAGGAAAGTAACCTCTTTCTGCTCTCTGTTCAGCATGTGTAGTATTAATGCCTTGCTTTTGTCAAAGGCATGAATGTTGAAATGGCAAAGCTGGTTCATAGATGACGGAGGTTAGGATGGGATTCAGAGCTGAAAAAAAATGTGTAGGAAGTAACCTCCCCTCCCCCTCTCCTCTACTTTCGGTCTGAAGAAGGGTTCTCGCCCAAAATGTCACCCACCCTGATTCTCCAGAGATGCTGCTTGACCTGCTGAGTTAATCCAGCACTTTGTATCTATCTTCAGAGCTGACAGGTGCTTCCTCTCAGAAGAGAGACTGCCTGGGCTGAGCTTGCTCTCTTGGCAGGGAAGGGAACCTTATTGACATAAACAAAATTATGAAGTGAGCTGATGGGATAGACAATAAACAATAGGTGGAGGAATAGGCCATTTGACCCCTTGAGCCAGCACCGCTATTCAATGTGATCATGGCTGATCATCCCCAATCAGTACCCCATTCCTGTCTTCTCCCCATATCCCCTGACTCCGCTATTTTTAAGAGCTCTATCTAGCTCTCTCTTGAAAGCATCCAGAGAACCTGCCTCCACCGCCCTCTGAGGCAGGGAATTCCACAGACTCGCCACTCTCTGTGAGAAAAAATGTTTCCTCGTCTCCATTCTAAATGGCTTACTCCTTATTCTTAAACTGTGGCCCCTGGTTCTGGACTCCCCCAACATCGGGAACCTGTTTCCTGCCTCTAGTGCGTCCAAGCCCTTAACAATCTTATATGTTTCAATGAGATTCCCTCTCATCCATCTAAACTTCAGAGTGTACATTCTTGATTACTGCGGGTGTCATGGAATTTGAAAAGGCAGGAGAATGTCCACTGACCTCCTATTGTCTGCGACACATTCATCCACAAGAAAGGAATGGCTGAAATAGCCAAGGTTCTTTGCTTGTCACAGTTACAACAAAGCAGGTCACCCCCTAGCTGTTTATTAGTTTGTTATATTTGGGAAAAATAATGCTGTTGCTTTATTGATGCTGGATTCAAATCCAGGACCTCTCAACTGTACTTTGTGTCTGAAGAAGGGTCTTGACCAGAAATATCACCTATTCCTTTTCTCCAGAGATGCTGCCTGACCCGCTGAGTTACTCCAGCTTTTTGTGTCTGCCTTCGGTTTAAACCTGCATCTGCAGCTCCTCCCTACACAGTACTTTGGGAGTGTCCTCATCTGAAAGCTGCTCAAGAGAGTGACTCAGCACCCCCCACACAAGTGCATTGAGGGATGGGCAGTAGCGTTTCCCTCGGCAGCAATGCCCGGATTATAACTAACCATTTTGTTTTCCTACTGATTTCCTCCTCTCTGCTCTATTCTGTAATTCCATGGGCTGTAATTCCTTCTCCAAGTAAACATTCATAACCACTCATAACCATTCAGCCAATTAAACCATTCAGAACCACGTGGGCGGCACGGTGGCGCAGCGGTAGAGTTGCTGCCTTAGAACGCTTCCGGCACCACAGACACAGGTTTGATCCCAACTATGGGTGCTGTCTGTATGGAGTTTGCACGTTCTCCCCATGACCACCTGGGCTTTCTCCGAAATCTTCGGTTTCCTCCCACAATACAAAGACGTACAGGTTTGTAGGTTAAAATCGGCTTTGGTAAAATTGTAAATTCGCCCTAGTGTGTGCAAGATGGCGTGAATATGCGGGGATGTCTGGTCGGCACAGACTCGGTGGGTCGAAGGGCTTGTTTCGGCACTCTCTAAACTCCAGTAAACTAAACTAATCCACCAAGACACCACCTTTTTCTTCTCTCGATGTTGTTTTTGTTTTATTTAATCCAAGCCCTGAATGAGTTTGGAATGGAAAGCCTTTAGCCAGTATGATCTCACTTTCTGGTGTCTTGATCCGGTTAAATTCGTCTGCAGGCATGTTCCTTGATTAGTTCCAAACTCTTGCTCTGAATCTATCCCAGCTGTTGCTCAGCATCCATGTAAAGAGAAATATCTTCCTGTTGTGTGTCATAAATATGGTTTTCATAACCATGAAGCTTTCAAGTCCTGCTACCCTGGTGCATGAGCAAATTGCTTCCACAAGAGGCACATCCTAATAAAGCAGTCTTGGCATTTTAGTGCACCCATTGCTATTTTTGCTCCGCCCACTGGGGAATGAAAATGTGATGGTGGGGGGGGGGGGGGGGGAATGAAAGTACTGGTCATATAGAAATGATCTGATGTTAGAATTACTCATGCCTGGTTCAACTTCAGTCAGTGGACTGTGACTGGAAGCAGGACTCTGAGCAGGTTTTAATTGTGTCCACCTTTAGGGTGTCACAGTAAGGGGCTGCACAGTGGCGTAGTTGGTAGAGCTGCAGTCTCGCAGCGCCAGAGATGGGGTTTGATCCTGCCTTCGGGTGCTGTCTGTGTGGAGTTTGCACGTTTTCCGTGACAGTGTGGGTTTCCTCTGGGTTCTCCGGTGTCCTTGCACATCCCAGAGGCGTGCAGGCTTGTAGGTTGACGACCTCTATAAAATTGCCCATAGTGTGCAGAGGGAGCAGATACCAAAGTGTTATAACATAGAACTAGTGTGATCGATGATCGGCATGGACTCGGTGGGCCGAAGGGCCTGTTTGCATGCTCTATTTTTAAACTCAACTAATGTGTATTTTGCACATTGAGCACTGTGGCCGATGTTCGTGTTTCCAACGATGCTCCATGCATTACAATATTGACACAAAGATCACTATAGCTGGCCTGTGTCATGCTGTGTTCACCCTTAGCGTTTTGGACGTGCATTGTCCCCGTTTAACCCTGGCTTACAACTGCCAATGTACAATTGCATTTGGTTAAATTCTGCCCTTAAATTCCCTGCAAGAATTGGACAGGGAATAGACTCACACACACGCACAAACACATCAAAATATGTATTCTCCAGCTTGTAAGGGATTCCCCTTCAAATCGATTTGAAACATTGCATCCTTGGTAAAAGGGAGGGGGGGGGAAATGACTTCAGATCGGCGATGTGTTTTGTGTCACTGCTGCTGTAATAAGGTGGTTGGCAACGACATGTGACAGCGTGGAGCAGGTGGGAGGGTTGACATTGTCACGGACGAACGGGAGAATGGAATCGAAGACAGCAAGAAAAAGCTGTGAGACGACGACAGGGAATTTACACAATGAGCCGTCAGCCGCACTGGGGATTATTTGAATGCATGGCATCTCTTTTAGTTAGGCCACCTACTATAATACATTTCTAGCCACAGTGAGCACGACGCAGGTTATTCTCGTGTTGCAAATTACCAACTCGCATTATCTGAGCCCTGTGGAAAAATCCGTGCCCACAAACATCAATGGTCTTGCATTTGAAACACCAGCTCACAATTGTTTCCGATTAAATGCGGTTCCTGTGCTGCATTTGCACACTTTGAAAAAGGGGGTCGTGTAAAATTCAAGATGATTAAAAAAAAATGGTAGCAGCTTGCACGTTTTGATGGATGTTATCTTTCCACCGATTTTTACGTTCAAATGCTCCACGCTGTCGCGTTTCCGAACCCACACCAGCTTGAGACGCATCCCCGATGAGTGCATTGTTTCATCTTGTTGTGACTTAGGGCTGGCTAAAGGGGTAGCAGAAAGAAGAGGGGACACGGCAAGTGTTTGTGATGCCAAGTTGATTCCTGATTTGCTTCCTCAATACTTTGGCGGCATCTTCAGCCTCCTGCCATTCGGTGCGTTGATTTAAACACTTGCTTATTTGACACTGGTGTTTACAGCGCGCTGCCCGCTGCAATGTCTTTGGTTGCAAAGCAGATGAACTTATAACTAGAAGCACGGAGAGGAAACGAGGCTGGTGGGTTTTGTTTTGTTAGAGGATTGCAACCTCACGATGGTTATGAGGTGGAAGAAGGAACTGCAGATGCAGCTTTACACAGAAGATAGACACAACATGCTGGAGTAACTGAGGCAGCATCTTTGGAGAGAAGGAACGGGTGACGTTTCTGGTCGAGACCCTTCTTCAGACTGAGAGCCAGCGAGGGGGATCCTGGAGGTACGGAAAGGTACAGGACAAAGCAGAGCCTGCACCCATGACTCAGGAGAGGTGGAGCCCACAATGGTTCATTGTTGGTTGGGGACGATGTGATAACGAAGGAATACAAACGGCTGGTCCCAGGGCTGTCCTGCTGTGCGATTATTATTTAGACAGGACAAATTGACTAATGGGAGAAACATTACATTAATTTTTACGGTGAGGGCAGCAGGTAAATCTTTCTGTGGCTGCTCAATATATTACTGTACCACCAAGGATTTTGTTGCATTGTGATTTCCCAGAGGTGTCTTTTGCTGCTCATCCTCAGAAAGATAACTTTTGATGGGGTGAGGGGCAGTCTGACTATTTGCATCCAGGCTTTTGGATGGGCTGAAGTGATTTTTATCATAGCTAACCCGCATAATTCGGGGTATTATTCTAAAATGGTGGCACAGTGGCAAAGTTGGTAGAGACTCTGCCTCAGCGCCAGAGACCTGGGTTTGAATCTGACCTTGGGTACTGTCTGTGTGGAGCTTGCACACTCTACTTGTGACCGCATGGTTTCCTCCGGGTGCTTGGGTTGCCTCCTACATCCCAATGATGTGCGGGTTTGTAGGTTAACTGTCCTCTTTAAATTGCCTGTGGTGTGTTGGGAGTGGACATGAAAGTGGGATGATGAACGGATGATCAATGGTGAAAAGAAAGTTAGCTATGTTACTTGGATAGGAAAGGTTGAGAAGGATATGGACCAAACACGGGTAGGTGGGACTAGTGGAGACGGGGCACCTTGGTCGACGTGGGCAAGTTGAGCCGAAGGGTCTTTTTCCCATGCTCCATGACCCTATGCCATGAACATTTTATGGTTACCAGATAAATCTATATTTCCTTTTAATAACCCGACCTTTATTCCAAATGCATCCATTAGTAGAACTTGATTTTAATCTTGAAGGCTATGCTGTAATTATCACAGTAAGCAAACCAAGTAATAGCTGAAGCGCTAGTTTTCCTGCAAACTTAGCTGATGTTTTGAGGTTTAGTTAAGTTTAAAGATACAGCGCGGAAACAGGCCCTTCGGCCTATCGAGTCCGCACCGACCAGCGACCTAGCACACTAACACTATTATACACCCACTAGGGACAATTTGCAATTTTTACCAAGCTAATTAACCTACAAACCTGTAGGTCTATGGAGTGTGGGAGGAAACCGGAGCACCCAGAGAAAACCCACAACTCCGTACAAACAGTACCCGTTGTCAGGATCGAACCCGGGTCTCTGGCGCTGAAAGGCAGCAACTCTACTGCTGCGCCACCGTGCCGCACCTTTTTGATGCTTTGCATTCCTGGAACCTTTATAGCAATTCTGCTCTGCGGTGGCAAGCAATATCTGTCTCCATATTGGAACCCTGGAGTAGGGAAAAGGGGCATCTTATCCACCAGGCCTATTCCTTCCATAAACCATCATGCGGTTTGTAACTCAAGTCCGGGCTCTGAGAGCCTTTGTTCAGCCTACCTTCTGGAGTCAAATATACAAATGTAGCTTGTTCCTCACCAATGCAGCAATAGATGAGTCTCATGTTGATGGAAGCAGATTACGGGACTGACAGTTTGGCAGTAAGTGGGGAGATGAGGAGAACAGATAGAGTCATTGAAACAGGCCCATTGGCCCAACTTACCCACACCAGCCAACATGTCCCAGCTGCATTAGTCCCACCTGCCAGCGCTTGATCCAAATCCCTCCAAACCTGTTCTATCTACTTACTCTATTCTATTTACATGTACACCCCATGCGTCTAACTTTATGGACATCAGGTTTTCTATGTCTATGGGAGGATATTATATATTTTAATGTACATGGTCATCTCGTATCTTCTGAACTGTATAGGTGTTGTGTTGGCTTTTTGTTAAGACTCTCTGTCTTTTTTTTCTGATGGGTGATCATCCAGTTGCATGATTTTACTCTTTTTTTTCTCCCGTCTGAATTGGGGTCCCAACAGTCATGGTTTCTGATGGGTTCTGACCTAGAGTCATAGTCATAGAGTCATACAGCGTGGAAACAGCCCCTTCGGCCCAACTTGCCCACACCAGCCAACATGTCCCAGCTACACTAGTCCCTCCCACCTGCCCACGTATGGCCCATATCCCTGCAAATCTGTCCTATCCATGTACCTGTCTAACTGTTTCTTAAATGTTGGGATAGTCCCTGCCTGAACGTCCTCCTCTGGCAGCTTGTTCCATACACCCACCATCCTTTGTGTGAAAAAGTTCCCCCTCTGATTCCTATTCAATCTTTCCCCATGGACCCCGGCGAAAAATCAAAGCAATCCATTGATCTCATGACCATATCTCAATCTCAATTTCAAATAACCTCTATAAAAATTATCATAAATTAAGCATTTCCTTAATTATCCTTTGAAGAAATGTTATGTAATTCACCAGACTTCTGTAACAGTTGGTGATTTCTCTACATCCTCCAAGTGTGTGAATGGAAGGTAGGTGGGGAATTGTAGAAGAAAGTTGGGCCATTTGCTGTTGTATTCACAAATCCTGTTCCATTCAGAAGGGAAAACCAGGAATGACACCCAGACCAGGAAGACGAGGACAACCAAAGAGTGATAACACAATAATGGTGAGGGAGTTGGGATCTGGAAGTTCACAATTTCATAACTTTTTGGAACAGAATTAGGTTATACAGCCCATCAAGTCTATTCCGCCATTCAATCATGGCGGACCTATCTTTCCCTCCTTTCTTCTGCCTTCTCCCCATAACCCTTGACACCCTTACTAATCAAGAGCCTATCGATCTTCAACTTAAAAATGTCAGTTGACTTGGCCTCCACAGTCTTCTGTGGCAACGAATTTCACAGATTCACTACCCTCTGACTAAAGAGATTCCTCCTCATCTCCTTTCTAAAGGTATGTCCTCTTCACATCCAATCTACCCAGGCCTTTCACTATTTGATTGAACAGTGAAATTAACTGGAAATTCTCCCGGCAATCCTGTTTGTAGATGATCCTCAGACCCGAGAACTGTTTTATGCTACAATATGATGATCCCATACACCAGTTCTGCCTATTTTTGCTGGTAGATCAGGGATTAGGTGAAACCCTTGCCATTTACAAGACATTTGGACAGGTATGGGCATTTGAGGGATATGGGCCAAATGTGGGGAGGTTGGACTAGCTTAGCGTGGCTAGGGCATCTTGGTCATCATGGACAAGCTGGTCCAAAGTCCTATGAAGCGGCATCGTGACTTCCTGACACTTGTACTCAATACCCCAACCAGTGAAGGTCAGAAGGAGTAGGAGTAGAATTAGGCCATTTGGCCCATCAAGGCTACTATGCCATTCAATCATGGCTGATCTCTCTTTCCCTCTGAACCCCATTCTCCTGCCTTCTCCACATAACCTCCAACACCCATTCTAATTGAGAATCTATCTATCTATGCCTTAAACAATATCCACTGACTTGGCCTCTTCGGCCTTCTGTGGCAAAGAATTCCACAGATTCACCACCCGCTGTCTAAAGAAATTTCTCCTCGTCAACTTCCTAAAAGAATGTCCTTTAATTCTGAGGCATTGACCATCCAGACTCGCCCACTAATGGAAACATCTTCTGGATATGGCCAGACTACCATTTGTCTTCTTCATCACTCTACCCACTTGTGCTGCCATTTTCAGGGAGTTATGGATTTGCATTCCAAGGTACTGCCTGACTTCTTGAGTGTTTTCCAGCATTCTCTGTTTCTATGCCTCTGAAGAAGACTCTGAAATGCACTGACCTTGGATGTTCACCCTCCCAATAAAGTGAACAATGTACTGTTTCAGTTCAAAAAAAAATGTTACTAACAATGCAGCAGTAAGAATTAGAGCTGAAAATATAACCTGATTTCCAATACTTTTTTTCCCAGTATGCTGCAAGTTAGAATGCATATTTCCAGCAAATCAGAAAATTTCCAGGAAGGCAGATTGACTTAAAAAGCTGCGTTCCTATTGTCAAGTTGACCTTGTTTGGTGTTTGAAAAATGGAACAGTGTTGCCCGCTGTACCAATAGAAGGAGATTAGAATTACTTACAAAAGCAGTTTTCCAAATAAACAGGAAATGGAGATAGCAAAAGTCACATCGCAAATCTAAACAAAAGGATCCAACAGAAAATTGTTCTGTCGAGGGTTGCAGGGGAAAGCAATTTACTCAGCGAAATGATTGGCACTTAATGGATCTATTCATCAACAAAATTACCCCCAGCTTAATAATGTAGCCAGCAAATGGGAGGGCCATTGTTGGTGAGAGATGGGAGTCAGATTGTGAGGCTCATCTGTGAGTGGAGGTTTAGAGCTGTGTCTCCCTCGTTTGAAGGAAGCAATAACCTCATCTGGCTGCTAATTACAGAAAGCAGGCAGGAGTCCTTGCCTTTGCAAACCTTTGCTGAGCCAATTCGCTGCCTCTGTTGCCAGCTTTTTGTATGTTATCTTGCGAGGGAGCTCGTGTCGGGCTGTAGACATGGCTAGGTTCCACCACTGCCTGCAAGCTAGTCGGAGGTAAGTGAAATGTGACTGGAATAAAATGCCAGAGCTCGGGTACGTTAAAGCGTTTTGAGAGCGTGAACTTTTCACAAAACGGCCTTTTTTTTTACACCGTCTCGTGTGGTGTTCGGAGGGCGTAACGCGTGATTTATGCAATATCATCAGAATTGTGGCTCGGCAAAGTGCACAATAAACTCAATCGACTGCTCATTCTACATTGTTAAAAATTACTCAGATACTCTTTCTGAAAATCTTTTGTTTGATTTTGTGTGGGCCAACCAGATCAGCAGGGCGATATTTTACCCGGTAAGAACAAAGTGACAATGTCTGTGTATTCTAGTTGTGAACATAGTCTGCAAACTCAAATCACTGCTGCCTGTGTAAAGAGGAGCTGTCAGAGGCTATAAGACATGGTTTATTAATCCTATGGCCAGAAGCAAACTGGCTTGGCGTAATGCTGAGTTAACAGGGCATAATAACTTTTTTGTTCTTCTGTAATAACAACATTCTTTTTGTCTTTGGACAGGTGAAGTTGATTGTGAGTAAATGTTACATTTTTGGATGCAGTATTATTTGTTTGATCATTTGTTGATGTACAGCTTTCAACGTGAACATGCGCAGCATTCGTCCACTTGCCTCTGCTGTGTTGAGTTTGCACACCCTCTCTGTGTCTGCAGGGATTGTCCCTTGGTGTCGAAGATAGACACAAAATGCTGGAGTAACTCGGCGGGGCAGGCAGCATCTCTGGAGAGAAGCAATGCTGCATTCCAACATTTTGTGTCTAACTTCGGTTTAAACCAGTATCTGCCGTTCCTTATGACACATTCTGTTTGACCCTGGGTGCACTGGTTTCCTCCTGAGTCCCATAGATATGAAGGTTGCTGGCTTAATTGTCGTCTGCAATATGCCCTTGGTGTGCGCATGAGTGATAGAAATGATAGCAGTGTGAAAGAATAGGGAAAATTAGTGGGGAATGGAATTTCTCTGGGAGCTATCATTGATGTCCAGAGTCAAGAGTGTTTAATTGTCATATGTACAGACAACAGAACAATGAAATTCTTACTTGCAGTAGCATAACAGATCTGTATATGCAATTCACATGGGTAACATAAATTTCAGGTAGTCCTTGCTTTCTCCCTCCTTCCCCTCCCCTTCCCAGCTCTCCCACAGCCTACTGCCTCCGCCTCTTCCTTTCATCTTCCCTTCCCCCCCCACCTCCACATCAGTCTGAAGAAGGATCTCGACCCGAAACGTCACCTATTCCTTTGCTCCATTGATGCTGCCTCACCCGTTGAGTTTCTCCAGCATTTTTGTCTACCTAAAGCAAACAAGAAATAATTCAATAAATTAATAACCACAATACTAGTGCAGAAAACACCATTGTCCTTCATGCAACCAAAGTATGTCCATAAAAGTTCAGAGTTGAGGTTAGTGTTCCAGACCCATTGATTGTTGGCAAGGAGCAATTCATGAACTTGGTGGTCATGGTTTTCATGCTTCTATACCTTCTTCTCAATGGTAACTGTGAAATCAAAGTGTGGTCAGGGTGACGTGGCTCTTTGAAGATCTTGGCTACATTTTTTGTGATGACGTTTCCTCTAGATTATTTCGAAGGTGGGAAGGTTGATACCTGTGATAGACCAGGCCATGTCTACACTCTGTGTCATCTCCTTCATTCCTGGGGGTAGATTCTTGGGGGTCTGAACCAGGCCGTGATGCAACCAGTCAGTATGCTGAATGGGCCGAAAGGCATTGTGGTGTATAGTAACATTTGTAGCTTGATGAAGCGACAATCAGTATTCTGGTTCATGCAGACTGGATAGTGGAAAATACCACTGATCTTTTTGGATGCTTTACTGAAGAAGGAAACCTCATTGGTCTTGTGCAACCAAGTACCAAGTGCTGGAAAGTTGAATTAGAGATACAGCGTGAAAGCAGGCTCATCGGCCCACGCTGACCATCGATCACCCGTATATACTATATAGACACAAAAATCTGGAATAACTCAGCGGGTCAGACAGCGTCTCTGGAGAAAAGGAAGAGGTGAGGTTTCGGTTCGAGACCCTTTTTCGGACTATACTAGTCAAACACTGTCCGATGCTATCCCATCCTACACACTAGGGGCAGTTTTCGGAAGCCAATTCGCTTACAAGCCTGCACGTTTTGGAATGTGGGAGGAAACCGGCGCACCTGGAGGATGCCCATGCAGTCACGGGGGGGGGGGGGGGGGTATACAAATTCCACATAGACAGCAACAATGGGCAAGATCGAACCCAGGTCTTGGGCGCTGAGAGGCAGCAGGTTTTACGCTGTGCCACTGCGCCACATCAATCTGGCTTGCTTTTTGTCTGGCATGGACACAGTGGGCGAAACAAACTTCTTCTGTTGTGTAAGTTCATCCCGAGGGAATTTCAGATGTAGGTGGTGCTTTATTGAAGCAAACCAGTGGGTGTAGGGTCCACACCTCCCTTGAGTTATCGTGGGATCATTTAGGTAAAACAATGTAGGTTGAATTTTCTCAATTCTGTTAACCCAGGCTGCCTCTTCCCCTTCCCACCTCTCCCTCAGCCCTCAGGCCCTGGCATTCCTTCTCTCTCTATCTCTCCCCCACCCAAGTCGCACTAGCTTCTCATTTTCACACTACAAACAGCTTACAATGGCCTGTTTCCTTTATCATCGATACTTTTTTGCATATCTTTCATTCATTGTTCTTTATCTCTCCACATCACCGTCTATATCTCTCGTTTCCCTGATCCCTGACCAGTCTGAAGAAGGGTCTCGACCCGAAACGCCGCCTATCTCCTTCGCTCCTTAGATGCTGCTGCACCCGCTGAGTTTCTCCAGCTTTTTGTGTAACCCTAGGTTGCCATCACTATGTATTTATAAACATTTGTTTGAAAAAAAAACACCCGTCAACATGGAAGGTTGTCAGTAAGAGGATGCAATAAAAATTGCTGATGACATGCACTCTGTGGGTATCCTGGGACTAGGTTCATACGGTTTGTTTTCCAGGAATGTTAGTGCTTATTGTTTTCAATCCTGTTCAACACAGATGTTAGTGAGCTTCAGTGGGCAGGACAAGTGCAGCCTGGAATATCCAGAAGATCCAGTGTGATCTATTCCAGAGCCGATGGCTTCGACAATGCATGCACTCTCGTACAACTTGTACTGATTAAACCGGAGACTGCTATTTTTAGAGATACAGCACGGAAACAGGCCCTTCAGCCCACCGAGTCTGCACCGACCAGCGATCCCCACACCTTAACACTATCCTACACACTAGGGACAAATTTGTATTATCCCAAGCCAAATTACCTACAAACCTGTATGTCTTTGGAGTGTGGGAGGAAACCGAAGATCTTAGAGAAAACCCATGCAGGTCATGGGGAGAACGTACAAACTCCATACAGACAGCACCTGTAGTCAGGATCGAACCCGGGTCCCTGGCCCTGTAAGGCAGCAACTCTACTGCTTCTCAATTTACAAAGTAATGTATAAATAGCTCACTAGTTCCCAATTGAACTTGTGTTGTATTCATTTCAGCCAGCGTATTGTAAAAAGTATTCCCTAGTACATCACTCACATGATATCGATTTTGTGTCATGGAAACATGCATTATATCAGAACTACCTACAGCTGGGTCCGCATAGACGGGTCCCATAAATTTTGACACAAAGTGCTGGAGTAACAGGTCAGGCAGCATTTCTGAGGCACGTGGATAGGTGAAATTTTGGGTCCCGACCTGAAACATCACCTATCCATGTTCTTCGTAGATGCTGCCTGACCTGTTAAGTTACTCCGGCACTTTGTGTCTTATTTTGTCAACCAGCCCCTGCAGTTCCTTGCTTCTCCCATAGGTTTTGTTTGGGTTAGGTAGACTCAAGGACTGCTGTTTTATGTTCAGTTTGTCTCCAGGGGCCCTCACTTTGGGTACTACCCTTGACAGCTCCCATTCCTGGACTAATCCCATCACCTGACAGATTGGCTCAGGGCTGCCTTAAGGGCCTGTCCTACAAGCATGCAACACCATGTGATGAGCGCGACCTAACGTGGTTGTTTGAGCCGTCCGGCATCGCGGGGCCGGTCCCACTTCGATCGCCGGAGCCGTGCGGAATTGTGCGGAGTTCGTCCCGACATTGCGCGGGGCTCCGAAAAACTGACTATGTTCGAAAATTCCGCACGGCAACGGCTTGTCGGCTCGCAGTCGCCTCGACGCATTACACACCGCCTCGACGTCGTGCTTCCGTGACCCTCTCGGTAGGTGACTCCTTGACCCTCTATGTGTGTGGCTCCGTGGCCCTCTGTGTGTGTGTGTGTGTGTGTGTGTGTGTACTTCTGTGCCCCTCTCTGTGTGCCCCTCTCTGTCCTGTCGAACTTACCTGAAGACTTTGCTCCAAGTTCGCCTCACTTTGCGCCGCGTTGCGCCACTCACCCGACCGCCGCGCGACCTCCGCTGCCGGTTTGGTCGCGCTTGCCGCATGCTGGTGGGACGGGCCTGTACAGGGGATCACCCGACCTCCGCGTGGCCCCCGCTTCTAGTTTGATCGCGCTCATCGCATGGTCGGATGCTGGTAGGACAGGCCCTTTAGTTTCTTTGCGTTCCCTCCCGGTTCGCCAGTGTGTGAAGCCCCCCTGCCCTGTACGCGGCCCTCCACTTGACAATGACACATGGGCAGTGATTTTGATGTAAACGTTCTGTATCGTTGCCTGATCGAACACTAACTAGAGGATTTGTGATCTTTATCAAAGCTGAATCAACTGGAACGTGGCACACATCTAGAGGAAAGCTGCACCTCGTATTCTGCTTGGACAGTTTACAGCTCAATGGTATGAACATTGAATTCTCCAATTTTATGTACCTATGACAAATACCGCTCCCCCCTCCATCTCCCCACCCCCTCCCTCTCCCCACCCGAATGCACACCTGTTTCTCCTTCCCCTCCCCCCCCCCCCCCCCCCCCATCGTCTTTTGTCCAACCATCTACCAATCAAACCCCCCTTGCCCGTATCCACCAGTCACTGGCCTGGCTGTGTCCTGCCCCCCACCTCTCTTCCAGCTTTCTGCCCCCTTCTACGATCATTCTGCAGAAGGGTCCCGACCAGAACCTTCACCTGCTCATGTCCTCCACAGATGCTGCCTGACCCGCTGAGTTACTCCAGCACTTTGTTTTTTTTTTTGCTCAACCATCATCTGAAATTCCTTGTGACACACATTGTTGGGTCTGCTGTGGTTGGGGAAAGTGCAGATGGTGTAGGAAAGGCTGTGCAGGGCACTTGAAAGTTTAGAATTCAACGTTTTTGCAGCTGGGTTTGGACTGCACAGGTGGAATTTGAGGTGCTGTTCCTCTAGTTTCCGTTTGGCCTCTCTCTGGCGTTGGAGGAGGCCAAGGGCAGACGGGTCAGTGTGGGAATGAGAACTGGAATTAAAATGGTTGGCAACAGGGAGATGTGTGTGACCGCAGTGGACAGAGTACAGGTCCTTGGCACAGCAGCTGCCTAACCTGCGCCTGGTCTCACCGATGTAAAAACTGCACCAACATGTTGTCAATGGATGGGCTGCCATTAACGATGTCTTTTGCCCTTGAAAGATAAACGTACTAAAAATGAATGTTGTTAACATGACTATAAAAACTGTTGCCCTCAGTAAATAAGATGCTTTCCTGCTGGTTTGCTCAGACTAAATGGACAGATGTATGTGCTTTTGATCTTTGTGTTCTAAAAGATCTCTAAACTGTGGCAAGCAAATGGCCCACGTAAATGATGCCATTAACATTGTGTGCCTTTCATTGTGAACATTGTGAAATAATTTTCTCTTTCTTTCTTCCAAGCTGATGTTCAATGGGCCAGTCTTAACGATCCTTAGATGATTAGGGTGGCCTCCTACTTCAAGGTGCAATGAAATGCTGTAACAATGCTGCATGATAGGCAATGCTAGGATTGTGTATTTGCAGCCCTGTTGTTTAAATCTGGCACCATGCCTCCGTGTTGCACTTGGAACCTGTGTGGTGCCATTGTATCATGCTTCTTTAGCTGAAGGACGTGAATCCGTATTAACAGAAGCAAAGTTAACGGTGTGGGGGAACCCAGCATGCTTGTCCGTGGCATCTGCCAAGTCACCCAGGGTGGACAAACAGAAGATTATGAGCTGTCTACAAGGATTTGCACCCGTACAATGACTTTAACGTAGGAAGGCACTTCAGTGAGGTGTATGCCCCCCCCTCCCCCCCCCCCCCCCCCCAGCCCCTGGGATCAAGGGCTGAAGAGAGCCAGGCGGGGAGAGGGACACCGGACCACGGGACGACCGGAATGGACTGTAAATTGGTGCCAAAATGGGACCTCCTGCATATGGACTCAGCGGGCTGTTTTGTGCATACTGGGGTGATTGTGCTTATGTACGGGGATAGTCTTGCTGAGCTGTGTGCAAAAAATATACTTCACTGTATCTGGTACACGTGACAATGAAGAAACTATTGAAACATTTAGGCTAAAACGATTTAAGACGGTTCATCAAATGATCGATCAAATGAGTCATTTTTAAAGATGTGGATGGCTGGAGTGACCACAGAGACAATTCAAGAACGTAACAGCAAAAACTCTGAAGAGTTACCATTTGTGTCCATGAGGAAAGGGAGATGCAGGAGAAGCATATAATAGAGGGTTACATGGCCAAGGGGGGGGGGGGGGGGGGGCAGAGGTGTGGAAGTGAGATGACGTGGAGTTGATTGAAACTTGGGAATGGTCCAAGCACCCAAAAGGCAGAAATGTTGGTTGCTGAGGACCAGACTGGTGGGTGAATGGAACAAGACCTGCTGTTGAATGGAACAGACAGTGCATTGATTCAGTTGGGACATCTGGAGAGTAACAAATATATGAGTACTTGACTACAGAGACGACAAAAGTCAACAAACTATATACATATTGAGTTCAGGGCACCAATACACAGCACTATCGAGATAGATATCGGGTCAGAACATTGTGGTATCGGTAATTCTGATTAACGTTTAATAGGATGTGAGCTGTGAGCATTAGACATGTCTTCCAGCTTTCAACCTGTTAACTTATTTTCTCCAACATATCTGGATTTCTGAAATTAAATTCCTCCGAGATGCTGCCTGCCCCACTGAGGAATGAAATTCCTCAGGGATGGTGCCTGACCCCAACATTTTGTGTCTAACATCTTTTGAATGCTGCATTTTGAAAACACAGTCACTAATTTGTGCACAGCAAACTCCTGCACATAATCACTTGATAAGGACCAGATTATATGTACTATTGGTGTTAAGTGAGGGATGATTATTGATTTGGACACTGGAATTTCTCATTTTCTTATTGTCAAACTAGCGTCATAGGATGAATCACATGAGCCAAGGAAAGCAGATAAGGCCTTTGGTTAATATCTTATCTGACACTCTCTCCAAATGCCTTGTACCTCCTTGGTATCATATCAACCTAGACCTTTGTTCTCAAGTCTACAATTGCCTGGCGTGGATGGGAATGCTCCCATTTGAGGCTCCCACGTGGTACACTATTGGATGGTGAGGGACAGGGCTGAAGCAAGCATCTCTGGTGTAACCAAAGCCTGCTTCTGTCCTCGGGTTTACTAGCGGGAAATGCAGTACATCCAGGACTGCGTTTAAAGTAGTTTGAAAACATGGAGGAACTAGAGGGCATGAGAATGATTCCAGAGAAATTGAATGTGTGCCATTACCAAACGAACATCAGTGAATGCTGTCACCAAGGATCAGATTTTGAATGAGAATGATTGGGAGAGGGAGAAGCCAATTGGAAATAGGCACTTCAGCTCAACGAGTCCACATTGAAACATCGATCACCTGTTTACACTAGTTCTATGTTATCCCACTTTCTCTTCAACCCCTGTACTCATTGGTGGCAATTTTTGCAGAGGCCAATTTAAACTACAAACCCACACAACGTTGGGATTTGGGTGGAAATGGAGCATACGGAGGAAACTCATACGATCACAAAGGGAACATGCAAACTCCACACAGATGACATAGAAACCTAGAAAATAGGTGCAGGAGTAGGCCCTTCGAGCCAGCACCGCCATTCAATATGATCATGGCTGATCATCCAAAATCAGTACCCCGTTCCTGCTTTCTCCCCATATCCCTTGATTCCATTAGCCCTAATAGTTAAATCTTAAGGGCCTGTCCCACTTTCCCGAGTTATTCCCAAATTCACCCAAGTTTTCCCCTTGATTCAAACTCGCAGAATGTTCGTAGGAGTCCGTGGATTTATCGTAGTGGCTCGTTATGCCAGCCGTAGGTACTCGGGGCTATTATTTTACTCGTGGACATTTTTGATCATGCTGGAAAAAACGTCCAGACTTACCTGATGCCCCGAGTACCTGCGGCTGGCATAACGGACACGTTACGAACATTCTGCGAGTTGGAATCAAGGGGAAAACTCGGGAGAATTTGTGAATAACTAGGGTAGGACAGGCCCTTAATTCTCTTGGAAACAACAACCCGATAACACCCGCGGCGAGGATCGAACCTGGGTCTCTGACGCTCTAAGGCATCAGCGCTACCAACTGTGACATTGACATTTTCCGCCCTGGGTTTTTTGCCAATGAAACGTGAGTATGGGGATCCCCATTGCTTGGAAACTAAGTTTTACTGTATTCCCGGAAAATAAAGAAGCTTTAAAAGGTGGTGTGATTTTATTTGTTTATTTGATCACAAATTGTGGGTGTCACAGACAAAATCGATCCCTTATTACCTCTGAACTAAGTGATTGGCTGTACCATTTCAAAGGAGAGTAAAGAGTTGGCCACATTGACGGGTGTGGAGTTGCACAGACCAGACCAGAGAGAGTTGGCAAGTCTGGTCTCTGCACGTCTATATTGAGCCAGACGGGTTTATGCAAAAAATAGACACAAGGAACTGCAGATGCTGGTTTATACCAACGATAGACACAAAGTGCTGGAGTAACTCAGAGGGTCAGGCAGCATCTCTGGAGAAAAAGGATGGGTGACGTTTCGGGTTGGAACCGACCCTTCAAAGTCCCGATCCGAAACATCACCAACCCATTTTCTCCAGAGATGCTACCTGACCCACTGCGTTACTCCAACACTTTGTGTCTATCAAGGAACTGCAGAGGCTGGTTTACAGCAAGTGATACAAAGTGCTGGAGTAATTCCAGCGGGCCAGGCAGCATCTCCAGAGAACATGGATAGGCGATGTTTTGGGTCAGGAATGACTGAAGAAGGATTCTGATCCGAAACGTCACCTATCTGTGTTCTACAGAGATGCTGCCCGACCTGCTGAGATACTTTTGTATCTTTGTATCTTCTTTTGGGTTTGTGCAAGAACCTAGTATTACCTTTGCTGAATTATTTAAATTCCGTAGTGGAGTTATAGACTTAAGGCCCTGTCCCACTTTCCTGAGTTACTCACGAACTCTCCCGAGTTTTTCCCCTTGATTTGAACTTGGGGAATGTTGGGTAATGTTGGCAGCGAGCTCGTAGGAGACCGTAGGAGTCCGTAGATGTTTCGTAGTGGCTTGTAATGCCAGCCGTAGGAACACAGGGCATCAGGTAAGTCGGGAAGCTTTTTCAACATGTTTAAAAATGTTCACGAGTAAAAACAAATAGCCCAGAGTACCTACGAATGGCTATTACCGTAATTCTCCGAGTTCAAATCAAGGGGAAAACTCGGAAGAGTTTGTGAGTAACTCGGGAAAGTGGGACAGGGCCTTTACAGTATGTCTTTGCATCTGTAGTCTGAGCCTCGGGATAATAGTGACCAAGTCCCCGTGAAGAGCTAACCCTTATGTAGGCTCAGAGAGGCTGAGGCGCAGTAAAATGTTGTGCTTTTTGTCACACTGATCCAGAGTTGCCCTGAGCAGGAAATAAAATCTACATTTAAAGTTATCCATCAAAGAAACATAGAAAATAGGTGCAGGAGTAGGCCATTCGGCCCTTCGAGCCTGCACCGCCATTCAATGTGATCATGGCTGATCATCCAACTCAGTATCCCGTACCTGCCTTCTCTCTATACCCCCTGATCCCTTTAGCCACAAGTGCCACATCTAACGCCCTCTTAAATATAGCCAATGAACTGGCCTCAACTACCTTTTGTGGCAGAGAATTCCAGAGACTCACCACTCTCTGTGTAAAGAATGTTTTCCTCATTTCGGTCCTAAAGGAATTCCCCCTTATCCTTAGACTGTGACCCCTTGTTCTGGACTCCCCCAACATCGGGAACAATCTTCCAGCATCTAGCTTGTCCAACCCCTTAAGAATTTTGTAAGTTTCTATAAGATACCCCCTCAATCTTCTAAATTCCAGCGAGTACAAGCCGAGTCTATCCAATCTTTCCTCATATGAAAGTCCTGACATCCCAGGAATCAGTCTGGTGAATCTTCTCTGTACCCCCTCTATGGCAAGGATGTCTTTCCTCAGATTTGGAGACCAAAACTGTACGCAATACTCCAGGTGTGGCCTCACCAAAACCCTGTACAACTGCAGTAGAACCTCCCTGCTCCTATACTCAAATCCTTTCGCTATGAATGCTAACATACCATTTGCTTTCTTCACTGCCTGCTGCACCTGCATACCTACTTTCAATGACTGGTGTACCATGACACCCAGGTCTCGTTGCATCTCCCCCTTTCCTAATCTGCCACCATTCAGATAATAGTCTACCCTCATGTTTTTGCCACCAAAGTGGATAACCTCATTTATCCACATTATACTGCATCTGCCATGCATCTGCCCATTCACTCAGCCTATCCAAATCACCCTGCAGCCTCCAAGCATCCTCCTCACACCTAACTATATCCCCCAGCTTGGTATCATTTGCAAATTTGGAGATGTTGCATTGAATTCCCTCGTCCAAATCATTAATTTATATTGTAAATAGCTGGGGTCCCAGCACTGAGCCTTGCGGCACCCCACTAGTCACTGCCTGCCATTCTGAAAAGGACCCGTTTACTCCTACCCTTTGCCTCCTGTCTGCTAGCCAGTTCTCTATCCACATCAATACTGAACCCCCAATACCGTGTGCTTTAAGTTTGTATGCTAATCTCTTATGCGGGACCTTGTCGAAAGCCTTCTGAAAGTCTAGATATAACACATCCACTGGTTCTCCCTTATCCACTCTACTAGTTACATCCTCGAAAAATTCTATCAGATTTGTCAGACATGATTTACCTTTCGTAAATCCATGCTGACTTTGTCCAATGATTTCACCACTTTCCAAATGCGCTGCCATCCCATCTTTAATAACCGACTCTAGCAGTTTCCCCACTACCGATATTAGACTAACTGGTCTGTAATTCCCCGCTTTCTCTCTCCCTCCTTTTTTAAAAAGTGGGGTTACATTAGCTACTCTCCAATCCTCAGGAACTACTCCAGAATCTAAGGAATTTTGAAAAATTATCACTAATACATCCACTATTTCTGCGGCTACCTCCTTGAGTACTCTGGGATGCAGACTATCTGGCCCTGGGGATTTATCGGCCTTCAATCCGTTCAATTTACCCAACACCACCTCCCGGCTAACCTGGATTTCACTCAGTTCCTCCATCTTATTTGACCCCCGTTCCACTGCTATTTCCGGCAGATTATTTATGTCTTCCTTAGTGAAGACAGAACCAAAGTAGTTATTCAATTGGTCTGCCATGTCCTTGTTCCCCATGATCAATTCACCTGTTTCTGACTGCAAGGGACCAACATTTGTTTTAACTAGCCAACATTTGTTTTAACTAATCATCTACCAGTCATGTTTTTCCTTCAGACCCCTAAAAGCAAACACACTTGATGGAGCAAGAAAGTACATTGGAAGACAGAAACTTGTCTTCAGGCAGCTACAAAAATTTGAATCTTATAATGTTTCATTTTTCTTGACTGAATTAATTCACCTTAAGTACAAAGCAGAATTCATTGCATTAGCAGGGTGCCGCTAATAGTATAACTTCCATCATCTACCATCTGTATCAGGCTGGTTTCAAACATGGGAACACCATAGCCTAAACAATGATTTGCATTGGTAAGAACAAACTAATAATTGCAAAGTAACTATAAGATTCTCCAGAGATGCTGCCTGACCCACTGAGTTACTCCAACATTTTGTGTCTAAACCAGCAGCTGCAGTTCCTTCCTATAAACTAGTAATTACTCTTTTTAAAAGACCAAATTAAAGTGTTCAATTAAAAATCTTTTAGTTAATGGTTTTTCTCAAATGCTAAATTCTCTGTCGTCCAAGGCTCTGGGGGAAAAAAAGATCACCAAATTTGTGGATTTATGTAATGCCTTCAGAGATTATAGTCCGTTAATTGGCAGCAGGCACCAATTAATATTTTACATCAATCTAATAGTGGACCCAAACTATTAATGTCGATGTTGGAAGACATTTATGATCGCAGTAGCTTGCAGAAGCATCGATGATACAATGCAGCTTGAAGGCACAACAAAACAAAATTTATAGCAATGTCCAAATAACATGTAGAGGGACAGAGCAGTCAGTAACAAGAGGATATAAATTTATAATAAACGTAGAAGAACCAGAGGCAAAATGTGGAGTTTTTTTGGCTTCTACAAATTGTAAATTGTCATAGTGTGTAGGATTGTGTATGCCTCATTATCATATTCCCATCAACTAACAGTGAACCATTCTACATTTCCTTATCATCTCCAGCATTTTGTGTCTATCTTCAGTGCTAGTGTACGGGTGGGCTGAAGGGCCTGTTTTCTTGCTGCATCTCGAAATTAAACTGCGCGATTTAATCCTACAAGTATCTTTTATCCACAATGCTGCACTCTATCCAAGCATTTCACTATTCTGTATGTTTCAATGAGCCGCCCCCCCATCCCCCAATCCCCCCATTCTGTTAAACGCCAGCGAGTACAGGCCAGTGCCGACAAACGCTCATCATAGGTTAACCTACTTATTCCTGGGATCGTTCTTGTAAACCTCCTCTGGACCCACTCCAGAGCCAGCACATCCTTCCTCAGATAGGGTGCCCAAAATTACTCACAGTATTCCAAATGCGGACTGACCAGCGCCTTATAAAGCCACAGCATTGCATCCATTGTCTCTAGTTAACCACAGTAAATTATAGGTAGCATGTAGGTGAGTGATAGAAACTGGGGGCAGTTGATGAGGAGTAGCTATGTGGAGAGAATTAAAGGAGGGATGAGTTTAAGTGGGTGCGTGATGATCAGCACGATGTGCTAAAAAGCTTGTTAGTGTGTTGTGTGACCCCTTGATTCTCTGCACAGCAGCTAAGTGAGAATACACGAAGAGATAAGGCTTGGATAGAGTGTATGTGGAGAGGATGTTTCCACTAGTGGGAGAGTGTAGGACGAGAGGCCATAGGCTCAGATTTAAGCAAGCCTTTTTTTTGGAAGATGAGGAGGAATTTCGTTAGTCAGAGGGTGGTGTATCTGTGGAATTCTTTGCCACGGAAGGCTGTGGAGGCAAAGTCAGTGGATATATTTATGGCAGAGATAGATAGATTCTTGATTAGTATGGTTGTCAGAGGTTGTGGGGATAAGGCAGGAGAATGTGGTTTGGAGGGAGAGATAGATCAGCCATGGTTGAATGGCAGAGTAAACTTGATGGGCTGAATGGCCTAATTCTACTCCTATCACTAATGATTTTATGAAGCAAGTTAGAAATGCTGTTGATCTCATCAAGATCAGATTTTGCTGTCTGCATCAGTCTATAGGGTGTCTCCAGCATACACCAAGCAGAGGTGGAGGCTTCACTACCGAATGCCACATGCTGCTCGATTTTGCTGAAGGACAACAGCATCCGGGAGCCAGAGGAGGAGCCGCTCGGAGAGCCAGAGCCAGCGGGCAAATTCTGGGGAGCAACAACCTCAGCGAGAGTGCGTGGGGGGAAGGTGACGACATGGAGGACTTCCCCACTCAGCATCCCTAACCCCATATGTGCTGGAGGCGGGAGTTGGCCATGAGGGATTAAAGGGACTCCCTAATGGAGAGTGCAGGGAGGAACTGCAGATGCTGGTACAAACCGAAGATAGATACAAAATGCTGGAGTAACTCAGTGGGGCAGGCAGCATCCCTGGAGAGAAGGAACGGGAGACGTTTTTGGTCGAGACCCTTCTTCAGACTGGACACTAATGGTCAAGAGTCAAGAGTGTTTTGTTGTCATATGTCCCGGACTGGACGATGCAATTCTTACTTGCTGCAGCACAACAGAATATGTGAATATGTAAACATTGTATATAATGGGGAAAAAAAGAAAAAGTTCAATAAATAACAAATATAGTACAAATAATAATATAGTCTTTTGCAGTTCAGAGCTCATAGCTTATTCGTTGTGTTTAATAGCCTGATTTGCTGTGGGGGAGAAGCTGTTCCTGAACCTGGATGTTACAGTCTTCAGGCTCCTGTACCTTCTTCCTGCTGACAGTGGTGAGATAAATGTGTGGCCAAATGGTGTGGGGCCTTGATGATTTGGGCTGCCTTTTTGAGGCAGCGACTACGATAGATCCCTTCGACGGTGGGGAGGTCAAAGCCGGTGATGGACTGGGCAGTGGTCACAACCTTTTGTAGTCTTTTTTGCTCCTGGACGTTCAAGTTGCCGAATCAGGCCACGATGCAGCCAGTCAGAATGCTCTCTACCATGCACCTGTAGATGATTAGGAGCATCCTCTTCGACATGCCGAATCTCCGTAATCTTCTCAGGAAGTAGAGTCGCTGATGTGCCTTCTTTATAATTGCATCGGTGTGCTGGGTCCAGGAAAGATCTTCTGATATATGCATGCCCAGGAATTTGAAGTTATTGACCCTCTCCACTATCGATATGAACAGAATTGTGGGTCCTCATCCTTCCCCTACGAAAGTCCACAATCAGATCCTTGGTCTTACTGATGTTGAGATCCAGGTTATTGTGCTGGCACCATTTGGTCAGTCGGTCGATCTCACTTCTATACTCTGACTCGTCCCCATCTGTGATTTGTCCAACCACGGTGGTGTCATTGGCGAATGTGATAGAAACATAGAAAATAGGTGCAGGAGGAGACCTTCGAGCCAGCGCCGCCATTCATTGTGATCATGGCTGATCGTCCCCAATCAATAACCCGTGCCTGCCTTCTCCCCATATCCCTTGACTCCACTAGCCCCTAGAGCTCTATCTAACTCTCTCTTAAATCCATCCAGTGACTTGGCCTCCACTGCCCTCTGTGGCAGGGAATTCCATAAATTCACAACTCTCTGGATGAAAAGGTTTTTTCTCACCTCAGTCTTAAATGACCTCCCCTTTATTCTAAGACTGTGGCCCCTGGTTCTGGACTTGCCCAACATTGGGAACATTTTTCCTGCATCTAGCTTGTCCAGTCCTTTTATAATTGTATATGTTTCTATAAGATTCCCCCCTCATCCTTCTAAACTCCAGTGAATACAAGCCTTGTCTTTTCAATCTTTCCTCATATGACAGTCCCGCCATCCCAGGGATCAATCTCGTGAACCTACGCTGCACTGCCTCAATCACAAGGATGTCCTTCCACAAATTAGGAGACCAAAACTGTACACAATACTCCAGATGTGGTCTCACCAGAGCCCTATACAACTGCATGATGGAGTTGATGATGGAGTTCGTAGTCATGGGTATAGAGTGAGTAAAGCAGGGGGCTGAGCACGCAGCCTTGAGATGCTCCCGTACTAATTGTTACTGAGGATGAAGTGGTTCCTCCAATTCGAACAGACTGTTGTCTGTGGATGAGGAAGTCGAGGATCCAATTACAGAGGGATGCACAGAGGCCCAGTTCCGTGAGCTTGGTAACCAGCTTGGAAGGGATGATGGTATTAAAGGCCGAGTTGTAGTCTATAAACAACAGCCTGATGTAGGTGTTTTTATTGTCCAAGTGGTCCAGTGCGGAGTGGAGAGCCAGTGAGATCGCATCCTCTGTTGACCTGTTGTGGCGGTATGCGAACTGTAGTTGGTCGAGGTTCTTGTCAAGGTAGGAGTTGATGTGCACCAAAACCAACCTCTCAAAGCCCTTCATCACCACAGACGTTAGTGCTACTGGTTGATAGTCATTGAGGCACGTCACCTTACTCTTCTTGGGCACCGGTATTATTGATGCCCTCTTAAAGCAGGTAGGAACGTCAGACCTCAGAAGTGAGAGGTTGAAAATGTCTGCAAAAACTCCCGCTAGTTGGTCTGCACAGGTCTTGACTCGACCGGATATACCATCAGGTCCAGGCGTTTTCCGAGGGTTCACCCCCCTGAAGGATCTTCTGACGTCGGCCTCTGTGACTATGACTGTAACACTGTCAGGGGGCTCGGGAAGGCACATTAGTGTTCTCCCTATCGAACCGTGCGTAGAACGCATTGGGCTCGTCAGAGAGTGATGCTTCGCTGTCGTTTGAGCCGCCTCCTGATTTTGCCTTGTAGGAGGTGATGGCATTCAAGCCCTGCCACAGTTGCCGAACATCCGTCTTACCCTCCAGCTTGGAGCAGAAGGCTGTAAGCTGGAAAGGCTGTTTTCATGTGAGGCCTGCACAATAACAATCTCCAATTCAAACCAAGTAATCCTTGACTAGTATAATTAACAGGACACCAGTGCTTATGTCTTCCCTGGGTATCTCCCGTATTTCCACACTGGACCACTGGCAAAGTCCAAATCACATTATGCGTGCAAAATCATGAGGGGAATAGATACACACACTTGCTTATAATGCAGAATTTTGCTGACGCTCGTTTTAGCCAATTACCATTTGCACCAGATTGAGGCCTCTGTACAGGGACCGCCACACCTCATTATTAAAGAGTCAATTAGAACAATGGTTAGTATTATTCCAGCCCCAGTTTGAGGTTGGGGGGGGGGGGGGGGGGGTAGAAGGCCTGATTTCAGAGCTCAGTCGAGCACAGTGAATTGATGGCCTGTTTTATTTTTATTATTATCCTGTACAATTTCTATTTCAGTTGATTTTTGTGGAAGAGAAAATTAGATGGTGAAGCAGTCTGACTGATTTACTATGGCAAAAAAACATCTATGTGACTCTCAATTTGATTTAATGTCAATTTCGGGATAGTTATTGTTTAATTTTCTATTGAAATTCTGGATTTATTATTTGTCTTTCGGTGCACCTCAAGAAAGTGATTGGGCAGAACACAGAATCATTAATTACTTCAAAGTTCTTTCATAGTATGCCTCCTTACACAAACTGAGGGAGATATGGGGAAAGCACTTCAGTTTTTTGTTTTTTTTAGCTTGCAGTTCTCAAAATGTAAAGCCACTTCCTGGATATATATTCATGGGTATTGGATAAATAGCCTACACTCTTTTTTATTATTAACCTTATAACCATATAACAATTACAGCACGGAAACAGGCCATCTTGGCTCTTCTAGTCTGTGCCGAACTCTTGCTCTCACCTAGTCCCATTTACCTGCACTCAGACCATAACCCTCCATTCCTTCCCCGTCCATTTACCTATCCAATTTATTTTTAAATGTTAAAATCGATCCTGCCTCCACCACTTCTGCAGGAAGATCATTCCACACAGCCACCACTCTCTGAGTAAAGAAGTTCACCCTCATGTTACCCCTAAACGTTTGTCCCTTAATTCTCAAATCATGTCCTCTTGTTTGAATCTTCCCTACTCTCAATGGAAAAAGCTTATCCACGTCAACTCTGTCTATCCCTGTCATCATTTTAAAGACCTCTATCAAGTCCCCCCTTAACCTTATGCGCTCCAAAGAATAAAGACCTATCTTGTTCAACCTTTCTTTGTAACTTAGGTGCTGAAACCCAGGCAACATTCTAGTAAATCTCCTCTGTACTCTCTCTATTTTGTTGACATCTTTCCTATCATTTGGGGACCAAAATTGTACACCATACTCCAGAATTGGCCTCACCAATGCCTTGTAAAATTTTAACATTACATCCCAACTTCTATACTCAATGCTCTGATTTATAAAGGCCAGCACACCAAAAGCTTTCTTTACCACCGTATCTACATGAGATTCCACCTTCAGGGAACTATGCACAGTTATTCCTAGATCCCTCTGTTCAACTGCATTCCTCAATTCCCTACCATTTACCATGTACGTCCTATTTTGATTTGTCCTGCCAAGATGTAGCACCTCACACTTATCAGCATTAAACTCCACCTGCCATCTTTCAGCCCACTCTTCCAAATGGCCTTAATCTCTCTGTAGACTTTGAAAATCTACTTCATTATCCACAACACCACCTATCTTAGTATCATCTGCATACTTACTAATCCAATTTACCACACCATCATCCAGATCATTTATGTATATGACAAACAACAGTGGACCCAACACAGATCCCTGAGGCACCCCACTGGTCACCGGCCTCCAACCTGACAAACAGTTATCCACCATTACTCTCTGGTATTACATATTAATTCATAGAATCTGGTAAGATAAGAAGGTTCCACCCCTATTGTATTATCCGTTCCAACAATCCCAATCCCCTAACCCCAGCAAGTAAAGGCAAATATGTGTGGATAATAAATGTGGCTTAATAAGGGTTGCATACATTTGTCGGCACAGGGCCTGTACTCACTGGGATTTAGAAGAATGAAGGGGGACCTCATTGAAACATACAGAATAATGAATGGCTTGGATAGAGTGGATGTGGAAAGGATGTTTCCACTAGTGGGAGTGTCTAGGACTAGAGGTCATAGCCTCAGAATTAAAGGATGTTATTTTAGGAAGGAGATGAGGAGAAATTTATTTAGCAGAGGGTGGTGAATCTGTGGAATTCTTTGCCACACAAGGCCGTGGAGGCCAAGTCAGTGGATATTTTTAAGGCAGAGATAGATAGATTTCTCATTAGTATGGGTGTCAGAGGTTATGGGGAGAGGGCAGGAGAATGGGGTTAGGAGGGAGAGATAGATCAGCCATGATTGAATGGCGGAGTAGACTTGATGGGCTGAATGGCCCAATTCTACTCCTATCGCTTATGACCTTATGATCACACGCACAATTATTTTAAAATTGAGATGAGACTTTACAAAATCCCAGTGGTCGTAAAATAAAGTATCTGCAGGTTTAACACATTTCGTTTGGATATATGGATCCTGTGACTGTGGGTAGAAATATACAGAAAAAATGTTACTGGTCCCACAGACTTTCTAAAAATAATTTTAGGAGCAAATATTTGCACCGTATTTGAACTGATGTCTAAAGATACATTTTTTTGCTGATCACTTAAATTGATTTCCGAATATCCGAAATTGAATATCATTCCCCCAAACTTTTAGCATGTTGCTTAATTATTTCCCTGAACCAAGTGGAAAATGATGTCTCTGTGGGACATTATTTCTTGGGTTATTATAGTTGTATGCTTCCGTAATTGGTGTTCTGACCTCTTAGTAATTAACCTTCTGTGAGTACATCTCAATATTAATTCCACTCTGAGAATAAAATATATCGTGAAGCATAGAAATGCATTTACACAGTTTTTACATGTATTAATAACCAATTTACAAATATATTTGATGATGATTATATTATCATCAAGCCTATTTCATCCTGATGTTTTATTATTCAATGAATATGCTCTTACGGACATTTCTCCCCCATCAACACATTTTGGATGTGAACATTTTGGTAAATTTTGTTTAATGTGCTGTCATATGAAATAACTCATCGTGTGGTGACACTCTTGCCTCAGAGCCAGAAATGTTGAGGTATCACACATAATTTAGTTTAGAGGTACAGCATTGAAACAGGCCCTTCAGCCCATTGTGTCCACACAGACCATCAATCGCTCGCTCGCTCACACTTCTTCCTCTTGCGTATGACGTGCACAGCCTAAAGTTGTCGGACAACTTGTTCTATTTGATCTCATTTGATTGTGCACGCCGGGTTGATTGCATTAGTCGAAACAGGACCATGTGAAGGTTGCAATCTCACACTCCGCTCGCTCACACTAATTTTATGTTAGACCACTTTCCCATCCATGTGTAGGAAGGAACTGCAGATGCTAGTTTACACTGAAGGTAGATACAAAATTCTGATGTAACTCAGCGGGCCAGGCAGCATCTCTGGAACAAAGGAATAGGTGATGTTTCGGGTCAGTACCGGGTGGGGGGGGGGGGGGGGGGGGGTGAACTGGAGGCAAGACAAGGCCAGAACAGAACAGGACCAGCGATGGATGACCTCAGGAAGGGTGGAGTCTATAATGGGACATTGTAGACTGGGAAAGATGTGTTAACGATGTGTCTGTCGGTCGATATGTCAGTGGAGGCTATGTATCAGTCTTTTGTTCTGTGATGGCATTACCTATCCCTTGAGAGAAGGGAAAGGAAAAGGTGAAATTGGCGTTATGAAGGGAATTGACTCTTTTTTCACCCATTGGCTATTTCAGGACTGTGGATGGCTTTAAAAAGGGAAAACCTTTCCTGTTGTGGGGAGGTGAATTATTTCAAATCTTGAAAGTCTATACTTCAGTCAGTTAATACACTTGGTATCTTTCAATGTAGACTTTTGAGGTACAGCGCGTAAACGCGCCCTTCAGCTCACCAAGTCCGTGCCAACCAACGATCACCCCATACACTAGCACTATCCCACGTGCTAGGGAGAATTTACAATTTTACTGAAGCCAATTAAACTATAAACCTGTATGTCTCTGGAGTGTGGGAGGAAACCCACGTGGTCACAGGGAGAACGTACAAACTCCATACAGACGGCACTCGTTGTGAGGATCGAAACCAGGACTCTGGCACTGTAAGGGTGCAACTCTACTGCTGCGCCACTGTGCCACTCCTTCATAGAAATGGCCGTTCTTGAAAGAAAAGCCAGGGTGATGGTCCTGCACCAAGAGCTCTAACACGTATCCCTTTTGTTCATATCATCTAGTTATCCTTATGCTTTCCTAAGCATAAGTCTTTCCTAAGGCAGAGATCAGACCTGTACAAAATATTCCAAGTGTTGTCTCCCCAGGGCTATATAATCTGGAGCAAGACATCTCTGCTAAAATCCACTTGATACTAGTTTGGTACTTGATCGGAACACATTTTCAACTTGTTAGCATTTTCCTTCGTTCTCATTATCTCTGGTTTGCAGCACATGTAGACGGAACAAGAAAAAAGCAAAGCAAAATCTATTTGTACTTTATCAGTTCATGCCAGATGTTGACCCTAGGCTCCTTCCCCAGCTTAACAGCAAAAAGGTTTCTTTTTTTCCATTAAAGCTGCCCTGTAAGACCAGAAGAAGGGCTTGCACTGGGATGTAATATCGCAAAATTATTGTCAGCATATTAAATTTGAATTGTTCAATCATTGCCCACATATTGACGACAGAACATATGTTGGCTACTGTAGATCACGATAGAACTACACAATAAATGCCTGTCTTGATAACCATTAAATAGACACAAAAAGCTGCAGTAACTCAGCGGGACAGGTAACATCTCTGGAGACATTCTGAAGAATGGGCTAGACCTGAAATGTCACCCATTCCTTCACTCCACATATGCTACCTGTCCCGCTGAGTTACTCCAGTTTTTTGTGTCTATCTTCGGTTTAAACCAGCATCTGCAGTTCCTTCCTACACACCTGATAACCACTGTGTCCGTTTTTCTCAATAGTTGGTTAAAGCATCTAGTAGGATACTTCAAGGCTTTAGTCTTGGGTAAAGTGGGAACACGCATTTAAGGGTTAGGGTTAGGTGGAGGCAGATACGGTAGGGATACTTAAGTGGCTTTTAGGTAGGCATACAGACAGGTATGGATTTGCTCCAGGCAAAGGGGATTACTTTAACTTGGCGTCATGTTTGGCATGGACATTGTGAGCTGAACGGCCTGTTCCTGTGCTGTACTGTTCAAAGTCAAACTCGTCAAACAAACTTTATTGTCATTTAGAAATACATTGATATATGCAGTTCCAAACGAAATTACGTTGCATTTGGCTCCCTGTGCAACACAATAAATTAACCGAAGGATAGGTATGTATAAAAAGGATAAATAGACAATAGTGGCAGCCCATTGTTCCATGTAAATGAAGGAGAGAGAGAGAGGGTAAAATCAAAAGGAAAAGCTTTGGAAATATAAAATAAAAAATGCTCAAAATGCAGTGCAGATCAGCTGATATCTGGAACAAGAGATATTTTGAAAGTCCAGTGCAAACTTGCGAGTAAACGGGAACTGTAAAGACATTTGTAAGACTGTAAAGCATAATAATTTTGAAGATAATGTATGAAATTAATGGTAGATGGGAGACCAAACTACACTAGCTTCCTGTGGATGCAATGTTTACTGGATCTCTTCAGAGATATAGGTGAACAAAATGAGGTCCTGATATCTTGTGTTCTCAGTAAATGATTTACATTAATTATGAATGTATGGCAGCACGAGCCTGCAGTCACAAAAGTAGACCATTCTGCAAAACTTCCTGCTGTCTGCATTTACTATTTATAGACTATTTCTTGTCAGAGCATGTGTCTATTCCAGACCGGTTGGGTTACAGCCATACGAGGATCACAAGTTGATTAGTTTTTTAGGCTTTTTTTGAATATCCAGTTGTATTTGAATCCAGATCCCAAAGGTCAAGTGTCTTAATTGTTTATGAATTATGTCAAGAGAAAATAGACCAAAGCAGAGTAATTTGTCATTCGGTTTGGACTTTATGCACATAGCAGTATATTGTGCTTACACAACATAGCAACGGAATAACAACAATGCAATTTATCTTTGGCTTACTACATTAAAAGGCAAACAATTTGTTCCAGAAATGCTCTGCCTTTCCATCACCTACTTCTTTGAATTCTGCTGAATTACCATTTTACTTTGGTTTGCCGAGAACCTCTGGTTAGGTGGTTTCAGAGCACCAGGAGTTACATAGAAACATAGAAAATAGGTGCAGGAGGAGGCCATTCGGCCCTTCAAGCCAGCACCGTCATTCATTGTGAGCATGGCTGATCGTTCGCTATCAATAACCCGTGCCTGCCTTCACCCCATATCCCTTGACTCCACTAACCCCTAGGGCTCTATCCAACTCTCTCTTAAATCCATCCAGTGATTTGGCCTCCACTGCCCTCTGTGGCAGGTATTTCCATAAATTCACAACTCTCTGGGTAAAAAAGTTTTTTCTCAACTCAGACTTAAATGACCTCCCCTTTATTCTAAAACCGTGGCCCCTGGTTCTGGACTCACCCAACATTGGGAACATTTTTCCTGCATCTAGCTTGTCCAGTCCTTTTATAATTTTATATGTTTCTATAAGATTCCCCCTCATCCTTCTAAACTCCAGTGAATACAAGCCTAGTCTTTTAAATCTTTCCTCATTTGACAGTTCCACCATCCCAGGGATCAATCTCGTGAACCTATTCTGCACTGCCTCAATCACAAAGATGTCCTTCCACAAATTAGGAGGCCAAAACTGTACACAATACTCCAGATGTGGTCTCACCAGAGCCCTATACAACTGAAGAAGGACCTCTTTGCTCCTGTACTGAAATCCTCTTGTTATGAAGGCCAACATTCCATTAGCTTTCTTCACTGCCTGCTATACCTGCACACCGACTTTCGGTGACTGGTGTACAAGGACACCAAGGTCTTGCTGTACCTCCCCCTTACCTAACCTAGCCCCATTGAGATAATAATCTGCCCCCTTGTTTTTGCCGCCAAAGTGGATAACCTCACATTTATCTATATTATACTGCCACGCATCTGCCCATTCACTCAATCTGTCCAGGTCCCCCTACAACCTCCTAACATCCTCTTCACAGTTCACACTGCCACCCAGCTTTGTGTCATCCGCAAACTTGCTAGTGTCGCTCCTAATTCCCTCTTCCAAATCATTAATATATATGGTAAACAGTTGCGGCCCCGACACAGAGCCTTGCGGCACTCCACTCGCCACTGCCTGCCATTTTGAAAAGGACCCGTTCACTCCTATCTTTGCTTCCGGTCTGCCAACCAATTTTCTGTCCATGTCAACATCCTACCCCCAATACCATGTGTTCTAATTTTAGTCACCAGTCTCCCGTGCGAGACCTTATCAAAGGCTTTCTGAAAGTCTAGATATACCAAATCCACTGGCACCCCTTCATCCATTTTACTTGTCACATCCTCAAAAAATTCCAGAAGATTAGTCAAGCATGATTTCCCTTTCATAAATCCATGTTGACTTGGACTAATCCTTTTACTGCTATCCAAATGCTCCATTATTACCTCTTTAATAATTGACTCCAGGATCTTTCCCACCAGGCTAACTGGTCTGTAATTCCCCGTTTTCTCTCTCGCCCCTTTCTTGAAAAGTGTGATAACATTAGCTATCCTCCAATCCACAGGAACTGATCCTGAATCTATTGAACATTGGAAAATGATCACCAATGCGTCCACTATTTCTAGAGCCACCTCCCTGAGGACCCTGGGATGCAGACCCAGGGGATTTATCATCCTTCAGTCCCATTAGCCTACCCAATACTATTTCTCGCCTAATGAAAATTTCTTTCAGTTCCTCTACCCCCTTAGATCTTCTGCCCTCCAGTACATCTGGGAGATTGTTTGTGTCCTCCTTAGTGAAGACAGATCCGAAGTATCTATTCAACTCTTCTGCCATTTCCTTGTTGCCCATAATTATTTCACCCGTGTCTGCCTTCAAGGGACCCACATTTGACTTTGCTACTCTTTTTCCCTTAACATACTTAAAGAAGCTTTTACTGTCCTTCTTTATATTCCTGGCCAGTTTCCCCTCATACTTCATCTTTTCAGCCCGCATTGCCCGTTTTGTTTCCTTCTGTTGTCCTATGAAAGTTTCCCAATCCTCTGGCTTCCGGCTACTCTTTGCTGTGTTATACATCTTTTCTTTTAGTTTTATTTTATCCCTAACTTCTCTTGTCAGCCACGGTTGCCTCCTACTCCCCTTAGAATCTTTCTTCCTTTTTGGAATGAAATGATCCTGCGTCTTCCGGATTATGCCCAGAAATTCCTGCAATTGCTGTTCCACCGTCATTCCTGCTAGGATCCCTTTCCAGTCTACTTTGGCCAGCTCCCCTCTCATGCCTTCATAGTCCCCTTTGTTCAACTGCATCACTGCCACTTCCGATTTAACGTTCTCCTTCTCAAATTGCAGATTAAAACTAATCATATTATGATCACTACCTCCAAGCGGTTCCTTTACCTCAAGCTCTCTTATCATATCTGGTTCATTGGACAACACTAAATCCAGAATTGCCTTTTCTCTGGTAGGCGTCAGTTCAAGCTGCTCTAAGAATCCATCTCGGAGGCATTCTACAAACTCCCTTTCTTGGGGTCCAGAACCAACCCGATTTTCCCAGTCTACCTGCATATTGAAATCTCCCATCACCACAGTGGCATTACCTTTGTTACATGCCAGTTTTAATTCCTGCTGCAACTTACACCCTACATCCGGGCAACTATTTGGGGGTCTGTAAATAACACCAATTAGTGTCTTCTTGCGTTTACAATTCCTCAACTCAATCCACAGTGACTCTACCTCGTCAGTCCGTATGTCTTCCCTCGCAAGGGACTGAATTCCATCCCTCACCAGCAGAGCTACCCCCCTCCTCTGCCCACCTGCCTGTCCTTTCTATAAAATGTATATTAAGTTCCCAGGCCCGATCCTCCTGCAGCCACGTCTCCGTAATCCCCACAATGTATTATCTACCAACCGCTAACTGAGCCTCAAGCTCATCTACTTTACTTCTTATACTTTGCGCATTCATATACAATACTTTTAATTCCTTACGCATCTCACCTTTCACATCGATCCCTATTACACTTGGCCATACTATCCTATCCCTTTGTGAGCTTTCTTTCCTGTTAATTCTTGGGTCATTAACCATCCCTTTACTCTCTTTCCCTTTAACTCCATCGTCGACTATCTCATTTGATACCCCACCCCCTTATTCAGTTTAAAACCACCCGTGTAGCAGTGGCAAACCTGCCTGCCAGAATGCTGGTCCCCCACCAATTAAGATGCAATCCATCCCTTTTGTACAGTTCCCCCTTACTCCAAAACAGATCCCAGTGATCTGAGAATCTAAATCCCTGCCCCCTGTACCAGTTACTCAGCCACACATTCAGGTCCCGTATCTCCCTGTTCCTGCTCTCGCCAGCATGAGGAACTGGAAGCAAACCGGAGATAACAACCCTGGAGGTTCTGCTTTTCAGCATTTTTCCGAGCTCTCTAAAGTTGCACTGCAGAATATTCATCTCCTTCTTTCTGGCATCGTTTGTGCCGACATGCACTACCACTTCCGGCTGTTCACCTTCGGCCTTGAGGATTTTCTGCTCTCTGTCCGTGACATCCTGGACCCTGGCACCAGGAAGGCAGCACACCATCCTCGAATCCCGTCTGTTGCCGCAGAAACCCCTGTCCGTACTTCTCACAAAGGAGTCTCCAACTACAAGGGCGTTGCCTGACGTTGGCCTCTTTGGTTTTGGCACAACAGCCCTTTTTGCTTTGCAAGCCAGTCCGTCGCTCAGTGTTTTAACGTCTTCTGTCCTAAAAGCTTCTAAGTGGATGAACCTGTTCACAAGAGGTACAACGCCGGGGACCTTTGCATTCCAAGTTTCCCTCCCTTTCTCACCGTCACCCACGTTCTCTCTTCCAGTACCTTAGGGGTAACAACCTCACTGTAGGACTTGTCGAGGAACGACTCAGTTTCTCAGACGAACCTGAGGTCATGCACTTGCTTCTCCAGTTCCCCAACACGGTCCTTCAGGAGCTGTACCTGGATGCACTTCTCACATTTGTAACAGCCAGAGGCACCAGCAGTGTCCTTGACCTCCCGCATACTGCAAGCATCGCACTGAATCAGCTTGCCTGACATCTCCTTCTTTCATCTCTCCCTCTCCTTCGTTTTGCGTTGCCTCCTCTCCTCAGCCTCCTCTCCGAAGACTCTGGAGCCAAAGACTCGCACTTCCCTCACAGGGCACTTCCCTCACAAGGCCGCTCCCTAAGAGCTGTCTTGCTTATATTGACAGGTAAATTGCCTAATTTACCAAATTACAAACCAAATTCCTCAGTTTTCAACTGTTTTCCCCCTCAGTCTCACCTCTAACTCTCATCCCACTCGGGCTAGAGCCAATCAGTGTTTTCTCCTGCTTATCTTTGTTGCTTCCAAATCCACGGGAGCTCTGAGTTGACCAGCTTTGTAATGTGGAGGCCTTTAACTTTTTTGCAAAGTCAGCAAAGATCGCTGATCTGCATCAAGACCTCATGAAGTTGGACGAGTGTTTGTCCAATGAAGTTTAGTTCATTATTCACATGTACCGAGGGACAGTGACATTCATTTTTGTATACAGTTCAGTAAAAGTATCACAATACACAAGCACTTCGATACATATTAGGTAAGCATCTCAGATACAGTACAAGTGTACAGCATTAGTACACTAGGAGAGTATACAGAGTCGCCAGTTTGGCGCCATTCTCAAGTCGCAGTTGTTGTAAGTGCAGGGATCTTGATCTGACCATGAAAGTCTGTTGTGGCATTGCAGGGTGGGCTTGGCCAAGCATAGCCATTGGTGGCCTCTGCGCTCCTCTGCCGCTGTAGTTATCAGGCAACTGGTCCTATTAACAACTCGATTGTAGTACTGAGCTACTATCTACCCCACTGAACATCCTCTGACTTTTTAATCGGACCTCACTGGACTTTCTCTTGCACTAAACGTTATTCCCTTTATCATGTATCTACACACTGTGGATGTCTCAATTGTAATCATGTGTAGTCTTTCCGCTGACTGGTTAGCACACAACAAAAGCTTTTCAGTGCCACATTAGGAGCATTGTGTTCCGTTTTGGCCAGCCTGCTGTGGGAACAATCTCATTAAGCTGGAAAGAGTGCAACAAAAATTATGCTGCCTGGTCTCGAGGCCCTGAGCTACAGGGAGAGGGCAGGCAGGCTGGGACTTAATTCCTTGGAATGCAGGATGCTGAAGGGTGATTTTATAGAGGTGTGTAAAATCATGAGGGGAATAGATAGGGTGAATGAAGGGTCTTTTACTCAGAGTAGTGGAACCATGAACCAGAGGGCACAGGTCTAAGGTGAGAAGGGAAATATTGAATACGAAGCTGGGGGTCAACCTATTCACACTTAGGCACAGATTCACCACCCTCTGATTAAAGAAATTCCTCCTCATCTCCTTTCAAACAGTACGTTCATTTATTCTGAGGCTATGGCCTCTGATCATAGACTCTCCCACAAATAGTTCAGGACTGCTCTCTGGTTGCGGTAAGATGATTCAGTTGCCTGATAACAGCCTGGAAGAAACTGTCCCTGAATCTGGAGGTGTGCGTTTTCACACTTCTATACTTTTAGCCCGATGGAAGAGCGGAGAAGAGGGATTGGCCAGGGTGTGATGCATCATTTTTAAGCTAGTGGCATTGTTGGATGTTTTACAAGGTTTTTGTAATAATATGATTCACGAAGATCAACAATCCTTTTGTGTTTCTTTCACAGTGAGAACACCTTCATGGCGACTGGTTTGACAGACCCCAAGATGCAGGAAACTGAAGGGCCCACTGAAGATACTTCAGGTAAATAGATGTTACTTAAGTAGAAACATGGAACTGCAGATGCTGGCTTGCACACAAAGACACAAAGTGCTGGAGTTGCAAAGTGCCCCAGCTATGCCTGCCTCTTTGTAGAGTACGTCGAACAATCCTTGTTTGAGGCGTACCATGGCCCTATCCCCGAACTCTACCTCTGATTCATTGACGACTGCATTGGTGCTACCTCCTGCACCCATGCAGAACTCACTGACTTCATCCATTTCACCACTAACTTCCATCCGGCACTCAAATTCACCTGGACCATTCCTGACATCTCCCTACCGTTTCTTGACCTCACTATCTCCATCGCAGGTAACAGACTTCTGACCAACATCTACTACAAACCCACTGACTCCCATGGCTATCTTGACTAGACTTCTTCCCACCCTGCTTCCTGTAAGGACTCTATCCCCTACTCCCAATTCCTCTGTCTACGGCGCATCTGCACCCAAGTTGAAGTGTTGCAAACCAGGGCATCGGCGATGTCCTCATTCTTTAGGGAACTATAGATGAGGCTCTCACCAGGATCTCTTCTATATCCCGTTGCTCCCTTCTCACTCCCCATCCCCCCCACTCGTAACAAGGACAGAGTCCCCCTTGTCCTCACCTTCTACCCTCCCAGCCATCACATACAGCAGATAATCTTGCAACATTTCCGCCACCTCCAACGGAATCCCACCACTGGCCACATCTTCCCATCTCCTCCCCTTTCAGCTTTCGGCTTTCCACAGACATTGCTCCCTCTGTAACTCCCTGGTCAATTTGTCCCATCCCACCCAAACCACCCCCTCCCCTGGTACTTTCCCTTGCAACCGCAGGAAATGCTACACTTGTCGCTTTACCTCCCCCATCGACTCCATCCAAGGACCCAAGTAGTCTTTCCAGGTGAAGCAGAGGTTCACCTGCACCTCCTCCAACCTCATCTATTGCATCCGCTGTTCTTGGTGTCAACTGCTCTACATCGGTGAGACCAAGCGCAGGCTTGGCGATCGTTTCACCCAACACCTCCGCGCAGTCCACATTAACCAACCTGATCTCCCGGTGGCTCAGCACTTCAACTCCCCCTCCCATTCCCACCCTGACCTTTCTGTCCTGGGCCTCCTCCATGGCCAGTGTGAGTCCCACCGCAAATTGGAGGAGCAGCACCTCATATTTCGCTTGGGCAGTTTACACCCCAGCGGTATGAACATTGGCTTCTCCAGTTTCAGGTAGTCCTTCCTTTCTCCTTCCTTCCCCTCCCCTCCCCAGCTCTCCCACAGCCCACTGTCTCCGCCTCTTCCTTTCTTCTTCCCGCCCCCCCCCCCCACCCCGAAATCACTTCGAAGAAGGGTCTCGACCAGAAACGTCACCTATTCCTTCGCACCATTGATGCTGCCTAACCCGCTGAGTTTCTCCAGCATTTTGGTCTACCTTCGATTTTTCCAGCATCTGCAGTTCTTTCTTAAACAAAGTGCTGGAGCAACTCAATGGGGCAGGCATAACTGGAGAGAAATCCTGAACTACTATTGACCTCATAAGACACCCTCAGGCTATTTTTGATTGGAGTTTACTGGCTTTATCTTGCATTAAACGTTATTCACGTTATTCCCTTTATCATGTATCTGTCCACTGTGGATGGTTCGATTGTAATTATGCATTGTCTTTCCGCTGACTAGTTAGCACGCAACTAAAGCTTTTCACTGAACCTCGGTACATGTAACAATGAACTAAGCTCAGGCAGCATCCCTGGAGGCCATGGATAAGTGATGTTTTGGGTTGGGACCCGTATTCTGAAGAAAGATCCCGATCCAGAACATCTCTTATTGATGTTCTCCAGAGATGCTGCCTGACCTGCTGAGTTACTCCTGCACTTTTATGTCTTTTTTAGATGTTGTGTATGTTTGGCGAATATGGCGTTTATGCTTTAGATTTCACAGAAAGTGGTTTAAGTGCTGAGGGGCTAGCTGTATTTATGGTGAGTGTCACAGACTAAATATATGCAGTTGCTGGCAAATGGGTGTTGGTGAATGTACATGACTCGCATGGGGCCATCTCAGTATAGACATCCCCATTTTATTACTGTGCCGACTGGGATCAATCAAAGTTATATCACAACGCTCTTCACCTACACTCTTATATATTTTGGAGACACGGGCATCTTGCAGAGAACGTCTCAAACACTGGAGAGATAGCACCACAGATTAGTTTAGTTTATAGATACAGCGCAGAAGCAGGCCATTCGGCCCACTGAGTCCGCACCAACCAGCGATCATTCTCTACACTATCACTATCCTGCACACCAGGGCCAATTTATAATTTTTACCGAAGCCAATTAACGTACAGTATAAATCTGTACGTCTTTGGAGTGTGGGAGGAAATCGAAGCTCTCAGGAAACCCCATGCGGTCACGGGGAGAACGTGCAACCCATAGTCAGGATCCAACCCGGCTCTCTGGTACTGTAAGGCAGTAACTCTATCGCTGCGCCACCATGCCACCCAATGTTATCTCTGCAAAGTTCCCCAAAACTCTTGGCAGGATTGGCAAACCAGTGGGTAAACACGGCCGACAGAAAGGCTCTGATTATGATCAACCTGTAATGGTGCATGGACCACTCACATGCTCACTGGGCAATGACACTGAAACAAGCATCCCACCCCGAGTTTCATCCCAACAAGAGATATTCTGGAGAAAAACAAAATAGTTGAAAGCCGATATCATAAAACATTGGGAATTGTAAACTGCGGCAGAAGAACCTTTGCTTTGTGTGATCAATTAGACAAACTCACCGTCACGTGGTACTCACCAATGGCTGCCCTAATGATTCAACATACTGTTAAAGAAGGAACTGCAGATGCTGGAAAATCGAGGGTACACAAAAGGCTGGAGAAACTCAGCGGGTGCAGCAGCATCTAAGGAGCGAAGGAGATAGGCAACGTTTCGGGCCGAAACCCTTCTTCAGACTCAACATACTGGTCATGCACCGTTTTAAAGAGGAAATAGTCACGTACTGGTTAAGAAATCTATTACGCAATAACATCAGATCCTTCTCCATGTTAATTAAATGAGTTATTCAAATTTCTTAGATAGACACAAAATGCTGGAGTGACTCAGCAGGACAGGCAGCATCACTGGAGACCTCTGGCATTCATTTCATTGCACATATTTGTATGTAACAAATACAATTGACTATTGTGAGAAGGAATGGGTGATATTTTGTGTGTCGAGACCCTTCTTCTCCACCCATACCTCTCTCCTGAGATGCTGCCTGTCTTGCTGAGTTATTCCAGCATTTTGTGTCGATCTTCAGTGTAAACCAGCATCTGCAGTTCCTTCCTACACATATTTTAAATCCCTTAGTATTTCAAAGACATTGCTACAGTGCCTCTCCTACATGAAGAAGGTTTCCACTCGTACAAGTCAGACGTTTGTGATCTTCAGATGTCAGGATGTTGGGTGATGTGTTAATTGAGGTTGCATATTTAAAAACTCTTTGCTTCAGATTCACTGATGGTGGATTATGTTCTGAGCGTTTGGAAGAGCGCTCATGTAGGAACAAAATTATGATTTTTGAAATGCATTAATAAAATTATAATGATACGTAGCTTCAGTTCATATATGATACCATCATTTTATATTGTTAAGATCTTTTTAACATGCTGCTCAATGCATTCTTAATTGTTGTGTTTAGTTTATACTGATTTAAGAGATAGGGATAGAATTAGGCCATTCGGCCCATCAGGTCTACTCCGCCATTCAATCATGGCTGATCAATCCCTCCCTCTTAACCCTATTCTCCTGCCTTCTCCCCATAACCTCTGACACCTGTACTAATCAAGAATCTATCAATCTCTGCCCTAAAAATATCCACTGACTTACACTGGCATCCACAGCATTCTGTGACAAAGAATTCTACAGATTCACTACCCTCTGACTAAAGAGATTTCTCCTCGTCTTCTTCCTAAAAGAATGTCTTTCAATTCTGAGGCTATGACCTCTAGTCCTAGACTCTCCCACGAGGGGAAACATCCTCTCCTCGTCCACTCTGTCCAACCTTTCGCTATTTAAATGATTTCAGGCCATATCTGGCCTCAAATACTGTCCGAGGGACAAGAGGTAATCAGCAAGGCTGCTGCAATATTGAACTTTATCACAACTGGAATTTGAAAGGGTCTTTTCCCTTTCAGATACTGGCTGGTGTGATGTGTGCTTTTGTTGTCATCTTTTATTGTTGTAGATATCCTCCTCCTGAGACTGTTTTGCAACTTTCTAGGAAAGAAGAGGCTAAAGTTCAAATCGCTCAAGAAGCTGTTTGTCAAAAAGAAAAAAAAGGAGTTGATAACTCCGTCAACAAAGAGTAGCATGAAGCAAAGTCAGTCAACGAGTGACGTCACCGGTCCAGAAGCCCGCACTCCAGACCTTGACTCTGACGATGAGCAAAGGTATGATTCCTCAAGGGACACCCTTCTGCATTTTATCTCACTATAAATCATTTTGATGTTATCATGCCATTGAATTCCATTTGTGTTGACAAGATATAGAGTCAGTTTGTCAGTTTTGTTTATTGTCGCGTCTACCGAGGTACAGTGAAAAACTTTTGTTGCGTGCTAACCAATCATTACATGATTACAGTCGAGCCATTCACAGTGTGCAAATATATGATAGAAACATAGAAACATAGAAAGTAGGTGCAGGAGTAGGCCATTCGGCCCTTCGAGCCTGCACCGGCATTCAATATGATCATGGCTGATCATTCAACTCAGTATCCCTTACCTACCTTCTCTCCAAACCCCCTGATCCATTTAGCCACAAGGGCCACATCTAACTCCCTCTTAAATATAGCCAATGAACTGGCCTCAACTACCTCCTGTGGCAGAGAATTCCAGAGATTCACCACACTCTGTGAAAAATGTTTTTCTCATCTCGGTCCTAAAAGATTTCCCTCTTTAAACTGTGACCCCCTTGTCCTGGACTTACCCAACATCGGGATCAATCTTCCTGCATCTAGCCTGTCCAACCCCTTAAGAATTTTGTAAGTTTCTATAAGATCCCCCCCTCAATCTTCTAAATTCTAGCGAGTACAAGCCGAGTCTATCCAGTCTTTCTTCATATGAAAGTCCTGAAGGAATCAGTCTGGTGAACCTTCTCTGTACTCCTTCTATGGCGAGAATGTCTTTCCTCAGATTTGGAGACCAAAACTGTACGCGATACTCCAGGTGTGGTCTCACCAAGACCCAGTAAAACTGCAGTAGACCCTCCCTGCTCCTATACTCAAATCCTTTTGCTATGAATGCTAACATACCATTCGCTTTCTTCACTGCCTGCTGCACCTGCATGCCTACTTTCAATGTCTCGTTGTATCTCCCCTTTTCCTATTCGGCCACCATTCAGATAATAGTCTACTTTCCTGTTTTTGCCACCAAAGTGGATAACCTCACATTTATCCACATTATACTGCATCTGCCATGCATTTGCCCACTCACCCAGCCTATCCAAGTCACCTTGCAGCCTCCTCACAGCTAACACTGCCCCCCAGCTTCGTGTGATCCGCAAACTTGGAGATGTTACATTCAATTCCCTCATCCAAATCATTGATCTATATTGTAAATAGCTGGGGTCCCAGCACTGAGCCTTGCGGTACCCCACTAGTCACTGCCTGCCATCCTGTAAAGGACCCGTTCTTTCCTACTCTGTGCTTCCTATCTGCCAGCCAGTTCTCTATCCACATCAATACTGAACTGCCAATACCGTGTGTTTTAAGTTTGTATACTAATCTCTTGTGTGGGACCTAGTCGAAAGCCTTCTGAAAGTCCAGATATAGCACATCCACTGGTTCTTCCTTATCCACTCTACTAGTTACATCCTCAAAAAATTGTATAAGATACGTCAGACATGATTTACCTTTTGTAAATCCATGCTGACTTGTCCAATGATTTCACCACTTTACAAATGTGCTGCTATCCCATCTTTAATAACTGACTCTAGCAGTTTCCCCACTACCGATGTTTGACTAACTGGTCTGTAATTCCCCGTTTTCTCCCTTCCTCCCTTTTTAAAAAGTGGGGTTACCTTAGCTATCCTCCAATCCTCAGGAACTACTCCAGAATCTAAAGAGTTTTGAAAAATTATCACTAAGCCAACCACTATTTCTGGGGCTACTTCCTTAAGTACTCGGCCTTTAATCCATTCAATTTACCTAACACCACTTCCCAGCTAACCTGGATTTCACTCAGTTCCTCCATCTCATTTGACCCGCGATCCCCTGCTATTTCCGGCAGATTATTTATGTCTTCCTTAATGAAGACAGAACCACAAAAGTTATTCAATTGGTCTGCCATGTCCTTGTTCCCCATGATCAATTCACCATGATAGTAAATGTTGCCGTAAGAGTAGAGATTTAAAAGTGTGGAGCGATTGTAATGCGTGATTGCAGATCCACTTCTGTGACTAGTACATGCATAGTCGCCTGAGTTGGGCGTCATCTTCGTCATAGAGTGATACAGCGTGAAAACATGCCCATACCGACCAACATGTCCCACCTACACTACTCACACCTGCCTGAATTTGGCCCTTACCCCTCTTAGCCTATCCCATCCATGTAGCTGTCTAAACGTTTCTTAAAAGTTGCGACAGTGGCTGCTAAACATTGCGATAGTACCTGATATGTTAATAATGTATTTAAATGTTTGAAAAAATAACACAACAACTGTTCCATTGTAAATTAGTTTTGGTAACTAACTTGTCAGAGTGAAGAAAGGTCCTAACCCGAAACATCATCACCTATCCATGTTCTCCAGAGATACTGCCTGACCCACTGAGTTACTCCAGTAATTTGTGTCTTTTTTTGTAAACCGGCATCTATAATTCCTGCTATCCCTAGATTTCAAGTGAATTCTGTGCAAGTTTTATTTTATCAGGTTTAGGATTAAGTGTTTTTATTGTCATCTATACCGAAGTACAGTGAAAAGCTTTGTTATCCAATAAAAATCAGATATACATAATGCACTATACATAAATATAATAATGCCAAACTCAAGTACAAAATCTACAGTGAAGGGAAGGATACAGAGCGCAGAATATAGTTCTCAGCATTATAGGGTTACGGAGACAAAGTCCATTGTCCGCAATGAGGTAGAGGAGAATCGGACTATGCCCCAGCTTAAGGGAGGACCATTTACACGGGAAGAAGCAGTTCCTGAGTCTGCTGATGTGCACTTCCAAGCTTCTGTATCTTCTACCCGATTGGAACAGGGAGAAGAATGAATGACCCGGGAGGGAAAGGTTTATGATTTTATTGGCAATTCTCCAGAGGCACCATGTAGTGTAGATGGAGTAAAATGTCAAGATTCAAGAGAGTTTATTGTCATGTGGCCCAGATAGGACAATGATATTCTTGCTTTGCTTCAGCACAACAGAATATAGTAGGCATGAGTACAGAACAGATCAGTGTGTCCGTATACCATTATATAAATATATACACACATGAATAGATAAACAGATAAAGTGCAAATAAACAGGTAATGGGCTATTAATGTCCAGTGTTTTGTTTGAATTTAGTTTAATAGCCTGATGGCTGTGGGGAAGGAGCTATTCCTGAACCTGGATGTTGCAGTCTTCAGGCTCCTGAAGGTAGCGGGGAAATTAGAGTGTGGCCAGGATGGTGCGGGTCCTTGATGATGCTGCCAGCCTTTTTGAGGCAGCGACTGCGATAGATGTAGATTGTAGGTTGCAGTAAATTCTTCCTGTTGACTCCCAAATTAGTTGTGTCTATCTTTCATTTCATAGAATAGAAAAGCTAGAGCCAATAAGGTATGGGAATCTGCAGTTCCTTCTTAAACAAACTGATTTAAAGTTATTAGAATAAGTTGAAAATGTATTGACTTAATGGTTCCCAGCTGTTAGCGGGCAACTGAATCATCCTACCACAACCAGAGAGCAGTGCTGACCTGCTATCGACCTCGGACTATCCTCGATCAGACTTTGCTGGCTTTACTTGCGCGAAACGTTATTCCCTTACCATGTATCTATGACCGGTTAGCACGCAACAAAAGCTTTTCACTGTTTCTCGATACACGTGACAATAAACTAAACTAAACTAAACCACTGCTTGAAAGGTTGGAGGAAAAGGAAACCTAAAGCAATTTAAAAAGCACAGGATGCAGGCTGAATTAACCCAAGTAGCTCTTCTTTGGCTTCCAGCGGCATAATGGGCTGAAGAACCTGCTGTACTGTTAACTCCTATGATTTTATAGTCAAAGCCCAGGTCTTTTCTCTGGGTTAGCTCAAAACCCCATTACTATAACCTTTAATGTACGTAGTGCAACATGAATGGATGAGCATAAATTGATCTCATCAAATGTCAGGGGAACAATGATAAGTTTTAGATTAGATTAGATTCTTTATTTGTCATTCAGACCTTTCGGTCTGAACGAAATTCCGTTCCCCTGCAGTCATACATATAATTTTTTTTAAATGAGAGAACACACAATAAACACAAATTTAACATCCACCACAGTGAGTTCACCAAACACCTCCTCACTGTGATGGAAGGCAAAGTCTTAAAGTCTCTGTCTCTTCCCTCCTTGTTTCCCTCTGCGCCGAGGTGATCCAGGCTCATGTGTAGGAAGGAACTACAGACACTGGTTTAAACCGAAGATAGACACGGAAAGCTGGAGTAACTCAGCGGGTCAGACAGCATCTCTGGAGAAAAGGAATAGGTGATTTATTTTCGGGTTCAAACCTTTCTTTAGACTGAGAGTCAGGGAATAGGGAATCGAGATATAGACGGTGATATAGAGAGATATAGAACAAATGAATGAAAGATATGCAAAAAAGTTACCATGATAAAGGAAACAGGGAAACAGGAAAATGATAAGTTCACGACTGATCTGAAAAGCTGACCCAGAATGCAACATCTCCAAGTTTGCAGATGACACCAAGCTGGGGGGTATAGTTAGATGTGAGGAGGATGCTTGGAGGCTGCAGGGTGATTTGGATAGGCTGAGTGAATGGGCAGATGCATGGCAGATGCAGTATAATGTGGATAAATGTGAGATTATCCACTTTGGTGGCAAAAACATGAGGGTGGACTATTATCTGAATGGTGGCAGATTAGGAAAAGGGGAGATGCAACGAGACCTGGGTGTCATGGTACACCAGTCATTGAAAGTAGGCATGCAGGTGCAGCAGGCAGTGAAGAAAGCAAATGGTATGTTAGCATTCATAGCGAAAGGATTTGAGTATAGGAGCAGGGAGGTTCTACTGCAGTTGTACAGGGTTTTGGTGAGGCCACACTTGGAGTATTGCGTACAGTTTTGGTCTCCAAATCTGAGGAAAGACATCCTTGCCATAGAGGGGGTACAGAGAAGATTCACCAGACTGATTCCTGGATTGTCAGGACTTTCATATGAGGAAAGACTGGATAGACTCGGCTTGTACTCGCTGGAATTTAGAAGATTGAGGGGGGTTCTTATAGAAACTTACAAAATTCTTAAGGGGTTGGACAAGCTAGATGCTGGAAGATTGTTCCCGAAGTTGGGGGATTCCAGAACAAGGGGTCACAGTCTAAGGATAAGGGGAATTCCTTTAGGACCGAGATGAGGAAAACATTCTTTACACAGAGAGTGGTGAGTCTCTGGAATTCTCTGCCACAGAAGGTAGTTGAGGCCAGTTCATTGGCTATATTTAAGAGGGCGTTAGATGTGGCACTTGTGGCTGAAGGGATCAGGGGGTATGGAGAGAAGGCAGGTACGGGATACTGAGTTGGATGATCAGCCATGATCACATTGAATGGCGGTGCAGGCTCGAAGGGCCGAATGGCCTACTCCTGCACCTATGTTTCTATGTTTCTATGTTTCTAGAATGACATATGTGTAAAACTAAATAAACCATGTCTCAAACCACACCTTAATTGTCGCAAGTTTGCAAATTAATTTTAGCCAAATGAAACTTGAAAACAAGTCATGACGGGAATTTATAGTTCCTTAATTGACAACTTAATTGATCATTTTCTTTTAAGTGACTGGATAGTTTGGGTATTTCACTTCTTTCTAAGTGTTAACTGAGTATTATTTATGAAAATATATTATGAAAATAAACGAGAATAAACAATAGAGCCACATCAATTGGAAACGACAATGTTCTTTTCAGCTAATATTTAAAAAAAGTTAAAAATGACATGGATTTAAATAGCAATGTTCATAATCTCAATATCTCTAATTTCAAGTAATCTTAGCATTCCCTCTCTCTCCACCACTCTAGTGGTTCTGCCAGTTCCACTGATTGCATCTATATATCCCTTCGTTATCAGCTCTTCCACAACCAATAATTGACCATTATAGGCTCTAGCTTCCCTTGGTCCTTGGTGCTGGCTCTGATTTGTTCTGAACCATTTTATACTTCTAGTTTCACTTCCCCTGACTCTATCTGAAGAAGGGTTTCCACCCGAAACCTGAAATTCACCCTCCTTTTCTCCAGAGATGTTGCCTGACCCGCTGAGTTACTTCAGCATTTGGTGTCTATCTTCAGTGTAAACCAGCATCTGCAGTCCTACCTCCAAAGCAGCAACGGCATTGATTTACCCTGACAGTCTAACATTTCCGGACTGAGACAGTGCAAATGGAAGAGAGCTGCCATTGTCCCTCGGAAGGACAATCATCCCAGGTTTATCTCCACATCTCATCTACAGCACAGGTCCACATCTCAGGGCTATGGGATTACACCCTATTTAGGACACCCTCACGCTTCCTGGTAATTTGAGTAATGGTCTATTCTGAATGGGACCCATTCCTTTGTACGAAGATGAAAAGGGGGACAGTGAGACCGCTTGGGGAGTTGAGCTGTGTGATATCACAGACTTCCAGAGTATTCTTTTCTTTTCTTTTAACCCAACCTATTTATCTAAACATAGTTCAGATTTTACTTCCTTCTGATTCCACGTAGTTCCATGTTACATCCCTCAGCACAGTTTGCCAGAATTACTCCATCATTCAGTAGAAATATTTGTGCATTGGAGTCATAGAGAGATATAAATCGCGAAACCATTCAATCTGAGTTATTCTTACAAAATTGGTACATTTTTAAAATCAGGGTAACAACCAGTGTTTTATGTAGTTATTCCACTATCAGCTAGTTGACCACAATGATACATTATATAATGGCTGTGTTGTTTAAGCTTTCAAAATGTATTACGAAAGTAATAGCTCCCAAATGGAAATAATATGCTTCCAATTTCAGTCTTCTTTCCCCGACTGAAAATCTAAAGGTTGTAATTTAATTCTATCCTGTTTCAAACTGTGCAACACAAAGGACTCGAGGTCAGGCACTTCTCGAACATGTATTAATATTTATTTTCAAACGCGATCAATATTTTCAAACTTGTTCAATATTATTCTATGGTAGATTTAACCTATACGGTGTAGGATCAGCTTCCTGGGCGCTTTGAGAAATACGGATCATGCCATTACATGACAAAAGGTGATTAGAGCTAATGAAGGCTGGGTGTGCAGGAAACCGTCTCTTTGTGAGAATGATTGGGAAAGATGCCAACTGGTGGAAACAACAGTTACTGAGCTGCTGTTTTTCGAGGGTAGCAGCGATCCTCTGGGACTTTGCGGGCACTCTGTCAGCTGCATAGCTTGCTGTGCATGACATATACTATCCAGATTTTGTGAGGTGGCAGAGTTTCCTTACTGCCAAGGTGGCTTCTGATGCCCCCCCCGCCAGTAGTGCAGATTGAACAAGTTGCTTGTCGGCTCTCAGTGTAAAGCTCCTGGCTTCCGCCGTGTCTCTATCTAACCATCTGAAACCATTACAACAAAACAAAATCAGAAACACAAGGGCACAAAGTGCTGGAGTAACTCAGCGGGTCAGGCAGCATCTCTGGAGGACATGGACAGATGACGTTTCAGGGTCGGGACCCTTCTTCAGTCCGACCTGAAACGCCGCCTATCCATGTTCTCCAGAGATGCTGCCTCACCTGCTGAGTTACTCCAGCACTTTGTGTCCTTTTGTGTAAACCAGCAACGGCAGTTACTTGTTTCTAAAATCAGAAACATGATCCGCTTTTATTTTAAGTAGAAGTTGTTTTTTGCATGTTGGTCTTTTTCTACATTCAGGACATGCCTTCCATGTTGTTCATTTCTGCTAGTTTTGTGTAATGGCTTTACTTCCAATACGGAAACATTATACATTTGAATAATTTTCCCCCAATTTCAAATTGGTTCAAAATAAGGTTTTATCTTGCGTTATGTATAAATATTTAGTGGTATGATTTATGGCAGGTGAATGTGTTGTTGCATTCTCATAAAACTGTACAGCTTCAGGGGACAACTCAATCTGTTGGTAATGGAACAAATGATCTCAACATGTCTTTGTTGATTGACTCTTTCGGTACTATAACACATTTTCTGCAGTCTTGTTTGTTTCCTCTTCCAGTGATCTTAAAAGTGTCATGGGAATTAGGGCTCTGTCACACGACAGCATCTTCATCCCAGACACATCTGTGCAGCAACCTGCTCAGCCTGTTCGAGTGTTTTCACAAGAGAGTGTATCTGCGCCTATCAGAGCTTTACAGGTAATGAAGATGTCATTTCTGTGTGCTAATGTGCATTATTGTCATCTGGTTGCTAAATGCCATTTAATTTTTTTTTTTTTAAACTCTCCCAAGTGGGCGTACTCCGCGTGCCAGTACAAAGGGTGAGGATTACTACTTGTCATTAGACCGCATAAAGGTGATCGTTTCTGCACTTGCTTGTTGTCCTTGCTAATGTCTTTTTCATTAAGCGTCACAGGACAGCAATTATTTGGCTCTGTGAATTACAGTGACAGGCCATATTACGAGTGTTGCTGTCAGCGTGGTATTGTCAAAATTGAATTGAAGAGTCACACTGCAGGTAAACAGGCCCTTAGGCCCAACCTGTCCACGCTGACCAAGATGCACCCCCGAAGCGAGTCCCATTTGCCTGCATTTGGCCCGTTTCCCTCTAAATCTTCCCTTCACATGCACCTGTCCAAGTGGCTTTTAAATACGCTTATTGTACCTGCCTCAACTAGCTCATTGGTTTAGTTCAGATACAGGACAGAAACAGGGCCTTCAGCCCTCCGAGTCCACGGCCACCAGCCATTCCCTACACTAGTACACTAGCACTATCCTACACACTAGGAACAATTTATAATTTCTACTAAAGCCAAGTTAACCTCCAAACCTGTACACCTTTGGATTGTGGGAGGAAACTGGAGCTCCTGGATAAATCCATGCTGTAGATGGTTTTGCATGCAACCAATAACATAGTTACCTCAGTACCATTAACCCCGCCTAGTCAACATCAATCATAACGCCCTCCCCTTCCTGGGTACGGTTCACTAGAAGAATGTAGCCAGTACTTGAGGATGTATGTAATACCTTGTGCTATCATTAAAATGTGTTGAACACTCTTAGAGTTTGTAAATTGCTTATTTACACATGTGGTCACAGGGAGAATGTACAAACGCCATACAGACAGTACCCACAGTCAGGATCTAACCCGGGTCTCTGGCGTGGTAAGGCAGCAACTCTACCGCTGCACCACTGTGCCGCCCATATCATATGGAAACTCTATCAGTACTCTGGTAGCTCGTTCCATGCTCAGTTTGGGTAATGATGTTACCTTATTTTAGCATCCTGCATAACCAGAATTCAGCATATGCTGTATGATAGACCAGTAGTGGTGTTAGACTGGTCACCATGGGCAGTCAGTGCTGGGATAATTATGTCCATATTAATCCTCATCACGCTAGACCTATTTTCCAGTAATGTCATCCTTCTGTTCCTGCATTATGTTCAGCTCCAAAACATATACAATGTTGGAAGCATTATCAGTATTCAGCCCAGGAGAAAGAAATATAAATCCTTTGCCCTACCTACGAAGAGCAAGTTCATCGCCACAATAACATTATTTGACATTGCCTTTATTGACAATTTTTCTTTTGACATCATTCTCCAATAAGTTAACTGACAAAATGCTTGCCTCCTGACAGTTCTCCTGGGAATGTGCTATTGACAGAAGCAGGTGTTTGCTCCACCCCTGTAGATAAAGAGGCTGAGGCGTAGACCAAGATTAATTATTCAGATTGAAGTATTAATCGGGATGCAAAGAGACCTACTAAAACAGTTTAATTTATATCTAGCAGCTGGTAGAGCTGCTGCCTCTCAGCGCCAGAGACCCGGGTTCGATCCTGACCTCGGGTGCTGTCTGCGTGCAGTTTGCACGTACTCCCTGTGACCGCGTGGGTTTCCTCCAGATGCTCCTATTTCCTCCCACATCCCCAAATTGTGCAGGTCTGTAGATTAATTGGCCGCTTGTAAATTGTCCCAGTGTGCAGGGAGCGGGTGCGAAAGTGGGATAGCATAGAACATAGTTTTGCACTGGTGACCAATGGTTGGCGTGGACTCGGTGGGCCGAAGGTCCTGTTTCCATGCTGCGTCTTTCACTCATTTAAAAAAATATGTTGTCGTTTTAATGAATCACTTGAAGCGTTTTCACAGTTTGAAAATGACCACAATAAAGGCCAGTGGCTTTTGTACGTTTAATTTAGTTTAGAGAGAGAGCGTGGAGACAGGCACTTTGACCCACCAAGTCCGTGCTGACCTGCCTTTCCCACACACTAACACTATCCTACACATGAGGGACTATTTACAATTTTACCAAGCCAATTAGCCTACAAACTTCTACGTCTTTGGAGTGTGGGAGGAAACCTGAGCTCCCGGTGAAAATACCACACAGGTCACAGGGAGAACGTACAGGCTCCGTACAGACAGCGCCCATCATCAGGATCCAATCCGGATTTCTGGCGCTGTAAGGCAGCAACTCTACCGCTGCACCACCATGCCCTCATTGTTAGCTCTCACAACGTTAGTAACACCCCTGCCTCTGAGTCGGGAGGTGTTGTGCCTCAGCCCCAATCCGTAGACTCGAAAAAAACATTTAGGATGATGCTCCAGGGCAACATTGAATGATTGCTGCACTGTTAACAGTGTCACCTCTCTGATTAAACATCATATTCAACCCACTTTATGGCCCATAAGGCAAATACAAATAATTTCACACAAATGTTTTGAAGAAATGTATTTTTTCAAAATGGTAGATCATCCAATCTACGTCACATTGTCAAAAATGTAATTAGGGACAAAGAAAAAAAAACGTGACGTTTCAGGACGGGACATTTCTTCCAACCCGAAACATCACCTATCCATGTTCTCCCGTCTGTATAGAGTTTGTACGTTCTCCCAGTGACCCTGTGGGTTTTCTCCAGGTGCTCCGGTTTCTTCCCACACTCCAACGATGTACAGGTTTGCTGATTAATTGGCTTTGGTAAACTTGTAAATTGTCCCTAGTGTGTAGGATAGTGTTAGTGTATGGGGTGATATCTGGTCAGCACGGACTCGGTGGGCCGAAGCGCCTGTTTCCTCGCTGTAGCTCTCTAAAGTCTAAAAGTCTATTGTGACTTTTGTGTTCGGAGTTAACCACAGATTTGTCTTTTACTCGAGAACACAGAAATGGTGGTGAGACCATAGTGTCCCTCTTGTATCAAGAGCATTCTGGATCCATTGTACACAGCTATCTCTAATATATAGTGGTATGCCAAATGTTTTTCATTTTCACTGGACTAAAATCCTGTTATTAATAATTCAACAAACAGAAATCTGGCAGAGCTGGATATATATCACTAAAACCAGACCGAAATATACCTAGTTCAGGATGATCAATGTTATCCCATTCAGTGCCTTTCCCATTGTTTAAAAGTACACAACCACACATTTACACGGGCCAAAGTGACTGCACATAGCTTTGTGTAAACCCCCACATGGAAATCTCAATATCTGAAGGAAAATTGAATGTGCTTCCGTGTTGACAGAGCACTTGAACACTGCAGTCGATAAATGCCCTGGAGGGTTATTAGTGTAGGAGGCTCAGAAACAGGCTCTCAGCAGCTATTGCAGGCGAGTACACTGAATCATCTTCTGAGACCAGCTCACTGTACAGTATGAGATAACAACGAACTGCAGATGCTGGTTTATACCAAAGATCGAAACAAAGTGGTGGAGTAATTCAGTGGTTCAAGCAGCATCTCTGGAGAACATGGATAGGTGATGTTTCTGGTTTGAAGAAAGGTCCCGTCCTGAAACGTCATGGAATTTTTTTTTCTTTGTCCCTAATTACATTTTTGACAATATTACGCAGATTAGATTACCTACCATTTTGTAAAAACGCATCACTGGAAAATGGGGAGGCAGCATTTCGGGTCGAAACTGAAGATGGGTTCTGAGCCGAAACATCGCCTATCCATTTTCTCCAGGGAAGCTGCCTGACTTACTGAGTTACTCTAGCATTTTGTGTCTATTACTGTACATTATGTTAGTTCCCAAACTTTATTTGGCTCTGATCTGCTAATGATTCACTGTGTGTCCAGTTATCATCTCATCGAAACATAGAAAATAGGTGCAGGAGTTGGCCATTCGGCCCTTCGAGCCTGCACCGCCATTCAATATGATCATGGCTTATCACCACTTCTTCCTGGCTTTCCTCCATTTTGTCCACTGCCCCACTTTACTCTGTTCCTATCTCAAGACAATAGTACGATCATTCACATGCGTTTTTAATATCTTTCCAAGGTGCACAGTTTGGACTATCTTTTGCACCAATCTGATGTTGTTCCTGGCCTACCTTTTGAACCCCATGGTCTTTAGTAAACTGTGGATGCAACTCTTGGTTAGGGGTTTACAGACTAACAGGAAGGAGCTACTGAAATAGGTTCAATGTCTTTCATTTTTCTGAACAGATAACTTTGATATCTAAATATCTTAACCTTTTAATATCGATAATTGGGTAGATAACCAAGGTTACATAATTTACGGTCCCATAGACAATAGGCAGGAGTAGGCCATTCGGCCCTTCGAGCCAGCACCGCCATTCAATGTGATCATGGCTGATCATCCCCAATCAGTACCCCGTTCCTGCCTTCTCCCCATATCCCCTGATTCCGCTATCTTCAAGAGCCCTATCTAGCTCTTGTTCTTGGTTCTTGGTTACTTGGTCCTCCAAATTATTCCAACTGGAATTTAAACTGGAGGTGGTGAAGGGAGGGGTTTAGCCAGAGAGGGTTATTGGGAAGAAAGTGCCACTTTCAATTTAGTTGCATCTGGCTGGGCAACCGTGGCTTGGTGGAGATTATTCCATGCTTTAATAGTGCGTGGAAAGAACGAATTGCTGTACGCATCTGTCTTTGAGGCTGGGACCACAAATTGGATCGAATGCCCTCATCTGCTCCTAATTGGTTTGGGGTTGGTGTAGGTCTTGCGATCTATGTCTAGCTGACCATTTAACATTTTGTAAAAACGGGTCTCTTGAAAGCATCCAGAGAACCTGCCTCCACCGCACTTTGAGGCAGAGAATTCCACAGACTCACCACTCCCTGTGAGAAAAAGTGTTTCCTCGTCTCCGTTCTAAATGGCTTACTCCTTATTCTTAAAGAACTCGCACAGTGCACCCAAGTATCCTGTTTTGCAAAAACAAAATGTAATTTGTGCATTGTCATTGAGAACAGCATGGGCAATAAGCTAAGGGCATCAAGTGGTCTGCAAGCTTGGCTGCTGCAGTGAGGTTAAAGTTATTTCTAATCAATCTTCATACCTGCCTTGCAGCCATTTGTGCGATTGTTTATGCTTGATCAAATCTCCCCACTTGCTCAAACCCAGGTACGGTAACGAGAGAGAACTATCAAACCACGCTATTAAATTCCTTTCCCTCACATCCATGAACATTTCTTTATGGTCAATCTGCTCTGACTCTGACCGTGCTGTTGATCCACAAACTGATCGTAACTATGGCACAGGCGCCCATGGAAACTATTTACTGTGAGCAGTTTTTGCTTAATGTACAACCGGCTGAAGCCAATTAAAGAACCATTTAAGAATGGTGAAGTCGTAGCATTAGGTTGGACTGTATCCTTGGAGATCGTAACATGTATAACTCAACTGTACTTTGTTCTTAATGTTTGTTGCAGTTAAAAGTACAGCAAAATATTAAACTGGGACCACCTCCGATGTCAATACAAGCAAAGAAGATGGAAGATACCGGTGCTAGTTCTGAAGATGATGGATTGCCCAGAAGTCCACCAGAAAGCTCCCCCATCCACGAAGCTTTAGCACGTAGCCAGTTAGCCAAGGTACAGGGCTCTCAGAGTCGAATCATATCAATTGCAATGGTCAGTGATGTAACCAGCTATTACAATAATCAGTCACGTACAGCATTGATCCGGCGCTCCCAGTGCAAAATAAAGCTTCCAAGGAACTCATCTCTGAAAATCAGGCTTGTATCCCTACTCTGATTCCAGCCATGGAATCACCCTTCATTTTACAATGTTTAACCAAGAGAGGTTGGAAGTGCCTCCCAGGGAGGAGTTTGGCGAACGTTTCCATTCTCGGCGCTGTGTAAAATAAGTGATTTCAGGTCAGCGGCCCATTGCCCGATACTTTACATTGTTAGCTCAAGTGGGTGTAGAAAGGAACTGTGCAGATGCGGGGTTTGTACCCAAGGTAGACACAAAGTGCTAGCGTAACTCAGCGGGCCAGGCTCCACTTCTGGAGAAAAAGGATGGGTGAGATCCGAAACGTTGCCCATCCTTTTTCTCCAGAGATGCTGCCTGACCCACTGTATTACTCCAGCACTTTATGTCTAACTCAAATCAGTAACTGGTCACTGATAAGTTAATACATATCATTCCATTATCCAAATCAGGATTATCCCAAGCCTTAAGGAATGGAAGGGGAGTACGAGTGTGTTGGTCCACAAAGATGGCAACCAGGCAACTGATGCATGCCAGATACTGGCCCAACACTTTGAAAGGTGCCTGACAATGCAGAATCTGGAATAGAAAAGGAACAGACTCAACTAGTCTGTGACTCAGAGAACAGGCATTATTTGGCAAAGAACCTTTGACAGGAGCAGAAGAACTCTGTTTACATTTCCTCATCAAATATCAATGACTCTGCCATATTTCTGGCATTTTAGACTTTTGGGAAGAGGTACTGCACATCACGTGTTAGATATGTTCATAAAGCTCTCTGTTTTGTACATGGGAAATGACATGTAAATGTAGAGTAGTTGGGCTCCTGTTGAAGGGCATTGCTTAGCCTTTATGTTGAGCAACTATTGGCCTCCTTATTTCAGGAAGGAGGCCTATGCATTGGAAGCAGTTCAGATACTTTCTAGACTGATAACTGGATGGGTGGTTGCCTTATGAGGAAACATGAGACAGGTTAGACTTGTACTTGCTGGATTTGGGAAGAGTGAGAGGAGGACTTAATTGTAACATGCACGGTCTTGTAACATCTTGACAGTGTTGAGGTGGAGTGGACGTTTTATCTTGTGAGAAAAACTAGAACAAATGGTTGTTGTTTCGAAGAGCCTAAGACAAGCCATTTCTTTTTATTCTGAAATTCTGTTCCTTAAAAGGCATGAGAAGCAGAGTTTTGATTATTTTTTAAGACCGAGCTTTCAATACTTGGAGGGTGAAAGGTTACCAGGAATGTGAAGTTTGATATTACTGTTAAGTCAACGATTATGTTATTGAACAACAAAGCATGAGGGGCTGAGTGACCTTTTCCTGCTCATTTTTGTGACTGTATGTTTGTATATTTTCATGCTACAAAATATTCTAGCGTTCAAATTCCAAACCAACCAGCAGGTCATGTGTTTCTCTGTCCCATCTTTTATTTAATTCCATTTCATTTTCAACTGACATTTCTATTTCCATCCCCCCCCCCCCCCAAAAAAGAAAAATTGTCTTAGTACTTGTTGACATACTTATTTAGTGTTATCAGTTACTTTCCAATGTCCTGTAAAACCCAACCTTTCTTGGCCATTGAGTGGCAATATTGTTGCAATAATTTGCATGCATTAGCAAGTTACACGCATATGATACATGCGACCAGCTCTGACTGTGTATTTTGGGAAATTCAAGATAAACTTTCATCACTGAATACCATGAAATAGGAATACACACTGTAGCTCAACAAAAAAAAAATCTACATTTAAATCCTCTCCTGCATTAGTATTCAACATTAGTTTGGTCTAGTTTAGAGACAGCAAGGAAACAGGCCCTTCGGCCCACCGTGTCTGCGCCGACCAGCGATCCCCGTACACGAGCACTATCCTACACACTAGGTTCAATTTACAGAAACCAATTAATCTACAAGCCTGTACATCTTTGGAATGTGGGAAGATACCGGGGAACCAGTAGAAAATGCACACAGTCACGGGGAGAACGTATAAACTCTGTGCAGACTAGCACCCGTATTCAGGACCGAACCCAGGCCCCTGACACTGTAAGGCAGCAACTCTACCGCTGCACCACCATGCTGTCCTAGTATGCCAGATTCTCGTAAATATTTTGCACATAATATATAAGAGAATATGTTACCATAGCCACCATTTAGTCAATAATTCAATAACACAGACATAATAAAGTTCTGCTCCTTCATCCCATTTTGTCACTAATGGCAATGCTCTTACATGTCTGCAGCTGGTCCCAAGCCTGACATTTGCATCAGGTGCCATTTTAATTGACTATTCCTGCTTCCTTAACAGCTGAACCAAATAACCCCCTCATCAAAGAACATGGTGCAAGCACTTCATATTAAACAAACAGAACTCTGCCTTTGTGGGTTTCTAAGTAGTTTGCCTTGGAGACCTAAATGATGATAGAATTTCACACGTAAAAAAAAATTATAAAGTGTTAAATGAAAATATCTGCAGCACTGCGATAAATGTCAGAATTTAGAAGCTAACTTAACGCATAGTTTTGTAACATGCATACAACGTAATAGTTATTGGGCTGATATTTTTAGAATCATTTCTGAAGTTCTTAAAACTAAATTGGACCCCGATATAAAGCTAATAATATTAGGAGTTCCTGATTCAAGCTTAATATTAACAGTAACTCAAAGAAATTTTCTTGAATACTGTTTGATAATTGGAAAAAATTAATATTAAAATTCTGGAAGGGAACATTATCCCCCACAATCAAAATGTGGACAGTGGAAATGTCGGAGACGTTGGATTTGGAGAGAATTAGGTTTGTCCTAATGGACAAATACGAACTTTTTAAACAAATATGGTCTCCATTCATTGATTATTTAAAGGGGTAGCTGAGCTCAGCATTGTAACTCAATAAGTACCCTGGTGTAGGATTAGATGAAAAGATGTATTCTGGGATTTGTATACACTTATAGATATTGTTATGTGAAATTGCTCCATTCATTGTTAAGATGTATTCCTTATTTTTTTATTATATAATAATTGTTTTTTTTAATTTATTATTTGTTTATTTTTATAATTTAAAAAAATATATATTTTTTTATTCTTTTTAATTTTAATTTTAATTTTTTTAATATAATCATTATTATTTAATCACCATCTCTTGATTATTGATCTATTTTACTTTTTTACCACTCCTTTACTTTCCAAAAAAAAACAGAAGCATACATAGAGTATTCCGTAACATCTGTACAATTTTTGTGACAAGTCTAATTTGTATTTGAAGAACTGTTATACCTTAGACAATATGCATTGCTTCTAATAAAAATATTTTTTAAAAAAAGAAAATATCTGCAGCATCTTCTGCAAGGATTGTACAAGGAGAACCACTTTGGTTCAATTCCTGTACCATGTAAATTATTGCATTTGGACAGAAATTAATGGAATTCCACACAATGCTACAAGCCTTTCTAGTGCTGCAGAAGCAATGAAAGTAAAGGTCTATTCCAATTTCCATTCCGAATGTAACCTGCTAATGTATTTCAAAATGATTTACATTTTTGCAATGCATTTTTGAAAAAAGCAGCGAAAAGATTATTTTTACTATTTGCATGAAAACAAAGCAGCATTATTAGTAAAATAAAATTGTATAAGCTTTATCTTTATAGATTTGCTACACTCTACGAATGTGGTTTAAAGATGTCTGACTGCATGATTTAACGAGGGCAAAAAGATAATTGTTCCCTATAAGCGAGATGTTAATACAGTACACGTTCTTCACATGTTAAATTTTCATCGTTAACAAAGCACAATGCGCTCGGCCATTTCCCACTTACCAAATCACTTTGTGGAACAATTAGAAATAGTTTGAGCCACTCTATGCCTTCCATGTTCTACGTTCTTGTCCAACACCCGGGCGATTTAGATCGTACATGGTGTACTTGCATAAGTGACTTTAAATCTAAAGACAGAAATGTGAGAGCACAGAAGACTGCTATGGCCATGATTGATGTTACACTACACCGATCTATTGTGCCAACTGATGCCAACTTCAGCTAGAAACTGTGTAGGAAAGAACTGCAGATGCTGGTTTAAATCGAAGATGGACACAAAATGCTGGAGTAACTCACCGGGAAAGGCAGCATCTCTGGAGGGGATGAATGGGTGGCGTTTCGGGTTGACTCTGAAGAAGGGTCTCAACCCAGAACATCACCCATTCCTTCTCACCAGAGATGCTGTCTGACCCGCTGAGTTACTGCAGCATTTTGTGTCTATCAACTAGAAACTGGTCCAACTGTCACTTGAAATATTGCATCAACTTATCATTGCATAAGGGTCCAACCTGTTCCATTGACCCACTGTTCTTTTGGTAAAGCAGGATCTCCTGATATCTTAATGTTCTGATCTCACAGTTTGTGATTGTGATCCCAGGTCACCCTAACAAACTGTCCAAAAAGCCCAATGTCTTCTCTTCCATCATTGTTTACCATCTTGATCTATACTGCTTCCAAAGCTGTGTATCGCTAACATTTGAAAACACAGCTTGTCTTGGCCATCTTGGTTTGATTGTAGGATTGAAAGATACAGGTAGAAACAGGCCCATAGACCCCACTGCCCACCTATCACCTGCCCACACTATTTTCATGTTACCCCATTTTGCATCCACTCACTCACTATGAGGAAGGGTTAGTTAGCAGTCTTGTTGTGCGAGGCCCCTTGGGCAAGAGTGACCATAATATGGTTGAGTTCTTCATTAGGATGGAGAGTGAAACAAACACGGGTTCTGAACTTAAAGAAAGGTAACTTTGAGGGTATGAGACGTGAATTGGCCAAGATAGACTGGCAAGTGATTCTTAAAGGGTTGACGGTGGATATACAATGCAAGGCATTTAAAGACTGCATGGATGAACTACAACAATTGTTCATCCCAGTTTGGCAAAAGAATAAATCAGAGAAGGGAGTACATCCGTGGATAACAAGGGAAATCAGGGATAGTATCAAAACTAAAGATGAAGCATACAAATTAGCCAGAAAAAGCAGCCTACCAGAGGACTGGGAGAAATTCAGAGTCCAGCAGAGGAGGACAAAGTGGTTAATTAGGAAAGGGAAAATAGATTATGAAAGAAAACTGGCAGGGAACATAAAAATGAACTGCAAACGTTTTTATAGATATGTGAAGAGAAAAAGGTTAGTTAAAACAAATGTAGGTCCCTTGCAATCAGAACCTGGTGAATTGATCATGGGGAACAAGGACATGGCAGACCAATTGAATAACTACTTTTGTTCTGTCTTCACCAAGGAAAATCTGCCGGAAATAGCAGGGAACCAGGGGTCAAATGAGATGGAGGAACTGAGTGAAATCCAGGTCAGCCGGGAAGTGGTGTTAGGTAAATTGAATGGATTAAAGGCCAATAAATCCTCAGGGACAGATAGGCTGCATCCCAGAGTACTTAAGGAAGTAGCCCCAGAAATAGTGGATGCATTAGTGATAATTTTTCAAAACTCCTTAGATTCTGGAGTAGTTCCTGAGGATTGGAGGATAGCTAATGTAACCCCACTTTTTAAAAAGGGAGGGAGAGAGAAAGCGGGGAATTACAGACCAGTTAGTCTAACATCGGTAGTGGGGGAAATGCTAGTCAGTTATTAAAGATGGGATAGCAGCACATTTGGAAAGTGGTGAAATCATTGGACAAAGTCAGCATGGATTTATGAAAGGTAAATCATGTCTGACAAATCTTATAGAATTTTTCGAGGATGTAACGAGTAGAGTGGATAGGGGAGAACCTGTGGGTGTGTTGTATCTGGACTTTCAGAAGGCTTTCGACAAGGTCCCACATAAGAGATTAGCATTCAAACTTAAAGCACATGGTATTGGGGGTTCAGTGTTGATGTGGATAGAGAACGGGCTGGCAGACAGGAAGCAAAGAGTAGGAGAAAATAGGTCATTTTCAGAATGACAGGCAGTGACTAGTGGGGTACCGCAAGGCTCAGTGCTGGGACCCCAGCTATTTACAATATATATTAATGATCTGGATGAGGGAATTGAATGCAACATTTCCAAGTTTGCGGATGACACGAAGCTGGGGGGCATGAGGAGGATGCTAGGAGGCTGCAAGGTGGCTTGGATAGGTTGGGGGAGTGGGCAAATGCATGGCAGATGCAGTATAATGTGGATAAATGTGAGGTTATCCACTTTGGCGGCAAAAACAGGAGGGTAGACTATTATCTGAACGGTGGCCGATTAGGAAAGGGGGAAATGCAACGAGACCTGGGTGTCATGGTACACCAGTCATTGAAAGTAGGCATGCAGGTGCAGCAGGCTGTGAAGAAAGCGAATGGTATGTTGGCATTCATAGCAAAAGGATTTGAGTACAAGAGCAGGGAAGTTCTACTGCAGTTGTACAGGGTCTTGGTGAGGCCACACCTGGAGTATTGCATACAGTTTTGGTCTCCTAATCTGAGGAAAGACATTCTTGCCTTAGAGGGAGTACAGAGAAGGTTCACCAGACGGATTCCTGGGATGGCAGGACTTCCATATGAAGAAAGACTGGATAGACTCGGCTTGTACTCGCTGGAATTTAGGAGATTGAGGAGGGATCTTATAGAGACTTACAAAATTCTTAAGGTGTTGGACAGGCTAGATGCAGGAAGATTTTTCTCGATGCTGAGGAACTCCAGAACAAAGGGTCACAGTTTAAGGATAAGGGGGAAGTCTTTTAGGACCGAGATGAGAAGATCATTTTTCACACAGAGAGTGGTGAGTCTGTGGAATTCTCTGCCACAGAAGGTAGTTGAGGCCAGTTCATTGGCTATATTTAAGAGGGAGTTAGATGGCCCTTGCGGCTAAAGGGATCAGGGGCTATGGAGAGAAGGCAGGTACAGGATACTGATTTGGATGATCAGCCGTGATCATATTGAGTGGCGGTGCAGGCTCGAAGGGCCTGAATGGCCTACTCCTGCACCCATTTTCTATGATTCTATGATTCTATACATTAAGGGCAGTCTACAGAGGACAATTAACCTAAAAAACCCGCATGTATTTGGGATGTGAGGGGAGATCGGAGCACCCCGCAGAAACCCATGTGCTCACAGGGAGAACCTGCAAACTCCACACAGAATTGAACCAAGGTCTCTGGCGCTGTGAGGCAGCGGCTCTACCAGCAAAACCGCAATCAGTCATTAAAATAACCTAATTGTGTTCAACTTTTTTAATTTTTTTGTTTCTTAAAAGGAAAATCAGTTTTAAACTAAGTTCAAAACTAATTAATTCTGAATTAATTTCCATCCCGTAATCTCTTTCAGTTAGATCCTTGTTATTAAAAGCAGGAGGAGCTTAGTTTTATTCTGTAACATTATGTCCATTTTAATTTGCCATTTTTGACTGAACCTTTTCCTAATTCCATTCCACAGTACTCTGACCATTACAAGAATCATAGCTCTTTGACTTTAGGTGGGACAGGCAGCGAAGAAGAAGAGCAGGTAATAATTCACATAACTCCCAAATTTGGAAGTTCCGTCAAAAAGAAATAATTAGCAGCAAGCATACCTCTCAAATATCCCACTCGAATCAGACGTCCCAAGTAGTTTGCTCCTGAAGGTAGTATGGACTGACTACTCATAAGCAGTTAAAATTAGCACCCTGAATAGCTTGGACTACAGATTGTCCATCTCACACCTTGATTTAAATTGCATCCTTACAGTACATTGCAGCTTGCTGGTTGAGAGGTATGGTTGTGAGAATTCACTTAGATTACAGTACAAGGTAAATTCCAGCATCAACAATGCATTACGTTCTGGCATGTTAGCTTATTAATAATCTGCTGGAGAGTAGAAATTGAGAAGTATGTTCGGAGATTGTTCTGAACTTAAACTTTGTTACACTTAAAGCTTATCAGTTTTTTTTAACCATTGTCATTTCTTCCTGAAATTATTATTGGCAAATTCTGAGAATGTTATCTTTGTTCAGATACTTGAACTTTTTAATGTTCTTAAGGGTAAGTTAATTTTTTTTTTTGTCATTGGTGCCAGACAAATTTCTCCACAGTTTGCCTATGATTTCTGCAAACTCTTTTCCGCAATTATCTCTTCATTGTTTAGTTTTAAAGATACAGCATGGAAACAGGCCCTTCAGCCCACTGTGTCCACACTGACCAAGTGTTCACAGATGTTCTATGTTATCTCACTTTCTCCTCCATACAACATTAGGAGCAATTTACAGAGGCCAATTAACCTACAAACACGCATATCTTTGGGATGTGGAAGGAAACCGGAGCCCCGGAGGAATTCCACACAGTCACAGGGAGAACGGGCAAATTCTGCACAGACAGCAGCAGAGGGCAGGATCGAACCTGGATCTCTGGTGCTGTAAGACAGCAGCTCCACCAGTTGTGTCATTGTGCCTCTGTATCCTCCTGTTTCAACTATTGGTCCACAATCTCCAAGGCAAGGCAGCAGGGTGGGGCATGGAATACACCTTTCATCACAATTGCTAAATGTGTATGTGAGTGAACACGCTCTCCCACACGTTTCGGCCCATTGACAATGTTGGAACCAAATGTACAGAGATGCATAAATACATGCACACCAATTCTCTCCACCAATATCAATAGGGGCTGGTTATATTTTTGTATGAACTTCATTCTACCATTCTTAATCCTGATGATATTCTTTTAATTTTTTTTATTAGAGTCATAGAGTGACACAGTGTAGAAACAGGGCCTTCGGCCCAACTTGCCCACACCAGCTGACATGTCCCAGCTAAACTAGTCCCACCTGCCCGCATTTAGTCCATATCCCTCCAAACCTGTCCTATCCAAGTAATCCGCAATTTTATTGTTGATAAGACCTATTGTCTATTGTCTATTGTCCAAATGCCATTAATGGTTAGGTTAATCTGCGGAATTCTCTGCCACAGAAGGCAGTGGAGCCCAATTCACTGGATGTATTTAAGAGAGAGTCAGCTCTTAGGGCTAATGGAATCAAGGGATATGGGGAAAAAGCAGGAACGGGGTACTGATTTTGGATGATCAGCCATGATCATATTGAATGGCGGTGCTGGCTTGAAGGGCCGAATGGCCTACTCCTGTACCTATTTTCTATGTTTCTATGATTTAGAAAGGGCCTTGCTGTTGGGGGCCAGGTGTGTGGCTCAGAGTTGGCATCAATAAGTAAACTAGAATGTATTCTTTGTGGATTCGATGTAGCAAAATTCCAGTTGTCGTCAAGAACAGATTCCCACAGCCGGCACATCCCAAATGTTTGTACATTGGCCATTTGTAAACTGGGGACAACTTGTATTCATTACTCTGTGAGTTAAAAAAAAATAACTGAACGGCCGACCCTTTATTTCATGATTTAGTTTAGCGTTTAGAGATACAGTGTGGAAACGGGCCCTTTGGCCCACTGAGTCCGTGCCATCATGTGATCACCCGTACATGAATTCTATCCTACATCAGGAACAACTTTCAGAAGCCAATTAATGCGGGTGAAAACCAGAGCACCCAGAAAAAACTTATGCAGGTCATGGGGAGAACGTACAAACTCCGTACAGACAGCACCCCTAGTCGGGATTGAACCCGTGTCCCTGGCATTGTAATGCAGCAACACAACCTCGGCGCCACTGTGCTGCCCATTGCACTTCCCATAATTCAGAAGCTAGTCATCCAACAACATAACACATGTTTGTAAAGTTCCAAGCAGATTGAGTGCAGCCATTCTCAAGCTTTCTCCTGCTTTCCACCTGCTTTCTCAAGAATCAAGAGTGTTTTATTGTCTCATGTCCCAGATAGAACAATGAAATGATTGCTTCATGAGAATAGATGTAAGAATGTATAATTATGCATGGCAGTCCCTGGTGGGATGGCTTTTTAAGACCTTTCGCAAGATTTTCAGATTGTTTGCAAATCATTAATAGCCCAGATAATAGACTGCTATGAATGTGTTTGTTTAATTATTTTCCGCTTCAGTGGATCACATTACGTGTTTGAACACAACTTGAGGTTGTTATCAGCACCTTTTCATTGAGATCCTTTTGCTTTCTTGCCTTTTGTCCTATTCATTCAGAGAGCCAACACCCTCACACCAGTGTACGTGTTCAGCCTTTGAATGTAGAATTGAATTAGCCCTTGAAGTGTTAGTCAGGGCGGCACGGTGGTGCAGCGGTAGCGTTGGTTCCTTGCAGGTTCAATCCAGACTACGGGTGCTATCTGTTCAGAGTTTGTACATTTTCCCCATGACCGCATGTGTTTTCTCCGAGATCTTCGGTTTCCTCCCACACTCCAAAGACGTACAGGTTTGTAGGTTAATTGGCTTGGTATAAATGTAAAAATTGTCCTCAGTGCGTGTCGGATAGTGTTAATGTGCAGGGATCACTGGTCAGTGAGGCCTCGGCAGGTTGAAGGGCCTGTTTCCGCGCTGTATCTCTAAACTTCCTGACCGGCAAATTGACATGGTAGCCACCCAGAATCCCTGAGTGGATTATACTTTTGCATATCCATAGATCAGATTGACTAATTTAATCAGAATTTAATGGACATAAAAAGAGCTTCTAATACATTCAGTCTGTCCCATGCAACCAATTACAAGGCCTTTGCACATGCACAACGTGCGGCATGGTGGCACAGCGGTAGAGTTGCCAGAGATCTGTGTTTGATCCTGATTATGGGTGCTCACTGCTGTCTGAATGGAGTTTGTGCGTTCCCTCCGTAACCTCGTGGGTTTTCTCCGGGGTATGCTGGTTTCCTCCAACACTGTACAGAATATTTGTGTTAAATTCTTCTTTGATGTGGTGTCTAAAGGGCCTGTCCCACCAGCAAGCAACTCTATGCGATGAGCGCGACCTAACGTGGTCGCTTAAGCCGTCTGGCGTCGCTGGCCGGTCCCACTTCGATCGCCGGAGCCATGCGGAGTTGTGTAGGTGCCTCCGTGACCCTCTCTGTGTGTGCCCCCATGGCCCTCTCTGTGTGTGCCTCTGTGCCCCTCTCTGTGTGCCCCTCTCTGTCCTGGCGAACTTACCTTTAAGACTTCGCTCCAAGTTCGCCTCACTTTGCGCCGCGTTGCGCCACTCACCCGACCTCCGCGCGGCCCTCCTTGCTGCCGGTTTGGTTCCGCTTGCCGCATGCAGGTGGGAACGGCCCTGTACAGGGATCACCCAACCTCCGCGCGGACCCTGCTTCTAGTTTGATCGCGCTCACCGCATGGAGTCCGATGCTGGTAGGACAGGCCCTTTACTTTTATTGGTGTGCTGCAAATGGCAACTCAAATTTAACTACACCAGAAATGGTGTCTGTGACAATAAATGTCCTTTGACTTTGTCCTTTGTCTTTGCATCTAGGTTATTTGGCTTTGGTAAAAATTGTAAATTGTCCCTAGTTTGTAGAATAGTGCTGGTGTACGAGGATCGTTGGTCGGTGCTGACTCAGTGGGCCAACAGTTGCCTACCCATGCTGTATCTCTAAACTCTAAATACACTATTCCTACTTTGCCCCCTGCCATAGAAGCAATGTACACTCCTGGAAGAGATGTCCAGATTCCAAATCCAGGCCAAATTAGAGGGAAAAATGAAGTGAATAGAACAAATAGACTCTGCTGTAACTGGCAGTTAAAGGCTGTGTTGCTCTGGTAGTTACTAGTCCACAACTAGTTCCCATAGAACTAAAACCAGAAAATGTTGAAGACACAGACATAAAGGATTGCAGATGTTGGAATCTTGACCAAAGCACACAGTACTGGAGGAACTCAGTGGGTCAAGCAGCATCTGTGGAGGGAATAGTTAGATGATGTTCCAGCTGTAGGAGAAAGCTGGAAAGGAGAGATGTGAGCAAGACAAAGACTGGAAAGTGATAGGTGGACACATGTACCAAGGCACAAAGTTCTGGCGTAACTCAGCAGGACAAGCAGCATCTCTGGAGGGAGAACATGGATAGGTGACGTTATGGGCCCAAACCCTTCTTCAGACCTTTTTTTTGGGGGGGCGGGGGAGTAGGGACAGGACAAAGCCCAGCAGGTAACAAGTGAGGGGAGGTTTCAATAGGCAGAGGATGGGGAAAGGTCAGAGGTGAAAAGACAAAAAGTGTGAGACAAAAGGATTGAGGAGTTGTGAATAATGAGGAAAGTAAGCTGAAGGGGAGGTGGAGGAAAGAAATATAAAAGATCAAAGTGCTGGAGTAACTCATAGTCAGACAGCATGTTCTCTCAGTAGAACATGGATAGGTGCCATTTTGGGTCAGGACCTGATGTGTTTTGGGATTATTCAGAGGTTAGGCAGCATCCATAGTGAGAGAAACAATGCCTGTACTTCAGGCTAGCCACCTTCCATTATAACAGACAAATGTTTTCTTCTAGCCTTTTTACATATAAAAACAAACAATTCCAGCATCTGCAATATTTTTGGTATCATAAATTATAGGAGCAGAATTAAACCATTTGACCAATCAAGTCTACTCTGCCATTCATTCACGGCTGATCTATTTCCCTCTCAACCCCATTCTCCTACCTTTCCCCCATTGACCCAGACACCCGTACTAATCATGAGCCTGTCAATCTCCACCTTAAAAATACCTAATGTCTTGGCCTCCACAGCCCGTCTGTGACAATGAATTCCACAGAAAGGAACGTCCTTTTATTCTGAGGCTATGGCCTCTGGTCCTAGACTCTCCCACTAGTGGGAACATCCTCTCCACATTCACTCTGTCCAGGCCTCTTCCTATTTGGTAAGTTTCAGTGAAGTCGTCCCGCATCATTCTAAACTCCAGCGAGTACAGGGCCAGTGCCGTCAAATACTCATATCATGTTGACCCAATCATTCCTGGTACCATTATGATAGCTTTTCGATTGTTATAGACCTGAACATTGCCTGGTCAAACCTATTAGTGCTGCCATGCTTCATATTGAACTGCGTTCTAAGTTCTATGCTTGTGTACTTTCATAGCTTGTGAGTCTGGGCATTGTGTTTATATTTAAAGCAAGCTTTGACTAAAGTTCATAGAAACCAGGAGCAACTGTGTGACCCAAGTTTGTCATCACGTTACACTTATTGTGGTGGCTAACTTACATTAGGTAGGTATGTTACAAAAGTTACCTTCAGCGGCGCTGCAGTTCTGTCACTGGCTGTGTGCGCGACTTTGGCGCCTTTGAGAGGGGGGCGGGTTTAAAATGCGATTTTTCTTCAGACTATTCAAATCAATTTTGAACGGGGTTTTTAGTTGCTGAAGAAAAATCGCTTAGACTGCCGTTTTATTAAGTTTATTAAAATTAGCGCTGGAAAAATTAAAAGCAGGAGTAAAATTAAAATCATCTTCTAATGCCGTCAATGCCGACATCGGGACGGATCTCACTTAGGGGACAAGGGAAGGTACACCCTTTATTTTTTCATATAAACTTGCTTCTTAGGATGCCTTTAATCAAAATTTCACATTGCGAAAAGGTGACTTAGGACCCATACGAACCGGCAGTATTTTCCCTGCCGATATGGGGTTTAAATTCACTGCAACCGCAACGTTCCAAACGATTGCGTTCCACAAAAACCCACTCGCAAGGTGATTTAAATGGCCATTAATTTACGGGAATTAAACACTAATTTCCTTCCATTTGGCCTATAAATTCATGACAATGAGATTTACAAATCATGTTATATTGTGAATTCTTGTGTGAATGTTATTTGGACATTTAGGCTTTTTAAAAATGTTAACCTTTTCTTAAGAAATGGATAGATGTTTAGATCTAGTAATTGAATTTTGTAATTAGCTACAATTAGGTACCTAATTAATTGTATGCTTTAATTTCAGGTCATCCAAGTAAGATTGTTTCATATTTGTTTCAGAATGCTTCAATCTATAATAACTGAAAATTTCATTCAGTTCTCTTCATTTTTAAGAAAGTTATGGGCTTTTGACTGTCCTTGATCACAGCTTTTGTGTTAAGTCAATGGAAAAGCAATTGACAAGCAAACAAGATGCTAATTTCCGAGTATGAAAATGGCCATAACTTTTTTAATTCTGAAGATATGAAAGTGAATTAGGTGTCAAATTAAACTTCTTTTTATGCTTTATCTGATGGGATAAATTGCAGTCTTGATTTTTTAAATCTTAAAATGTTGTAATATTGCTACATAGGACTCAACTCTATATTTGAAATATTGCCCTTGCAACAACTGCAGTGGCTGTCTAAGAACCATCAAATCAGAAGTGGCATGAATGGGGAATATTGCTCATGATCTGACATTTACAGACCTGCACTCTTCAAATATCCAAGAAACAAAGGGTTCTAGAAAAAGGACCTTTGCTAAATTTGTCTTCATTGGTCAACAACAGATACTGTTTAGTAGTTTAGTCCAATTTGAATTACTCGTTGAGTTATGTTTCTATCATAGATCCTTATTAACTACATTTACAGCCACCGGGTGGTGCTCGCAATTGCTTCCTCGCCAACAGTCTGTCTGTCTCTTCCTTCTTTGTTGTTTTATGTTATGTGTTAAATGTATGTTTTAGTGTTCTTTAGTTTGTTTTATGTGGGGGGTGGGGAGGTGGGAGGTTGGGGGAAACATTTTTAAATCTCTTACTTCAACGAAGATGCGATTTTTTTTCCGTATGGTATGTCCGTCCACACTGCGGCCTAACATCGAGGAGCTGGCGGCCTCTGTTGGAGACCGACTTCGGGAGCTCCAACCACGGGAGCCTGTGGACTTAACATTGTGGAGCTCGTGGTCCCTGGTTAGAGACCGATCCACGATGCGCAGGAGCTCCGACCGCCCCGATGCGAGGGCTTCGATTGCCGAATGCCGGGGCTTCGATCGACCCGACTGCGGATGGTTCGACTGCCCCGACTGCGGGAGAATAAAGACGAAGAAGATTAGACTTCATTGCCTTCCATCACAGTGAGGAATGTGGAGAATCGCTGTGGTGGATGTTTATGTTAACTTTTATGTAATTGTGTGTCTTGTTGCTTTTTTTTAATAAGGCTGTATGACAATTCGCGTTTCACTGTACCTTAATTGGTACATGTGACAATAAACTGCCCTTTGAACCTTTATCTTGAATTAATCAAACTATCATAGCAGACTGCCAATTCACAATAGTCATTGGTACCCTTGGTTGAAATTGGGATAACAGTGCAATCAAAATCGTTAAACGGCACTGGGCCTGTACTCACTGGAGCTTAAAAGAATGGGGGGACCTCATTGAAACGTATAGAATAGTGAAAGGCTTGGATAGAGTGGATGTGGAGTGGATGTTTCCACTAGTGGGAGAATCTAGATCGAGAGGTCATAGCCTCAGAATTATAGGATGTTCTTTTAGGAAAGAGATGAGGAAGAATTTCTTCAGTCAGAGGGTGGTGAATCTGTGGAATTCTGTGGAGGCAAAGTCAGTGGATATATTTAAGGTAGAGATTCTTGATTAGTACGTGTATCAGAGGTTATGGGGATAAGGCAGGAAAATGGGGTTAGGAGGGCGGGATATATTCAATCAGCCATGATTGAATGGCGGAGTAGACTTGATGGGCTGAAAGGCCTAATTCTGCTCTTGTCACATGATCTTATAACTTATGATAACTAACTGATTTATGCAATTCAGATTACAAACCCCTTACTCCTTTAATATCTCTTTCTGAATTTTGTACAATAAAAACAACCCTATTATAAACATTTCAATATACTTTAATTCCTTTTATCGTGCATCTTTCTGATTTGAGTTTAAGTGTGCTTTGATCCATCTAGCCTTGTTTGCATTTCCTATGAAACCAGACTTTTATAGAAGTTAAATAAATAGTCAGTTTATCTTTTGTTGGTGGTTCTGATTGTGGGAGGAATGTTGGCCTAAACAACTCTGCACTCTTTGAATTATGTCCAGAATTACTTCCAGACTGAACAAGTAGAAAGGTGATAAAAGCTTTGTTTCAACAATTCATCTCATTATCTACACAACACTGTTTACACTGCACCTGGGACTTGGCTCTTTGGTTCTAAAGAATCCTGTTACTTTATTTCTTTTTTTCTCCCTTTCATTATCATGCTATCTCTACCCCACCCCTGTGGTGATGCGCTGTAGCAACGTGCTAGGTTATGTGTTCATATAGGATTGACGTGAATAGCTGGATTACTAAACCTAAAATTCACCCATTCATAGCGTCATGGAGCAAGCAGGCCCTTGGACACAACTCATCCATGCCGACCAAGATGTCCCAATCTGCGTTAGTCCCATTTGCCCACGTTTGGCCCATATCTTGCTCTCAAACCTTTCCTATTCGCGTATCTGTCCAAGTGTCCTTTAAATGTTGTTATTGTATGATCGAATGCTCAAATGGGAATAGCTCAGCAGAGCCAGCATTAAGTTACATGGATGTTTGGGGGTAATGGGAGATTTGGTTTGTATTTTACAGATTTCTCCGAGACCTTCCTCCCGATCCAACAGTCCCCTCTTTGCGGCCATTCAGACAAGGTCAAGGGTGAGGTCGCAAAGTCCCACGTCACCGCTGGTTCTTCTCTCATCTTCTGAAAACCCTTCTTCGCCTGTGGTGGACTTTAGCTCCCCGCCTGTGCTGTCCATCTGCTTGGATAACTCAGCAGCGAGACACAGACTCTCAGTGAAACCACGGAACCAGCGGTCCCATACCAAGCGAAGATCCTCTTCTGTAAGTATCCGCACTTTATGCAGAAAGCTGACTTTAGTTTAAGTTAGTTTAGAGACACAGCGTGAAAACAGGCCCTTCGACCCACCAAGTCCGCGCTGACCAGCGATCTCCGCACACTGGCACGATCCCACACATTAGGGATGATTTACAATTACACTGAGACTTTTTTGGGGATTTCCCCCCCCCCCGCCAAAATATAATTGAGAGTTATTGATTGGCCACCAAGTTAATTTATGGTGAGATTCTTAGAATTACATCCCAGAAAATGAAGGGTGCACCCAGCAGGTCAGGCAGCATCTGTGGATAAGTTGCCATTTAAGGTTGTAGACCGTTAATCAGAACGTATGAGAAGGGTATGGAAGGTGGATGAGATGAGATATGGATGAGAAGGGTATGGAGGGTTATGGTATGAGTGCAGGCAGGTGGGACTAAGAGCAAAAGGTTGTTCGGCACGGACTTGAAGGGCCGAGATGGCCTGTTTCCGTGCTGTAATTGTTATATGGTTATATGGTTATATGGATGTCAAATGTTAACTCTTGTTCTGTGCTACCTGACCTGCTGAATGTTTTCAGCACTCCACAAACGATTTTGATGGCACTGTTTCTGATTTTCAGCGAGCTGTCGTTTTAAAAAGATTTCATATATCTGCATCACAATCTTGCTATTCACTTGCAGAAGAGCCGGCTTTTAGTCACGATGTTGGCTCAAAAGTTATTTAAAAGCCAGGCACATCTCTCCTGCAGTCACAGGCAGAGTGATGCACAACACTCTCTCAAACAAAATGCAAGCAGATCAACTTAAACTGGGATCTCGGTCACCACCAAACCACCAGATCAAGTGCCCGGATATGCCTGAAGGAATCAGCTGGGAGAGGTGTAGAAAGGAACTGCAGATGCCGGTTTATATCGGCGATCTACACAGTGCTGGAGTAACTCAGCGGGTCAGGCAGTATTCTGGACAAAAAGAACGTTTGGGTGATGTTTTGGGTTGGGAATCTTCTACTATTTGTTAGGAGCGGAGAGGGTCCATGTTCACCCAGGAATTGCAAAAGACTGGAGAAGGGCATCTGACAAAAGGATGTTGCTCACTGCAGCAGTACCGGAGCTGCCGTAATGCCCTGGCAGCTCTGGGACCTCTGACTTGCTGATACTGTACATACAACTTTGCCATTGACACTGTTCAGTTCAGTTTATAGTTTATTGTCACGTGTACTGAGGTACAGTGAAAAACTTTTGTTGCCCGCTAAATAGTCAGCGGAAAGACATTACGTGATTACAATCGAGCCATTCACAGTGTACAGATCCATGATAAAGGAATAATGTTTAGTGTAAGATGAAGCCGGTAAAGTCCGAGCAAAGAGTCTGAGGGTCACGAATGAGGAAGATAGTAGTTCAGGACTGCTGCCTAGTGGCGGTAGGATGGTTCAGTTGCCTGGTAACAGCTGGGAAGGAACTCTCTGACACTGAAAAGGGGATTAGATCAGACCTCAAACTTGGGTTACTCTCTCTGGAACATTGGAGGCTGAGGGGCAACTTGATTATGAGAAGCACAGAATATAGAACAATAAAACACAGCACAGGCCCTTTGGCCCACGATGTATCTGCCAAACATAACAACAAATGTGAACATGGATAGGGTAGTCGGGTCAGATCTTTCTTCCCAGAGATGAAAGGGTGTAGGTCTAAAGTGAGAAGGGGGTTAAGTGAGAGTTTAAAGGAGATGTGCAGGGTGATTTATTTACACAGAGAGTGGTGGGTGCCTGGAACAGAGCTGCCAGGGTTGGTGGTGGAAGTAGTTATGTCTAGCTGCCTCTTTGGCATCCTATGTATCCATATCCGTGTGCTTATTTAAAAGCCTCAAATGTCTTTAATCTGTTCACAGCCAAGTTTATCTTTTCACTGGGGTTACACAAAAAGCTGGAGGAACTCAGCGGGTGCAGCTGCATCTAAGGAGCGAAGGAGATAAGCGACGTTTCGGGTCGAGACCCTTGATCCGAGTATAATCAGGGGTGGCACTGAATAGGTTAAGGGACTTTTAAATAGGCTCACGGATATGCAAGAAATAGGGATTATGGATCATATGCAGAGGAGATTAGTTTAATTTGGCATCACGTTCAGCATGGACATTGTGGGCTGAAGGGCCTGTTCTTGTGCTGCACTGTTCTATGTGCCTATGTTCCCAAAATGCACACATTCACAGAGGACTTTATATCTTTACACCAGCAACTTTGCACAATGAAGATCCCTCCTGTTTGCACTGTACTTGGAAAAACCTGTACAGGTGCCCCTTCCTCCCACCAGCCCGGGAGAACTTTGTTGCTGATGATAAATAGGTCACTCATTAGGTCAAATAGTGCTGGACACATTGTGGTACGGCCCTGGAAAATCTATGTCCCAAGGTCGCAACTGTGAGGAAAGGTTATGCTGACGTGGAAAGTTCAAGCCCTTGCTAACACTTGCTGCGCCTGAAACTGATATGGAACTAGAATGATCAAATTTCACACACCAAAGGAAACACCAGAACAGTTTTAAAGCTGGAAAAATGGCACAAATTTCTAGGCCATGAATCTTTAATAATAATTTATGTGGAAATCTTGCTTTCAAAGAGCAATGCTTGTGTGTGTAAGTCCTTGACCTTTCAAAAAATTATACAAAACCTCTATTCTCAGGCCTTCCTTTCAGTTTTTTTTTGTCTTTGTAACTATAACCTGAAACTCAGATTTTAGTGTGCTTTGTTCTCACTGTATCCTTTCTCGGGCTTACCACACCCTTTGTGTAACAGGACACAAATAACGTAACAGGATGTCCCAATGGGGATTAATTTGTGGTAATAGTCTTCTCCTTAATGCCAGCACTCTGGAACCATTAGCTGTCTCTTTGTCTTTGAGAGGAAATTTAAAGGCGGAAATTCGAAGGGCAAAATATCTCCAGTGATGTTTTTTTTACCAAGGTAGCTACAACTCCAGACCAGGTTTCCTATTTATTCATTTTTGAGTACCGGCATCAACTGGCCAACCTTAGTTGACCTTGAGAAGATGGTCAGTCACCGTGAACTGCAGCAGGTCTAGTGAAAGGATTCCCACTGCACTGTTGGGAGGGGCTCTGGGATTGTGGGCGCAGCCCAGACCATCACTCAAACCAACCGCCCTTCCATTGAGTCCATCTATACCTCATGCTGCCACGGCAAAACCACAAGCAAGGACAAGTCTCACGCTGGACACTCTCTCTTCCCCCATCTCCCATCAGGCAAGAGGTACAGAAGTGTGAAAACGCATCCCTCCAGATTCTGGGACAATTTCTTCCCAGTTGTTATCAGGCAACTGAACTATCCTATTGTCAACTGGAGCGTGGTCCTGAGCTACCATCTACCTAATTGGAAACCCTTTGACTACCTTTAATCAGTCTAAACACTATTCCCTTTATCCTGCATTTGTACACTGTGGACGGCTTGATTGTAATCATGTATAGTCTTTCCACTCACTGGATAGCATGGTGAAACAAATGTCTGATCAAAGGTCTCAACCCGAAATGTCACCTATTCCTTTTCTCCAAAGATGCTGCCTGACCGGCAAAGTTACTCCAGCATTTAGTGCCCATCTTCGGTGTAAACCAGCATCCGCAGTTCATTCTTAAGGGCCTGTCCCACTGTACGAGGTAATTCAAGAGTTCTCCCGAGTTCTCCCCTGATTCGAGCTCGTGTAATGTACGTAGTGGGTCCGTAGGGGCTCGTACGAGTAAAAAGTAACCATTTTTTTCATCACGAGTATTTTTTTACTCGTGGACATTTTTCACAGTGTTGAAAAAACGTCACTAGTTTACTGGATTTCCCGAGTACCCACCGTTACTCTTACGATCCGCTACGTGACATCCTCAAGCTCCTACGTACCCACTACGAATATTACATGAGCTCGAATCAGGGGAGAACTCAGGGGAACTCTTGAATTACCTCATACAGTGGGACAGGCCCTTTACATTGTACCTCGAGACACTTTACAATAAACTAAACTAAAACTAAAGGTATCAGTGGTGACTTTCCTGGTCAGGGTAGCATGCTACGTGGAAGGTAACCTGCAGATGATGGTCAATGTGGTGATGGCAATTGAGGGTTTGGGAGGTGGTCTCGGAGAAACCCGAGCAAGTACTTGCACTGCATTACATTGCATCTGGAGGTGTGCATTTTCACACTCCTGCACTTCTTGCCTGATGGGAGAAGAGGGAGTGTTCAGGGTGAGACTTGACCTTGGTCATGCTGGTGACTTTGCCGAGGCAGCGTGAAGTATGGATGGAGTCAATGGATGGGTGGTTGGGTTTGAGTGATAGTCTGGGCTTTGTGCACAAATCCAAATCGCAGAACCTCCACCCAACAGTGCAATGGGAATCGCTCAAGGTCAATTAGGGTTGACCAATCCATTGATGCCCGGTACTCACAAATGAATAAATAAAAAGCCTTGTCTGGAGTTGTAGCTACCTTGGTAAAAAAACATCACTGGAGATATTTTCTCTTTTGAATTTCCTCCTTAAAAAATGTTCAGCTGATGGTTCTAAAGTGCTGGCAATAAGGAGAAGATGATTGCCCTGCTCCACAAGTTGCATTGCAAGCACTTGCATTGCAGTACACACTATAGTCACTGTGTGCCAGTGGTGGGGTGAATGCATGTTCTAGGCTGGTTAATGGGATGCCAGTCAAGTGGGCTGCTGAAGCAGAATTACTTGTCTTTTCCACTTGGAGGGAAGTGACAAGTGTTACTTCTTCCGGTCCGATCGTTCATTTACAGTAAGGGCCGCTGACTGATAAAGCAGTTGATTGTCAACCCCTTCTCTCTGTCATTTACAGAGGTTACTTTCTGATGGGCCGAGTGAATCGATGTATAATGTGCCTGAGCTAACGGAAGAAAATGAACAAGAACTCACCGAGAACAATGCAGGAGCTGCCATTCCTGAAATGGACCCGGAGCAAAGAGCAGAGTGTCCAACACCAGTTCTCCCTCAGGAACAATCTCTGCCGCTGATTGAGCCTTCCCTGGTAATGCCAGAACCTTTCAGCACTACCGAACAAAGATCTGATGAGTTGCCCCTTGAGAACATCACAGGTCACCAAGGTGCTGACATTGATCATTCAATTACATGCTCTGTACCATCAGTTCCATCAGAAATGGTCGGAGATGCCATGACACCAATGGAGGTTGACACCTTGGATGTGAGTGCCACCCATGTCTCCACGTTGCCAGGCACCCCGCAGACAGCATCTACCGCTGTGACCTCCGATTATTCCACTTCACATGATGTTATTCATCCATTAAACCAGGGGAAAGATGTAAATCTTTGGGAAGCTGCTGTGAATCCCACAGCATTTGACACACATGCAGTACACGTCAATACATTCTCTGCTGAAGAGGCTGAATGCGCAACGCAGACGCTGATTCAGACAGACATATTATTAATGGACCACGACGAGCCATCTCCAAGTGCCCCTGAGGGACCAGAAAGCAGTGATGGGGAATCATTGCAAGAAGACCTAGGCACGTACAGCCAACAAGCAAAGATGGAACCAACGGCAGAAGAACCTTTTGCTTGTTCAACCAAGCACATGGTGAAAGAGAAAGAAGACACAATTGATAAAGTGCCTGAAAACTTCAGCAGTATTGCATTGTCTCAGACGTCCGAGGTGTATTCCCAGCCTGCAGATGCTTCCAAAACATCGAAGGAACTCTCCGTTTCGGAAAATACTGATGGCGGCAGCCTGGAAGATAAAGATGCTGCAGTATTTAAGGAAGCCAACGTTAAAATGTTTGAAGATAAAACAATAAGCCATCAGGGTTCTTTTAAGAAAAATAGCCAAGGCTCCTTTAAATTCTCCATTTCCTCAGCTTGGAACAGGTCCAAGCGCAGTGGTGCGAAATGGAATGGTGATCCTCCGGCAGAGCCAGATGTTTCACACAAAACCTCCCCTCAGAAAGCCACCTCCTCACTTGGAAAAGAGAACCAGGCAAAGGATGAAGGCATACCCCCCCCTGAACCTCCTGCAGCTAAGATTGATGCACATGGGCAGGAGAAGATGGAGGAAGCGCAGGAGAAAGATGAAGAGGGAAGAGGTGCGTTTGGTGTTAGACTCCGGAGTACATCCCATTGCCTAAAATACAAGGACGTTTCTCACACGGAGCACAAAGAGCCGGCCAAAATCCACAGTGCTGAGGTCCCCTTGGATTCGAGTGGGTGTCCATCGCAACCCAATACCGACAAGGCAGAGGTCAAAAAGCCACCCGAAGGATCCACGGCGATCGATGACGGGAAATTGAATACGAAATCTACAGAAAATCTTGCCGTAAGGCCACCCTTACCGAAGAAACCTGCTCTGCAAAGTTTGAACGCTCCCGTGACAGCCATGGACAAACCCAAGGCAATCAAATCGGTACAGGAAAGACTTAAAGATACGGAGAAGAAAACTAGTGGCAGTAAAAGCTCTGGTAAGAAAATCCATTGTGGTTAATATATGAATGAGATTAACAAAGAGGCCTTTATCCGATGGTAATTTAGAACTCTGCAATGTTTATTTTTCACAAGAGCCAGTAGGGCGATGTAGTGGTGCATCGGTAGAGTTGCTGCCTTACAGCACCAGAGCCCCGGGTTCAATCCTCACTATGGGTAGTGTTTGTACCTTCCCCCTGTGACAATGTGAGTTTTCTCTAGTTGCTCCAATTTCTTCCCACACTCCAAAGACGTACGCATAGGTAAAATTGTAAATTGTTCCCAGTGTGTAGGATAGTGCTCGTTTACAAGGCGATCGCTGGTCGGCGCAGACTTGGTGGGTCGAAGGGTCTCTATCCGTGCTGTATCTCTTAAGTCTAAAGGCCAATTTTCTCATTTCCATTCTGAGCTTGCCCCAGTTTCCCACTCCCAATTGAGCCAATCCCAAATTGCCTGAACTCCAATATTTTTCCTGTATCATTTATTTTGAATGTTCAAACAATTTGTAGTTAATCCCAAACTGTGTAAAGCATTCTACACTCCAATAACACCTACAGGGAAAAAAGCATTTTCTATGCTGGTTCTCATTGTGGGATTACATACATTGATTTGCTTTCTGTTGTCTATAATTTATGTTCCCGTTGCTTTTTAATACCAAGTCTGGGCCAAGGTGGTCTTGTTGACTTAGACTTAGACTTCCATTGCAACCACTCAAAAAGATTAAATTGAGAGTTAATCTGGATTACAATTTGCAGTCATGCTGCCCAGCATAATTTATTTTCTCTGTCTTTCTTATCATTCAAATATTCCAAGACACTGCCGTTTTCCCCCAATACCAAAAATTACGAAATTAAAATTGTTTTTGAAGGGATAAATGGATAGGAAAAGTTGAGAGAGATATGGTCCAAATGCAGGCAAACGGGACTTATTTAGTTGGGGTATCTTGATTGGACAAGTTAGGCCGAAGGGCCTGTTTCTGTGCTGTGCAACTCTATGGTGTCATTTATGAATCCATTTATCATCTTGAACGCTGTTTATTACTTCAGTAAGATCACGCGTGTCCTGAATATAGCGTTAGTCAAACTTCATGTGATGGAAATTGTATGTCGCAAGAAAACATGAACTAAGGCCTTCATTTCGAGCAAACCGGTGCGTAAGGTATCGCAAACATATATAGTGAGAATCGCAGGCCTTTTATATGGTCGTGCACATTAACGCATTGTAACTTTGTGAGTTGTTCATAACCTGCGAGATATCCATTCCACTCTTAAGGTGCTGGTTCTCAGCTGCAGGAGATATTGGGGGTGAAAAAGCTTGGGGAGAACCGAGAATTGCCAGAATGCACCATTTTGAATGTCCATCTTCCATTTTATTGAATTGCATGGTGTGGCTGAGGTGGACATCTATAGCGGGGGTTGGCATGATTCAAGGGCCGACTGCACCAAAATAAACAGACCTTAAACCCTAAGAAATTGATCAATTATTTTGTCCTCCTGAACTGTATCTTCAGCAGTGATGGAGACTAAGCACGTCCATCTGAGGAGGACTTTCTTTGTTTGGAGCAGACCAAACCATGACCCACGTTGTACAGGTCCACCACCAATTTTTTGGCAACTGGTGGTCTGGCACCTCCTTTAACCCGGACAGAATTACGAGAGCGCACTTGAAATCCCACCCAGAAGTCCCCCTGAAAATGTGGCACCTAGGACGGGTGAGCAGGTCGATCTCGACCTAATTGGAACTTCCGTGGCCAACCGATGGGTCAAATTTGCCCCTTGCGGACACTGGACACCGGAACTCCGACACGGCCAGAGCCGGCAGAACCGTTCCCATTGCCAGTATCTCGGCCCCTCTACTGTTCCAGTAACGTTCGACTCCTCGTAGGCTGTGACTCCTCTTAGAAGCAAAAGGGATAATCCAGAACGGCTCAGGAACCAAGGGTGCCGGAAAGTAGGTGGTAGTCCTGTATTTAAACTGTGAGGCTGTAACCAGTGTTACAGCAGCTTACCAAACATGTGTTGAATGATGATCTAAAACAAGTGCAGTAAAATGGATCTCCAGAAAATGGCTCTTTATTAGTTCCGATTCCTCCTTAAGAGAGATTAAGTAGTAAGGCTATTAGGATTGGTTAATGCCGTAATGCACAAACAATACCATTATTCATTTTATTATTTGTACAGCGAAGTGACTAGGGACAGTATTTGTGGTGCATGATTGGATTTATTTTGTTTATTGACCAATATTCAGACTAATACCCAAAGACTATTAAATGCAGCAAAAAAGGTTCAGATCAGGAGCAAAACACAAAGTCATGTTCACGATTTATTTAGGTATATATAAATGAGTTTGACATTGCGATTGCTGGGGTCAAAGACTATGAGGAAGGCAGTCAAAGTATACAGCGGGATATAAATCGGCTTCAGAAATGGGCGGAGAAATGGCAGGTGGCATTTAATCTGAGCAAGTGTGAGGTATTGCACTTTGGGAGGTCAAATGGAATAGGGAAAATTAATGGCATGAGCCTCAACAGTATCGTTGTACAGAGGTGGAATCCAAGTCCTTAAGGGCCTGTCCCACTTGGGTGACCTAATCCACGAGTTCTGGCGAGTTTGCCCTTGACTCATTCTCGCAGCATGGTCGATACTCTCCGCGTACTCGAGGCCTCAGCTAGGTTGCGGCGTTTTTTTCAATATGTTAAAAACCCGAGTTTTTGCCCCCGAGTAAAAAAAGGTCGCTATGGAAAAAATCGATACTTTTTTTACTCGTAGATTTAGTTGTGGTAGGTCGGCATGTTAGTCAGAGGGAATCGAGGGTAGTCAAAGGTAGTCGTAGATTGTCTTCATCGTAGTCGAAGGGAGGTCGAAGGAGGTCGTCTTCGCTCTCCACTACTCGGTGTCCGATTTTCCCGTAGTTAGTCGTAGCTAATCGAAGCTGGTCTTCAACATAGTCGAAGGAGGTCGGTCTTATACATAGTCGAAGGAGGTCTTCAACATGTCATTTTATCAAACTCTTCAAAACTCGCCAATTAGGCCGCCCAAGTGGGACAGCCCCTTAACTCCCTGAAAGTGGCAACACACATGGATAGAGTGATAAAAGGGCATATGGTATGCTTGCCTTCATTGGTGAGGGCATCGAGTATAAGTGTCAGGAAGTCATATGCAGCTTTATAGGACTTTAATTAGGGCACATTTGGAGTATTGCATGCTGTTTTTGTCCCTTCAATACAAGAATGATGTGGAGGCTTTAGATAGGGTAAAAAGGAGGTTTACCAGAATGATGCCTGGATTAGGAGCTATTAGCTACAGGTTGTGGTTTGACAGACTTGGATTGTTTTCACTGGAATACTAGAGATTGCAGGGAGACCTGACAGAAGTATAAGCAATTATGAGGCATGTTTAGAGTAGACAGTAAGAACCTATTTCTCAGATGGAAAAATCTAATACTAGAGGGCATAGCTTGAAAGTTTAAAGGAGATGTGCAAGACCAAATTATTTTTGCACATAGGTTTGTGAGTGCATGGAACGCGCTGCCAGGGGTGGTGGTGGAGGGAGATACAATATTGGCATTTATGAGACTTTTGGATAATCATGTAGATATGCAGGGAATCGAGGGATATCGATTATGTGCAGGCAAATAAGAGTGGGACATGGCATGATGCTCGGCACAGACATTGTGGGCCGAAGGGCCTGTTCCTGTTCTGTACAGTTCTATGCTAAAGGAACTCAGTAGGTCAGGCAGTATATTTGATGGGATTGAAAAGGTGATGTTTTGGGTCAGAATGTTTTTTCAGATTGATTGCAGTCGGAGGGAGATATTTGGAGAAGAGAGGTAGAAATGGGACAAAGTCAGTCAAGTGATAGGTGGATACAGGTGAGGATGGTGGAGGGGTGGGGTGGTGTTTGGTAGATGAGTGGACACTAAATAAAGGAAAGATGTTTCCCTGGGCAGATAGCGGTGCATTTCTGCGTAAAAACAAACGTGCCCCCCACGTCTCCTTTAAACTTTGCCCCTCTCACCTTAAAGGTATAGTCTCTCATCCAGGGAACAAGATTCTGTCTACCCTTCGATCCAAATATACATGGATTTAAGCCCATCGTAGCATTGGAGCTTTTGCAAAGTAGTGATTACATTGCTCATTGTTGGATCAGCTCTCTTTTTGCTTTTGGCAGTTTCAAGTGAGAAATTGTGAAGCATTCTTCGATTAAGTATTATTATGGTTTGTAAATCCTGCAAATTCAAATGAAAGTAAACACTGTCAACAGATGGCCAAAATGATTCATAGAACCTAAAGCATGCTAATACTTGGCAGCTAGTTTTCAGATCTTGGGATGATTGATTATCAACCCATCTCTCACCTCTAAACTGCTGATTAGTGTTAAAAACAGGAGGGGGGGTTACAGGATAGTGTGTGTTTGTCGGATGAGTGGGGGGGCTTCAGCTCTGCTGCCCCTTTGGGTGAAAACCCTCGCAAATGCAATTTTTAGCTCAGCTTTTTGAATTGGCCGCACATTGTATCTTTGGAAGACAGCAGGTGACGGCACACAAATGCAAATTGTCATCCAACGCTTTTAGCTGTGATAATCAGTCTAGTTCAAACCGCACACCAGCTGGAATAAATGACTGGGGGAGCACAGCAGGTGTGTCGTATGATTCCTTCTGGGAGCCAGATCAGCAAATCAATGCAACTTGATGAGGGTTCAAAAATCATTTGTAATCTAAATGACTCTGGACGGAGCTACTTGGAAGCATACTTTGAACTAATTTTCTCCCTCTATGACGATTCACCTGTGATTAGCTAAAAAAACAATATGTTAATCATGCACTTTCCTTATCTAAATAGGCTAGGGTACTTGTTTGCCTTTCCCTTAAAAGCTAATGCCCCTTGCCATCAAAGTCACCACCGTGCATCCATAACTGGATCCCTCAAAGAGATACGCAATGTTGTTACCAACCGTGAATCCACAGGCTTTATTTCATTCACTTCCGACCATGAGTAGAATGGGTTGCAATGGAGATTAGGAAATTAAAAGCAAGATGAAAGAATAAAAATGATAAGAGGAATGGAGAAAGAGGTAATAATGAAAGATTCATAGCTCACTACAGTACATTGCGCATAACAATGTGGTTTGTGACCCGCTGAAACCAATCTAGTCAACAGAGACGAGCGATAGAAGCTGGCAGCTTCCTGGGCTATGTGGCTTGGGTCCACGATGGCCATTTGCCAACAATTGGCAATACTTTTTCATGCTGAGCGAAAATGATCTTCACCATAGAAACTAGAACAATAGCTTGAACTGAATTTAACACTCGTCATTGACTGAGTACCTCATACTGCAAGAGCACAGCTTTGTGATTTCTTTCCGAATGGTGTTTTCCAAATTAGAATCACAATTGCTTAATGCGAGGGGATCGCAGTTGCAGAGTCAATCTATGATCATAACGTCTGCACTAATGACAGTACGGATGTAACTGCACTTTCTCCTTAAACAGTTGTTGACATCCTTCGCCCAACTATTTATATTTACAAGATGAGATAATTGCGGAGATTGACAAATTTTTGATTAGTACGGGTGTCAGGGGTTGTGGGGTCAAGGCAGGAGAATGGAGTTGATAGGGAAAGATAGGCCAGCCATGATTGAATGGCGGAGTAGACTTCATGGGCCGAATGGCATTCTTATAAGGTCATAAGCGATTGGAGCAGAATTAGGCCATTCGGCCCATCAAGTCTACTCCGCCATTCAATCACGGGTGATCTATCTCTCCCTCCTAACCCTATTCTCCTGCCTTCTCCCCATCACCCCTGACATGGGGTTATGAGGAAAAGTTATGGGCCTAAAATTTATGAACTCTATTCCTGGGTTTATTTATCTCAATTTTATTTTGTGTTTTTTCTTGCTCATTAGTATTTACATCGTTTCATTTTATTAACAAATGGAATAGCAGCAATGTGATTTTTGTAGATTCAAGGGAGCAGATCCAAAGCAAAATACTGCAGATAGTCATGGAGTTACATAGCACGGTAACATGCCCTTCGGCCCATCCTGTCCATGCTGACCAAGATGCCCCATCCTGTGTACTCATTTCTGCCCCAAATTCCTCTAAACCTTTCTTGCCTGTGTATTTGCCCAAAGGTTCCCGACCCAAAATGTCACCTATTCCTTTTCTCCTGAGATGCTGTCTGCCCGCTGAGTTATTCAGCTTTTAATGTCTATCTTCTGTTTAAACCAGCGTCTGCAGTTCCTTTCCTACACAAATGACTTTTAAAAGTTGATATTGTACCTTTGTTACTCCACCTGGCAGCTAATTCCATAATACACACTACCAGGATACAGGGTGGAAACAGGCCCTTTAGCCCAACTTGCCCACGCTGACCAGCTTGACTATGCTAGTCCAACCTGCCTGCGATTGACCCAAAAACCTCCAAACCTATCCTATCCAGGTTCTCTTTAACATTATGACATTACCTCACCCATCTCCTCCAGTAATTAAAAAATAGTTATTCTGACATTCTGATTACTTATTAGCGAGCACATCTTCTCTCTGCACTATGTGCCATCTAAACTATGCACCATCCAATCTGAGTTTCACTTTATTTGGTCATCCCATGAAATTAGAATGCGTACCGGATATGCAGGGAATGGAGGGATATGGACCAGGTGCGGGCTGAGGATATTGGTTTACCTTGTGGACTGAGCAGGCTGTTCCTGTGCTGTTCTTGGTTCTCTGTAGGCTAGGATGGAACTTTAGTGATGAGAAAGTGCTAAATTTGGCAGTGTCTTCCAGATGAGACTTTAAATCTGGCAACCCTTTTATTAGACAGAGATAAAGAATGTTATTCTGAGAAAGAGCATATGGAATGTTCATGATGCATTGACCAGCATTTATTCCCTCAAACAATATTACTTTGCTTAAATGTTATCTCCAAATGTCTTTTAAATATTGGCGTTGGCATTAAATATTGGTGTGGGCAAGTTGGGCCGAAGGGGCCTGTTTCCGCACTGTATGACTGTAAGACTCAATGCTTATTCTCATGTTGCTAGTTTGTGGAACCTTGCTGAACACAAAAAAATCTCCTGCAATTCCTACGCAACAGCAGTGACTACAATCCAGATGAGTCCTTGAAGCGGCTTTTAACCACCTAACAAAAAACATAGCTTGAAAAGGGTAGAGAGAGAGAGAGAAGAGAAATGGAGAAAAGGATGCCACTTAGGAGAAATGGATGCCACTTTGTAACTACCACATTTACTATAATCTGCCTGTTGCCAACGTGTGTTACCCAAGTGCTCGCAGATATAAATACTTGCCATTTTATTCAAGTAAGGCACAACACCCATAATGTGTGTGTGCTTTAATAAAGAAAAGGAGAGACATGTAATTATAGAGCACCTCTTTTGGAATTGGCATGGTGTGTTTATGAAGTGACCCTGTTATAATAGATGGCTAATTTTACCTCAATTTTATCTTCTGCTGAACTTTGTTCATTGGCTTTTGGATCAATTTATCTAGTTTATCTCGGTGTTATGGGTGCAGTGATTGTATTGAAAATCTACTCCTTTATATAGTTACTGTGAACTGCTGTTAAGATCAGATTAGTTCTTCTCATCCATGTGATTCTATGAGCCAAGCGACAAAAATGTAGTCTTATTTACTGTATTCCATTAGAACAGATATGAAGGGCTTGTTGTCCAGTATTGAGTGGTCAGGAGAAGTGGTTGAGGCAGGTACAATGACAATAACATTTGGACAGGTACATGGATATGAAAGGTGTAGACGGATATGAGTCAAATGCAGTCAAAAAGACTGGTCTAGATGGGCATCTTGGTCTGCATTGACGAGTTGGGCCGAAGGGCCTGTTTCTGTCCTATATGAGTCCATTTGAGCTTTAACCCAGTAGATTTCATCGTAGTAGATTTCATCAGGGTACAACTGTTTTTCCTGGTGCAGATCACTGTCTCCTTTCATGTCATTTCTGGGATTGAGGGTGTTGCGGGAGAGAGGGGACGGGACGGGGGCAGTGAGTTGTAATCCAGGAGCTGTGACGTTTGGTGAGGAGTGGATTTCATCACTTCCAGCTTGGTTACGATGACAAGCACGGATGCATTCAATGGAAAGCCAGGGAAGGGAGAAAGGAATAGAAGGAAATGTGACATTTTGCAATGGTCATTGTTAGGAGAGAGACTTGTGGAAATCCAGTTTGTAATGACTAAGCGGAAAAGCCTGCCTCTGACCTGCAACTCCTCTATACTTGTACAGCATTCTTTCTTACTGCAAAAAACTAACTGCTGGAGGACCTCAGCGGGTCGAGCACCACCTGAGTTCCTCCAGCAGTTGGTTTGTGCTTAAGATTCCAGCATCTGTAGTCTATATTACTAAAAGTCTGATCTTGACCACTTCCTGTTGTTCTGTATATTGATTTTAGAAGAAACGCTGCCACTTATGGCTGTGATTTTTGGCCATCCCATCGATGAAAAATAAAAGAGTTATTAGTTTTTTAAAAAAGTTGAGATTCTCTCTCCTGAAGGCCACGCCCCTTCCGGAGGGACTATAAAACTCGGAAGTGTTGAGCGCCTAAGTCTCTGCAAGATGGGGGAACTGAGAGGGTCACGTCTCTCAGTTTGAGCTGTGAATAATACTGAACACATGTCTACTAAACTGTGAGTGTGGTTTTACTGACCCTGAGTGCCCTTAATGTGGTTTGAAAATGAAAATGTGGTTGGTTTGACATAATGCACAGCAAATGGTTGGTGGTGGTTGGTTTGAAATAAGGCACAGCAAATGGTTGGTGGTAGTTGGTGTGAAATAAAGCACAGCAAATGGTTGGTTGCAGTTGGTTTGAAGTGGCAAATGATTAAAAGTCTAAACTTGACAACTTTCTGTTTGCACTGGTCGCCTAATTATAGGAAGGACGTCAACAAAATAGAGAGAGTACAGAGGAGGTTTACTAGAATGTTGCCTGGGTTCCAGCAACTAAGTTACAGAGAAAGGTTGAACAAGTTGGGTCTTTATTCTTTGGAGTGCAGAGGTTAAGGGGGACTTGATTGAGGTCTTTAAAATGATGAAAGGGATAGACAGAGTTGACGTGGATAAGCTTTTCCCATTGAGGGTAGGGAAGATTCAAACAAGAGGGCATGACATGAGAATTATGGGACAGACGTTTAGTGGTAACATGAGGGGGAACTTCTTTACTCAGAGAGTGGTGGCTGTGTGGAATGATCTTCCAGCAGAAGTGGTGGAGGCAGGATCGATTGTAACATTTAAAAGTAAAGTGGATAGGTATACGAATGGGAGGGGAATTGAGGGGTATAGTCTGAGTGCAGGTAGATGGGACTAGGAGAAAATAAATGGTCGGCACAGACTGGAAGGGCCGAGAAGGCCTGTTTCCGTGCTGTAATTGTTATATGGTTATATGGTTACTGTATATTCATTTTAGATAAAACGCTACTACTTACGGCTGTGAATTTTGGCCATCTTACTCAATCCCTCTCCGCTCATCAGGTGCAGAGGATTCTTCCCATCAATGAAAAATAAAAGTGTTATTAGTGTTTTTAAAATGTTGAGAATCTCTTTCCTGTCAATCATGCCATGAGGCCATGCCCCTTCTAGTGGGAGGGGGGAGGGATTATAAAACACGGAAGTGTGGGTGTGGCTGCAAGATGGGGGAGGGAAAGGTCACGACTCTGAGCTGTGAATCAACTGAACACACTGAATGTCTACTGTACTGTGAGTGTGGTGTTTATGTGGTGATTTTATGGTGGTTTCACCCTGCTTGTAATGGTATGAAACTGCATTTGAATTTGGTGGCCTTGCACCCTGCATGAAATGGTATGAAACTGAACTTGAAATTGGTGGCCTTGCACCCTGCTTGAAGTGGCATGAAACTGCACTTGAATTTGGTGGCCTTGCACTCTGCTTGAAGTGGCATGAAACTGCACTTGCATTTGGTGACTTGCACCATGCTTGAAGTGGCATGAAACTGCACTTGAATTTGGTGGCCTTGCACCCTGCTTGAAATGGCATGAAACTGCACTTGAATTTGGTAGCCTTGCACCCTGCTTGAAATGGCATGAAACTGCACTTGAGTTTGGTGGCCTTGCACCCTGCTTGAAGTGGTAGGAAACTGCACTTGAATTTGGTGGCCTTGCACCCTGCTTGAAATGGCATGAAACTGCACTTGAGTTTGGTGGCCTTGCACCCTGCTTGAAGTGGTAGGAAACTGCACCTGAATTTGGTGGCCTTGCACCCTGTTTGAAGTGGTAAGAAACTGCACTTGAATTTGGTGGCCTTGCACACTGCTTGAAATGGTAGGAAAATGCATTTGAATTTGGTGACCTTGCACCCTGCTTGAAATGGATTTTCAAGGAATAGCCGCGAGTCAACTGCCAGCCCACCAGCCGTGAGTGAGCTGCCAGCACATCAGGCATGAGTGACTGAGCTGCCACCCCAAGAATCCCTTCAGCCCACAAACGCCCATACTAGCCCAGAAATCCCCCCCCCCCCCCCCCCACTGGCCACCAATATTGGAATTGGTGGAGAGGTGGAATTTTGCGTTGGGGGACCAGCCCTCCCGTGTGAACATGGGACCCACTTAGTCTAGTATTTTATGTTTAGTTTCCTTAGTGTTGAAACAGGTCCTTTGACCCACCATGTCTGCGCCGACTAGCAATCCCGCAAACTAACGCTATCCTACACATTTAGGACAATTTATAATTTTACCAAGCCAATTAACCTACAAACCTGTATGTTTTTGGAGTGTGGGAGGAAACCGGAGCACCCGGAGAAAACCCACGCAGTTCACGGGTAGAATGTACAAATTCCACACAGACAGCACCCGTAGTAGGATCGAACCCTGATCTCTAGTGCTGTAAGGCAGCAACTCTACCGCTGCTCCACCATGCCGCCCTTGCCTCTCCTTATAGGTTTATTAAGCAGAGCATCCAGAGTAACCATATCGTCTACTAGTCAGCAAAAACGGTTTTGGGTCTTGTGTGCATTTGCATTCAGTTGATGAGGTTCACTAAATGAGTATGAATTTTAACATTGCCATTATTTGAATTATTCATTGGGTAAACTGATTTCCTTTCTTCCAGAGAAATCTGTTGAAGTCTTGCAAGATGGATATTGTGAAGAAGGTAGTAATGTGGGAATGTTAACTCATTTTTAGTTAATTTTTGGTCAGATTTACAATTAATTTATTTGGGGAATGTTGAAATCAAACAATGTTATAATCAAAAATCACAAATGAAAATGTACAAAATGAAGTAAATCACCGTATAATTGTTTGTGCTAACCATTTCTTACAATGACACATGTTTCTGCATATGTGAATTCCTGTTCTGGCCTTTTCTCATCTCCAATTCCTCCCCCCCCCCCCCCCCCCACCCACCTCTATCTTTCAGTCTGAAGAAGGGTTCCAACCCAAAATGTCACCTATTCCTTTTTCCAGAGATGCTGCCTGATTCGCTGAGTTACTCCAGCATTTTATGTCTGTCTTAGTCTTAACCAGTATCTGCACATCTTTCCTGTACTATTCCTCAAGTCTAACTTATTATTATTGCGAAACAATGTCAGAAAAATAGATGACATTAATTGGTATTGAGGCAGAGAAATTTAGCAATCAGCGTTAATGATAATTGCACCAAAATTGAATGAATCCTTCAGGGAGATGAGATTAGACGTGACAAAAGTTGTTTCCGTAATACAGGAAGGTGATTGTGAAGTGAGATTCTCTGTGAAGTGAGATCACACAGTATACAGCCTTTCCGCTGACTGATGAGCACGCAACAAAAGCTTTTCACTGTACCTCGGTAAACTAAATATTCAAAAGCTGCTGGTGGGCAAACTGAACGCAAAGCTGTCAACCAAATATCACAATTTAGAAGGAAAGCAGCGAGTTAAATTCAGGAAGTTCATAAGATCATAAGTGACAGGAGCAGAATTAGGCCATTCCGCCCATCAAGTCTCCGCTGCCATTCAATCATGGCTGACTATCCCTCCTTCCTAACCCCATTTTCCCCATAACCTCTGACGCCCAAGAAAAGTTGCAAGAAAAGTCGCAGTGTTCTCATGTGGAAACAAGGCAGTAACATTGCTGTCATTACACAGCTGATTATTTGGGATCAGGGAAGTTGGGGAAAAGTCTGGGAGGCCATTCAATCATTGGAATATTACATCTGGACCATAAGACTGATAAAGGGACTGTGCGTGGTGATTTGGCGGGATGTGAGGGAATTGCATTAACACGCGCTATGTACACAAACAAATACACTTTAGTGAGGTTAGTCTAAACTGGGGCTGCTACCCAAACTCTGCCACCCTCTCATTAACACAATTTGGCACAGTGATGCAGCGGTAGAGCTATGGCCTCCCAGCACCAGAAATCTGGGTTCGATCCTGACCGCGGGGTGCTGTTCTGTAGTTTTTTGCACAATCCGCAGGCATTGCCACTTTCATTTCACTGCACATCTTGTATGTGTATGTGACAAATAAAGTTGACTGTCTTTGCAGAGTTTGTATGCTCTCCCTGTGACCTGGGTGTTTCGGATTCCTCCCACACTCCAAAGACGAGCACATTTGTAGCTTAATTGGCTTCTGTCAATTGCCCCAATGTGGAGGAGAACGTACAAACTGCACAGATAGCACCCATAGTTAGGATGGAACCCAGGTATCTGGCGCCACTGTGCTGCCCCAAGGTAAACTAATCTCATCTGACTGAACGTGATCCATGTCCCTCCATTCCCTGCACCTCCATGTGCCCATCTAGAAGTCTGTTAAATGCCACTAACATATCTGCCTCCACCTCTACCCTTGGCAGCGCATTCCAGGCACCCACCACGTTCTGTGTGGGGGAAAGAAAACTTTTCTCGCACATCCCCTGTAACTTTTGGTCCTCTCATCTTAAAGCTACGCCCTCTAGTCACACTTGTTTGTGAATTTAATGGAGCAAAATATGTCAAGGTGCCTCGTGGACTGTTTTCCAACAATATTTGACACTGAGTCTCAAGTGAGTTTTAACGCAGATGACCAAAATCTTGATCAAAGAGGGATGTTTCAAGGTGCACCTGAAAAGAGGAGGTGGTAAGAGAGAGATAGACGTGGGACATTCGGGAAGAGAATTCCAGAGCTTGTTGTCGTGGCAGCTAAACATATAGCTGTCTGTAGTGAAGCCATTGAACTTTACAAAGATCAAGAGGACACAGTTGTGGTCCCAGATTCCTCTCGGTTTTGTCAGGATAGTGGAGGTTCTATCAATAAGCAAGGGGTGAGGCAACAGTGGGATTTTACCAGTGAACAATTAACATCAAGGTCACGTTGATCTGGTTGCTAGGTAAACATTCTGATAACACTGACTAATGGTGGGCTTTTGGATTTCAAGTGGTTGGCCAAATGAAGGGGAGTGTGCTACGTGCCCTGTTTATTCATTGTATTGAAGTATTTATACTCACAAGCCAGCCAGCGCTCACCTAATTACTAACTATTGTAGCCATGCTTCATGAGAATCCACAGGATGCAGTGAATAGAATCATAGGATCATAATGGCACTGAAGAGGGCTCTCTGGTCAATTGTGTGAGGCCTCAGTGGCAATCCTGATGAGGCATAAAATATTGTTCTAAACTGATGCATATTAGGGACGGAAGTGGCATTTGTCACGATTCGTTTTTTCAAACGAACCTGTAGCATAACCTTTCCATCCGTTGTCAGTACATATGACAATGAAACACTCTTGTCAATTAAACGCTCTTGAACTGCCTCAAGATGGAGTGATTCCAGATTAAAACATAATGCAGATGCCCTTATGATGCCCTTTTAAATAGTTTCTGCTGAAATACCAGTTTAACCTGGGGCGGCACAGTGGCACAGCGGTAGAGTTCCTGCCTTACAGCGCCGGAGACCCGGGTTCGATCCTGACTACGGGTGCTGTCTGTATGGAGTTTGTATCTTCTCCCTGTGACCGCGTGGGTTTTCTCCGGGAAGCTCCGGTGTCCTCCCACACTCCACAGACGTGCAGGTTTGTAGATTAATTGGCTTTGATAAAATTGTAAATTGTCCCTAGTGTGTAGGATAGTGTTAGTGTACCAGGTGATCACTGGTCGGTGCAGACACACTGGGCCAGAGGGCCTGTTTTCATGCTGTATCTAAACTCTAAGTTCGAAACTCAGCTATACTTCTGTTCAGAAACATGGAACCACCAAACTGGCCGTTAAATATTCTAAAACGCTGAACACATGAGCGTTCAGTAGAATGGCACAGACAGCACAGCTGCAGCCTCTCGGCTCCAGCAACCCGTGCTCAGTCCCGACCTCTATGCGTCCTGTATGCGTGGAGTTTGCACGTTCTCCTTGTGACCACAGGGGTTCCTCAGGGTTCTTCCGTGCTCTCCCACGTCACAAAGACGCTTGGGTTGAAATGGTTAATTGGCCGTTATAAATTGCCACTGATTTATATGAGAATATAGCGAGTGTAAGTCACTGGGACCAATTAGTGGAGGAATTGGAACAGCTTGGCGAGCCAACATTGGACACAACATCTCATATTTCGCTTGGGCAGCTTACAGCCCAGTGGTATGAATATTGATTTATCTAACTTCAGGTAGCATCGACATTCCCTCTCTCTCCATCCCTCCCCCCACCCAAGTCGTACTAGCTTTTCGTTTTCACCCAACAAACAGCTAACAATGGCCTGTATCGTTACTTTTTTGCATAACATTAATTCATTGTTCTTTATCTCACGACATCATCGTCTAAATATATATATATCTCTCGTTTTCCTTATCCCAAACCAGTCTGAAGAAGGGTCTCGACCCGAAACGTCACCCATTCATTCTCTCCCGAGATGCTGCCTGTCCTGCTTTTTGTGTCTATCTTCAGCATTGGACATGATGAGCTGAAAATGGCCTCCTTCTATGGCATAAGAAAATATAAAAGGATATATTAAATTATCAACGAACCTCTGAAACGAAGCTCATAGAGATAGAACACTGTCATGATATTGGACGTGGGCATGAAAAGGCATAAGACCAACTCCTACCACTGAATCTTATGTTTTGGTGTTTTTACCATATTTTTGGGCCCAGTTTTCAAACCCTCTGCAGAGGAGGCAGCAACACATATTTCTGTTGCTTCTCTAAGACAGTAGTATATACCATACATAATACATATAGATACAATATATATAAAGACCAGAAAATCCTCCCATTATTTCTGCTATGAAGTAGAAAGCAAGGCAAATTATATTTTCAAGTCATTCAATACGATTGTGGCCGAGGTGAGCTTGATTTCAACTTAGACCAGATTTCGGGTCAGGGCCCTTTTTCAGTGACTTCTTCATTTCCATTAACAGATGCTGCCTGACCTGCTGAGTTCTTCCAACAGTTTGTTTTTTGCTCAATATTTCAGCATCTGCAGTTTCTTTTGCCTTCTTGATCTCACCTTTCCTGACTGCTCCCCATATTATCTTGACCGACTATCCTTGTATCCACTCGATGACTTGGTCTCTACGTCATCCTGGGCTAGAACATTCAAAATATTCTTGTGCCTTAGAGTAGGAACTGCTCCACACCTTAAGATTAAAGAAAGGCACAAAGTGCTGGATTAACTCAGCAGGTCAGGCACAAATCTTTGGTGAAGATGGATAGATGATGTTTTGAGTTGGGACCCTTCTTCTGTTTTACTCCAGCACTTTGTGTCTTTTTTGGTTAACCAGCATTTGCAGTTCCTTGTGTACATCTTATGCCATCGTATTCTGAAGCCAGCATTGTCTAATTTTAGACTCGAAGAAACATCCTCCCAGCATTCTATTCTGTCAATCTCTGTCAGGATCCTATATGTTTAATAAGATCACCTCTCATCTTTCTAAAACTGCAGTGAGTGTGAATGCAGCCAGCTCTGACATTGCATGAAAAACACTTTGTTCCATAAATCAATCTAGTAAAAAAAGAAGCTTTGAAATAAAATAATTGAACAATTAATCAGATATATACTTTGAAATGAGTATCCCCAAAATCATTTTAGTTAAAGTGCTTTTTATTTAATTCAATGTTATCAGCCACAGTGCCTTTGTTCATCAGAAACTAATGGATTGGGAATCTATGCAAGTTGCTGAGATGTGAAAAAATTGCTTTTATCGTCTCTTTTCAGCAGACAAAGGGCAACCCTTTACCAAAAATGCACAAGATAATGGCTCTCTTACGGAGGACTCTGCAATACCAGCTTGGGTGACTATGGCAAGGCAAAAGCAAAAGGGTTACCAAGAGCAATACATCGGCAAAGAAGCTAAAGTGCCAACCAAGGAAGTCAAAGCTGTAACGGAGAAGCAAGAGATTGAGAAGGTAACATTGCACCGTGCTGGTCTTTTTCTTCATTCATCTTTCATATGCTGTGTCGCACAGTGATCATAATTACACCTTGACAATTTTCCACAGTGTCCTCCATTTCCTTCAATAAAACTCAGCACTTAAACAATGTGACCTGTAATCTTAACGTTGAATTTTGGCTGTATCTTTCATATATTGTGGATTTGTTTGTGCTTCCTATTTATTGTTAGACTGTGACTGAAAACAAAACCTTTCACATATTTAAAAAAAGTCAACAGCAACTCGGATTTAAATAGCACAATGTGAAAAGAATGTTGTGCTTCAAAGATTTACACTTAAGCCCCTGTCCCACTTAGGAAACCTCTGGAGACTTTGAGCCCCACCCAAAGTTTCCGTGCGGTTCCCGGAGGTTTTTGTCGGCCTCCCTAATGGTCGAAAGTGGTTTCCGTTTTAAAAATCGTTAATTTATTAGTCGAAGCCAGTTGCGATGCTAGTTGAAGGTGGCTGCCGGAGGACAAAAACCTCCGGGAACCCCCGGGAACCGCACGGAAACCTTGGTTGGGGCGCAAAGTCTCCAGAGGTTTCTTAAGTGGGACAGGGGAATAAGGCACAAAACCAGTGATGAGACCCCAGTTATTTACAATATATATTGACGATTTAGACAAAGGAATTAAATGTAACGACTCCAAGTTTGTAGATGACATAAAGCTGGGTGGCAGTGTGAGCTGCGAGGAGGATGCTATGAGGCTGCAGGGTGACTTGGATAAGTTGGCTGAGTGGGCAGATGCAGTATAATGTGGATAAAATGGAAGGATCTCCACTTTGGTGGCAAGAACAAGAAGGCAGATTATTATCTGAATGGTGTCAGATTAGGAAAAGGGAAGTTGCAACGAGACCTGGGTGTCCTTGTACATCAATCACTGAAAGTAAGCATGCAGGTACAGCAGGCAGTGAATAAAGCAAATGGCATGCTGGCCTTCATAGCGAGACTATTTGAGTATAGGAGCAAGAAGGTCCTACTGCAGTTGTACTGTACCCTGGTGAGACCGCAGCTGGAGTATTGTGCGTAGTTTTGGTCTACTAATTTGAGGAAGGACTTTCTTGCTATTGAGGGAGTGCAGCGTAGGTTCACCAGGTTAATTCCCAGGATGGCGGGACTGACATATGATGATCGACAGAGCTCATATTCACTGGAATTTACAAGGATAAGAGGGGATCTTCTAGAAACATATTAAATTCTTAAGGGGTTGGACAGGCTAGATGCAGGAAAATTGTTCCCCATGTTGGAGGAGTCCAAAATCAGGGGTCACAGTTTAAGAAAAAGGGATAGGCCATTTAGGACCGTGATGAGAAAAAAACCTTTTCACCCAGAGAGTTGTGAATCTCCACAGTTGTGGAGAGTTGTGAATTCTATGCCACAGAAGGCAATGGAGAGTTAGATATAGCTCTTAGGGCTAATGGAATCAAGGGATCATGGGGGAAAAAGCAGGAACCGGGTACTGATTTTGGATGATCAGTCATGATCATATTGAATGGCAGTGCTGGCTCGAAGGGCTGAATGGCCTACTCCTGCACCTATTTTCTATGTTTCTATGTATAAAAGAAGAATTAGGAAAAACGATGAAAATACATGATCAAGGAAGCTGGGTTCTACAGAGAGAGGGGGAGGGGAAGAGGTAAAAATTAGCATTTCCTAAGTGTTGTCGGCTTTTAAATTGAAGCAGGGTGTCTTGAATTGATTTTCATTGCAATGTGAATGATAAAGTATTCATTCTAATTGTACTTTCAATTCAAAAACGTTTTAAATGTTTAAAGCAATTAGTTTGGAGATAATTGGTGCCAACAGTTTGTCTTATTTGAATATTTCACTTAGACAAGATTTGCCATTAACTATTCTGTCCCAGTCTAGCATAAATCCAAAGTGTGGTCTTTAACCAGTGGATGATGCTTCCACAGTCATTGTGGAATCTATTTAAGGGCACAGTATTACAGAAACAGTATGAATTGTTTGCACCCAAAATATTTGTGGACAATGTCCTGCATTTACAAGAAACCATGGGACTAACTCTTGGTTCTATTTAGACGCAAAATGCTGGAGTTAACTCAGCAGATCAGACAGCATCTCTGGAGAAAAGGAATATTTTTTAAGGCAGAGGTAGATAGTTTCTTGATTAGTACAGGTGTCAGAGGTTATGGGGAGAAGGCAGGAAATTGGGTTAGGAGAGAGAGATAGATCAGCCATGATTGAATGGCGGAGTAGACTTGATAGGTGAATGGCCTAATTCTACTCCTATTCCTTATGACCTTACGACCTTAGGTGATGTTTTAGGTCGAGACCCTTCAGACTGAGGGGAGAGAGAAATGAGAGATATGAAAAGGCACGAAGAACAAATGAATGAAAGCTATGAAAATAACAAATCAAAGCCAGCAACGATGGTCCAGGAAAGGTGGAGCCCACAATGGTCCAGTGTTGGCTGCGGAGAATGGGATAACGAGTGAATACTAACAGCGAAACTAAGCAGGATGACAGTGAAACTAGTCAGATGGCTAGGGTGGGGGAGGGACAGGGAGAGAGGGGATGGAAGGGTTACTTGAAGTTAGAAAAATCAATATTCATACCGCTGGGTTGTAAGCTGCCCAAGCGAAATTTGAGGTGCTGTTCCCCCAGTTTGTGTTTGTCCAGTGTGGGAATGGGAAGGGGAGTTAAAGTGTGTATCTTTAATGTAAACCAGCATCTTCAGTTCCTTTCTCCACTCCCGGTTCTATTTTATGTCTTGTTACGTGAAATCACTCAAGTAAAGGAAGGAATGTTTCACCAATGTTAAAGAGCAAGTAAGATTTCTCACTGGAGACAGACACACAAAAAGCTGGAGTAACTCAGCCGGACAGGCAGCATCTTGGGAGAGATGGAATGGTTGACTTTTTGGGTAGAAACATCACCTATTCCTTCTCTCCAGAGATGTTACCTGTCTCGCTGAGTTACTCCAGCTTTTTGTGTCCATCTTCGGTTTAAACCAGCATCCTCAGTTCCTTCCTATGTAAGATTTCTCATCCCCCAGTACATACTCAGAAGTCATTTTCTATGATCTACCAACAGTTGTCATTTTGACTTGCATCCCATTGTGGAGATGGATGCAAATGATCCAATTTTTTGGATGTTTACTTCAACCTGTGTTTTTCACAGGATTTTATCCTTTTACTTATGACCTCTGTAAATTGCAGAGCGGCATAGTCGCTGCACCAATGACAGCTATGCCTTCAGCTAGGGTTTAGAAGTCTCTCCTATTCTGCACTCCCTTTAAAATGCTCTCTAGATCTAACCTCTTTGTTCAAGCTTTTGGTAATTTTTTTATATCACCTGCATGAGTTAGAATCATATTTATTATTTGCATTTGCACTGCAGCGAAATACCTTGCGATATTTTGCTACGTAAAGTTGCTTTAGAATTTACTTTAGACTTCAGAGATACAGTGCGGAAAGTGGCCTCACTGACCAGCGATCAGCCCGTACTCTAATACTATCCTACACACTAGGGACAATTAACCTACAAACCTGTACGTCTCTGGAGTATGAGAGGAAACCGGAGCACCCAGAGAGAACCCACGTAGTCACAGGGAGAACGTACAAACTCCGCACAGACAGCACCCATGGTCATGATTGAACCCGGGTCTCTGGTGCTGTGAGGCAGCAACTCTGTCACTGTGCCACCCCATTGATGTTGGTGTTGTTTAGTTTACTTTTGTCTCGTTTGGAGCTACAGCATAAAAACAGGCTGTTCGGCTCACCGAGCCCACGTCTACCATAAATCACCTGTTCACACTAGTTCTATGTTATCCCGTTTACGCATCCACTTCCTACAAACTATACCCAATTACCCTACAAACCCGCACGTCTTTGGGAAGTGGAAAGAAACTGGAGCGCCCGGAGGAAGTCCACGCAGTCACAGGGAGAACGGTAGCAGGCAACAAAAGCTTTTCACTGTACCTCAGTACACGTGACAAGAACTAAAAACATGCCAACTAAAAATTAAAAACGTGCAAACTCCATACAGATAGCATCCAGGGCCAGGATTGAACCTGAGTCTCTGGCATTGTGAGGCAGCAACTCTACCAGGTGCACCACTGTGCCACCTGTTCGGCACTTGGACATCATGTACAAATGTATTTTGCTTTTCCAACATCTGCCAGAGACTATTAGATGTGAAGCCTTGACTGTAGGAAGAAGAAAAAACTGGACCAGAACTTTGCTTTTGGGTTAATTTGATGTGACTGCATTGACTTCACTAATGCCTTTCTGTAAATTAAAGGAGATGCCTCTCTGATAAGCTGACTGTTAATTTAACAGCAAAGAGGTATTTCAGTGAGAAAGAGAGAAAACCAAACACTGCTGTCAAAAAGTGACAAATTGGATATCTCAACAAGCAGGAGTTTCTTTCAAATGTAAGAACAATTATTAATCTGTGGCTGTATCTGACATGCTGATTTTTATAAGCAGTACGTTTATGTGATTTAATTTTTATTGCTGAATGACAGAAGCTTCTGGAAAGTGACGGCCTGACAAGGTGTAAATGCTCCTAATTTACACAAGCACACATCAATCTTTCGTTGATGGCACCTGTGCAGTTTGTTAGAATGAGGAGAGTGAGATAAATCTCCTTTACTTCTCAAACTTTTCAACAGTTAAGTTTCTAACAAATGAGGGTATCTAGTTTGTTGACCACAGCCTTCCTTGGAACATGGCCCCAAGGTTTGCAGCTAGTTAACTGCGCAGGGCTCTGTCCTATATACCATGTTGCAGCACATCTGTGGACCAATTCCCAAACAGCGCTGATAATAAAGAAAATAAGTTTTACCATTCACCTGCCGTGAAATCTAAAGAAGGAGAGGCCAAATTGACCAAAATCAAGTTTAGTTTAGAGATACAGCATGGAAACAGGCCCCTTTGGCCCACCGAGTCCACGCCGACTAGCGATCCCCGCACACTAACACTATTCTACACACAAGGGACAAATTTCAATTCTACCAAAGCCAATCGACCTACAAACCTGTGTGTCTTTGGAGTGTGAGTGGAAACCAGAGCTCCCGAGGAAAACCCACGCAGGTCATGGGGAGAACGGACAAATTCTGTACAGACACCACCCGTAGTCAGGATTGAACCCGGGTGTCTAGTGCTGTGAGGCAGCAACTCTACCGCTGCGCCACCGTGCTCACCTCAAGTGAGGAGCAAATATTTTCATAAGCTTGCTATTGCAATGTAAGTTTTAGTTTAGTTTCATTTATTATTGTCTTGTGTAACAAGGCACAGTGAAAAGCTTTTGTTTGTGTGCCATCGAGTCAAAGAAAAGACTACACACGAGTACATTAGGCCATCCGGAGTCTGAAAACCAAGACTTCAAGGAGTCTGAAAACCGCCTTACAGGTTCAGGAACAGCTGCTTCTCACAACCATCAACTGTCTTGGATGCTTTGGAGACTTTGGGCTTTTTTTTTGTTTTGCATCAATAATGTTTGTATTGAACGTTTTATGTTATATTATTTATTGAGTGCTGCAAGAATTCTGACCTTTATCATCTGGTTGTTAACTATCCCAATGAGTTGTCAATTTGCTCGCAGCTCCAAATGTGTTAGTTATGCAGTGTCTTAGTTTCCTCAACATCCATCATATTCATACAGTTTTCTAATTATTCTCTGATGGTCTTTAGACTTTCTTCTTACCCTGAAATCTTTGGTTCTTTGCAATTAGATGGCAGCCAGTTCGTGCTATCTGTAAGATTTGCCAGAGGTTTTTGCTGCCCTTGTTGTTCAAAAGGATGGTCTATTGGGAAGATACGGGGAAGAGCTGGTACTAATCAGTATTCCAACAAGCAAACTTTCCTTTTGTTTTAGAAGAGAAGTTGAAAACAGAATAGATCAGTCACGATCACCTTGAATGACAGGGCCAGCTTGAGGGACTTGGTCTTCCACTCCTGCTCCGATGTTCTAGTTTTCTTGCAGTTTAAATTCTCCGGCCTTCTCCTGTTACTGAAATCCTGCACACAAAGAAGTCTAGAGACACAGGGAACTGCAGATGCTGGTTTACAAAAAAAAAATACTAAGTGCTGAAGTAACTCAACGGTGAAGGCAGCATCTCTGGAGAACATAGATAAGCATAAGGTTCATGTGTTCTCCCAGTTGTACATCAAATGATGAACAGAAACAGATCTTTGCACGGCAATCCAATGCAAAAAAAAATCTAAATTATATTTACAATCAAACATTTGCTAACCATCCTTATTTCTTTGATTTAAAAGCAGTGTTACATCAAAGATTAGTCATTTTTAGCATGTTAATGTATTATTACAACAAATATCAAAAATGCCAATTCCAGGTACATTTTTGTTGTTTACATTAACCTATTATATTTTTAGAATGCATGAGTAACGTTGCTCTTGTTGACATTATACTGGAATGCATTTCAGCTTCAATGCATACCACGCAATGTTGCCTTACACATATTGTAAACCCCATTTGCAGGTAATGCTTGTTCTTCTTTTCAGGAGGCCACAAATACACCAATTGACTCGAAAAGCACTCACTCCAAGTCGTCAACCTCAGGCAAACCTACCCAGGAATGTAGACTGGAAGTGAAGCCATGTTTGGCAGAACCCCAGAAGAAGGCTTCTCCCAAAACAAGTCCCGTGACAGGTAAGGCTGAAGACATCACTCATTCTTTTAATATATTAAATATAGACATTTCCACAACAAACTTTCGCAACAAACGTAGGTAGATTATGAGGTAGGAAATGAAAGATTAGGACAAAGGAACACAAATAGAGGTATATATAGTCATGGAGTCATACAGTGTGGAAATAGACCCTTCGGTCCAACTTGCCCACACCGGCCAACATGTCCCAGCTACATTAGTCCCACCTGCCTGCGCTTGGTCCATATCCCTCCAAACCTGTCCTATCTATGTACCTGTCTAACTGTTTCTTAAACGTTGGGATAGTCCCAGCCTCAACTCCCTCACCTGGCAGCTTGTTCCATACACCCATCGCCCTTGGTGTGAAAAAGTTACGGCTTAGATTCCTATTAAATCTTTTCCCCTTCACCTTGAACCTATGTCCTCTGGTCCTCAATTCCCCTACTCTGGGCAAGAGACTTTGTATCTACCCGATCTATTCCTCTCATGATTTTATACACCTCTATAAGATCACCCCTCATACTCTTGCGCTCCAAGGAATAGAGATGCAGCCTACTCAACCTCTCCCTATACCTCACACCCTCTTGTACCGGCAACATCCTCATATGGGCGGCAAGGTGACAGAGAGGTAGCGTTGCTGCCTTACATAGAAACATAGAAATATAGAAAATAGGTGCAGGAGTAGGCCATTCGGCCCTTCGAGCCTGCACCGCCATTCAATATGATCATGGCTGATCATCCAACTCAGTATCCCGTACCTGCCTTCTCTCCATACCCCCTGATCCCTTTAGCCACAAGTGCCACATCTAACGCCCTCTTAAATATAGCCAATGAACTGGCCTCAACTACCTTCTGTGGCAGAGAATTCCAGAGACTCACCACTCTCTGTGTAAAGAATGTTTTCCTCATCTCGGTCCTAAAGGAATCCCCCCTTATCCTTGTGACCCCTTGTTCTGGACTTCCCCAACATCGGGAACAATCTTCCTGCATCTAGCTTGTCCAACCCCTTAAGAATTTTGTAAGTTTCTATAAGATCCCCCCTCAATCTTCTAAATTCTAGCGAGTGGAAGCAGAGTCTATCCAGTCTTTCTTCATATGAAAGTCCTGACATCCCAGGAATGAGTCTGGTGAACCTTCTCTGTACTCCCTCTATGGCAAGAATGTCTTTCCTCAAATTTGGGGACCAAAACTGTACGCAATACTCCAGGTGTGGTCTCACCAAAACCCTGTACAACTGCAGTAGAACCTCCCTGCTCCTATACTCAAACCCGTTTGCTAAGAATACTAACATACCATTCGCTTTCTTCATTGCCTGCTGCGCCTGCATGCCTACTTTCAATGACTGGTGTACCATGACACCCAGGTCTCATTGCATCTCCCCTTTTCCTAATCGGCCACCATTCAGATAATAGTCTCCTGTTTTTGCCACCAAAGTGGATAACCTCACATTTATCCACATTTTACTGCATCTGCCAAGCATTTGCCCACTCACCCAAACTATCCAAGTCACCTTGCAGCCTCCTAGCATCCTCCTCACAGCTAACACTGCCCCCCAGCTTTGTGTCATCCGCAAACTTGGAGATGTTGCATTCAATTCCCTCATCCAGATCATTAATATATTTTGTAAATAGCTGTGATCCCAGCACTGAGCCTTGTGGTACCCCACTAGTCACTGCCTGCCATTTTGAAAAGGACCCGTTTACTCCTACTCTTTGCTTCCTGTCTGCCAGCCAGTTCTCTATCCACATCAATACTGAACCCCCAATACCGTGTGCTTTAACTTTGTATACTAATCTCTTATGTGGGACCTTGTCGAAAGCCTTCTGAAAGTCCAGATATAACACACCCACTGGTTCTCCCTTATCCACTCTACTAGTTACATCCTCGAAAAATTCTATAAGAATCGTCAGACATGATTTACCTTTCATAAATCCATGCTGACTTTGTCCAATGATTTCACCACTTTCCAACTTTGCTGCTATCCCATCTTAAATAACTGACTCTAGCAGTTTCCCCACTACCGATGTTAGACTAACTGGTCTGTAATTCCCCGCTTTCTCTCCTTTTTTTCTCCTTTTTTAAAAAGTGGGGTTATATTAGCTACCCTCCAATCTTCAGGAACTACTCCAGAATCTAAAGAGTTTTGAAAAATTATCACTAATGCATCCACTATTTCTAGGGCTACTTCCTTTACTCTGGGATGCAGCCTACCTGGCCCTGGGGATTTATCGGCCTTTAATCCATTCAATTTACCTAACACCACTTCCCGGCTAACCTGGATTTCACTCAGTTCCTCCATCTCATTTGATCCCCGGTTCCCTGCTATTTCCGGCAGATTATTTATGTCTTCTTTAGTGAAGACAGAACCAAAGTAGTTATTCAATTGGTCTGCCATGTCCTTGTTCCCCATGATCAATTCACCTGTTTCTGACTGCAAGGTTTTAACTAATTTGTTTTAACTAATCTTTTTCTCTTCACCTATCTATAAAAACTTTTGCAGTCAGTTTTTATGTTCCCTGCCAGTTTTCTTTCATAATCTATTTTCCCTTTCCTAATTAAACCCTTTGTCCTCCTCTGCTGGACTCCGAATTTCTCCCAGTCCTCTGGTAGGCTGCTTTTTCTGGCTAATTTGTATGCTTCATCTTTAGTTTTGATACTATCCCTGATTTCCCTTGTTATCCACGGATGCACTACCTTCCCTGATTTATTCTTTTGCCAAACTGGGATGAGCAATTGTTGTAGTTAATCCATGCAGTCTTTAAATGCCTTCCATTGCACATCCACTGTCAACCCTTTAAGAATCAATTGATAGTCTTTCTTGGCCAATTCACGTCTCACTTATAGCACCAGAGACCATGGTTCAATCCTGACTACGGGTGCTGTTTGTATGGAGTTTGTATGTTCTCCCCGTGACCCGTGTGGCTTTTCTCTGTGCGCTCCGGTTTCCACTCACACTCCAAAGATGTACAGGTTTGTAGGTTAATTGGCTTCGTTAAAAATTGGAAATTGTCCTTAGTGCTAGTGTATGGGGATCACTGGTTGGTGCGGATTCAGTGGGCCAAAGGGTCTGTTTCCACATTGTATCTCTAAACTAAACTAAACTGATGGGATTTCAGTAGGCAGAGACAGAATGGGCTGAATAAATAAATAAACAAGTGATCAGCCATGATCGAATGGTGGAGCACTCGATGGGCTGAATGGTCTAATTCTGCTCATATGTCATGATCTTATGAACATCATAATAAAGTTCTATTCCTCTTCTACCCATTAGCCACATTTTTCCCCTCATATAACCATATAACCATATAACAATTACAGCACGGAAACAGGCCATCTCGGCCCTTCAAGTCCGTGCCGAACAACTTTTTTCCCTTAGTCTCACCTGCCTGCACTCATACCATAACCCTCCATACCCTTCTCATCCATATGCCTATCCAATTTATTTTTAAATGATACCAACGAACCTGCCGCCACCACTTCCACTGGAAGCTCTTTCCACACCGCTACCACTCTCTGAGTAAAGAAGATCCCCCTCATGTTACCCCTAAACTTCTGTCCCTTAATTCTAAAGTCATGTCCTCTTGTTTGAATCTTCCCTATTCTCAAAGGGAAAAGCTTGTCCACATCAACTCTGTCTATCCCTCTCATCATTTTAAAGACCTCTATCAAGTCCCCCTTAACCTTCTGCACGCCAGAGAATAAAGACCTAACTTATTCAACTTATCTCTGTAATTTAGCTGTTGAAACCCAGGCAACATTCTAGTAAATCTCCTCTGTACCCTCTCTATTTTGTTGACATCCTTCCTATAATTGGGCGACCAAAATTGTACACCATACTCCAGATTTGGTCTCACCAATGCCTTGTACAATTTTAACATTACATCCCAGCTTCTATACTCAATGCTCTGATTTATAAGGGCTAGCATACCAAAAGCTTTCTTTACCACTCCATCTATATGAGATTCCACCTTCAAGGAATTATGCATGGTTATTCCCAGATCCCTCTGTTCAACTGTATTCTTCAATTCCCTACCATTTACCATGTACATCCTATTTTGATTTGTCCTGGCAAGGTGTAGCACCTCACATTTATCAGCATTAAACTCCATCTGCCATCTTTCAGCCCATTTTTCCAACTGGCCTAAATCACTCTGTAGACTTTGGAAATCCTCTTTATTATCCACAACACCCCCTATCTTGGTATCATCTGCATACTTACTAATCCAATTTACCACCCCTTCATCCAGATCATTGATGTACATGACAAACAACAAAGGACCCAACACAGATCCCTGAGGCACCCCACTAGTCACCTGCCTCCAACCCGACAAACAGCCATCCACCATTACCCTCTGGCTTCTCCCATTCAGCCACCGTTGAATCCATCTTGCTATTCCTGCATTTAAGGTCAAAGGCCTTACTGAAGTCCATATAGACAACATCCACTGCTTTACCCTCGTCAATTTCCCTAGTAACCTCTTCAAAAAATTCAAGAAGATTAGTCAAACATGACCTTCCAGGCATAAATCCATGTTGACTGTTCCTAATTAGACCCTGTTTATCCAGATGCTTATATATATTATCTCTAAGTATCTTTTCCATTAATTTGCCCACCACTGAAGTCAAACTAACCGGTCTATAATTGCTAGGTTTACACTTAGAACCCTTTTTAAACAATGGAACAACATGCGCAGTATGCCAATCCTCGAGGACTATTCCCGTTTCTAATGACATTTGAAATATTTCTGTCATAGCCCCGGCTATTTCTACACTAACTTACCTCAATGTCCTAGGGAATATCCTGTCAGGACCTGGAGACTTATCCACTTTTATATTTTTCACAAGTGTCAGTACTTCTTTTACTTTGAAACTCATAGTATCCATAGCTACTCTACTAGTTTCCCTTACCTCACATAATTCAATATCCTTCTCCTTGGTGAATACCGAAGAAAAGAAATTGTTCAATATCTATCAACTCCCCCTTTTGATTTTTTAAATATGTAAGCAAAAATGTAGCCAGGAGGAATCTAACAGTTTCTTGTTACCAATCTAATAATAACGTAATAATAATGGTGCTTTATTGTCACAGTTAAATTCTTTCCTTATATGCGGTTCAGTAGAGTTTCTCCATACCTAAGTACAATCCCCGGTGGAGGGATATGGACCAAGCGCAGGCAGGTGGGATTAGCGTAGCTGGGACATGTTGGCAGGTGTGGGCAAGTTGGACCGAAGGGCCTGTTTCCACACTGGAGATGTTGCAGGTTTTGGCACCCTTTTCAAAGTTTAGTCTGCGCTCTCTGGTCTTATGATCAGGGCCTGATCCAGGCAAGTTCCAGGCTGCTGCAGGGCCTCCAGCCATTGCCTTCCTTGGACGCCTTCCTTGGACTGGTGACCCGACGTCTCAGACACTGTACAGCAGTTGTACACTGAGAATATACAGAGTCTGTGTATGAAGGAACTGCAGGTGCTGGTTTAAACCAAAGATAGACACAAGATGCTGGAGTAACTCAGTGGGACAGGCAGCATCTCTGGAGAGAAGGAATGGGTGACACTTAGAGTGGTGGCCAGATTTGAAATGCCCTGCCCCAAAAATAGTTTAGGGCTTCCGGTATTTATTTGCAGATTTTCTCCACAACTTCCACACTATTTTTTGAGTAGATGAATAGAGATCAGCACTGCAAATAATAACCACACTTGAGTCTGTAGCAAGTAGCACCGGAAAATGCATTCAGAACTAATCAAGAGGGACTGTGTTGGGTTAATTAAGAAGTGATGCGTTAAAAGTAGAAAAAAGTAATTACGCTTAATAATGTTTTGTCTATAAATATCGTAGTTCAACACATTTTTTCATTATGATTATAAATGGCTGATTAATTTCTTTAATATCCCAATGATAACATAATTTGATACACAGTAGAGGACATAACTTTATGTTCATACTTGTATAAAACGTCAAATATTCCTGCACATCAAAGCAATTTGCGTTTTGTAAGGTGCTTTGAAATGTTTCTAACAGATGAGACAAGACACTGTAAAATTGCAAGTCTGGTTTAAATCAGTGTAATACGTAAAGTGCATTGTTCCCAACCTGCATGCAGTCTTTTTAAACTCTTGTTTTGAATCCGATAGTAAATAAGCATTCGTCATCAACGACGCAGAACACCGCCGACAAAGATGGAAAAGATCAACACAGCAAAGATAAAATTTCCCCTTCATCCAACCAGCCATCGTGGATGGAACTTGCGAAGAAAAAGGCAAAAGCGTGGAGCGATATGCCACAGATAATCAAGTAGCCTCTCACGTGGAACGTCCACATTATACCTGAAAATCTACTAGCTGCTAGCTACTGAATGTGTATTAGTTTGTCTGCAATGTTGATTGATGAAAAGGTAGAATCCTGTTTTGACAATCTGTAGGTGGTACTTAACTTTCTTTGGCTTCTCTTTTAAAAAAACCCCCCTAAGATTTCCAACACTGGATTCTTTTAGAGGTAGGGGTATGGAGGCTCGGCTAATCTGACGACATGTGCAATACAGATTCCGAGACCATGTCACAACCTCCTCTCTTGTGGAGGATCCATTTGGACATGACAGTGAAAAAAACCACTTATGCAGTTTCTTTATACCCTTCTGGTCGGTTATTATGTTTAGAGCATTGTTCCAGTTGTTTATTTGCTGAATTTGTTTTAATGTACAGGAGGGTCTTGTATGATTGAACAGAATGGGATGGGAGAGCTTAAAGCAGAATGGCTTCAAACACAGGTGTTTTGATGTCTTCGAAAGAGTTCTCCAGCATTTGAAAGGATGAGAATTTTGGATCCGATATGTAAAAACAAAATATATTTCTATGCTTTTTAAGTTTTGCTATTTTGTTTGTAATCGTTTATCATTCTGTATAATAGTTCAACTCCTTTAAAACAAAACTATTCCATGACACATAAAATGTGGGAAATGTGTGTATATATTCTATTTTATCCAGTTAGTGTTAGCTGCAATTGTATTTGTTACTTGGGGTTTCTTAGTATTTCATATTTTTTACTAGTTGTTATCATTTTTACTTGAGCCTGCACAGTTTGTCCTGTGATATGTTTCAAGTGTGGGCTTACAGCTAGCACTGAGTTAGAAAGTGTTGCTTCTCTCTGTAAACCAGCAAGCCAGGAGACTCATGTCAGCTCTCCCAGCTGTCGGGGGTAAGAAGCAGGTATTTTGGATGTAAATAAAATCAGCTGGACTGTCTGTAGCAAGGAACATTGGAACTAGAAGACGATATAAGTCGAGAGCCAAGAGTGTTTTATTGTCATAGATCCCGAAACAGAACAATGAAATTCCTACTGAAGATGGACACAAAACGCTGGAGGTAGCTCAGCAGGTCAGACAGCATCTCCGGAGAAAAGGAATAGGTGACGTTTCGGGTCGAGACCCTTTTCTCCCAGGCCCTTTACTCCGGCCTTTAAACTGTCTATCCTTGGTTTAAACCAGCATCTGCAGTTCCTTCCTACACATTGAAATTGCTACTTGCAGCAGCACAACAGATATGGAAACATAGTACTCGGTAGTCACCAAAATAAACCACAAAAAGAAGTTTAATGTATAAGAACAAACAACATAGTGTAAGGACAAAAGCATTACCCCAGACCCAAGTCCCTAGTGCAGTCAAGGCAGTTCAGAGTTTAGTTGGAGTTCGCCTGATGGTTGTTTCGGAGGAAGCTGCTCCTGAACCTGGATGTTATCCAGGACCAGGATCTATCTGGATTACCATCTACTGCATTGTGTTATTAATACTGGACTCTTTGACTAACCACGAAATGGCTCCGAGTTGATCCATGTTGGAATCAGATATAACATGGGAATAAAGCCCCTCTGTGTAGAGAGCTTTGGGGACATTTGCTCCATAGGCACTATTCCCCAATACATGTGGCACTAACCACATAATATACTGCTAATACAGCATCCGTTTAACATGCCTCCTGAAGTTATTGTCCTGAGCAGCTACAGTTGAAGTACAGTGTTACTCCCTTGCTCGGATAGGGAGCCATATATCAAAACACATGAACAAAATGAATGTACAGAAGTATATTCCTTTATAGGGGGGAAAAACATTTAAAATATTTTCACCAATCTTGTCGCATAGCGTGGAAGTTATATTGTCCTAGTTTTGTATTTAAATGTTTGTAGGAATGCAATTGCACTATAAGTCTTTTCCTTCTAATTTCTTAACCATATGCATTTGAAGTGAGAACCTTAGTAGACAAATACTTACCTGCCAAATCAATTTGCTAAATTGCCAGAAGTTATCTTTCACTGTGATATTGTTTAGTACAACATTGTACATTCTTTGGACAAATCGTAGATGACTTGCAATTCAAAAAAAGTGCTAAAACCATGTATCTTTAGTTGATAGAATAAGACCTTGCATGTACTAACAGTAGTCTTACTTAATATACACCACCACTTACAATACAAGGATAAATTGTTTACATGGTAACAATGCAAAAAGTAGTAACATTTCGGTTGTTGGTCATGAATTCAGTGTCGTGAAATTTTGTTATTTCAATATCTTTAAACACTTACATTTGGTCTTGCCATCTGCATGTTATTGGCAATACAATTATTTATGTCTGAATCTCTATTTGTATATATGTACCTATGTGTATGTGTAGAGTGCTGTATGTAGCTTCACACACAGTCAGTGGGTTCATCCTGATGTTGTGCTATTCGTATTTCACGCACAACGAGTGTTTGCATTACCTTTGCTCAGCTATTTGAACGATTAATTACTGTTGAGAGGTGTGAATGCTTAGAATGCATTCCAGAAACATGTGCTCGCTGTGGCTTATTTGCTTTTAAACCATGAATCTTCCAGAGTGGAAAGTTTAAAAAAAAAATACCAGTTTCCTTGCCGTTTTACTGGAGAATAGACAATGTTAGAAGCTTCAAAAGCCTTTATAACAAATTTGGATAACATCGAAACATAGAAACATAGAAAATAGGTGCAGGAGGAAACCATTCGGCCCTTCGAGCCAGCACCGCCATTCATTGTGATCATGGCTGATCGTCCGCACTGCCTCAATCACAAGGATGTCCTTCCACAAATTAGGAGACCAAAACTGTACACAATACTCCAAATGTGGTCTCACCAGAGCCCTATACAACTGCAGAAGAATTTTGTAAGTATGTACAAAATTGATAAAGATTATCTGACGGGTCCCTTTATTTAAAATTTCCATGTACTTAGATTTCGAACAACAACTTCCCTACTAGAAATGCATTGCTCCCAATTTACCATTGTCTCTTGAGATTCAGTGGCAGAATTGCATTGCATGGGTCTAGGACGCCACAAAGTTGGTGGGGGGGGAGAATGGTAATTTGATTTCCCCCACTCCTGTTGCCGCTCGTGTTGCTATAGACTTGATAGCTACGAACGCCTCGATGAACAGGAAAAAAAAGATTAAACCTAAAGCTGGTGACTAATCCAGAGAGGCTCAGTACAGAAACGTCCTGTGCTGCAATTGACGTCTAACCCAGGGAGAGATCAGTGAATATATATAGGGGGGCCAATAGGGAGGGTTTTCCGATTTAAAAATGATGCCTAGAAAATAACTTGTGTTCATGGGTCGGAGTGTCTGAAAACATTTTGCTTACAGGACTTCCATAACAAAATCTGCCATGCCTATTGATCAAGGTGATGTTAGTGAATGGCCCTCTACACTTCACATTGCATTCTGAGACCTTGTGGAGTATGCAGTGGGAAATTACTAGTATGTCCATAAGTGTAGCAACAAGGAACTGCAGATGCTGGTTTATACAAAAGGACAAAGTAACTCAACGGGTCAGGCAGCATCTCAGGAGAACATGGATAAGTGAGCTGAAACATCACCTATCCATGTTCTCCAGAGATGTTGCCTGACCTGCTGAGTTACTTCAGCTCTTTGTGCCCTTTTAGGTTCAGAAGTGTACCTGCTTTGGAAGGAGTAAGGAGGGGGTGGTGGAGAGAGGTGGAAGGGGGAGAAGAGGGATGGGATGGGGGGGGGAGAAGAGGGATGGGATGGGGGGGGGGAGAAGCGGGAGGGGGGGAGAAGCTGGATGGGATGGGGTGGGGGTGGGTGGGGGGGGGGGTGGTGGTGTAACAGGGACCAAGAAAGAAGGTTACACAAAAAGCTGGAGAAACTCAGCGGGTGCAGCAGCATCTAAGGAGCGAAGGAGATAGGCGACGTTTCAGGTCGAGACCCTTCTTCAGACTTCTCCTGCACCCGCTGAGTTTCTCCAGCTTTTTGTGTAACCCTCGATTCTCCAGCATCTGCAGTTTAACACCAAGAAAGAAGGGTTTGGCAGAAAGGAGAGGATTGGCAAGTTATTGCTCATGGATTGGGGATCAATAGGTTGTTAGTCAGAAGCTGGGGTTTTTAGAAAAGTGTGAATGGGAAGAGGTTATAGATTGGCGAGTAGGTAGGACCAGGCATGGGGTGTAAACTGTGGGCACAGCAGATAAAGGGGATGTTTATAGGTCAGGTTCCTAGCTCCGTAGGGATCCTTCTCAGGGGGGCTTCTCTGTAAATCATGCTGTTGCAGATCAAGCTAAAAAGGTTTTATTTGGTGTGCTTATATTGAGGAAAGCCCATGATTACACAAGCATAATTCACGACAGGAAGTGCCTGGTCAAGTTTCCGGGGTGATGAGATTTGACCCGGAAATGATGCAACCGTGTTCCACTGCGAATGAAAATCTATTTCCACACAGTTTATAAATAAAAGTCTGGACTATCTGGGCCTGAAAGTCTTTGAAAGGACTCTTCCATTGTGGAGTACAACAATGCAGTAGGCAGTGGAATGAAAAATGATGGACAAGCTGTGACATTGTCAGCGATCTAATGTTCCAGAGATCACATGATGTTTCTCTGCCTGATATTTTAGCAGAGGCTATAAACCATTGAAAGCAAAGGTTGAAATCTAGAGTATGACTGGGTACCACCTCCATGTACATAGACTCCAAACAGCAATTTTGTTATTAGATCGCCAGATCCAAGAAAATTTTACTCAGAACAATGTGAATCATTTACTCTTGAGGCATTCTAATGGTGCTGTTAGGATACAAACTTCTGCATGTAGTTCCAACTTATGCTGAGTTGTACAGTGCATTCTGTACAAGTTAATCCATTTGGAATTATTGTTTATTTAGTCAGTGGTGTCCCACTATATTTGTTTTAAAGTCCTGTAACAACACACGTGAGAAATGCTGTGAGATTTGTGAGTCGATGCCTTGATAGGAGTTTGTGCTGTGTATATTTGATGTTTTTTTAATTCACATAACTTTGCCAATTAGATGTCAGTGAAGCTGGTATGGCTTAAACATCTCTGATCAGATGAACTGGAACCTAACACCACTGTGTTCTACACTAGACTGTTAAACAGCCTTGCCTTTATAGTGCGCAATTTACACTACCTCTCCTTACTTTTATATTGCTAGAACTTCCTACTTGTTAAATCATGATGGAAATTAAAGGATTATTTTTTACTAATCTAAAGCTGGCACTCTTTCTAATGAATCTTGTGACGTGGTTTTGTTTCAATGTTAGCCTGTCTGTGTTTGGGTGCTATTCTCAAGCTAATTTTCAATGTTATTGCTGCAAACATAATGGGGGGCCATCTGACATTATTCATAGCTGCATCGAGAAATTGGATTTCAGTGAACCGTGTCGTAATGATGCAATTGCATTGTATCGGTTTAACAATAAAACTCCCAGCACTCCAATTGGATTTCAAGGTTTACCTTCCCAAACTTCCGATGGCTTTGGAAGTAAAAATTTGAGCTCACTTGTCTGCCCTGCACTCCTGTTTAACAAGGAGTGCATTGGATGGAAAACCACTTTCCTTTTGCCAGCAGTTCAGAGGAGAACTGCAGGGAGGTCTCTTCAAGGGGTTGGAGTGATCTCGACTTCCACAGGAAGTCACATGGAAGTGTACCTGAATCACCTTCTCAGCATCTGGACTCAACACTTGAGTACAGGCATGGATGTTGCTTTGCTTGGAGAGCTTTATTTGAGAGACCCAACCCCATCCATTTCACAAGGATGGAAGGGATAGATGGAGGTATGTGGTTTGTTTACTTATACCTATTTTAATGAATAGTTTCAATTAGCCTATATTCAGTTAATTTGTTTATTATATAAATAAATCTGGAATCAAAACAATAGGAATTGGCATGGCAAATGTGAGACTATTGGATTGTCAATAAACACAGTCCGATCATTTCTGACCAGGACATCCACCTCGTATGTGACTTCAGCCCTACAGCCTTGCGGTTGATTCTTAAGCAAAGCACAAAGTGTTGGAGGAACTCAGCAGGCCAGGCAGCATCCGTGGAGGGAATGGACAGATAGCATTTTGGGTCGGGACCTTTCTTCAAACAGTGATTGATTTTTAAGTGGTGTCATAAATGGCCTAGCAAACCACTTAGCTCTTGGGCAGTTTGGGGTGGACAACGCATGATGTCCATGGCAGTTGTACACCTGTGTCTATGAACACATCTTAAAAATCAAAGCTAGACACAAAAAGGTGGAGTAACTCAGCGGGACAGGCAACATCTCTGGAGAGAAGGAATGGGTGACGTTTCGGGTCAAAACCCTTCTTCAGACCCAGTTCTGTCAGTCTGAAGAAGGGTCTCGACCCAAAACATCATCTATTCCATCTCTCCAGATATGCTGCCTGTCCCGTTGAGTTACTCCTGCTTTTTGTGCTCTTTGGTTTAAACCAACATCTGCTGTTTCTTTTTACACATCTTAAATATTGTTTGAGATGAAGAAGGAATATGAGGGGTAACTCTTTCACACAAAGGGTGGTGGTGAGTGTATGGAACAAGCTGCCAGAGGAAATAGTTGAGGCTGGGACTATCCCAACATTTAAGAAACAGTTCGACAGGTACATGGGTAGGACAAGTTAGGAGGGATATGGACCAAATGCAGGCAGATGAGACTGGTGTACCTGGGACATGTTGGCCGGTGTGGGCAAGTTGGGCCAAAGAGTCTGTTTCCACACTGTATCACTCTCTGACTCTACTATATTACAGTTCAGTTCGGTTTTGTTTATTGTCACGCCTACCGAGGTACAGTGAAAAGCTTTAGTTGCGTGCTATTCAGTCAGCGGAATGACAATACATGATTACAATCGAGCCATTCGCAGTCATATACAGATACATGATTAGGGAATGGAGGAGATTAAGAAGATCATAGTTAAAGTAAGAAACGTTGCTGAAGGAGTAGAGTTTTTAAATTGTGGAGCGATTGCAATATGTGATTGCAGATCTGATTCTGTGGCTAGCGCACAATTAGTCACCTGGGTTGAGCGCCATCTTGGAAGCAAGAAAAAAAACTTGTGTATTCATGCATTCCTATTTTGGTTCACTTTGCACATCCTAAAGCATTCACACAAGTGATGTACCGCAGATGGATGCAGTAACTGTGAGGGTAAGTATGCCAGCTGGCTTACGCTTAATAAGGCCCTACACAAAACAATCGGTTGTTCAGCTTTTAATTGTGTTGGCTGCAAGATGGTAGATAACTTAGGATGCTGCCAGGATGACGCCAAGATAGTTCTGATAGTCCTCTGAAAAGATATGACGGGACCTTGGTTGCAAAAAGTTCTTTGAGGGCAGCATGTCTGATAGTGCACTACACCAGAGATAAGCTCTGATTCTCCTGCATTAAGGATCATTGCGCGGTGATCCTTAATGCAATCAACACGTACATATCTGATCAAATTGGTTTCTTTATCTGGGACCAAATGATGTGAATTATGCTGAAATGATGGGCTGTACACGTTCATCACCAAGAAGATCCACAAATGGTCCTTATTTATTGGATTAGCTGGTGCAGGGGACCAGGGGCGGAAGGGGTGGAGGCAAAGATATCCTCCCAGAGCCTGGGAGAGCACTTTGTATCGACTGATCCGCAGAGTAATGTAACATCATTGTAAAACTTACTTTTCTGGGCCTCTTCTGACCTTTGATCGGGTAGGTTTTTTTGCTCATTGTGTAGGATCATTAGACCTCTGTCAATGTTTCCAGTTAATAAATCCAAATGGATCTAAATTGCATCATTTGAACCTGCTCTGCATAACTAAAGAGCACTTTGCTCTTCTGAGGTGGATAGTCACAGATGACTTGCCATGTTTCTATTCAGTGTGTGGGGTGGTAGTAGTGGAGAAAATCAGACCATGTTGTTTTTATCATCCTCTATTCGTTCTAGGTGTCAAGTATGATACAAAGTTAGAAAGTCATTCCACTCTTTCAAATGGTTTCTGTTGACTTACTGTAAAATTATGCACTAATTGGAAGACATTTAACAGAGATTAATTTATGTGTCAGAATCTCAGAAAAGTATGCAAAATGCATATAAGAAAGCCCTTGCGCATTGAATGGAAACCGAGTTAAATTTCCAACACATTGTAAAATGCACCTTGGATTATCAGTGCTACAAGATAAGAAGAATATGGTTCAGTGAGAGAGATTTCATTTGATATTTTGGAATAATTGCAGTTGGGCATAGTTACTAATCTTCTATCCCAAGAAACAATGGATCCAGAGACAATGAAAGTCCTATCTAAGTTAATTTACTTCTCAACTTCGTACATTTGGATATTGGCCAGGAGATACAAATTGGCTTCAGGCAAAGAAAGAAGAGCCAGTTTGCTCAGTGTTCCATTAACAATTTAAATGTACTTGTTTCTCGAAGCAGGAAAAGCCAAACTAATCATGGTATAATGGAGACACGAGACTGCAGATGCTGAAATCGTAATTAAAGCACGAAAATGCTGAAGGCAGCTCCTGGGGGAGGGAATGGGCAAGCGATGTTTCAGGTTGGGATCCTTCCTCTGACTGTTTTTTCTTCCTGAAGATCCTGTGAAAACTGGAGGAATTGTTCCAGAAAAGAAAAGTTGCTTTCATTGGCACTTGGAAGTGTATTTAAAAACTGGATTTGTCTGATCATACGTTCATAAGTCACAGGTGCTGAAGTAGGCCATTTAGCCCATCAAGTCTGCTCCGCCATTCAATCAAAGCTGATCTATCTTTCCCTCCCAACACCATTCTCTTGTCTTCTCCCCATAACCCTTCACCAATCAACAACCTATCAATTTCCTGTCTATAAATACCAAATGACTTGGTCTCCACAGCCTTCTGTGTGCCAATGAATTCCACAGATTCATCACCCTCTGACTAAAGAAATTCCTTCTCCAACTCCTTTCTAAAGGTGCGTCTGTTTATTTTGAGGCTATGCCCGCTTGTCCTACACTCTCCCTCCAGAAGAAATATAGTCTCCGCATTCCCTAGTCGGAGATTGTTGCATGCTAATTAACTATCAAGCCTTTTGAAACAAGACACAAAGTGCTGGAGTAACTCAACAGGACAGGCAGCATCTCTGAGAACATGGATAGGTGACATCAAGATCCTTCTTCAGACCCAACCTCAAAACGTTGCCAAAACATGTTTTCTGGATATGCAGCTTCACCCGCTGAGTTACTCCAGTACATTGTCTCTCTTTTTGTAAATCAGCACTTGCAGGTCCTTGTGTCCACTAAGCATTATGAAACATCTGGAATGTTATAATTGTTTCCAGTTGCATCCATCGCCTTATCAAATCTTATCAGATACAGACAATTTGCCTTCAGGGCCATTTAAAGATGAAATATACCTTCACAACATAAACCAACGCCTAGAAAATTAGTAATCATTATGAAGAACTCCTTGGAAGATAAGTTTATTTCCAGAGATTTAGTGTGCAAGGAGAAGATAAAACTCCAGAAATTAAAATGGAAACCACTGGAACTGTTCAGCACGTGAATGAGCGGATAAACAGTTAAGGAACTGATGTCCTTTCATCTTCCTCTCTGATGAATGGTCATTGTCTTCAAACACTAACTCGGTGCTTTACTCCGAATACGCTGCCTGGCTTGCAGAGCATTTTCTGTACCTACAATTCATCTTTTCCATAAAACACGTGTCAACATCTGACTATTGCTCTGAACAACCGAAGCATCTGTTCTGTGATCCTTGGATATAAAGGCCAACATTCCACGACATGTCAGTTGTGTATGTGGATAGTCTCATTGGGGTCATAGAGTCATACAGCACGTTAAAAGGCCATTCAGCCCAACTTATCCATGCTAGCCAAGGTACCCCATCTAAGCTAGTTGCATTTGCCCACTTTTGGCCCTTATCCGTCTAAACCTTTCCTATCCATGTACCAAATAATTTTGCTTATCCACAGTTCACGATTAAATAAATATTGCAAGTTGGTATCGTCACATCAGCATGAAGCATCTGACTTCTCTTTTTAACTTTAGTTTAGAGATACAGCGCAGAAACAGGCCCTTCGGCCCACTGACTCCACGCCGACCAGCAATCACCCCGTGCATTAGCACTATCCTACACACTAGGGACAATTTACAGTTTTGCAGAAGCCAATTAACCCACAAACCTGCACATCTTTGGAGCGTGTGAGGAAACTGGAGCACCCGGAGTAAACCCACGCGATGACAGGGAGAGCGTACAAACTCCGTACCAACAGCACCCGTAATCGGGATTGAACCCGGGTCTCTGGCGCTGTAAGTCAGCAACTCAACCACTGAGCCACTGTGCCACCCTATAAGTAAAGACAAGTAAAAATAATCCCAGGGCCTGAAGGTAGTTAATGACTGAAGGTAGAGGCTGTGGCCAATTTCCATGAGGAAACTTCAACTAGATTGTTTTTATTAGATAGAAAGTAATAACTCCTTGCAGCACCGTCCAGCAAAGGTTAGTGACCAATGCTCTGTTTGAAGGTGAACTTCTCTGCCCTTTCAACATGATGATTACTTATCTTGAGAATAAAGAAAATATATGGGAAGGAAATGTTAACAAATTATTTTGTTTTTTTAAATAAAATCTACACACTAATGAGAGGTGTATCTCTATCATCAATAACACTATCATGCTTACTGAGCCGAACACTGGACATTTACAAACCATTCTTGCTCTTGCCTCATTTCTCCTTCCCGCTTTCAATTTGTTCCTCCAATTTATCTCGTTCTTGTCCCGATCTCCCTCATTTTCTTTCCCTTTCCTCCACCACTTCAAACGTATTTTTATTCTTTCCTGCCACTCAATTCCTTTCTGTCTTTACCACTTTCCCTCTCCCGAACAAGCCTAACTCTCCTCCTCTCCCCACACATCTTTCATTCTTTCTTTCAATTCCCTTCAGACTTCTCTCAACCAACCTTCTCCTCTTCATGGCCTTCTCCCACTACTATCTTTCCTCACACCCTACTCCCCTACACATCCATCCCCTTCTCGACTACATCGCATCGGGAGAACTTGAGTCTCTATGAGTTGCATCTTGACCACAGCAGAGTAGGATACCTTCAATAGAACTTGGTTCTTGGTGTTCATGTAAAGAAATTAACTGGGCATTAATATGAGGAAAACTCAAAGTGCTGGAGGAACTGACTGGCTCCGGCAACATCAATGGAGGGAATGGAGAGACAACATGCTCTTGCCTCCTCCATTACCAGAGTGAAGCTGCACGCAAACTGGATGAACAACAACCCATATTCTGCTTGGGTAGCTCATAAGTCAGTGGTATGAACTTTGAATTATCCAATTTCAGGTAATACCATCCCATTCCCCCAACCTTTCAACTTATGATCATCCTATTTTCATCTGTCGCCTTTTTTCTCCTTTTCACCTATACCCTTTATCACCTACTCCACCCATCTACCACTCACCCCTTCCTCACCTGCATCCACCTATCACTTGCTAAGATTTGCCTTGCCTCCACCTCATGTTCATAAATTCTTGGGATTGAATTGAATTGAATTGAATTACCTTTATTGTCATTCAGACCTTTCGGTCTGAACGAAATTTCATGCCTGCAGTCATACATATATAAAAAAAATAACAAAAAACACGCAATAAACACAAATTTAACATCCACCACAGTGAGTTCACCAAACACCTCCTCACTGTGGTGGAAGGCAAAAGTCTTAGAATCTCTGTCTTCATCCCTCCTTATTCTCCCTCTGCGCTGAGGAGATCCAGGCCTCCGATGTTGCCGTCCACCAGGCCCGCGGCCGAGCCTCCGAAACCGGGCCGCCGCCACCGCTGTCGCCGGAACACCGCCACAGGGCCCGCAGCTGGAACGCTGGAGCACCACAGCTCCAAAGCCAGGTCGTCACTGGAACGTCGCTGGAGCACCGCGGCCCGCAGCCAGGTCGCCGCTGGAGCACCGCAGCCCCGCAGCCAGGTCGCCACTGGAGCACCGCAGCTCCGAAAGTCAGGTCGCCGCTGAAGCTCCGAAGCCGTGCCGCCGCCGCTGGAAGGCCGCCAGCTCCGCCATTAGGGCCTCAGCAGAAACGGAGACGGTGACGTGATAAGAGCAGACTTAGGCCATTTGGCTCATCAAGTCTATTCTGCCATTCAATCATGGCTATCTATCTCTCCCCTGCAACTCCATCTCCTGCCTTCCCCCCATAGCCTGACAACTGTACTAATCAAGATTCTATCCATCTCTGCCATAAAAATATTAATTGACCTGGCTTGCACAGCCTACTGTGGCAATGAATTCCATAGATTCACCACCCCCTGACTAAAGAAATTCCTCCTCATCTCACCTCTCTTTTCCAGCTTTCTACCTCCTACTACAACGATCTGAAGAAGGGTCCTGACCCGAAACGTCATCTGTGGATTCCCTTCACGGATGCTGACCCGATGTGTTCCTCTAGCCTGTTCTTTGCTCAAGAATCCAGCATCTGCAATTTGTTGTGTGTCTCTGGGTTTTAATATCATGAGATAATAGCCGGTGATATCCCAAATCCCCAGGTGGTGGTGCTGTTGAGCAAAGCAACTTCTAAAATACCAAGGGTTACACAAAAAGCTGGAGAAACTCAGCGGGTGCAGCAGCATCTAAGGAGTGAAGGAGATAGGCGACGTTTCGGGTCGAGACCCTTCTTCAGGCTTTTTGTGTAACCCTCGATTCTCCAGCATCTGCAGTTCCTTCTTTAACACTTCTAAAATACCAACCTGAGTTGATATGTGTTGCATTACAGGGGTCAGTATTAATTTAACTGAAATCCTCAGTGGATAAAACTTTTCTTATTTTCAAGGCACTTTAAGGAGATTATAAGCCTATAAATGTCTATTTAGTTGCTGCTCGTTTATGAATTCTGATTTAAGTGTGCGTAGTTATGAATATTAAAACGCGAATAAAGCTCGTTCAGCATGGTAATAGAAAGTGGGTGATTAAAGATGCCAAGGATAAGACTTGCTAAGAAAGCTAATAATGAGGATGAGTGGGAGATGAATTTCTCTCTCTCACTCAACTTGGCATTTCTTCAAATTAAATACTCCTTCTGAATTACTGGCAGGATTTCTGGGCTTTGGAGGATTAAAAGGCTGCAGAGGTTCAGTTCATTTTTAGCTTATTGTCACGCGTACCATGGTAGAGTGAAAAGCTTTTGTTTTGAGCTAACCAGTCAGCGGAAAGACAACACATGATTACAGTGTACAGATACATGATAAGGGAATAACGCTTAGCGCAAGATAAAGCCAGTAAAGTCCGATCAAAGATCGAGAGTCCGAGGGTCATCAATGAGGTGGATAGTAGTTCAGAGCTGTTCTCTGATTGGGGTAGGATGGTTCAGTGGCCTGATAACTGGTGGGAAGAAACTGTCCCAGAATCTGGAGGTGTGCGTTTTCACACTTCTGTACCTTCTGCCCGATGGAGAGGGGAGAAGAGGGAATGGCCAGGGTGTGACTCGTCCTTGATAATGCTGGCGGTCTTGCCGAGGCAGTGTGAGGTATAAACTGAGTCAATGGAAGGGAGGTTGGTTTGTGTGATGGTTTGGCAAACGTCCACAATTCCTTTGCACTGAGCTAGCAGTCTGAAAATGAAAGTTGAATTGGATGGTACCCCGGCTGATCTTAAATGTCCTCTGAAATGGGAACTAGGTCTGGGAAATACATGCTGGTCTTGGCCACATCCTGGCAAAAGGGACCCATGCAATGCACAACGGTATCACTTCTACTTCCTCAGGAGACTGGGGAAATTCGGCATATCTCCAATGACTCCTACAAACCTCTGCAGATGCACCGTAAGAAGCAAGCTGTCGGGTTGCATCACGGCTTGGTTTGGGAACAGCTCTGCCCAAGACTGCAAGAAATTGCAGAGAGTTGTGGATGTAGCCCAGTCCATCACCCAGACCACACTACCCACCATTGACTCCATCTACACGTCATGCTCCCTTGGGAAAGCAGCCAACAAAAACAGACTTCTCCCACCGAGGTCATTCCTTCTTAGTCATAGAATCACACCGGCCAACAATGTCCCAGCTATCCTAGTCCCACTTGCATGTGCTTGGTCCATATCCCTCCAAATCTGTCCTATCCATGTACCTGTCCAACTGTTTCTGAAACAATGAGATAGTCCCAGCCTCAACTACCTCCTCTGGCAGCTTGTTCCATACACCCACCATCCTCTGTGTGAAAAAGTGAAAATCTTTTCCCCTTCACCTTGAACCTATGTCCTCTGGTCCTCAATTCCCCTACTCTGGGCAAAAAAATCTCTGTGCATCATCCCGATCTATTCCTCTCATGATCTATACCTTTATAAGACCTCCCCTCATCCTCCTACGCTCCATGGAATAGAGATCCAGCCTACTTAACCTCCCCCTATAGCTGACACCCTTAGGTTTACTCCTGGCAACATTCTCGTAAATCTTTTCTGAACCCTCTTCTCGCACTTCCATCGGGCAGGAGGAACAGATGCATAAAGGTTTGCACCACTACACCCAAGAAACAGTTTCTACCCCTCCTATCTGGCTTTTGAAGGGTTCCATCCGATTCTCCTCTATCGCATTGCAAACATTGGACCTGTTCTCTGGAACTGTTGTGCCATAATGCTGAGAACTATATTCTGCACCCTTTACCTTTCCCGTTGCTCTACCTATTTTACTCGAATTGAAGGTAGACAAAAGTGCTGGAGAAACTCAGCGGGTGCAGCAGCATCTATGGAGCGAAGGAAATAGGCAATGTTTTGGGCCGAAACCCTTCTTCAGACTGATGTATGGTGGGGGTGGGGGGCGGGGAGAAGAAAGGAGAAGGGAAGAGGAGGAGCCCGACGGCTGAGGGAAAGCTGAGAAGGGGAGGGGACAGCAAAGGCTACCGGAAATTGGAGAAATTAGCTTGACTGTATACAAATGCTCTTCATTGTGCTCTACATGTGATGATAATAAACTATACTAAACGAAACCAAACTAAACTAATCTAAACTAAGCTAAATAAATTAATAATAAATAGACAAAAGGACATTAGTCTATTGCTTGCCCAGTTCTTACTTGGAGCTCGGAGAATCAGCAATCAAAGAGCATGGAGAAGAACTTATTGGCTGAAACCCGTGGGGAAGGTGAGTGCGAGGGGGAAAAACAGTTTAAAACTGAGGAATTTTATTTGTTGATTGGCAAATTAGGCAATTTATCAGTCAATATAAGTAAGGCAGCTCTAGGGGAGTGGCAGTGAGGGAGTGGCCTTGAGAGGGCAGTGCGAGTCTTTGGCTCAAGAGTCTTCAGCACGAAGGCTGAGGAGACTACACAAAAAGCTGGTGAGGACGGGATGCGGTGAACACATGATGGGTAAGATGAGACAGTGTGATGCTTGCAGGATGTGGGAGGCCAGGGACACTGATGGCTGCTACAACTGTGGCAAGTGCATCCAGGTTCCGCTCCTGAAGGACCGTGTTGGGGCACTGGAGAAGCAGCTGGATGACCTCAGGGTCATCCGGGAAAATGAGAGTTTCCTGGACAGGACCAACAGTGAGGTAGTCACGCCGAGGATATGGGAAGAACCAAGGTGTGTGACGGAGAGAAAGGGTGGTAACCGTGGAGTGCAGGTGGCTGTGCCTAATGAAAACAGGAACTGTCGGGGGAGACGACACTTCCAGTCCGAGCGGCGGATAGGTTGGTGGCTCCAATCCTAGAGATGGGACTCGACTGGAGAGACTGACGTTGGGCAGAGCCGCTTCGTGGTGTGGACAGGAGATTCTGTGGTGGCAGGCGAGACGGGAGGATGGTCTGTTGCCTCCCTGGTGCCAGGGTGCAAGATGTCACGCACCAAATTCAGAACATCCTCGAGAGGGAAGGTGAACAGCCGGCAGTAGTTGTGCACGTAGGCAAAAATGACATCAGGATGAAGAGGAATGAGGCTCTGCAACGCGAGTTTAGAGAGTTAAGGGCCTGTCCCACTTGCATGCGATTGCATGCGTTTGGCGCGACCAAACAGAAGAGGAGTTCACGCGAAGTCCGCACTAAGTACGCTCTAAGTTCGTGCGTGACGTCATTTGCGTCATACCTACCAATCAGCTGGGCAGGAGGCGGGCGCTGAAGGCGCTGTGCACATGGCAAACTTGTCTTTTTCTTTTTTTTCACTTTTAATTTCAAGTTTTTGTGTACCTTGTGTGTTTTGACTGTTGGCAGATTAATTTCTCTCCAGGGATGAATAAAGTTTTATCGTATCGTATTGTATAAAAAATTTTTTTAAAAACCCACAAATGCTGCCTTTACTTTTTTATTGTGAGGGGAAGAGGTGATCAGAGATACATTCCCTCAATGGAAATAGGTTTAAACTATGCCTTCAATCTTCCGCAGGAGATAGGATCAATCAGTAAACACAATCTAATTATTGTCAATAAATATATTGTATTTCTTTAACCCAAAAGCTTGTAAATTTGCCATTTAGATAAAGCTCAATATTATTGACACTAAAAGGAATACTATTTGTAATATCTATGACTATCGCCTAGCATGGCAAGAATAAATGCACCAAGTTTATACAAACATACCATGAGCAAATCACCCTGTTTTGGCACTCACCTTGAAAGGCACGTAGGTTGAACGAATTGTAAGTAATAGTTTGGATAAGGATTCAGTCAAATGACTGAAAATATTTTTTTCTTATGATTAGATAAAAATCCATGTTTCGTATTTCTAAAACCTTTTTTTTCTTCATATATGATATTGAAAATATAAAGTAAAAATACCAAGAAATAAGTTAAAATGTGCATTAACCAATAGCTTCAATCTTTTAAATGCAAATTTATTCAATTATTCCCACTGCTGGATAGAGTTTAAACAATGCCTTATTTAATCTCATGTTTGTAACTGTACAAAATAAAAGTGGAACGTGGGGCAGATAATCTATATTGTGATGCCCTTTGCAAAAATAACTTCCTCCTCCATAGTCTGAAGAAGGGTTTTGGCCCGAAACGTTACCTATCTCCTTCGCTCCTTAGATGCTGCTGCACCCGCTGAGTTTCTCCAGCCTTTTGTGTACTTTCCTCCTCCATAGTTTCAGCTTGACTGATACTGGCATTTTTCCACATTAGTGCAACTGGAATTGAAAATATAAATGCAGATCATATAGAAATCACAGCAAATGCATATCCGCTTCTAACTTCTCAGCTGAGATCTACTTTCTTTTGTGTGCAACTGAGTTAACAGTTATATAAGCTATCACCAGTTTCCTTTGGTTCAAGTTATTGGTTACAGTTTGAATGATACATTATCATATTAACTAATCCGACAGATTTTCGGCGTCGGGCGGTGGCGTCATCACGCAACGCCACACTGGGTGGTGATGTCATCACGCAATGCGCCTGCGGGCCTACAGGCCGTTGGCATGCGAAGGTTTCAGACAGTGCAGGATTTTCGGAGCCCCACACGACCTCGGGACCTACTCCGCACAACTCCATATGCCTCTGCGCTTCTAAGTGCCCATACGCCTCAAACGACCATGTTTGGTCGCACCAGACGCATGCAATCACATGTAAGTGGGACAGGACCTTTAGAAAGACTGAAAAGCAGGACTTCTAGGGTGATTATCACTGGTTTGCTTCCAGAGATAATCACCGTGTGCTAGTGAGGACAGGAACAGGGAGATGGAGGATCTGAATGTGTGGCTGAGCACCTGGTGCAGGGAGCAAGGATTTAGATTTATAGACCGCTGGGATCACTTCTGGGGTAGGGGTGACCTGTACAAAAGGGACGGGTTACACCTTAACTGGAGGGGGACCAACGTTCTGGCAGGCAGGTTTGCTAGGGCTACACGTGTGGGTTTAAACTAAATAGTGGGGGGGGGAGGGATTGACAAATTGGGAGTATAAAGATGGAGTTGAAGGAGAAGTGAGTACAGGAAAAGCTACAAAAGACTTGAATTAATGGGAAGGAAAGTTAGAGAAGGGATAAGAGAGTAAGATCAGGGCCAATTGTGAGAGGTGTGAGAGGGAAGGTGAATTCAGATTCAGATTCAATTTTAATTGTCATTGTCAGTGTACAGTACAGAGACAACGAAATGCATTTAGCATCTCCCTGGAAGAGCGACACAGCAAATGATTTGAATAAATAATAATAAGTGTCCGGGGGGGGGGGGGTGATTGGCAGTCACCGAGGTACGTTGTTGATGTCTGTTGTTGAGTACGTCGAGGTACGTTGTTGAATACTGAGGTCAAAGTGTTGTATATGAATGTGCAAAGTATCAGAAGTAAAGTGGACGAGCTTGGGGTTCAGTTAGAAATTGGCAAGTATGATGTTGTGGGAATTACAGAGACATGACTGCAAGAGGGCCAGGGCTGGGAACTGAATATTCAAGGGTATACCACATATCGAAAAGACAGACAGCTGGGCAGAGAGGGTGGGGTAGCACGGTTGGTGGGGAATGAAATTCAGTCCCTTGCAAGGGATTACATTGAAACAGGAGATGTGGAGTCCGTATGGATAGAATTAAGGAATTGTAAGGGTAAAAATACCTTAATGGGACTTATCTACAGGCCCCCAAACAGTAGTCTGGATATAGGGTGCAAGTTGAATCAGGAGTTAAAATTGGCATGTGGTAAAGGTAATGCTACGGTTGTTATGGGAGATTTTAACATACAGGTAGACTTGGAAAATCAGGTTCGTACTGGACCCCAAGTAAGGGGATTTGTGGAGTGCCTCCGTAATGGATTCTTAGAGCAGCTTGTATTGGCGCCGACTAGGGAGAAGCCAATTCTGGATTTAGTGTTATGTAATGAACCGGATTTTATAAAGGAACTTGAGGTTAAGGAGCCATTAGAAGGTAGTGACCATAATATGGTCAAGTTTAATCTACAATTTAATTGGGATAAAATTGGATCATTCGAGAGCCAGAACGGACAGCTATCTGCAGAGCCAAAAGAGATAGGGGAGATATTGAACAATTTATTTTCTTCGGTATTCACTAAGGAGAAGGATATTGAACTCTGTGAGGTAAGGGAAAAAAGTAGATTAGTTATGGAAACTATGAGATTCAAAGAGGAGGAAGTACTGACACTTTTGAAAAATATAAAAGTGGATAAGTCTCCAGGTCCTGACAGGATATTCCCTAGGACATTGAGGGAAGTTAGTGTAGAAATAGCAGGGGCTATGACAGAAACATTTCAAATGTCATTAGAAACGGGAATTGTGCTGGAGGATTGGCGTACTGTGCATGTTGTTCCATTGTTTAAAAAGGGTTCAAAGAATAAACCTAGCAATTATAGACAGTGGCTGAATGGGAGATGCCAGAGAGTAATGGTGGATGGCTGTTTGTCAGGTTGGAAGCCGGTGACCAGTGGGGTGCCTCAGGTATCTGTGTTGGGTCAACTGTTGTTTGTCATGTACATCAATGATCTAGATGATGGGGTGGAATATTGGATAAGTAAGTATGCAGATGATACTAAGATAGGTGGTGCTGTGGATAATGAAGTAGATTTTCAAAGTCTACAGAGAGATTTGGGCCATTTGGAAGAGTGGGCTGAAAGATGGCAGATGGAGTTTAATGCTGATAAGTGCGAGGTGCTACATCTTGGCAGGACAAATCAAAACAGGACGTACATGGTAAATGGTAGGGAATTGAGGAATGCTGTGGAACAAAGGGATCTAGGAATAACTGTGCATAGTTCCCTGAAGGTGGAATCGCATGTGGATAGGGTGGTAAAGAAAGCTTTTGGTGTGCTGGCCTTTATAAATCAGAGCATTGAATATAGGAGTAGGGAAGTAATGTTAAAATTGTACAAGGCATTGGTGAGGCCAATTCTGGAGTATGGTGTACAATTTTGGTCGCCTAATTATAGGAAGGATGTCAACAAAATAGAGAGAGTACAGAGGAGATTTACTAGAATGTTGCCTGGGTTCCAGCAACTAAGTTACAGAGAAAGGTTGAACAAGTTAGGTCTTTATTCTTTGGAGCGCAGAAGGTTAAGGGGGGACTTGATTGAGGTCTTTAAAATGATGAAAGGGATAGACAGAGTTGACGTGGATAAGCTTTTCCCATTGAGGGTAGGAAAGATTCAAAGAAGAGGGCACGACATGAGAATTAAGGGACAGAAGTTTAGGGGTAACATGAGGGGGAACTTCTTTACTCAGATAGTGGTGGCTGTGTGGAATGAGCTTCCAGCAGAAGTGGTGGAGGCAGGATCGATTTTAACATTTAAAAGTAAAGTGGATAGGTACATGGATGGGAAGGGAATGGAGGGGTATGGTCTTAGTGCAGGTAGATGGGACTTGGGGAAAATAAATGTTCGGCACGGACTGGAAGGGCCGAGAGGGCCTGTTCCCGTGCTGTAAATTGTTATATGGTTAATTGGAGAGGGAGAAGGGTAGATCAGAGGTGTTGGTGTTACAGTTGAATAAAGGGGGCTATGGAGTCATGAGGGAGGAGCTGGCCAAAGTTGACTGGAAAGATACCCTAGCAGGGATGACAGTGGAACAACAATGGCAGGTATTTCTGGGAATAATACAGAAGATGCAGGATCAAGTTCATTCCAAAGAGGAAGAAAGATTCCAAGGGAGTAAGGGGCGACCGTGGCTGACAAGGAACGTCAGGGACAGTTTAAAAATAAAAGAGAAGAAGTACAACGTAGCAAAGATGAGCGGGAAGCAAGAGGATTGGGTAATGTTTAAAGAGCAACAGAAGATAACTAAAAAGGCAATACGGGGAGAACAGATGAGGTACGAAGGTAAGCCAGCCAAGTATATGAAGGAGGATACAAGAGCTTCTTTAAGTATGTGAAGAGGAAAGATTTTGTTCAGACCAAAGTTCAACAGGTATTGTGGATCTGTCTTTACTAAAGAGGACACAAACAATCTTCCGGATGTACTAGTAGCCAGAAGATCTGGGGTGACGGAGGAACTGAAGGAAATCCACATTAGGCAGGAAATGGTGCTGGGGAGACTGATGGGACTGAAGACTGATAAATCCCCAGGGCCAGGTGATCTGCATGCCAGTGTACTTAAGGAAGTGGCTCTAGAAATCTTGGACGCATTGGTGATAATTTTCCAATGTTCGATAGATTCAGGATCAGTTCCTGTGGATCCCACTTTTTAAGAAAGGCAGAAGAGAGAAAACAGGGAATTATAGACCAGTTAGCCTGACATCGGTGGTGAGGAAGATGCTGGAGTCAATTATAATAGATGAAATAGCGGCACATTTGGATAGCAGTAACAGAATTGGTCCGAGTCAGCATGGATTTACGAAAGAGAAATCATGCTCGACTAATCTTCTGGAATTTTTTGAGGATGTAACTAGAAAAATGGACAAGGGAGAGCCAGTGGATGTAGTGTACCTGGACTTTCAGAAAGCATTTGATAAGGTCCAACATAGAAGATTAGTGGGCAAAATTAGGGCACATTGGGAGTAGAAGGCTGACTTGGATAGTAAATTGGTTGGCAGACAGGAAACAAAGAGTAATTTTAGCGGGTCCCTTTCAGAATGGCAGGCAGTGACTACTGGGGTACCGCAAGGCTCGGTGCTGGGACCGCAGCTATTTACAATGATTTAGATTAAGGGATTCAAAGTAACATTAGCAAATTGGGTGGCAGTGTGAACTGTGAGGAGGATGCTATGAGAATGCAGGGTGACTTGGACAGGTTGGGTAAGTGGGCAGATGCATGACAGATGAAGTTGAATGCGGATAAATGTGAGGTTATCCACTTTGGTAGCAAAAACAGGAAGGCAGATTATTATCTACATGGTGTCAAGTTGGGAAAAGGGGAAGGACAACGGGATCTGGGGTTCATCAGTCAATGAAAGTAAGCATGCAGGTACAGCAGGCAGTGAAGAAAGCAAATGGCATGTTGGCCTTTATAACAAGAGGAGTTGAGTATAGGAGCAAAGACGTTCTTCTGCAGTTGTATAGGGCCCTAGTGAGACCACACCTGGAGTATTGTGTGAAATGTTGGTCCCCGAATTTGAGAAAGAACATTCTTGCTATTGAGGGAGTGCAGCATAGGTTTACAAGGTTAATTCCCGGGATGGCAGGACTGTCATATGCTGAGAGAATGGAGTGGCTGAGCTTGTATACTCTGGAGTTTAGGAGGTTGAAAGGGAATCATTGAAACATATAAGATTATTTAGGGTTAGGACATGCTAGAGGCAGGAAAGATGTTCCCGATGTTGGGGGTCCAGAACCAGGGGCCACAGTTTAAGAATAAGGGGTAAGCCATTTAGAACGGAGACGAGGAAATACATTTTTTCACAGAGAGTTGTGAGTCTGTGGAATTCTCTGCCTCAGAGGGCGGTGGACAATGGACAATAGGTGCAGGAGTAGGCCATTCGGGCCCTTCAAGGCAGCACCACCATTCAATGTGATCATGGCTGATCATCCCCAATCATTACCCCATTCATGCCTTCTCCCCATACCCCCTAACTCCACTATTTTTAAGAGCCCTAGCTAGCTCTCTTTTGAAAGCATCCAGAGAACCCACCTTTACCGCTCTCTGAGGCAGAGAATTCCACAGACTCGCCACTCTCTGTGAGGAAAAAGTGTTTCCTCGTCTTTCCCAGTTCTTTGGATACTTTCAAGAGCTAGATAGGGCTCTTAAAGATAGCAAAGTCAGGGGATATGGGGCGAACGCAGGAACGGGGTACTGATTGCGGATGATCAGCCATGATTATCGTCTATTTCCTGTTGATACAAAGTGCTAGAGTAACTCTCCAGCACCTCGTGTCCTTTTGTGTATTAACCAGCATCTGTGGTTCTTTGTTCTAGATAAGTAAAAAAACAGTACCGCACAGCAACAGGACCTTCAGCCACCCATGTCTGTGCCGATCATGATGCCATGATCAACTCTTATCTGCCTGCACATAATCCATATCCCTCCACTCCCTAGATATCCATGTGCCTACCCAAGAGTCTCTTAAATGTCAGTTTCTGCTGTAACCACCATCATCCAGTTCCAGTGCGTTATGGACCCCAATAGTCTCGGTGTCCTCTGAAAACGTACTTACTGATCAAACCTCTTCTACATTTACATCCAAATCATTTGTTATATGCATTGACCTCCATGACCATCTACTCCAACTGTACTGGAACTATTTGACACCAGGACACACTGTTTAACCCTCTCTGGATAGCAAACACCAATCAAAGGTACCAGTACAGCTTCTAAAACTCTTGGCCCCAGTTCTCTCCAGTATTGTGCCAGTTATCACTGTTTCCAAAGTCAAACTCATTCCCTTCCCTGTCGGCAGAATGTGCTCCAGACAGAATGCACCATCCCTTTCTGAAGGGATCTGTTTGAAGAAGAGTCTCGACCCGAAACGTCACCCATCCCTTCTCCCCAGAGATGCTGCCTGTCCCACTGAGTTACTCCAGATTTTTGTGTTCATCTTCCCTTTCAAGAGACCCAGGTTAGCTTTAAGTGATGCAGGTGATTTTAACTGATGCGAGCAGACTGCATTATCAAACCCACTGCAGAACTACAGGTTCAGACTGGTTGGTGCAGGTTGAGTTATGGTCTGGTCCTTAATTGCCAGTCCCAGTGCCATGAGAAAGTTATGTCATGTAAAATGCAGTCACGTGGAACGTGGGTCAGAATAGGCAGATGAGCTGGCGATTCCCCACAAAACGCAGACCGTTATAATGAGCAAGCAGGATGAACATTACATTCCCCCTCCTTCACAATCCACAGGTGTGAATTAATAATACATCTGATTAGTCAGAGGGTGGTGAATCTATGGAATTCATTGCCGCAGGCGGAGGCCAATTCAATCGATATTTTTAAGGCAGACACTGGCACATTCTCCATTAGTAAGGGTGTCAAGGGTTATGAAGCGAAGGCAGCAGAATGGGGTTGAGAGGGAAAGACAGAACAGCCATGATGGAACGGCGGAGTAGACTTAATGGTTGGAATGGCCTAATTTTGCTCCTTGAACTTATGATTACCCGCATCTGACCAATTTAACGGTGATCCATTCAGTTGGGCATGGGTTGAATATTTTGCTTGTTGGACATAACTCAAAATTCTTTCAATTCTACAACTCTGGAGATGATTCTTAGTTTAGTTTTAGTTTAGGGATACAGCGCAGAAGCAGGCCCTTCGGCCCACCGAATCCGCACCGACCTGCGATCCCCACACATTAACACTATCCTGCACACACGAGGGACAATTTACACTTATACCAAGTATACAAACCAAAGCTAATTAACCTACAAACCTGTACGCCTTTGGAACGTGGGAGGAAACCGAAGATCTCGGAGAAAGTCCACGTAGGTCGAGTGGAGAACATACAAACTCCGTACAGACACGAGCCATTGTCGGGATCGATCCTGGGTATCCGGCGTCGCTAGCGCTGTTTGGCAGCAACTCTACCGCTGTGCCACCTTGCCGCCCACTGCACAGATTCTGTTTCATGTTTCTTTCTATTCAGCGCATTGATTCAACAGTGCCTTCACCCCTGCTGGGCCATGTTCATTTCACTTCCTCTCATTCCTCAGCTCAATTAATTCAATTATTGATCCAACACTTTATCTAATTCCCTAGATGGTCCACGTCTTCAGATTTTAATCTTCATTAGAGCTACCTCTGCCACGGAGAGTTTGAGCCCTGAATACGTAAACCACAATCTCGCCTCACTGCAGCTTGAAGCACAGATCCGAACATAATTGCACCTAGCTCTGATCTTCTAATAGCTTCCAGCAGCTAGAAAATTACATCAAATACTGTATTTACGGAGTTTTCAGTTGACAAAATCATTTAATGGTTACTTCTTTGTTCTAAATCTTTCTTCTTCAAGTGTTCTAGGAAAACATTCAGCGTAACTTTGTGCCCTTGACCTGCAATACTATCTAGTGGATTTCAAGGTTTAATTTGCTTCTTCAGACCTACTGTCAAAGCCAAAGTTCAACTAACTGCACATAATTACAATGTCCTTTCTTATGCACATCAAACCTCTCCACTGTGAATTATAGAACAGACCCATTTGTTGAACTAGCTTCAAACCATCCTCTATTCATTATTTATTGTTAACCTTTAAAATTAATAGCGATGGCTCACAGAAAGACTCATTTGAAGGGAAGGATGCCAATCTCTCTTGATGTAGATTGTTAAGGACATTACGCTGAGTGAGAAGGAGCAAGATGCCTATTGTCACCGTAACAGTAACATTGAGATTGCATTACTGAAGGAGTATTCAGATATCCGAGACCATTGACCTGCATCTTTAGCATGGATCTTGATCAACTGGGCAGGAGTGTTTCATTTAGAGATACAGTGCAGAAATAGGCCCTTTGGCCCACCGAGTCTGCACCGGCCAGCGATCCCCTCACATTAACATAAGCCTACACACACAAGGGACAATTTACACTTGTACCAAGTATACAAACCAAAGCTAATTTACCTACAAATCTTTGGAGCGTGGCAGGAAACCTAAGATCTCGGAGAAAACCCACGCAGGTCACAGGGAGAACGTACAAACTCCGTACAGACAGCACCCGTAGTCGGGTTCAAACCCAGATCTCTGGCATTGAAAACGCTGCAAGGCAGCAACTCTACCGCTGTGCTGTCGTGCTGCCCTTAGTGGTGGAAAATATCTGTTGACAAAATGGAAGTGGGCTGGTAGTCAGGAGCGAAGGGATGAGCAGGCTGGGGCTGTAAGTTCAGGACTATGGAGAAGCTAAAGGAAATAGCCCTGCTTCCCCTGACCCTGACTCTGCCAATGACTCCCAGAGTAGCAGAATCAAGAACCAGAGGACATGGGTTGAAAGAGATCGGAGAGAGATTTAATAGTAAGATTAAATGAGAACTTACCAGTTTGAAGTTTGATCCTGATTTTATGAGGAGTTACGTTGATGATTATGTGAAGAAGACCCGCCAGGCCGCATGCGCACCAATCTTCAAACAGCAGTATGAAATCACAAATAAGAACACTGAAGTGACATAGTAAGATGCATGAATCGAGAACTACCAGATGATCCTTTATGAGAGAGGGATGGGCATGGCGGGCACGTAATCGCCAACGTAACTCCTCACAAAATCAAGATCAAACTTCAAACTGGTAAGTTCTCATTTAATCTTACTATTTTACATCGGAGTCACGTGAGTGATTCTGTGAAGAGTTCAAAGCTTTGTGATTTCATGTCGCAGATTACAAATCCCGGCATCCCACTGCATTGATTGACTCGAATGAGAAATTAATGCATTAGTAATAACATTGCATTTAATGCAGTAATAAGGTTTATTTAAAAATATAAACAAACAACAGTACGCCTCTATCCCAGGGCACTTTAACAGAACTTAAAATAACATTGGTAAACAGCCCTGGATCGACAATCGGCCGATGATAGAAATTCTGAAACATCAGCTCATTTGCCCATCTGGCGGCCGCCAAAATGTGGTCGACGGGCACGTCCCTTGCCTTGGCCGCCGACGTAGCTGCTGCCCTAGTGGAATGAGATGTGAACACATCAGTGTTAATACCTGCATCGATTAAGACTTGTTTCAGCCATCTCAAAATAGTATTAACTGACACTCTCTTATGTGTTTTTTTATGATCCTGTCTCCATGTTACGTAAAGCCTGTGTTGCTGAAATGTATTGCATCAGATGTGTTTTTACGCATGAGGATGGATCTGTGTGATATGCTGAAAACACTATTTTAAACCCTGTGACTCCTGGCCTGCTTTGTTTGAGGAGGCCATAAATGTAAACCGTAACATTGTCTGCACCAGTTTCCATTCTATCTAGCTGTCGTTTTTGTAACATCTGTACTCTTTGTGCAGAAACCAATGACATGAGCATGGCCACCTTCATGGTGATTTTGGTTAAAGGCAAAGACGAGACAGGAAACCACTCACGCAGTAGTCTAAGGACCATACTCACATCCCCAATTGCCATATATCTAGGTTTGGGAGGTCTGGAATTAAAAATCCCTTTCATTAACTGAACAACGAGAGGGTGAGATCCAATAGAATGTTTGTCTGACTTCATCACTAAATATGATGATAAAGCACTTCTTGCTGTATTGATAGCACTATAACTCAATCCTTCATCATAGTAGAGGGTTGATAGAAACTCGAGAACATGTGAAATACATGCTGTACAATAGTCAATATTATTTTGTACACAATAACTTCCCATTTTTTTACATAACATACTGCTTTTGAGTACTCGATCTCCAAGATGCAATAAGCATGTCCACAGTTCGACCCGACAATCCATGCCCCAGATATGGCCTTCTTAAAATCTGCAAATTAACAAATCAATATGATCATACAACGGGTGGCATTCGCCAGTTACCGGATGCACCAATAAATCCCTTTGTTTGGGAACAGCCATCAGAGGTTGTGTCATCAGCTGTAAGATCAAAGGGTACCATGGCTGGGTAGGCCAGTCGGGTATCACCAGTACCCCTGAAACATCATCCTGCTTGATTTTAAGCAGACAACCATTTATGAGACAAACCGGCGGAAATGCATATATGTACATATCACCCCAATGCAGCGAGAAAGCGTCAATCGCTACTGCCCCAGGATCTGGTTCCCATGATACATATTTGGGAAGCTGGTGGTTAAGTCTGGATGTAAACAAGTCGACACCTGGCTTTCCATATTTGACAATGATCTCATTGAATACGTCCCGATTCAACATCCACTCTATGTTGTCATGGAACTTTTGTGACCTGCTGTCTGCCACAGTATTGAATCTCCCTGGTAGATATATAGCTGAGAGCCAAATGTGTTTGTCAATACACCAGGTCCAGATTTGGTTTGCCAGTCTGTCACAAGATACCGACTTGATACCACCCATGTTATTGACATATGCTACTGCCGTAGTGTTATCAATTTAGAGCTGAACACGCAGACTGCTTTTGTTAGAACAATAAGCCTTGAGCCCATAAAATGCACCTAAAAACTCTAAATGGTTTATTCCCCATGTCTTCAGAAGCACAGCTTCTTCCATACTCCATCTTCCTCCACAACTTGAACTTGTAGCCGTGGCACCCCACCCAAGTGCACTGTAAGACCATGTCTGTAAGACCATGGAAGGTTGTTCTAGCACGACTGTGCTGAAACTACTGGAGACATGTTGGAGCAATTTGAAGATCAATAACTGCATCTGCTGATAATTGCATGGGTCTTCCATAATGATCCAATTGTACCCTGAGTGCCTGTTTCTTTGCTCTTTGTAATTGCTGATAATGCAAAGGCCCAAATTGGACTACTGGAAATGCTGCTACCAATTTGCCTAGCAGCCTGGCAACTTGTCTAATTGAATGTTGTTGTTTGTTTAAAAGTTTTATGCAATCCTCAATTAGCTCTACTCTTTTCTCCCTGGGCAAGGTAATTACCATTTTAAGTCAATCGATTGTGAAACCCAAATAATCAATTGTGGTAATTGGTGTCAATTTAGATTTTCCCAAATGAATGACAAACCCCAGTTTTTCAAGTGTGAACTTGACAACTGCCACTGATGTTTCAGCTAATTCTCTTGTTTGTTCGATAATTAAAATATCATCCAAATAGGCCATAATTACATGGCCCTGACCTCTAAGTAGCTCCCAAATTGGTTTTAACAATTTAGTGAATACTCTAGGGGCTGAGGTTAAACCATTTGGCAGTGCCTTAAACTGCCATAATTGATTCATCCAAATAAAATTTAAATACTTCCTATGCTTGCAATGAACAGGCACTGAGTAGTAAGCGTCCTTCAGATCTATGGTTGCCATATAACAACCTCTGGAAATCAGTTGCTAGGAGGTAACCAATGTTTCCATTTTGAAGTGTCTATAGAGTACAAATGGATTTAATTTTGTAAGGTCCAAAATGATTCTGCATCCTCCGTCTTTTTTGGGACGGGGAAAATATATTTGGCACAAACTGACAGACTTGATGAACTGTCTTCGCAATTACACCTTTATATTCAAGTTCAGCTTGAACCTCTATTACCTCTGTTTGTGAGAAATAAAGTGTTCTGCTAGGAACATGTTGGAGAGGTAAATCACTATTTGGAATAAATTCAATCCAAAACCCTCGAATCACATTCCTGATAAACAGATCTTAAGTAAGCTGCTTCCATTCTTCATAAAAAAGCCGTAATCTACCACCAATCCTGTGTTACATTTAATATGTTTTTATGAGAACCAGGCCCACCTACCTCTCTGGTGACTGGTGGACCCTGCTGACTCCAGCCTCTGGCAGTGGCCCACATGGTTGCTCATGCTCTAGCCAAAGGGTACCATCCGTGCCCCTGCGTTGAGGACCGACTTGTCCCTGGTGTAACCCCAGAAGCTGAAGTGGTTCTGTAAGGTTACTTCCTCTTCAGCGATCTGCTGGTCATCATTGGGCTCATCAGGCCTGTTTGGTAAGGTCTGCTTAGATTAGGTGGCTGGATATTTGTTGGCTTGCAAAGCACAGCAAATCTGGGATTAATGGTGGGTCTAATTGCCTTTTTTCTGATACAATTGATCTCAAAATGGGTGCTGCATAGCAACCCTGGAGCCTCTTTATGTGTTCTGGTCACATACCCACCATCCATTGTTCTTGCGAACACCGTAATGCCAGAGGCCAATAATTTTAGGACCCTCTGCATTTTAATCTCTTGACTTCGCATGCCAGGTCCCATTTGACCCCATATAACCTGATTCCCAGTTGATACTTTTAATAACTCACAGTTACTTGGAGGCTCATGTTTTTTGTCTGTCTCATCCATAGTGAGCTCCTGGAGCTGATGAGAAACCATATAATTTATTGTGGCGGCCAGCTCTTCACCTAGCGGCTCTCCTGCCTCTGATGGAACAGCAAATGGTACTGCCAGCGGTGGAGCATCTGGTAACTCCACTGTTTTCCCTGGCTGAACCTCTCCATCAGATTCAGGGTAATGACTGATCTGACCCATTGCACTTCCCTCAAAAGTGAAAGGGGTTATCTGGCAGCACTGTTGCTGCTGGCGCCTCTGGCTCTGAGCGGCGCTGACACTCCTTCTCCTGGAGTGAAGTTCTCTGGAGGACTGTGTGCAACAGCTCCTCCGCTTGGGATAGGCATGAACACACTCTATCCTGCCCCGGTGAGGAATCATCCCCCAACTCCGTGGGCCTAGCAGACTTTTCAGGTGCCTTGCGCCCTAATGGCGCTGGCTCTGTCCCGTGTAGCACTAAGTCTGCAGTCGCTAACTCTGTAGCTTGTGACTGAATAGGGGTATGAGGCAGTGTTTCCATACCTTAGCTGCTGCGGCTGGTTGCGACTCGCCGTTTTCCCTTCCCTGTTTTGTCCATACTAGTGATCGGCAGATAGCGTACCGGCCAGCACCGACTCAAACTCCAGTGAAAGTTTTGTCACTTACCTGGAGTGTGAATACTTACCGCTGGAGGAGCTCTGTTCCTCGCAGCCTCCGCGTGTCAATGCGGCTGACTTTCTGATGCGCATTCGGCCTGGCGGGTCTTCTTCACGGAATCACTCACGTGACTCCGAAGTAAAATCAAAGATTTAATAGAAATATTTAAGAAGGACCACAGGGAAAAGCTTGGGAACTACAGGCCAGTGAGTCTAACGCCTGTGGGCAGAAAATTAGTACCGAGTATTCTGAGGGATAAGATATACAAACAATTATATGGGGTGGGATGATTAGGGATGGTCAGCATGGCTTTGTGCATGGAAGCTTGTGTGTCACAAATTTTATTGAGTTTTTCGAAGATGTGAACAAAAAGGTTGATGAGGGCAGAGCTGTATATATGGATTTCAGCAAGGTATGTTTCAAGGTTCCACATGGCAGGCTTCTGTGTCTATATTAGTAAGATTTCCGCCTCAAGTTCCTAGGATATTCAAATATCTCTATCAAGTGTTTAATGCATGTTTAACATTATCTCCCTGCTTTTGTACTCCATGCTTTAGGTTAGACTCTACATGCGCGACTAACCATTGTCTCAAGATGTCCTACCACCTTTAAGCGTCCTTCATATAATGGCAGCATGCTGTATACTTCCACCTTTATCACATTCCTCATAACTTTTCAATCCCATCTGAATGGTGAAAGGGTGATGAGACCAACCTTTCCTGGATTCAAGCATCCCTGCCGTAACACCAGCCTTCTGTCCACAAGCCCACCTCTCAACTCTGACGGCCTGCTTTCCTCCAGGCAGCCAACTGATCGATTCCCCCACTCCTCACCATTTTACCAGGACCTACCTCAAAGCAGCAGCTCAATGGCCTTGGGCACCTGGAGACTCCTTCAGTAATTGTGATGCTGGTATGTCTGACTCCCACCAGGTTTTCTTCCACCACTGATCCCTGGATTCCGGATTGTTTCAGAAACTTGTTGGATGAAGTAAATTAATAGAGAAAAATAATTAAACTTAAAGGAAAGAAAATTCCATCTCGTGTTTCTCAAGAGAAAGAACCTTGAATGTTCTTGATTGTATTAGAAAATATCTTGGGGTTTTTTAAAATGGTGAGACTGCAAAGGATTATTGGAGAGGAATGGAACAATTAGAATTAAGTTTAATTTTTTTTTCTCAATATTGAAATCTCGAAGGAGGGCTCAGAGTAAGCAGTAAGATTTATAGCAGGCTTCAGCTGAAGCCATCATAGCAGTACTGTAACTATTAATACTGTCTGGTTCCGGACCAGTTTTGTGGTGCGTTCAGTCATGCACATCACATAGTGAATTCATTTGCATCCTAGAACCAAACAAACATTAAAAGACATTATTAATGACCAAGCAAAATAGATGAATTATTAATTATTTATTCACAAGAATACAGTTGCTGCTTAATTAATGTGGGCCTTTGAACAGTATGTTTGAAAATTAACTAGTTGGTGGAACTGGAGCAAAAAATAGCAGATGTTGGAAATCCAAAACAAAAATCACTGGCAATGAATAGACACAAAACGCTGGCGTAAATCAGTGGTTCAGGCAGCATCTGTGGAGAAAAGGAATAGGTGACGTTTTGGGTCGAGACACTTCTTCAGACTGAGAGGGGGGGGGGGGGGGGGGAGTTTTGGAGTCATGTTGGCACTTTAAAAGCCTTTAAGCTCTTATACACAAACCATTCCTGTATCACTTTCTACTACCCACTTCCATCCCAGGGTTTGAGGGTTAAAATTTCCCTCTGGGGCATCAGAAACGTTGCACCAAAGTATAAAGGTTTTGCATGAACACAAGGATCCATTGCCTATGGGCAGTTTGTAAACAGCTCCTGGTCTTCTTGTAAAAACAAAAGAGCATTATTTTAGTTAAAGAGAAAGCACACTCTGAAAAATAAGATCAATGACATAAGCTGCCAAACCCGCGGAAAGATCCATTAATTCATCTCTCTGAATGTAGTGATGTGGGCTCGGCATATATTAATATACTATGACATACAATGCCGTTAGCTGCCGGTTTAATAATCTGGGAGATAAAAATAATGGACGTGTTTGCACAGTGAAGCTGGAAACAGAATAATTGGGAGATGTACTAATTGCAGGTACAATTTGTAATTCTTGGAGTGGAAATGTTCGTGAGCTCAGCAGTTCGTGCAGGAAATGAAGGAGAGGCGGCGCCTTTTACATGTCAGCAATTCCCAATGCAACAAACCCGACCTCAACTTCCTTAGTCAGAGTGTAGTTAATCTGTGGAACTCAATGCCACGGGGCTGTGGAGGCCAAGTCAGTGGATATTTTTGCGGCAGAGATAGACAAGTTCTTGATCAGAATGGGTGTCAGGGGTTATGGGGAGAAGGCAGGAAAATGGGATTAGGAGGCAGAAATCAGCCTTGATCGAATGTAGACTCGATGGGCCAAATGGCCTACTTTTACTCCTACAGCTTATGAACTTGTGAACTTGGTTATCAGGCTGAGGAGGTGATCACTGGGGGGATTGTTTATCAAAGGATATCAGTACATTCTAATTGGAGAGCCCAAGATTGGAGAAATTGATCGATCAGTTGAATCAATTGACAGATGTAGCATGGAAACATGCTCTTTGGCTTAACATGTCTGTGCCGACCATCTTGTTCACACTAGTTCTATGTTATCCCACTTTCACATCCCCTCCCTTCACACTAGGGGTGATTTACAAATGGCCAATTAAGCTACAAACCTGCACCCGTTTGGGATGTGGAAGGAAACTGGAGCACCCGGGAAAAACCCACGGGGTCACAGGGAGAAGGTGCAAGCTCCGCACAGGCAGCACCCGAGGTCAGGATCCAAACCATTTCTCTGGCGGTACGAGGTTGCAGCTATCCCCGTTGTTTCACTGTTGCATTATATTTGCATTATAAACAGCAGTTGTTTTCAATTCCTCAGATCTTTGCCTCTCCAGGAAACTCAGATGCATCAGTGTAATGACTATAAGAACGGGTGTAAGGCCATGTATTTAGCCTAAAGTAGCTCATAATTGCCCCTCAGAAAGGAGAAACTCAGGAGTGCAGTGGAAACCCTACAGCTTTCTAGATAGGTGTTGCAAAAGCAAAGAAGTATTGCTGAAAATTCTTGCTTCAACCAGTGGCTTAACCATTCAGCAAGTTTATAATAAGGCTACTTATTCTGATCGTGCTGTTCGGTCAAATAAGATGATTGAATAAAAGGATACAAAGTGCTGGAGTAACTCAGACATTCAGGCAGTATCTCTGGAGCACATGGTTAGATGATGTTTAGGGTTGAGACCCTTCTTCAGAACATTTAATTAGTTCAAAGTTTTTATATACTGTGGCCACAAATCTTGTATGTTTCTACAAGATGAACTCTCCATCGATCAACCTTAATGTCTGCACCAGTATAAATGATTGGGATTGCCTTTAGACACATAACTTATATATAATGACCCTCAACTCAGCATCTACTTTTTGTGCTGCCTCGGCAAGGCCACCAGCATAATCAAGGACCAGTCTCACCCCCAGTCACTCCTTCTTCTCCCCTCTCCCATCAGGCAAGAGGTACAGAAGTTTGAAAACACATACCTCCTGATTCAGGGAGAGTTTCTTCACAGCTGTTATCAGGCAAATGAACCACCCTCCCACCAGCTAGACCTCCCATCTACCCGATTGGAGACCACAGGAGGAGTTTGTACCTTCTCGCTCTGACACCAAAGATTGGCGAGAAGGTACAAACTCCGTACAGATAGCACCTTCAGTCAGGATCGAAGCTGGATCTCCGGTGCTGTAAGGTAGCAACTCCACTGTTGAGCCACTATGCCACTCCCTTTTCATTGACTGGAATGTAAAAAAAAAAGCTTTTCACTGTACCTTGGTACTCGTGACTATAATAAACTAAACTAAACTAAACTGTGTTGCTCCAGCATTTTGTGTCTACCTTCGACTCATACCAGCATCTGCAGTTCTTTCCTACACATAAACTAAACGCCTGTTCTGAACAAATGACACTGCTTTTGTTGTGAGATGTTGCTGTGATTTCTGACATCCCACCTATTTCCACTGCTCTTTAGGTAACCACATATTTCTGAGTAACTTGATTTTTGCTCTTATGTGCATTTGACTGAACCCCGATAACCCTGTCTTAAAATCACTGGTATGTGTAATGCTGTTCATAAACATTCCATTAATCCATTGGTTCTCTACCATTTTGGTTGAAGAATTACATCCAAATTATTATCACGTCTTGTTTCAATGTTAATCCGTTTACTTATTCAATTCCAAAAGTTCACATTTTAGTTTTAGTTTAGTTTAGAAACAGGCCTTTTCAGCCCTCCGAGTCTGCGCCGACCAGCGATCCCTACACATTAACATTGTCCTGGGGACAATTTACACATACACCAAGCCAATTAACCTACATACCTGTACGTTTTTGGAATGTGGGAGGAAACCAAAGATCTTGGAGAAAACCCACGCGGTCATGGGGAGAACGTACAAACTCCATACAGACAGCACCCATAGTCGGGGTGGAAGCTGGGTCACCATGCCACCCTACCTGAATTTCTAATTGTCAGAGCTTTCTTTAGCCTTCACACCTTATTGCACTTGTACAGAGAGATTATGCAATTGTATTCCAAGAACATCCCAAGTATTTATTTTTAACATAAGGTAATTATTATTCTTTGTTCAAAACCTGCGGTGCTAGTTCAACCACCACCAGCCTCTCTAGTTGCTTGCTCCACCTTCCCCATCTCAGCTTCACCCTCCCAGTTGTTTTCTCAGTTACAATGTCCTGTTGCCAGCTCCAACCCCTTCAAGCCTGCACTATTGTTGTTACCCACTCTGAACTCTTTCTAGAACATTCCATCAAAGCAATAGCGGAAACACGAGCTGTCCAAATATTTGACCTCCTCGCATGTTGACTTTCCCGTGGAGGTGTTTCGTGAGTAGGTTTCCCGGTTAAGCACTGTCGCAGAAGTGTTAAGTTCTTGCAAAACTAGAAAGTGAAATAGTAAGATTAAATGAGAACTTACCAGTTTGAAGTTTGATCGTTATTTTATGAGGAGTTACGATGAGGGATTACGTGAAGAAGGCCGTCCCCATGCATGCGCGTCAATCTTCAAAGCAGCGGTGTGAAATCACAGATAACAATTGTTGAACTAACATAGTAATAGATGACTAGAACTACCAGATGATCGTTAAGTTACGAGGGTAGGGAGCAGAGGGCATGTAATCCCTCATGGTAACTCCTCATAAAATAATGATCAAACTTCAAACTGGTAAGTTCTTGTTTAATCTTATTATTTTACTTCGGAGTCACGTGAGGGACTACGTGAGGACTTTGAAGGTCTGTGATTTCATGCCGTGGAAAAACGCGTCCACACAAGCACGGCTGCATCAATTGACCATAGATGAGGGAAACATCATAATGCATACATACATGACATAGATTTAAAACATGTTGATGCTGATAAAATAACAAACAATAATAACAGTAACCCCTCTGAACCTAAATAGAGTTGGCAAATACCCCTGGTCTGGCAATGAGTTAAAATAAATGTTGGATACCTCGCTTGTTAGACCATCCTGCAGTTGACAGGATGTGGTCCAGAGGACCGCACATAACCCTTGCTGCTGGTGTTGTAGCAGCCCTGGTGGAGTGAGATTAGAAATCAGTATCTACTCCTGTATAATCCAAACCTTGCATAACCACCTGGAGATGGTCTGAACTAGTGTCAGAGCCTCTAAGGATCTAGATGATCTTGACGTAATGATGTAATCGTGTGACCACATGTAACCAAAGGTGCATGGGGTATGTAAACATGAATTATGATATTGCAGGTGTAATGATCCTGTCCATTCGTAATTTATGTAATGACTGGATCCGTGCGCTGAGGGCAGCACCAGGGAATAACCTACTTATGAGAGCCAAACCAAAGATAGTGATATAGCTGGAGCCCCATGGCGAATAAATGTTAACACAATGTCAATATCCCATACTTCCGTGTACTTGGGTCTGGAAAAACTTGTGTTAATGATATCCTAAATACTGGGCACCAGAGGGTGAAACCCGAGAGAGCGGGTCCCCTTGCTGCAGCAACTATGATGAGAAGCACGTTGGGTACAGTTAATGAGACTATAACTTAAGTTATTATCAAATACCCATAGAAAATAACTCAAAGACATCAATGTCCGTGCCGTATTATGTGTAATGTGTAACATAACATTTAACAGAAAAAACTCTTCACATCTCCTGAAGAGCCAAAGTACTGTTTTTGTGTTGCTATCCTTGCATTCTGCAGTGAGACATACATGGATCAGTCTGACACCCCGAGCCGCAGGAGTGGTCTTCTCAAATTCTGTAAAGCAATTAATGTAGAGGCTGGCTCCCTGAATCCCAGGCTGAACCAGCAAAGTTTTATGTTTAGAACCCTATGAAAGGTTTTATAGTATTCCCAACATTTGCGGGAAACCATGATAGGCCAGTCAGACAGTACGAGAAACCTGAATGCGGGATCTTGCTGAATTATTGCAAGCCCCGACTGATGAGGCAAAATGGAGAACCACATAAAAGAACATTCCTCATCTGTGTAGCAAGAATGAGCCTGCATGCAAACATATCAATATTGGGTGCCATCGAGCCATAGATCCTAAAATGCTTTGTGATCCAACATCCATACTGTGTTGTCATTGACTTTGCACCAGCACCAGCACCAGCGCCAAAAAGGTTGGGTAAATTATGACAGGATACATTGACTTTATCCATGTGACTAACATATACCATCACCACAGTGTATCAACTTGGAACTAAGCATGCAGGTTTTGCATATTCACACAATAACCCTTTAACCCATAGTATACACCTAGTGTCTATAGGTAGTTAATACCAATAACTGAAGAATTGTCGATTCATGCAAATTCCATCTGCCTTCATTACTAGAGATGGCATTCGTGATTTTCCATCTTAGTACTAGCACGTGTAAGTAATATAACTGAAGATAATATGACCAAAAGTTACTGGAGCAATGCTGAATGTAGTTCGACCACCATTGTGACTTTGATAGCTTCAGCTGATAATAGCATAGGTCATTTTCATTTGTACAAAACAAGTGTGAATATTACGAACTTGTAAATGGTCCACTTACCCCACGTTTCGAACGAACCGGAGCCACCTACCTCCATGGTTACCGGTGGTCTTATGGCAAGCCAAAGGCCCCTGATGTGGGTTCCATCCCCATCCTTGATTTCCATATTCCTGAGACCAGCTTGGCCCAGCTTTCAAGCGCCCATCAACTTCAGTGAACTGCTTCTGCCGTTGAGGCGTGGGGGTGTCATCGCCGATACGCTGGTTTCATTTGATAGCTCTGTTCACTGCCGGCACTTGTTGCATGATGGAATCTGGCCCTTTCCGGGATTTCTGCCTCTTCCTTTGCGAGTATGTCCTCGCACTCCCCTCCACCGAGAGGGAGACGTAGTCAGCCCTGAGACAGGTGCTGCCGCAGGCCCCTGAGGATACCTGCGCTGACATGGCCCCTCGGACCCATATCAGAATATGACTCTGGGCCAGAGCGAAACTGACCCCGGATGCTCCCCTCCTCAGAGAGGGAGACATTGTGCAGCCCTAACAGGAGCCGCTGCCAGCGGGTTTTTCATAACACCCGGGCTCAGATAGCTCTCTTCTGGAGCATATCTCTCTGGAGCGACCTCCATCAGGTGCTCCAGGTGGGGTTTAGGTGTTCACAGACGCTACCCATAGAAGGAGGGGGGCCCACCTGGCCCGACTCAACCGAGTCCGAAGGCCTGACAGGCTTCCTCGTGGATTAACCCCTTTCCTGGGGAACCATAGCGGTCTGTGAGTTGCTGACCCCATAGTTATTGACTGTGTCTCGAGACCAGCTTACTGCCAGTTTTCCCCTTATTTAGGAAGACCTTAGCGGTCCGAGAGCTGCTGACCCCATTGTCAGCGACTGGGGTCGCGTGACCAGCTTATTGCCAGTCTGACCGCTTTCTCTAGGAAGACCTAAGCGGTCTGGGGGTTACTGACCCCATTGTCCAAGAGTGAGGTAGCTAGACTGGCTTGCTGCCAGTCTAACCCCTATTTCTGGGGACCATAATGGTGTAGGAGCTGCAGACCCCATAGTGAGTGGCTGGGATTGCAAGACCGGCTGACTGCCAGTCTAACGCCTACTCTGGGGGAACCATAGCAATGTGGGAGCTACTAACCCCATTAACAGTGATTGGGGTAGTAAGACCGGCTAACTGCTAGTCTAACCCCTATATCTGGGGGGACCATATCGGTCTGAGAGCCCATACTGGGAGAACCCCCACTCGCATTCCCCTCCTGGGAGTCGCTGACCTCCTTGTCAGCGACTAGGGAGCGAACCCGCTGGCCGCCGGCTACCCGCAATTCCGCGGTCCAGACCGGATTTCCCCACGGTCCATAACCAGTTTCCCGCGGCCCGTCCAACTTCGCCCCAAATTCATCAGGCAACCCTGCAATACAAAAAACAGCCCTAGAAATAAGTTAAAACTTACCTTCTAGGTTCAAAACCTTACCGCTGGCAGGAGCGTGCGCCCCCACCAGTCAGTCCGTTCGTAACGTGTCAGACGTAATGACGCGCATGCGTGGGGACGGCCTTCTTCACGTAGACACCTACGTGACTCCGAAGTAAAATGCCTTCCAATCACTAGTCACAAGAGTAGAGTTGCTGCCTTGCACCGTCAGAGACCCGAGTTAAATCCTGACTACGAGTGCTGTCCGTACGGAGTTTGTGCATTCTCCCTGTGACCGCGTGGGTTTTCGACGGGTTCTCCCACATTCCAAAAACATGTAGGTTTTGTACTTTTGATTGGCTTCTGTAAATGTCCCTAGTGTGTAGGATGCAAAAGTAGGATAATATTGAACTAGAGTATGGCTTGCCGATGGTCGGCATGAACTCAGTGGATTGAAGGGTCTGTTTCCACGCTGTATCTCTAAGCTAAACAATTGTCCTCTTAACAATTTGCATTCAAATTGTGTCCTGGTCTGATAATCATGGTTTAAAATGTCATGATCTGAAGAAGGGTCCCGACCCAAAACATCATCTGTCCATTCCATGCACAGATGCTGCCTGACTCTCTGAGTTCCTCCAGCAGTTTATGCTTTTCTCAAGATTCCATCGTCTGCAGTTCCTTCAGTCGGCATGGTCTAATAGTCCTTTATTCTAACTAACCTACTTAAGTCCACATTATTGATGCCTTTCAGCACAAAGAGCACAAGATTTCATCTTCTTTGATTTTAGTGTTGCTACTGAGAACAACTTGATATCTTCAGCCTGTAATCATAGCCTACTGTTAGTCAAAGATCTGTTTTTGCACCTCATTTTTTCAAAGCTTTTAATGCTACCTCCCATTCCTTCCACTAACTGCTCAAATTGTATAGATAAATACGTAAGAGGAAATAGCATGAGCATGCCCTCCGGGTCTCAGGGTGTGCTCTGCCTTTCGATAGCAATACAATAGGTCTTGTATAGAGCAGAGAACATTACAGCATTGGCTGTTCTCCAGTCTTCCAGTATCACCTGTGGCTAGAGAAACAACAAAGATCTTCATCTAGGTCCCTGCAATCTCCTCTCTTGTCCCCCCCCACCCCCCCCCCCAACCGCCCTCAATAACATGGGATAGACACCATGAAACCCAAGAGATTATTCCACATTAGTGCTAATCAAGGGCCTTTGTGCCACCTCCTTCTCGATCTCAAACTACCTTAACATATTTGTATTCTCCGCACTGAAAGTGAACATGCAAGTACAGCAGGCAGTGAAGAAAGCTGATGGCATGCTGGCCTTCATAACAAGAGGATTTGAGTATAGGGGTAAAGAGGTCCTTCTACAGTTGTATAGGGTCCTTGTGAGGCCACATCTGGAGTATTGCGTGCAGTTTTGGTCCCTTAATTTGAGGAAGGACATCCTTGCTATTGAGGCAGTGCAGCGTAGGTTCATGAGGTTAATCCCAGGGATGGCAGGACTGTCATATGAGGAAAAATTAGAAAGACTGGGCTTGTATTCACTGGAATTTAGAAGGATGAGAGGGGATCTTTTAGACACATATACAACAATGAAAGGAGCTGGGCAAGCTAGATGCAGGAAAAGTGTTCCCAATGTTGGAGGTCCAGAACCAGGGGACACAGTCTAAGAATAAAGGGGAGGCCATTTAAATCTGAGATGAGAAAAAAATGTTTTCACCCAGAGAGTTGTGAATTTGTGGAAATCTTTGTCACAGAGGGCAGTCGAGGCCAATTCACTGGATGAATTTAAAAGTGAGTTAGATAGAGCTCTAGGGGCTAGGGATATGGGGGGAAGGCAGGCACGGGTTACTGGTTGTGGATGATCAGCCATGATCACAATGAATGGCGGCGCTGGCTCAAAGGGCCAAATGGCCTCCTCCTGCACCCATTCTCTATGTTTCTATGCACTGACCTTTCAGTCTCCCAAGTCTTTCTCCTTGGTGAATACAGATGCGAAGTACTTGTTTAGTACCTCACATACATCCTCTGACTCTAGGCACAGATTCCCGCCTTTACCTTCGAGCGGTCCTACTTTCTTCTCGTTCACCCTCTTATTTTTAATGTATGTATAAAAAGCCTTGTAAATGTGTTTAATCTGACTCACCAATGAGATTTCGTGGGCCCTTCTGGCCCTTCTAATCGCCTACTAGAGTTATTTCGTACTTGTTTTATGTTCCACATAAATCCCATCTGATGCCACCTTCTTAAATCTGACATGCGCTTTATTTTCCTTCCTGACCAAGTTTACAATCTCCTTGGTCATTATTGAAGCCTTACCTTGCCATCCTCATCGCTCCTCCTTGCTGGAACATGCAGATCCTGCACTTTGATCAGCTGGCCTTTAAACAACTCCCACATGTCCTCTGTGTACTTACCCAATAACAACTGATCCCAATCTGTCCTCTTTAACTCCTGCGTAATTACATTGTAATTACCAGTGTAAGACCAACAATCTTAAAACATATGGAGTTGCGAACCCTATCCCCAATTTTTTCCATCGCAACACCAGCCACCTGGCCAGACTTGTTTCCCAATAAAAGGTCCAATATGGTCTCTCCCCGAGTTGGACTATCCACATAGCATTTAAGGAAACCTTGGATGCACCTAACAAATTCTGCCTGGTGCTCCTCTTTCTCTGAGTAAGTCCAAGTCTATATTGGGGTCTATAGTCCATACGGTAAGTCCTTTCTGATCTGGGCCTCCTCCAATGTCAGAGAGAGGCCCAACGCAAATTGGAGGAACAGCACTTCATATTTCACTTGGGAAGTTTGCACCCCCAGCGGTATGAATATTGACCACTAACTTCAAGTAACCCCTGCTATCCCCCTCTCTCCATCCCTCCCCTTCGCAGTTCCCCAACCAGTCTAACTGCTCATGATTACATTTTATTTCTGTTTGCTTTGTTTTTACCTTCTCCCAAACAACAATAATCTATTCTATATTTTCCTTGATCTCCACCCCTTTGATGTCTCCTTCTCTCACCTTACACTTCCTTATCTCTGTATCTGCCCCTCCCCCCCTTCCCTGACTCTCAGTCTGAAGAAGGGTCTTGACCCGAAACGTCACCCATTCCTTCTCTCCAGAGATGCTGCCTGTCCCGCTGAGTTACTCCAGCATTTTGTATCTATCTCCAATTTAAATCAGCATTTGCAATTCTTTCCTACATGCTCTGATATCCGCAGCTGGGTCTTGGATAAAACATTAAGGCACTTTGTGCATTTATTCCTGTAGATAGTGCCATTGCTTCTTGCAGGAGGTCTGCAGTCAACTGGTAGCAGATGGTATCACCCTGTCATTGCCTCTCCAGTGAATCCTCAGCAAGAACTGATGCACCCTGAATGCTCATCAGCTTGGAGATAACTGGGAAAGTATCACGAGGCCCCTACAGATGTTACAAACCTATGAATTAATTCTGCTCATCCATCACAAGTAGGGAGATTGGAATCTCCAAAGAATTCTTAGTCTTGGCAGCAAAGGGATGAAGGTAAAGTATGACTTTAAAGAATCCTTCCAGGAAAGGGCTGTGGATAACACTGGAACGGCAGCAACACTTGTTAGTTTTTTAGCCACTTTGTTTCTTTTCATATCTTTAGTTTAGTTTAGAGATATGGTGTGGAAACAGGCCCTTCAGCCCACTAGGTCCGCGCCGAGCCAATTTACCAAGCCAATTAATCTACATGCCTGTTTAAGAAGGAACTACAGATGCTGGAAAATCGAAGGTAGACGAAAATGCTGGAGAAACTCAGCGGGTGAGGCAGCGGGTGAGTCAACGGGTGAGGCAGCGTCTCACCTGCTGAGTTTATCCAGCATTTTAATCTACATACCTGTACGCCTTTGGAGTGTGGGAGGAAACCGAAGATCTCTGAGAAAACCCATGCAGCTCATAGGGAGAACGTACGAACTCCTTACCAACAGCACCCGTAGTCGGGATTGAACCCGCAACTCCGGCGCTGCAAACGCTGGAAGGCAGCAACGCTTGGCCTTCACAGCCGTCCGTGGCAATGAATTGCACAGATTCACCACCCTCTTGTAGATTAACTATATTAGCCTACCTTTATTATATCTATCACCACACATGTTATGCGTGCTGCACATTCCATGTGCGGCCCAGTCCGGATCTTCATCCCTATCCCGGACTATTGATAATGGAACTTCACCATCTCAGGGTCAGACTTGAAGCTGACTACGGAGACGATGGCATGTTATGCTTCCTCCGCTTGTGTTACTCCTGTGTATGGGTCTCATTTCACAACATGGTGTCAGAAGTGTGATGGAAGTATGCTTGTGGTCGGGATGATACGGAGGTGGTGCTGTTTCACTCACAGGCAAGATATGCTGTCTATTACATCTGTCGGAGCTGCCGTCGGCATTGACCAGATATGAACGTGGTTCGGGAGCAGTTCCAGATATTACACCGAGGCGGTCGTGACCCTTTTCTGTTTGCAGACGGACTAATTGTCCCTTGGCTAGTGGTGGAAGTGGTCTGCTCGCTTTGTCATACCAGCTTTTTTGAATTTTGCGCTTTTGTTGTAGCTTGGACTGGATTTCAAATGATGTGCGAACTTGTGGTTCTAATGTCTGTTTTGCCACAGGTAGCGTGGCACGGGTCTGTCTTGACATCAGACGCTGGGCGGGTGAACCCAGTACAGCTTCACGGGAGATGTTGCGCAGGTTAAGCAAGTCTAGGAAAATGTCGGATCCTGCTCTGTGGGATCGTTCCATCACTTGCTTGGCACTCCTGACAGCTCGTTCAGCCAGCCCGTTTGACTGTAGGTATTCGGGGCTACTGGTAATATGATGAAAGTCCCAGCGTTTAGCAAAGTCTTTCAAGAGCCTGCCAAGGTCTCCAGTTTCGCGGCCGGTGATTCTCGTGCTCCTGTTCTACCACTGATCTCATCTCCGGTGAAGGGAGGAAATGCAGGGTTGTACCGTACACGTGCAGGTCGCACCTGCAAGCCTAACCCAAAGTACCAGGGCCACATGTAATCAGTGCCACATATATTTTGCATGTTGTGGTGTTTTCCTAACATTTGGTTGTCATTATCTATTTTACTATGGGTTGATCCCTTAAGAGGAAGGATGTAAATTAACTATATTAGCCTGCCTTTACTATATCTATCACCACACATATTATGTGTGCTGCACATCCCATATGAGTCCGGTCCAGATCTTCATCCCTGCCCCGGACTATTGATAATGGAACTTCACCATCTCACGGTCAGACATGATGCCGGCTACTGAGACGATGGCAAGCAATGTTTCCTCCGCTTGTGTTACAATAAAGGACTATGAGTTGTTACTCCTGTGTATGGGTCTCATTACATAACACCTCTGACTAAAGAAGTTTCTTCTTTCTAAAGGAAAGCCTTCTTATCTCCTTTCTAAAGGTATTCCGAGGCTATGGCTTCTGGTCCTAGACTCTCCCACTAGTGGAAACATCCTCTCCACATCCACTCTATTCAAGCCTTTCGCAATCCCTGTGCACAACTACAGGTGACAATCCTGTGACTGCAGTGCAGATGCAGAGGTCTGTGAACGGCCCTTGCTAAACTACCGTCCCTAATTAAATATCATGCACACCCATCAGATGAAAGACTGCGCAACTCTTAAAAATATCCCTCATCGTATGTAAACAGCAACTACCTTTCAACCATCAGTTACCTTTTTTAGAATTATCTACTTGCCTATGAGATGTCACCATTTGCCTCAATTTTCAAATTACTGTGGCACCGTGCCTCTCCAAATTGTTTAACTTTGTCAATTTTTATTCATAAGACAACTTGAGTTTGCACGTTCTCCCTGTGACCACGTGGTCACAGGGAGAACGTGCATGCTCCGATTTCCCCCCACATCCCAAAGACATGCTGGTTTGTAGGTTAGACAGTAAACAATAGACAATAGCCGCAGGAGTAGGCCATTCGGCCCTTCGAGCCAGTACCACCATTCAATGTGATAATGACTAATTATCCACAATCAGTACCCCGTTCCTGTCATTTCCCCATATCCCCTGACAGCGATAGCGATCTTTAAGAGTTCTATCCAGCTCTCTCTTGAAAGTATCCAGAGAACCGGCCTCCTGAGGCAGAGAATTCCACAGACTCACAACTCTCTCTGTGAAAAAGTGTTTCCTCATCTCCGTTCTAAATGCCTTGTTCCTAATGTTTAAACTGTGGCCCCTGGTTCTGGACTCCCCCGACATCAAGAACATGTTTCCTGTCTCTAGCGTGTCCAAAATCTTAATAATCTTATCTGTTTCAATAAAATCCCCTCTCATCCTTCTAAATTCCAGAGTATACAAGTCCAGCCGCTCCATGCTCTCAATATAAGACATTCCCGCCATCCCGGGAATTAACCTTGTGAACTTCGCTGCACTCTCTCAATAGCAAGAATGTCCTTCTTCAAACTGCACACAATACTCCAGGTGCGGTCTCACCAGAGCCCTGCACAGCTGCAGATAGGGTTAAATAGTCAATAATGTAGGGAGTGGAAGCAATGTTGGGATTACATACGACCAGTGTGAAAGGTCGGTGGGCCGAAGGGCCTGTTTCCACTATGCATCATTAAAATTTGTCAATGTAGCGATGATTATATTTTACAGTAAGAATTATTCATGTATCTCCCATTTTAGTCGTCCATAGTTTGATAAAGAATATGCTGCCTGATTGCATTGGTGTTTATACTCTCTGTGTTTCTGCTCTACTAGGTGTGTCTTTCTTGCCTTCATTGTAAATCTGTTATCTTTAAAATGTTTTCTTTTGTGATAACACTCTATGTATGCTGGCTTCTTTTCTTCTTGTCAACTACATTGCATTAGTTTTGTTCCTGCTTTTCAGATTTTGTGCTTTGCTTTGGTCTTGGCATTGACCCCTCTGTTGCAACTGTTTGAATTTTCAACATTTTCTGGGAGCACAAGAGACGCTAATAACATCGATGAGACTGCTGCTTCACGGCAGGATGCAAACTGTTTTGGCAGTGCATACCCTAGCCTGCAAGAATGCTGCTGAAGTGGAGGTGATCAAGAGCTTCAGATTCCTAGGGGGTAAACATCGCCAACAGTGTGTCCTGAACCAACTACATCGACACCATGGCCATGGGAAAATCAGGTTGGTACTGGGCCCCAAGAAAGGGAGTTGTGGAGTGCCTCCGTGACGGATTCTTAGAGCAGCTTGTACTGGAGCCTACCAGGGAGAAGGCAATTCTGGATTTAGTGTTATGTAATGAACTGGATTTGATAACGGAACTCGAGGTAAAGGAGCCATTAGGAGGATAAATTTTAATCTACAATTTGACTGGGAGAAGAGAAAATCAGAAGAGTCAGTATTACAATTGAACGAAGGGGACTATGGAGCCATGTGGGAGGAGCTGGCCAAAGTTGACTGGAAAGATACCCCAGCAGGGATGACAGTGGAACAACAATGGCAGGTGTTTCTAGGAATAATACAGAAGGTGCAGGATCAGTTGATTCCAAAGAGGAAGAAAGATTCCAAGGGGAGTAAGGGACGACCATGGTTGACAAAGGAAGTCAAGGACAGTATAAAAATAAAAGAGAAGAAGTATAACATAGCAAAGATGAGCGGGAAGTCAGAGGATTGGGAAAGTTAAAGAGCTACAGAAGATAACTAAAAAGCCAATACGTGGAGAAAAGATGAGGTACGAAGGTAAGCTAGCCAAGAATATAAAGGAAGATAGTGAAAGCTTCTTTAGGTATGTGAAAAGGAAAAAATTATTTAAGACCAAAGTTGGACCCTTGAAGACCGAAAAAGGTGAATATATTATGGAGTACAAGGCAATGGCAGGCGAGTTGAACAGTTACTTTGGATCCGTCTTCACTAAGGAGGACACAAACAATTTCCCTGATGTTCTATTGGCCAGAGGATCTAGGGTGACGGACAAACTGAAGGAAATTCACATTAGGCAGGAAATGGTGTTGGGTAGACTGATGGAACTGAAGGATGATAAATCCCCAGGCCCTGATGGTCTGCATCCCAGGGTACTGAAGGAAGAGGCTCTAGAAATCGTGGACGCATTGGTGATCATTTTCCAATGTTCTATAGATGCAGGATCAGTTCCTGTGGATTGGAGGGTAGCTAATGTTATCCTACTTTTTAAGAAAGGCGGTAGAGAGAAAACAGGGAATTATGGACCAGTTAGCCTGACATCGGTGGTGGGGATTACATTGGAGTCAATTATAATAGGTAAAATAGCGGCACATTTGGATAGCAGTAACAGGATCGGTTCGAGTCAGTATGGATTTACGAAGGGGAAATCATGCTTGACTAATGTTCTGGAATTTTTTGAGGATGTAACTAGGAAAAAACAAGGGAGAGCCAGTGGATGTACTGTACCTGGACTTTCAGAAAGCATTTGACAAGGTCCCACATAGGAGATTAGTGTGACAAATTAGAGCACATGGTATTGGGGGTAAGGTACTGACATGGATAGAAAATTGGTTGGCAAACAGGAAACAAAGTGTAGGGATTAACGGGTCCTTTTCAGAATGGCAGGCAGTGACTAGTGGGGTACCGCAAGGCTGGGATCGCAGATATTTACAATATACATCAATGATTTAGCTGAAGGGATTCAAAGTAACGTTAGCAAATTTGCAGATGACACAAAGCTGGGTGGCAGTATGAACTGTGAGGAGGATGCTATGAGGATGCAGGGTGACTTTGACAGGTTGGGTGAGGGGGTAGATGCATGGCAGATGCAGTTTAATGTGGATAAATGTGATGTTATCCACTTTGGTGGCAAAAACAGGAAGGCAGATTATTATCTGAATGGTGTCAAGTTGGGAAAAGGGGAAGTACAAAGAGATCTGTGGGTCGTTATTCATCACTCACTGAAAGTAAGCATGCAGGTACAGCAGGCAGTGAAGAAAGCTAATGGCATGATGGCCTTCATAATAAGAGGAGTTGAGTATAGGAGCAAAGAGTTCCTTATGCAGTTATACAGGGCCCAAATGAGATCACACCTGGAGTATTGTGTGCAGTTTTGGTCTCCAAATGTGAGGAAGGACATTTTTGCTATTGAGGGAGTGCAGCGTAGGTTCACTATGTTAATTCCCGGGAAGGCGGGACTGTTATATGTGGATAGAATTGAGAGGCTGGGCTTGTATACTCTGGAATTTAGAAGGATGAGGGGATCTTATTGAAACAAACAAGGTTATTAAGGGATTGGACACGCAAGAGGCAGGATGTTGGCGGAGTCTAGAACCAGGGGCCACAGAATATGGGATAGGCCATTTTGATGTTCAAGTTCACATTGATTGTCACATGCACCAATTGCTATAGTGATATTTGAATGACCATACAGCCATATGAATAAAAAGAACACAACACACAATAGAATTTAGCATAAACATCCACCACAGTGGAATCACCATTTCTCATTGTAATGGAAGGCAATAAAGTTCAGTCAATCTTCCTCCTTTGTTCACCCATGGTCGGGGCCTAGAATCCTCCACAGTCGCCACTGCGGATGGACCGATGTACAGGCCTTCTCGCCGGGATGATCAAAACTCTGACGTCTGGACGGATCAGAACACACTCTGTGGCTTGGAGTTCCTGAATTGGCCGCTTTTAGAATCATAGAAACATAGAAATTAGGTGCAGGAGTAGGCCATTCGGCCCTTCGAGCCTGCACCGCCATTCAATATGATCATGGCTGATCATCCAACTCAGTATCCCTTACCTGCCTTCTTTCCATACCCTCTGATCCCCTTAGCCACAAGAGCCACATCTAACTCCCTCTTAAATATAGCCAATGAACTGGCCTCAACTACCCTCTGTGGCAGAGAGTTCCAGAGACCCACCACTCTCTGTGTGAAAAAAGTCCTTCTCATCTCGGTCCTAAAGGATTTCCCCCTTATCCTTAAGCTGTGACCCCTTGTCCTGGACCTCCCCAACATCGGGATCAATCTTCCTGCATCTAGCCTGTCCAACCCCTTAAGAATTTTGTAAGTTTCTATAAGATCCCCTCTCAATCTCCTAAATTCTTGAGAGTATAAACCGAGTCTATCCAGTCTTTCTTCATAAGACAGTCCTGACATCCTAGGAATCAGTCTGGTGAACCTTCTCTGCACTCTCTCTATGGCAATAATGTCCTTCCTCAGATTTGGAGACCAGAAGTAGCGCAATAGTGAACATAAGCAGAGTGCAGAGTATAGTCAAAATAGAAAGGAATTCAGTGGGTCAGCCAGCATCTGTGGATGGAATGGAAAGGCCATATTTCCGGTCAGGATCCTTCGTCAAACTGAAGAATAAAGCAGAATATAATGAGGACACAGGGCACTGTAGATGCATAGAACACAAAATGCTGGAGAAATTCAGCGGGTGCAGCAGCATCTATGGAGCGAAGGAGATAGGCAACATTTTGGGCTGAAACCTTTTCTCAGACTCTGGATGTGGAGAGGATGTTTCCACTAGTGGGAGAGTCTAGGACTAGAGGTCATAGGCTCAGAAGTAAATGACATTATTTTAGGAAGTAGATGATGAAAATTTTCTTTAGTCAGAGGGTGGTGAATCTGTGGAATTCTTTGCCACAGAAGGCTGTGGATGTTGTCAGTAGATATTTTTAAGGCAGAGATAGATAGATTCATGATTAGATTATGGGAGGAAGGCAGAAGTATGGGATTAGAAGTGACAGATAGATCAGCCATAATTGAATGGCGGAGTGGACGATGGGCCGAATGGCCTGATTGTACCCCTATCACCTATGATATGACCGTATATAACAGATTTTAACTGTCTCAGTGCACTTTACAATAAAAATCCAATAGCAAATGTAAATTACTCTGCAGAATAGGTAGCCTCAATGTAGATCGATACAGGTGCTCCTCTTGCTGGTGCTCCTCTTGCCCTGAGTAAGTCCAAGTCTATATTGGGGTCTATAGTCTATACAGTAAGTCCTTTCTGATCTGGGACTCCTCCAATGTCAGAGTGAGGCCCAGCGCAAATTGGAGGAACAGCACTTCATATTTCACTTGGGAAGTTTGCACCCCCAGCGATATGAATATTGACCTCTAACTTCAAGTAACCCCTGCTATCCCCCTTTCTCCATCCCTCCCCTTCACAGTTCTCCGACCAGTCTAACTGCTCATGATTACATTTTATCTCCGTTTGCTTTGTTTTTACCTTCTCCCAAACAACAATGATCTATTCTATATTTTCCTTGATCTCCACCCTTTTGATGTCTCCTTCTCTCACCTTACACTTCCTTATCTCTGTATCTGCCCCTCCCCCCACCCTTCCCTGACTCTCAGTCTGAAGAAGGGTCTTGACCCGAAACGTCACCCATTCCTTCTCTCCAGAGATGCTGCCTGTCCCGCTGAGTTACTCCAGCATTTTGTATCTATCTCCAATTTAAATCAGCATTTGCAATTCTTTCCTACATGCTCTGATATCCGCAGCTGGGTCTTGGATAAAACATTAAGGCACTTTGTGAATTTATTCCTGTAGATAGTGCCATTGCTTCTCGCAGGAGGTCTGCAGTCAACTGGTAGCAGATGGTATCACCCTGTCATTGCCTCTCCAGTGAATCCTCAGCAAGAACTGATGCACACTGAATGCTCATCAGCTTGGAGATAACTGGGAAAGTATCACGAGGCCCCTACAGATGTTACAAACCTATGAATTAATAGTGAGATTAAACGAGAACTTACCTGTTCGAAGTTTGATCTTTATTTTATGAGGCGTTACGATGAGGGATTACGTGAAGAAGCCCCGCCTGGCGCTGGATCGGCATACTTCAAAGCAGCGGCATGAAAAACACAGAACCAATAGCCGGAGTAAAATAGTAAGGCTCAAAATAGACTAGAACTACCAGATGATCATTTACATTATGAGGGTTGGGAGTGGAGGGATTCGAACAGGTAAGTTCTCGTTTAATCTCACTATTTTACTTCGGAGTCACGTGAGTGACACGTGAAGATTTTAAAGCTCTGTGTTTTTTATGTCGTAAATTCATTTCATACGACTCTCTGTTTAGTCAAAACAGTAGTGAGTAAATAGTATTTTAAGACATTGTTACAATTTATGTAATAAGTCCTTTAATCATAAAAAGAACAACTTTTTAATAATAACCCCTCTATCGCAGGGGAAAATTACAAAATAAATTGATAATGATGTCAATGGTAACATAAATCGATAATATAAATCGATAATATAAAACAAAGCAAGCATTTAAAGAGAACCCAGTACTGCGTGTCCAAATCCTGGCACCGTGACAACAGGTTTATTGTAGAACTTTGAAAAAATCTCTTCTCTAGACCACCCTGCGGCCTTTAAAATTTGATCGAGTGGTACGTCCTGTACCTTTGCCACGGACGTAGCTGCCGCCCTAGTGGAGTGAGATTTAAACACATCAGTGTCTATTCCTGCTAGACCCAAAACCTGTTTTAACCATCTAGAAATGGTTTGAACTGAAACTTTTGTATGTGGCTTTTTGTGTGTTATCAATAACGCTTTCTCAGAACCTCTGAGATTTTTGGTTACCTCAATGTATTGAGTTAAATGCTTAACTACACACAATGTTTCATCAATAGGATATGCTTTAAACATTACCTTCATTCCAGTTCTTCCTGGTCTGCTTTGTTTGATCAAGTCATAAACATAAAACACAATGTTATCTGTAGTCACATGCATGCAATTCAACCATAACAATTGGAAAGTTTGTACTCTTTGAGCTGATACCAATGCCATTAACATTACCACCTTGAATGTTAATTTCTGCAAGACATCGAATTAATTGGAGTCCATTGTTTAAGCAAAGTGAGAACAATGCTAACATCCCAAATTTCTGTATATCTGGGCTTGGGAGGATTTTTATTGAAAATTCCTTTCATGAATCGGGATACTAATGGGTGAGACCCAATGAATCCCGATCCGAAATTTGTCCTAAATAGGATGACAATGCACTATGAGCACAATTAATGGCACTATAACTCAAATGCTCATCAAAGTGTACCCAGCAAGGAACTCCAATACATTTGAAATGTTTGCAGTATGATAAGATATCTTTGACTGTGTACAAAAACTTCCCATTTCCTTATATGCGACATATTGTTTTTTAGTGCTATTCCTCCAAGCTGCATCTATAACATCCATGGTCCTGTCCGACAGTTCAAACTCTTGCAACGGTCTGGTCAGAACCTGCAGATTTACAATTCATATGATCATGCAATGGATGAATTTCTTTTGTTACTGGTTGTGTCACCAGATTGTCGCAACTGGGAATTGTCATACATGGTTCAATAATCATTTTAGCATCAATGGGAACCATGACTGCGTGGGCCAATTTGGCACCACCAAAATGCCTTTGGCAGCGTCTTGCGCTATTTTCTTGAGACATTGCCCAATGAGACAGAATGGGGAAAAGCATAAAAGAATGTATTCCCCCAGTGTAGCGAGAAGCATCCACCGCTACTGCCCCTGGATCGTGTTCCCAAGACACGTATTTGGGCAATTGGTGATTCAATCTAGATGCAAACAGATCAATGTCCGGCACTCCATACCGACTGACAATATTTTTGAAATTTGTGGATTTAACATCCATTCTGTATTGTCTTTAAATATTCGTGATCTTTTGTCTGCCACAACATTGTCTCTCTCCGAGAGATAAGTAGCTGAAAGCCAATATTTTTTGCCATACACCATTGCCACATCTGGTTTACCAGATGATCACATGATATTGATCTGACACCACCCATGTGATTGATATATACCACAGCTGTGGTATTATCTATTTGTACTTGGACATGCAAATCTTTTAATGAAGAGCAATAAGCTTTTAATCCATAAATGCTCCCAGTAGCTCCACATATTTAATACCATATGTATGGAGCAAAAAATCCTCTTGGACAGCCCATCTGCCTCCACAGCTGGTCTCATTATCCGTAGCCCCCCATCCGGGAGAACTTGCGTCTTTTTTAGTTTGTAAAAACACTGCTGGCTGATGAACTAATGTTCTTAGCAGCTTGTGGAACATACTCAATCCACCAATGTAATTCTGATAAGCTTCCTTAGGCAATTGCATTGGCCTATCAAAATGGCCTGCTCGCTGAATAAGCGCTTGAATTTTTGCCCTTTGAAGATTTTGGTAATGTAGACGACCAACTCTACTGCTGGAAATGCTGCTACCAATTTACCAATAACCTTGGCAACCTCTCGGATGGAGGGATAAGGTTTGTTAATCAGGTCCTGACACACATTTGTCAAATCCAACACCTTATCCATTGGTAAAGTTACCAACATGGTAACTGAGTTAATCACAAACCCACCGATATTCAATGGTTTGGGATGGCTGTAACTTAGATTTGTTGGATGGATCAGGAACCCAACTTCTCAAACAAACTTGTAGTTGCTGAGACTGATTTTCCAGCTGACTCCTGATTAGCATTGACAATTAAATGTCATCTAGATAAGCCATAACGATGTGTTTATTTTTTGTGCCCTCAGCAGTGCAAGTGCTGGCTTCATCCATTAGGCAAAGCTTTGCATTGCCACAGCTGTCCCATCCATAGACTTTAATTACCTGCGAAACTATGGTGAATTGGGACCGAAAATATGCATCCTTCAATCTATTGTAGCCATATAACAACCTGTTGATACCAGCTGCATTGCAGTGTTGAATGTGTCCATTTTTAAATGTTTATACTGGACAAATTTATTCAATAGTGTGAGATCTAAATTGATTCTACAACCCCCATCTTTCTTCGGTCTGGGGAAAATATTTGATACGATTGTTGTGGATCCTCTCCTTTTTGTTTTCTCAATAACTCCTTTCTCACACAAATACTTAACCTCTTTTGTCAATTTGAATACTTTCAAGACTGAACATCAAAGAATGATTAGGCTTATTGTGTCCCAATGGATCCATACCTCCCTTTCATTATAACATTCGGAGTCTACCACCAATCTGAGGTTCATCCAAACATCCTTCTTTAATAGGATTAAGTTTTTGTACCTCTCCAACTGGACAAAATGATCTCCTTTCCCAATAATGGGTGTACATTCGGCTGTGCTGGCTGGTATTCTTCCTTATCATACTCTCCTCGGCTCGTTCCAGCTCCAAAATCAAATCCCCTTCTCATATAACCAGCCTTTCTGGCCAAACTGAAGGGTTTCACAAGGCCAACAGTTTTTGCCTCTTCATCCATTTCTTTAATTTGTTTAGACTTCCTCTGAACAAATAACCAAGAGCTTGAACATTGCTTGCCCTGCACAACCCTGAAACACTTGGATGTAAAAGAGGCCGAATGGCAATCTTCCATTTTATATATTTTATCTCAAAATGAGTTGCAGAATAAGCCCAACATATGTTTTTTATTCTGAACTTTGGTCATTCCACAACCTTCCAGCTTGTCTTCCAAAAGACAGTGATGCCAAAATTAACTTGAGGATTCTTTGAATCGTAATTCCTGCGCCCGCATTATAGCTGACATTGGCGCCCAAAAAAGCTGGATTCATCATAGGTACCTTCTTTGGGGTACAATAATAGGTGTTTTAATCCGATATGCTGTCTCAATTATAACAGCTTTTTTGAGGCAGGTGAGAGACCATATAATTAACATTGGCCGCCAGGTTTCATTCCATGGCCTCACCGCCTCCTCCAGGTATAGTAACTTTGTGCCCCATCAGACACACCTGGATTTGTATTGTGGTGGGTACTTCTGACCACAACAAATAGGTGTTTAAATCCAATTTTGCTGTCTCAACCATAACAGCTTTTTTGAGGCAGGTGAGAGGCCATATAATTAACATTGGCCGCCAGGTTTCCTTCCATGGCCTCACCGCCTCCTCCAGGTATAGTAACTTTGTGCCCCATCAGACACACCTGGATTTGTATTGTGGTGGGTACTTCTGACCACAAACACCACTTTCAGGGTCAGTCTCATACAGCCCTGGTACTCCTGAAACTTGTTCAAGGAGACTTCCTCCAGCCCAATCCCAGGCACTGGAGTTTCAATTCCCAATTCAAACTGGCACCATATTTTTCATGTATATGGAACCCCCTCAGGGGCTGCCTGGGAATATTCTGGGTACTTAGACCCTTGGTTGATATTGTTTGGAGTATTTTCTCCATTAGATCCATACTTTGCCAAAAGGCTTTCCTTTCAGGATCTTTCAGAAACCTCAGGCCTTTCAAGCTTCTTTCTTTTACATTTTAGGCACTGGGTTTTCAAAGTTTTTGTTTGTGGAGCAACCAAAGGCTCACTAACGGGTATTTCAACGGCCACCGGTATCGGAACCGGCGCCGCAATAATCTGCTGTCCCGACTCTTCTACACCCCGGGACGCACGTTTTACCCGCGATTTTTTAAAACATTTTTATTTTTATTTTAACTCCTCCTGGTTTACCCACCAGCCTACGGAGTTTTTAGAAAACGCCCTGGAAGTAAAATAATTTTACTTACCTGCGGGCCGTTTCCTTACCGCTGTGTTGGAGCTGCGCTCTGCAGCTCTTCCTCTGCCGATAGCGTCGACGTAAATGCCGATCCAGCGCCAGGCGGGGCTTCTTCACGTAGTCACTCACGTGACTCCGAAGTAAAATTCTGCTCATCCATCACAAGTAGGGAGATTGGAATCTCCAAAGAATTCTTAGTCTTGGCAGCAAAGGGATGAAGGTAAAGTATGACTTTAAAGAATCCTTCCAGGAAAGGGCTGTGGATAACACTGGAACGGCAGCAACACTTGTTAGTTTTTTAGCCACTATGTTTCTTTTCATATCTTTAGTTTAGTTTAGAGATATGGTGTGGAAACAGGCCCTTCAGCCCACTAGGTCCGCGCCGAGCCAATTTACCAAGCCAATTAATCTACTTGCCTGTTTAAGAAGGAACTACAGATGCTGGAAAATCGAAGGTAGACGAAAATGCTGGAGAAACTCAGCGGGTGAGGCAGCGGGTGAGTCAACGGGTGAGGCAGCGTCTCACCTGCTGAGTTTATCCAGCATTTTAATCTACATACCTGTACGCCTTTGGAGTGTGGGAGGAAACCGAAGATCTCTGAGAAAACCCACGCAGCTCATAGGGAGAACGTACGAACTCCTTACCAACAGCACCCGTAGTCGAGATTGAACCCGCATCTCCGGCGCTGCAAACGCTGGAAGGCAGCAACGCTTGGCCTTCACAGCCGTCCGTGGCAATGAATTGCACAGATTCACCACCCTCTTGTAGATTAACTATATTAGCCTACCTTTATTATATCTATCACCACACATGTTATGCGTGCTGCACATTCCATGTGTGGTCCAGTCCGGATCTTCATCCCTACCCCGGACTATTGATAATGGAACTTCACCATCTCAGGGTCAGACTTGAAGCTGACTACGGAGACGATGGCATGTTATGCTTCCTCCGCTTGTGTTACAATAAAGGACTATGAGTTGTTACTCCTGTGTATGGGTCTCATTACACAACACCTCTGACTAAAGAAGTTTCTTCTTTCTAAAGGAAAGCCTTCTTATCTCCTTTCTAAAGGTATTCCGAGGCTATGGCTTCTGGTCCTAGACTCTCTCATTAGTGGAAACATCCTCTCCGCATCCACTTGAAAGAGGCCTTTCGCAATCCCAGTGCACAACTTCAGATGACAATCCTGTGACTGCAGTGCAGATGCAGAGGTCTGTGAACGGCCCTTGCTAAACTACCGTCCCTAATTAAATATCATGCACACCCATCAGATGAAAGACTGCGCAACTCTTAAAAATATCCCTCATCGTATGTAAACAGCAACTACCTTTCAACCATCAGTTACCTTTTTTAGAATTATCCACTTGCCTATGAGATGTCACCATTTGCCTCAATTTTCAAATTACTGTGGCACCGTGCCTCTCCAAATTGCTTAACTTTGTCAATTTTTATTCATAAGACAACTTGAGTTTGCACGTTCTCCCTGTGACCATGTGGATTTCCTCTGCGTGCTCCGATTTCCCCCCACATCCCAAAGACATGCTGGTTTGTAGGTTACACAGTAAACAATAGACAATAGCTGCAGGAGTAGGCCATTCGGCCCTTCGAGCCAGTACCGCCATTCAATGTGATCATGACTAATCATCCACAATCAGTACCCTGTTCCTGTCTTTTCCCCATATCCCCTGACAGCGATAGAAATACTTAAGAGTTCTATCCAGCTCTCTCTTGAAAGTATCCAGAGAACTGGCCTCCTGAGGCAGAGAATTCCACAGACTCACAACTCTCTCTGTGAAAAAGTGTTTCCTCATCTCCGTTCTAAATGCCTTGTCCCTAATTCTTAAACTGTGGCCCCTGGTTCTGGACTCCCCCGACATCAAGAACATGTTTCCTGTCTCTAGCGTGTCCAAAATCTTAATAATCTTATCTGTTTCAATAAAATCCCCTCTCATCCTTCTAAATTCCAGAGTATACAAGTCCAGCCGCTCCATGCTCTCAATATAAGACATTCCCGCCATCCCGGGAATTAACCTTGTGAAGCTCGCTGCACTCTCTCAATGGCAAGAATGTCCTTCTTCAAACTGCACACAATACTCCAGGTGCGGTCTCACCAGAGCCCTGCACAACTGCAGATAGGGTTAAATTGTCAATAATGTAGGGAGTGGAAGCAATGTTGGGATTACATACGACTAGTGTGAAAGATCGGTGGGCCGAAGGGCCTGTTTCCACTATGCATCATTAAAATTTGTCAATGTAGCGATGATTATATTTTACAGTAAGAATTATTCATGTATCTCCCATTTTAGTCGTCCATAGTTTGATAAAGAATATGCTGCCTGATTGCATTGGTGTTTATCCTCTCTGTGTTTCTGCTCTACTAGGTGTGTCTTTCTTGTCTTCATTGTAAATCTGTTATCTTTAAAATGTTTTCTTTTGTGATAACACTCTATGTATGCTGGCTTCTTTTCTTCTTGTCAACTGCATTGCATTAGTTTTGTTCCTGCTTTTCAGATTTTGTGCTTTGCTTTGGCATTGGCATTGACCCCTCTGTTGCAACTGTTTGAATCTTCAACATTTTCTGGGAGCACAAGAGCCGCTAATAACATCAATGAGACTGCCGCTTCACAGCAGGATGCAAACTGTTTTGGCAGTACATATCCTAGCCTGCAAGAATGCTGCTGAAGTGGAGGTGATCAAGAGCTTCAGATTCCTAGGGGGTAAACATCGCCAACAATGTGTCCTGAACCAAATACATCGACACCATGGCCATGAGAAAATCAGGTTGGGACTGGACCCCAAGAAAGGGAGTTTGTGGAATGCCTCCATGATGGATTCTTAGAGCAGCTTGTACTGGAGCCTACCAGGGAGAAGGCAATTCTGGATTTAGTGTTATGTAATGAACTGGATTTGATAAGGGAACTCGAGGTAAAGGAGCCATTAGGAGGATAAATTTTAATCTACAATTTGAGTGGGAGAAGAGAAAATCAGAAGTGTCAGTATTACAATTGAACAAAGGGGACCATGGAGCCATGTGGGAGGAGCTGGCCAAAGTTGACTGGAAAGATACCCCAGCAGGGATGACAGTGAAACAACAATGGCATGTGTTTCTAGGAATAATACAGAAGGTGCAGGATCAGTTGATTCCAAAGAGGAAGAAAGATTCCAAGGGGAGTAAGGGACGACCATGGTTGACAAAGGAAGTCAAGGATAGTATAAAAATAAAAGAGAAGTATAACATAGCAAAGATGAGCGGGAAGCCAGAGGATTGGGAAACTCTTAAAGAGCTACAGAAGATAACTAAAAAGCAAATACATGGAGAAAAGGTGAGGTATGAAGGTAAGCTAGCCAAGAATATAAAGGAGGATAGTAAAAGCTTCTTTAGGCATGTGAAGAGGAAAAAAAAATTTAAGACCAAAGTTGGACCCGTGAAGACCAAAAAAGGTGAATATATTATGAAGTACAAGGAAATGGCAGGCGAGTTGAACAGGTACTTTGGATCCGTCTTCACTAAGGAGGACACGAACAATTTCCCTGATGTTCTACTGGCCAGAGGATCTAGGGTGACAAACAAACTGAAGGAAATTCACATTAGGCAGGAAATGGTGTTGGGTAGACTGATGGAACTGAAGGCTGATAAATCCCCAGGCCCTGATGGTCTGCATCCCAGGGTACTGAAGGATGAGGCTCTAGAAATCGTGGACGCACTGGTGATCATTTTCCAATGTTCTGTAGATGCAGGATCAGTTCCTGTGGATTGGAGGGTAGCTAATGTTATCCTACTTTTTAAGAAAGGCGGTAGAGAAAAAACAGCGAATTATAGACCAGTTAGCCTGACATCGGTGGTGGGGATTACATTGGAGTCAATTATAATAGATAAAATAGCGGCACATTTGGATAGCAGTAACAGGATCGGTTCGAGTCAGTATGGATTTACGAAGGGGAAATCATGCTTGACTAATGTTCTGGAATTTTTTGAGGATGTAACTAGGAAAAAACAAGGGAGAGCCAGTGGATGTACTGTACCTGGACTTTCAGAAAGCATTTGATAAGGTCCCACATAGGAGATTAGTGGGACAAATTAGAGCACATGATATTGGGGGTAAGGTACTGACATGGATAGAAAATTAGTTGGCAGACAGGAAACAAAGTGTAGGGATTAATGGGTCCTTTTCAGAATGGCAGGCAGTGACTAGTGAGGTACCGCAAGGCTCGGTGCTGGGATCGCAGATATTTACAATATACATCATGATTTAGCTGAAGGGATTCAAAGTAACATTTACAGATGACACAAAGCTGGGTGGCAGTGTGAACTGTGAGGAAGATGCTATGAGGACGCAGGGTGACTCGGACAGGTTTGTTTGAGTAGGCAGATGCATGGCAGATGCAGTTTAATGTGGATAAATGTGAGGTTATCCACTTTGGTGGCAAAAACAGGAAGGCAGATTATTATCTGAATAGTGTCAAGTTGGGAAAAGGGGAAGTACAAAGAGATCTGTGGGTCGTTATTCATCACTCACTGAAAGTAAGCATGCAGGTGCAGCAGGCAGTGAAGAAAGCTAATGGCATGATGGCCTTCATAATAAGGGTTGAGTATAGGAGCAAAGAGGTCCTTATGCAGTTATACAGGGCCCAAGTGAGATCACACTTGGAGTATTGTGTGCAGTTTTGGTCTCCAAATTTGAGGAAGGACATTTTTGCTATTGAGGGAGTGCAGCGTAGGTTCACTAGGTTAATTCCCGGGAAGGCGGGACTGTTATATGTAGATAGAATGGAAAGGCTGGGCTTGTATACTCTGGAATTTAGAAGGATGAGGGGATCTTATTGAAACAAACAAGGTTATTAAGGGATTGGACACGCAAGAGGCAGGATGTTGGCGGAGTCCAGAACCAGGGGCCACAGAATATGGGATAGGCCATTTTGATGTTAAAGTTCACATTGATTGTCACATGCACCAATTGCTATAGTGATATTTGAATGACCATACAGCCATATGAATAAAAAGAACACAACACACAATAGAATTTAGCATAAACATCCACCACAGTGGAATCACCATTTCTGATTGTGATGGAAGGCAATAAATTTTCAGTCAATCTTCCTCCTTTGTTCACCCATGGTCAGGGCCTAGAATCCTCCACAGTCGCCACTGCGGATGGACCGATGTACAGGCCTTCTCGCCGGGATGATCAAAACTCTGACGTCTGGACGGATCAGAACACACTCTGTGGCTTGGAGTGCCTGAATTGGCCGCTTTTAGAAACATAGAAACATAGAAATTAGGTGCAGGAGTAGGCCATTCGGCCCTTCGAGCCTGCACCGCCATTCAATATGATCATGGCTGATCATCCAACTCAGTATCCCTTACCTGCCTTCTTTCCATACCCTCTGATCCCCTTAGCCACAAGGGCCACATCTAACTCCCTCTTAAATATAGCCAATGAACTGGCCTCAACTACCCTCTGTGGCAGAGAGTTCCAGAGACCCACCACTCTCTGTGTGAAAAAAGTCCTTCTCATCTCGGTCCTAAAGGACTTCCCCCTTATCCTTAAGCTGTGACCCCTTGTCCTGGACCTCCCCAACATCGGGAACAATCTTCCTGCATCTAGCCTGTCCAACCCCTTAAGAATTTTGTAAATTTCTATAAGATCCCCTCTCAATCTCCTAAATTCCTGAGAGTATAAACCGAGTCTATCCAGTCTTTCTTCATAAGACAGTCCTGACATCCCAGGAATCAGTCTGGTGAACCTTCTCTGCACTCTCTCTATGGCAATAATGTCCTTCCTCAGATTTGGAGACCAGAAGTAGCGCAATAGTGAACATAAGCAGAGTGCAGAGTATAGTCAAAATAGAAAGGAATTCAGTGGGTCAGCCAGCATCTGTGGATGGAATGGACAGGCCATATTTCCGGTCAGGACCCTTCGTCAAACTGAAGAATAAAGCAGAATATAATTAGGACACAGGGTACTCTAGATGCATAGAACACAAAATGCTGGAGAAACTCAGCGGGTGCAGCAGCATCTATGGAGCGAAGGAGATAGGCAACATTTTGGGCTGAAACCTTTTCTCAGACTCTGGATGTGGAGAGGATGTTTCCACTAGTGGGAGAGTCTAGGACTAGAGGTCATAGGCTCAGAAGTAAATGACATTATTTTAGGAAGTAGATGATGAAAATTTTCTTTAGTCAGAGGGTGGTGAATCTGTGGAATTCTTTGCCACAGAAGGCTGTGGATGTTGTCAGTAGATATTTTTAAGGCAGAGATAGATAGATTCATGATTAGGTTATGGGAGGAAGGCAGAAATATGGGATTAGAAGTGAGGGATAGATCAGCCATAATTGAATGATGGACGATGGGCCGAATGGCCTGATTGTACCCCTATCACCTATGATATGACCGTATATAACAGATTTTAACTGTCTCAGTGCACTTGACAATAAAAATCCAATAGCAAATGTAAATTACTCTGCAGAATAGGTAGCCTCAATGTAGGTTGATACAGGGTTAACATTTCACGTCAGTTACCTTTCAGTTATTTGGATATCTGCTGCGTAGAAAATATACACATAAAGGGGACAGTACAATGTAAAAAAGGAACACACAGAACCAATTAGTTTAGTTTTGTTTATTGTCACATGTACGGAGGTACAGTGAAAAGCTTTTGGTTACATCCAGTCAGCTGAAAAACTATATATGATTACAATCAAGTTGTCCACAGCGTGCAGACGAGGGATGGGGAATAATGTTTATTATAGGGAATAATGTTCAGTGTAAGATAAAGACAAGTAATGTCCAATTAAAGATAGTCCGAGGAAGTGGATGATTGTTCAGGACCGCTCTCGAGTTGATGATAAGATGTTTCAGTTGCCTGATAACAGCTGGGAAGAAACTGGTTGAATCTGCATTTTCCTTTGCTTCTTGCCGGATGGGAGAGGGAAGAAGAGGGAGTGTCTGGGGTGAGGCTCGTCTTTGATTATGCTGGTGGCCTTGCTGAGGCAGCGTGAAGTGCCGATGGAGTCAATGGGAGGTTGGTTTGTGTGATGGTGTGAGCTGCGTCCACAATTCTATGCAATGTCTTGTGGTCTTGGATAGAGCTGTTTCCAAACTATGCAGTGATGCATCCCGATTAAATGCTTCCCACGGCGCATCTGTAGATGTTGGAGAGACTTGCACGAATTTGCACCGAAGAATCGATGCAGGCTAAAACCTAAAGAGATCATTGGAACATAACCCCAGTCAATATCACCAACTGAAGTACCAGCTTAAAAATGTGTTCACGTGTAGAAAAGGAGTTTAGGTTCTTGGCCAGTATGTATCCCACAGCCATCACCTAAAACAATGTTTATCTATGATTATCATATTATTGACTGGAGGAACTTGTCTGCATAAATGGGTGTATTCTATGCTGCAACTAAGACCATTTTGCCAAGTATCTTCTTGACATCATGAAATAGTGAATCTTTCTCGGTGATAATTGGGGCGGCACAGTGGCACAGCGGTAGAGTTGCTACCTCATAGCACCAGAGACCCGGGTTCAATCTTGACCGTGGGTGCTGCCTGTGTGGAGTTTTCACGCTCTCCTTGTGACCACGTGGGTTTTCGCCGGGTGCACCAGTTTCCTCCCACAATCTAAATACGTGCAGGTTTGTAGGTTAATTGGCTTTGGTAAAATTGTAAATTGTCCCTATTGTGTAGGATAGTGATAGTGTACAGGGTGATCGCTGGTCGGCGTGGACCCGGTGGACCGAAGGGCCTTTTTCCGCGCTGTGTCTCTAAAGCCTAAAGTAAAGTCTAAACGCTCCTCAACTTGAATGTATAGGACTATGGAATTCTTTAGTTTGATCTCATTTTTCTGCAGGCTATCTTCTGTCCACATGTCCTTTGTTGTGGCACCCATTTTGCCAAAATACCTGCATGAGGCTATGCCAGTGCAAGCTGTTGTTAAATAAAAATAATGTAAAAGAATGATTAAAAGCCAAATCCACACTTTTAACTGATCCAGAAATTAGTTGAAAATTGCTCAACTTTTTATTTCTGCACCTGACGTTAATGTAATTGAATTTACAATAATTGTTGTTATTCATTATTTCACTGTGACACGTTACATATGTTTTTATTTAACAACAGCTTGCACAGGGAGTTTGATTTTAAAACCTTTAATTGCACATTAAGAATCGAGTTAATCACAATTCATCCTCCTACAGCATGAATTGAAGGTGTTATGACCTTGCAATTTAGTTTTATTATCCTGTTAATTCATGTATTACCTTCTCTTTCTCACTCCTAAAAAGATTTCACATTCGATTTTCAGATTTCAAATACAAATGTTCTTATTAGATTTTTCTGTTTTAATCAAAGTCCAGGCTCATTTATTTTCAATAATGCACAGATTGTGAGCATTGCTTAAATGTGCCTTCATTTAATGCCCGTCCTGAATTATCCTTGACGTGAATGACTTTGTAGTTCATTTCTGGGGAGTCGATCACCTTACTATGGGTATAGAGTCACGCCACGCCAGATTGGTTAAGGATGTGCGGATTTCTGTGTGCATATTGCAGAGTGTGAAGACTTGCATCTCTGCTTCCAATGCACGCAGGTTGAATAATATATCGACGGGTTAGGAATGAATTTCTACTCAGGGCGCCACCAAAATGCTGTAAAGTGACAGAGCATTAGTTTTCATTATTTTGCTTTTTTTTTAAAGCCAGGAGCATTAGGAAGAGGCAGCAGGGCTAAGCTCAGATATAACAATTATTTTGACTTTGAATTCATTCAGGTGCCGTCTCTCATTAAAGACAAGTGGTGCACAAGAGGGCAGCAAAATGTCATATTTCCTCGTCTATTGTGGGATTGCAAAGTGGAGTCGTACCTCCATCACGCTCACTTTGCTGCTCTTAGTTTCATGTAAAGTATAATTCTGGCATTTGTCAGGGGGAAGGAAGACCATTCTAATAGATGGAACACTTAAGTATTTCACATGTTCAAGACCTCTCAGCTTAATGACTTGCACGGGCTGATGCTCAGGAAAATTCCAATTACTCATTTCTGCTTTTCACCAGAGAAAGCCATCACTTCACCCAGTCAGTCGAGTTCTGACCAAAATGTCCAAGTTCACCACTAAATCATTGTGAATTATAGGCAGTGGGTCCGTGCATTGTCTAACTGGGTTGAAACTGTCTGCTTTAATTTCATTTTGTGCCGTGATGGAAGGGGAAAAAAAAACCTTTCATCTGCTCAAACTAATTTCGATTAGAATGGAGAGGTTATGAGAAGGTTTAATTATATTAGTGCTTGAGCGAAGAAATAATGAGATTCAACTTCTTGCTGTCAACGAAACCCCTAAGTTTAAAAATAGATGCTGAAGGGAGAGACTGGAAAGATACTCGTTCCATGTAAAGAACTTTGAGACAGTAAAACGCTTTGCTATTGATGCTTAAAAAGGATTTGTATGCACTCTTGAGTAATAAAAATATTTAAACATTTTTGGAACAAGGAAAGGAAATTGGTATTAGATTTAAATAGTTAATTTTTTTAGTAATTGGATTGAAAAGGCTAAATAGTCTAATAGTTCCTATTAGTTTGACTGCGATGTAAAAATATTGCATATATGGGGCACAGCATGTATGTGATGGGCTGAAAGGCCACACTTTATGCTGTATCCTTTTCTAAAGTATAACGGATTAAAAACCTTTCAAAACTGGCGAAGGAACTTCCATTGTGATTCATCCTTCATTAATTCAGTGGAAATCCAGAAACCCATTGTACGTTTCGCCTCTTTAAGCTACTTAGTTAATCCTTTCACTTGATTGATTGAGTGACTTGAGGGCCTGAGCTATTGGGAGAGGTTGAGCAGGCTAGGACTCAATTCCTTGCATCGCAGGAGGATGAGTGGTGATCTTATAGATGTGTACATAATCATGCGAGGAACAGATTGGGTAGATGCACAGAGTTGGGGAAACGTGAACCAGAGGACAGAAGAGGAAAAGATTTAATTGGAACTGGAGGGGTCATTTTTTCACACAAAGTGTGATGGTTGTATGGAACATGCTGCTGGAGGAGGTAGATAAGGCAGGTACTATTGCAACGTTTAAGGACAGGTACATGGATAGGACAGGTTTAGAGGAATATGGACCCAACGCAGGCAGGTGGCACTAGTGCGGACAATTTGGGGTGAAGGCCTGTTTCTACATTGTAAGGGTGACTCTATGAGATTCCAATAATCTACTTCGATGACACAATAAATTGTAAAGAGGAAAGCTTGCTTACTAATACTGGGTCTGCCATAGAGTCCCTCAATCGTAAAGGGCCTGTCCTACAAGCATGCAACTCCATGTGATGAGCGCGACCTAACGTGGTCGCTTGAGCCGTCCGGCGTCGCGGGGCCGGTCCCACTTCGATCGCCGGAGCCGTGCGGAATTGTGCCGAGTTCGTCCCGACATCGCGCGGGGCTCCGAAAAACAGACTATGTTCAAAAATTCCACGCGGCAACGGCTTGTCGGCTCGCAGTCGCCTCGACGCATGACACACCGCCTCGACATCGTGCCTCCGTGAACCTATCTGTAGGTGCCTCCGTGACCCTCTATGTGTGTGGCTCCGTGGCCCTCTGTGTGTGTGCCTCTGTGCCCCTCTCTGTGTGCCCCTCTCTGTCCTGGCAAACTTACCTTAAGACTTCAATCCAAGTTCGCCTCACTTTGCGCCGCGTTGCGCCACTCACCCGACCTCCGCGCGGCCCCTGCTGCCGGTTTGGTCGCGCTTGCCGCATGCAGGCGCATGCTGGTGGGAACGGCCCTGTACAGGGGATCACCCGACCTCCGCGCGGCCCCCGCTTCTAGTTTGATCGCGCTCATCGCATGGAGTCGGATGCTGGTAGGACAGGGCCTTAATGCCTCTGAAATACACAACTGGTCCCCATGATAGAGTCATAGAGTTGCAGTCATACACCATGGAAACATGCTCTTTGGCCCAACTTCTCAAGATGCCATATCTATGCATGCCCATATTTGGCTTATGTCCCTTTAAACTATTCCTATTCATGTAAATGTCCCAATGTCTTTTAAATGTTGTTTTAGTATCAGCCTCAAACATCTCCTCTGGCAGCTCCTTCCATAAGCACACGGTGAGAAAACAAAATGCCCCTCAGGTTATCCCTCAGATTCCTATTAAATCTTTCCCCACTCACCTTAAACCTAGGTGTTCTGGTTCTTGATTCCCCTACTCTAGGTTAAAGACTCTGCATTCACCCTACCTTCTCACTAAAATATATCTCTTTCACTTAAATATATCCCTCAAAATGTATTAATGTTGCATGAAAGGTTGTTGGCCTGAAAATGGGTTCTCTCCACATGTAGTTAGGTAGATTACATAGAAACATAGAAAATAAGTGCTGGAGTAAGCCGTTCGAGCCAGCACCGCCATTCAATATGATCAAGGCTGATCATCCAAAATCATAACCACGTTCCTACTTTCTCCCCATGTCCCTTGATTCCTATAGCTCCAAGAGCTAAATCTTACTCTCTCTTGAAAACATCCAGTGAATTGCCTTCCATTGTCCATAGTGGGTGTGGGGCACTGTTAATGTGCGGGGATCGCTGGTCGGCGCAGACCCGGTGGGCCGAAGGGCCTGTTTCCGCTCTGTTTCTCTAAACTAATCCAAAATTAATTACTCCAGCATTTTGTGTCTATCTTCAGTGTAATCCAGCATCTGCAGTTCCTTAATGTTTTATTATTAATGTTTAATGTATCATTCCTAAGTGTCACTGTGCGTCATGTTGTCACTTGCGGGTGGAGCACCAAGGCAAATTCCTTGTATGTGAATACTTGGCCAATAAACTTTTTCATTCATTCATTCATTCCTACACACTCCCTCTGGTTTTAGAAACTCTTTCACGTTTCAACTTATCTACAATGTTCTACTATCTACCTTATTCACACTCCTTGTGTTATTGTATACCTCTATCAGGTTCCCCCACAGCCTCCTCCACACAAAGACAACATATCAATGTTCTTCTCATAAATCAAAAACTCTCTGATCCCAAGCACCAGCCTACTGAATCTCCTTTACATTCTCCCCAATGAAATCAACTCCTTCCTTTAGCATGGTGACCGGGACAGTGCACAGTAACCCACCTTCTCAATGGTAATTAGGGGTGGATTGTAAATGGTGACCATACCTGAGATGCTCACATCTTGTAAAGTGAATTTTAACAATAATACTGCACAAAGTGATCTTGCCTTCAGGCATCACCACTCAGATTTTTTTTATCAGTACGCTTCATCTCCTAACTCCTTTTTCTTATAAGATGCTTAGATGGAAGCACCTTGGCGCAGCAGTAGTGTTGCTGCCATACAGCGCCCGATACCCAGGTTTCTACTGACTATGGGTGCTGTCTGTACGGAAGTTATAAGTTCTCCCTATGACCGCGTGGATTTTCTCGTGGAGTTCCGGTTTCCTCCCACATTCCAAAGATGTATAGGTTTGTAGGTTAATTGGCTTGGGTAAAAATTGTGAAATTGTCCCTAGTGTGTCGGATAGGGTTAGTGTACGGGGATCGCTGGATGGCATGGACCCTGTGGTTTGATTTCAAGGAGTGTGGGGAAACAATTTTGCCTCTCTGCCTGCCTGTTGACGAATACATTTAAAACATCGTTCATGCTTCCATAATTGTTCCGAAACGTTTAAATGTGGGAAATTAAAAAATTGCATTTGTTCTGTCTCAATCGCTGTGAAGAAGTCGAAGATTTGATTCTATTACTGGCAGTGTGGTGGGTGTGAGGTTGATGCAGGATTGCAGGTGGGATGCTGAGGGTAATTTAAATTAAACTGCACAATGAGATACGACTGATTTAGCTTGGAGGTAAATTATACAATCTACAATGTGTTGGTTTTGTGGGGAAGGACTGTGTTCGATGGTGCTGTGCCCACAGGATACTGAGGGACTGCATCCTTGGTAACAGCCCCTGAAACACTTGAAGGGTGCAGTGTTCAAAGAGGCTATGTGACTGGCACTGGTGCATTGAACATATTAAATGGATGACATATAGACGACAGTACTCTGAATTGTAAGGCTGGGTGTGAAAATGTTTAGGCTGGTGTCACTATGAATGTAAAGAGGGCCTTGGACTGGTTTGTACTTTTCTTCTAGATTTCTGTTTTGCATCAGAAAATTACACTCTGCTCAGTCTTGACATGTCAAAGACAAGTGCTGCAAAAATGACATCTAATACAAATTTAGTCCCATCTTCAGCAGGTTTAAAATTATTCCTTCCATTGCTTTCAGATTTTTGTTAATTGTAAGAATGAAGAACATGTGGCAGTACAAACAGGAGGTTTGTGAATCTGCACAAAATTTTAAAAATCTTTGTATTCATTGGAATATGGTACAGCAATATTTGTTATAGTCATAGAGCCACACAATGTGGAAACAGGCCCTTCAGCCCAACTTGCGCACAACGACCAATATGTCCCATCTACACTAGTCCTACCTGCCTGCGTTTGACCCATATCCCTCTAAACCCGTCCTATCCATGTACCTGTCCAAATGTTTCTTAAACGTCGCAATAGTACCTGCCTCAACTACCTCCTCCGGCAGCTCGTTCCAGACACCCACCACCCTTTGTGTGAAAAAGCTAACTCTCGGGTTCCTTGTCAGGGAAGATACCTTGAGTCTGAAGAAAGGTCTTGACCCAAAACGACACCCATTCCTCGCCAGAGATGCTGCCTGTCCCACTGAGTTACTGCAGGATTTTGTGTCTATCTTCGGTGTATAACCAGCAAATGCATTTCCTTCCTACACAAGATAACTTACCTGTTTTTCTTACGTTCCTCCTGCTGCTCACCACTCAGCGCATAGATCCTTGCAGTGCTTAAAAAGGGCCTTCAGCCCACTGAGTCTCATTTCAAGTACCTATTCTACTCCCATTTTACGAGTACTCTAATCCCATTTTATTCACATCAGTTCCGCCTCAGTTACCACTCACCCACATAAAGGGCAATTAACCATGGCCCAAAAACCTACCAATCTGCAAGTTCTTCGGATGTAGGAGCAGGGACTATGTGCAAACACCACATGAACAGCTCCAAAGGACACGCTAGAGGCAGGAAACATGTTCCCGATGTTGGGGGAGTCCAGAACCAGGGGCCACAGTTTAAGAATAAGAGGTAAGCCATTTAGAACGGAGACGAGGAAAAACTTTTTCACACACAGGGTTGTGAATCTGTGGAATTCTCTTGCTCAGAAGACAGTGGAGGCCAATTCTCTGGATGCTTTCAAGAGAGAGTTAGATAGAGCTCTTAAAGATAGCAGTGTAAGGGGATATGGGGAGAAGGCAGGAACGGGGCACTGATTGTGGATGATCAGCCATGATCACTGTGAATGGCAGTGCTGGCCCGAAGGGCCTAATTGGCCTATTCCTGCACCTATTGTCTGATGTCTATTGAATGTACCCGGGCCATTGTTGGTGTGAGGTGGCAGCTCCACTTGCGTTGCCACAACTAAACCTCACCGCTAAACAAACAGAGATACAAACAAAGTGAAGCCACATTATGGAAGGAATTGCAAGTACCTTTCAAACCTGTTTGTTTAAAGATAGGCTCGGCTTTAGTATTTTTTGAATAAATAGAGGGAGAAAGGGACAAAGAATAAAATCAAAAGTTGTGCTAAAAGATGAGAATGTGTAAGTGGTTAAAATCAGCAGAAAGCTTTAAACTGGCAGATAATATGAAAGAGGGACAAAAGGAACTGTGGATAACGGAATGGAGTGAAACACAGGGTGCTGGAGAAACTAAACAGATCAGGCAGCATTTTCGGGGGGAATGGACAGGTGACATTTCGGGTCGAGACCCTTCTTCAGATAATAATAAAATTTATAGGTGTGGTGAGACGGAAAGATAACAGTTTGTGTAAGTTATTGTGGGGATAGGGTTATAAGTGATAAGAGCAGAATTAGGCCTTTTGGCCCATCAAATCTACACCACCAATTTAATCATGGCTGATTTATCTCTCCCTCCTAACACCATTGTTTTGCTTTCTCCCCATAACCACCGACAACCATACTGATCAAGGATTTATCTACATCGGCCTTAAAAATATACACTGCCGACCTCCCCAGCCTTCTGTGGCAAAGACTTCCACAGGTTCACCACCCTCATCTCCTTCCTAAAGAAATGTCCTTTAATTCTGAGGCTATGACCTCTCACCCTAGACTCTCCCACTAGTCCTCTCCACACCCACTCTATCCAAGCCTTTCACGATTCGGTAAATTTCAATGAGGTCACCCCTTGATCCTCTCCACACCCACTCTATCCAAGCCTTTCACGATTCGGTAATTTTCAATGAGGTCACCCCTTCATCCTTCTAAACCCAGTGCCGTCAAACGCTCTAATTGCAGCAAATTTGAACTTCAAATAGAAGATGGCAGTAAAACATAATAGATAAATTGGTGGCACTTGGTGTGTATGTTAGATCTGATTGGGGATGGGGTACTGATTGGGGATGATCAGCCATGATCACATTGAATGGCAGTGCTGGCGTGAAGGGCCGAATGGCCTACTCCTGCAACTCTTGTCTATCATTTTGATGATCAACTGTGCAGCAAGAGAGTGCAAGATTTTATTTTTAAATCAGGCTTCACGTATTATATTTGCAGTAATTTTTTTTACTTGTTTTTCACTGCTTTTTAAAAAAATATGTGGGAGCCCATGTTCAAACCTGCCATTTGGGTGGTAAACTCACAGAGCAGATGGTTAGCCTGAGTACTGAAGTCTCATGGGCTACATAATCTGCTGATCGAGTTGCTGCTCGAAAGTTAAAAATATCCGGTTTTTTCAGACCCTAATGGAGTTGTAAAAGAAATATGAGAGGAAAATTTAGACAGTTAACAATCGAGGGAAAATGATACAAACTTTAAAACTTTCAGAAATGCCTGCATATTGTTTTCCCAGAAATCAGACATGGAGTTCAATAGTGCTTTATTTTACTTCTCCGTGGATTGTCACCTTGGCGTGGTGGAGAAGCCTGTGTTGTCCTGAGAGCGATGCCGTCTGGAGCTATGCTCCTGGTAGGGCCACCCATAGCGGTAAGGTCAAGGGGCAGGACTCTGACAAAGAGCAATCCAACCAAGACCTCAACGGTGGAACAGGCCGATGTCAGGTCTCGCATTTGATCTAGTTTCTAGTTATTGGTTTTTAGTATTAGAGTTTGCATTCTTGTTTTATTTTGGTGTCTCACATCTCCTCTTGTTTCAGGTCCCATTTCCTGTCAGGTCGTTTACCCTCATGTGCTTGTTGGCCCCGCCCTGATGTGTGTCACCTGTATCTCGTTATCCCCAGTTAAGTCTGTATTTAAGCCCTTTGTGTTTCAGTTCTCATTGCCAGTTTGTTGTGGATGCTACTTGGTATCACCTTGTTCCAGCTCTAGTAATATTGTGACTTTGTGAACTCGACCATTGCCTGTTTTTTGACCACTGTTTTTGCCTGCTCCTAGATTATACTGTTGCTTCTGTGCTTGCTTACCTGTGTACCGACTTGGACCGATTAAACTCTGAATATGGATCTGCCCTGTGTCTGAGCCTGCATTTGTGTCCTCCTCCTCGTTCAGAGGACGATGGCTGGCCTTAGTGGAGTGTCACTACTGCTTGGAAGACAGATGAAATCTGCAGCAGAAAAGGGTCTCCAGTCATCTTGGATTCCATGCCACTGGATCATGACCCAGATCTGCCAAGGACCGTATGGTGGCTGTCTGTGCACCAGTCTCCCCACATTAAACGAAGTCATGGAGACACCCAAGGTCAGCCATGGCCGAAGGGGGCCTAAGAATATTTGTCACATGTGCAACTGTACAGTGAAATTATTTATGGGTATTTTATACACATGTTTTGGCGCCATTATCCAAAGTCTGGGCGGCCCCCGCTGGATGAACTGGATCAGTTCCCGAGAACCAACGTCTCTCTCCTCACCAAGCCATCTTTGTGCCCAGGGGATTCACAAGTTATAGGAGTAGAATCAGGCCATTTGGCCCATCAAGTCTACTCCGTCATTCAATCATGGCTGTTTTCTGCCTCCTATTCCCATTTTCCTGCCTGCTCCCCGTAACCCTTGACACCCGTTCTTCTCAAGATTTTGTCTATCTCTGCCTTAAAAATATCCACTGACTTGGCCTCCACAGCCCTCAATGAGTTCCACAGATTAACTGCCCTCTGACTAAAGAAGTTCCTCCTCACCTACTTTCTAAAAGAATGACCTTTAATTCTGCGGCTATGACCTCTGGTCCTGGACTCTCCCACCAGTGGAAACATCCTTTCCACATCCACTATATCTATGCCTCTCATTATTCTTTAAGTTTCAATGAGGTCACCCCTCAGCCTTCTAAACTTCAGTGAGTAGCGGCCAGTGTTCTCAAACGTTTATCATATGCCACCGGCAACCGACCTTCAAGGCGCTGGAGGCATTATCCTGGTTCACCTTCCTACCGCCTCTTGACCCTCACATCCAGCTCCCTCCTGGTCACGATGTGTGATGAGCCTTCGGGCGGGTAGCTGGTCCTGCCGGATGCATGTACTTCATGTTCACATTGCCAGGATGTGCAATGCATGCATAAATGTTGCATGTGTCATGGAACAAAGTGTCGGTCTCCACACTGTCAGCGGATGGACCACAAGAGCAAGAGTCTTACTGCAGTAGTATACTGTTCTGGTGACCCCAATATTGTGTACAGGTCCAGCCTCTTTATTAAAGGAAGTGCATACCCGCCTGAGAGGTAATTACCTAGGCTGATCCTTTGGATTAAAAGGGTCCCTTGCAAGGAAAGATTGAGTAGACCAAGTCTATGTTCTCTGGTTGATAGAAAAATTAGACATGATCTTATAGAAATATCAGAGTCCTGAAGCTATACAACATGGAAACAGGCCATTCTGCCCAACTTGTTCATGACTGCCATGTTGGTATTCTGGGCTCGTCCATTTGCCTACACAGTCTATATTTTTCTAAACTCTACCGATCCATATATCTGTACCTAAACTCCCTTAAACAGCTCGCCTCTCAGTACCTCGGCATAGTGGCACAGCGGCAGAGTTGCTGCCACACAGTTTGATTTGTTTGTTTTAGATCGATGGGTCAGACAAAGTATCTAGACACTTTATCCAGAAATGTGAATGCGGTTTGTGGATCTGAGGACCTTCCTCACACTCTCTTTTAGCTGTCCCAGTAATTTCTGCAGACTAGCAGCAAACAATTTCAAGTGACACCATTATAATGAGTTGCCGTGGCAACAGATATGGTAGCTGATTTGGTAAATAGCGGAAAAGATTGTATGATAAATTGACCTCTTGAATGTACTGCCGCGTATATCTAATCCGAGAGACAATATAGTGCAAAGGAGAGGGTGGGGGTATCAGTTTACTTAACAGTTTGTTCCAATGTCTTTCAATAGACGGATTATCTACAATTACACCCACTCCCTTTGTGCTTGAATTCTCTGTCCTCGCTGAGGGATGCAAGGTCTGATTGGGGCTTCACAGTATTGATCATATTCCCATCCCCTATGATGATGATGATGATGGAGATGGTGCCATTGATTGGGATTTATTAAACTATGAGATGGCCCGCTGCCCATGAAGGACGCAGATACAGAAAGTTAAGGGCCTGTCCTACAAGCATGCAACTCCATGCGATGAGCGCGCCCTAACGTGGTTGCTTGAGCCGTCCGGCGTCGCGGGGCCGGTCCCACTTCGATCGCTGGAGCCGTGCGGAATTGTGCCGAGTTCGTCCCGACATCGCGCGGGGCTCCGAAAAACTGGATATGTTCAAAAATTCCACGCGGCAACGGCTTGCCGGCTTGCAGTCGCCTCGACGCATGACACATCGCCTCGACATCGTGCCTCTGTGAACCTATCTGTAGGTGTCTCCGTGACCCTCTGTGTGTGTGGCTCCATGGCCCTCTGTGTGTGTGCCTCTGTGCCCCCCTCTGTGTGCCCCTCTCTGTCCTGGCGAACTTACCTTACGACTTTGCTCCAAGTTCGCCTCGCTTTGCGCCGCGTTGCGCCACTCACCCGACCTCCGCACGGCCCTCGCTGCCGGTTTGGTTGCGCTTGCCGCATGCAGGCGCATGCTGGTGGGAACGGCCCTGTACAGGGGATCACCCGACCTCCGCACGGCCCCCGCTTCTAGTTTGATCGCGCTCATCGCATGGAGTCGGATGCTGGTAGGACAGGCCCTTTAATGGTCTGCTTCTCAATCTAAATCCAATCCCAATGCTATCAATTCTGAAGCTATCACAAGCCAGAACAATTGCCTCTTCCTTCACACCCAAGCCAATCTATAAACATACAGGTTAAAACACCAAGTGCTGGGGGAACTTAGCGGGTCAGATATCTGTTTTGTGTTGGACTGAAGAAGGGACCAGTTCTAAAATGTTGTTTGTCCATTCCCTCCATAGATGCTACCTGACCTGTTGAGTTCCTCCAACACTTTTTTATTTCGCTAAAGTCCAACAACTGCAGTTTCTTGTGTCTCCCTAAATATAATTATCTTTAACATGGTGATGATAGATCTTGGACATGAAATGTTATCTCTCTTTCTCTTTCCACAGATGCTGCCTTACTTGTTGAGTGTTTCTAGCATTTTTTAAATTTTATTTTGGATTTCCAGCATCTGAAGCTTTTTAATATTTTTATCTATCAAACATGCTGTTGTAAGGATACTGGAAGGTGCTGTGTCACCCATAGAATTCAGAGATTAATTTTTGTTTATAGGATCATGAACTCTCTTCCTTAAAGTGCAATGGAAGCCACGTTTTATTAGTTTAGTTTCAGCGCGGAAACAGGCCCTTTCAGCCCACCGGGTCCACGCTGACCAGCGATCCCCGCACATTAACACTATCCTACACCCACTAGGGACAATTTTTACATTTACCAAGCCAATTAACCTACATACCTGTACATCTTTGAACATTCTCATGGTAGTGGTTGATCGATCCATTGTAAGCAAAATGGTGAACGGTTACCACAGATACTATGAGAATGTGGGGTTGGGTTTACAGTTAGATCTATCATGGTCTTATTAAATGGATCGGTTCAAGTGGATGAGTTGCATTAGCCTTTTCAAGACTTAAGAGTGTTTAATTGTCAAATGTCCCAAACAGAGCAATTAAATTCTTATTTGCAGCAGCACAACAGAGTATGCAAAACAATACTCTTTAAACAATATATATATTGAACTTTTTTTGTTTATATATTACACACACATATGCACACACACACACACACACACACACACACACACACACACACACACACACACACACACACACACACACACACACACACACACAGCAAAAAACCAACAAATGCCCCCAAGTTCATGTAATCCAGAGTTTATTTGAAGGTTGTAATGTTTAAAACCTGCTGGCTGTTGGGAAGAAGCTGTTCCTGAACCTGGACGTTACAGTTTTCAGGCTTCTGTACCTTCTTACTGATGGCAGGGGTGAAATGAGTGTGCCTTATTTGTCTGTTCATGTGAGGATTGCGAAACCAGTCATGCTTAAAGCAAACATGATGGAAAAGTCGTTTTCTGTCAAGAACACAATTTGTGATAAAATGTTACATAAAAAATCAAGCTTTATATCCAGTTGCTTAGTGCAGCAATCAAAATTACACTTTAAATACTAAATTGTAAATTATTTAGAGATGGTGTTAGGAGTATGTAATTGTAATGCTCCCATATTAAAGTTTAGGAGTGACAGACTAGGATATATTCCTTTCTCTAGGCATTATGTGAACACTTTTGGCTATGCCACATAATTGCCAGGTTGTTTCAGGAGGCAGATAGGAGATGGACATGGAACTTAGAATGCTGGAGCAACTCAGCAGGTCAGTCAGTATCTCTGGAGAACATGGATGGGCGACGTTTAGGGTTGGACCCTTTCTTGTGAATGTTACATATTCATGTCCTCCAGAGATGCTACCTGACCCACTGAGTTCCTCCAGCACTTTGAACCCTATGCAAAATTCCAGCATCTGCATTTCCTTGTATCTCTGTGAGTGAGACATGTTGCTCTGGGAGTGGGGTCCCATATAAGCATGATAGTAGATTTTCTTCCATGAAGGACAAAAGTGAACCAGATGGGGGTTTGCAATAATCCGGTAGTCTCATAGTCGCCGTTAATGTACAAGCTTTTTATTCTAGATTAATTTAATTACTTTAATTGATCTTTCCAACTGCAATGGTGAGATTTAAACTCATGGATTCAGATCAAATGTTTAAGCTTCTGGATGTTTGTATAATATTTTGTATAATATACCATAGTACTACAAAACATCTGCAGTGAATCGATTTGTATCCAAGATTCTGCTGTGCTTTAACAGTATGTGCACTATTTATCTTACGCACTCTGTGAGCCTCATGTCGACAAGCAATTCCAATGCACCCTGACGTATAACACAATAAACTAATGTGAATCTATTCAGATTCATAGGGAATGGTAGTTCTTTATATTTTTATTTTACTGGCATTCAAGTTGTGGTTTCTGCTTCTACTTAATCTAAAAATTGAAGACAATCTCAGAGAAAGAAGAGGAGACAGTACAGAGGGAGTGGGACGAGAATTTTAGTATATAATGTCATACAGCATGGACATAGGCCCAATCCACATTGACTGAAAAAACACCCTGCCACATTAACCCTTGATGCGGTTCTTCACAGGCTCAGCTACTCACCCAGACTCCAGCAACATTTTCCATGGATGATTGATCTCTCGAACCACATGAATTGGGAAAGTGGCAAGAGACTGGAATATCTGGAAGAAATCCAGGTGATCACAGGAAGAACATGCAAACTCCACACAGACAGCGCGGGAGGCCTGGATTACACTGGAACCATGCGGCTCGACTAGCTGGGCAACCTGCCGAGTTACAGTCCATTAAGGTCATAAGGTCACGAGGGATAAGAGTAGATTAGGCCATTCAACCCATCAAGTCTACTCCGCCATTCAATCATAGCTGATCTCTCTCTCCCTCCTAACCCCATTCTCCTGCCTTCGCCCCACAACCTCGGACACCTGTACTAATCAAAAATATATCCATCTCTGCCTTAAAATTATCCACTGACTTGGCCTCCACAAACTTCATAGGCAATGAATTCCACAGAATCACCACCGTCTGACTAGAGAAATTCCTCATCATCTCCGTCCTAAAAGAACGTCCTTTAATTCTGAGGTTATGACTTCTAGTCCTAGGCTCTCCCACTGGTGGAAACATCCTATCCACATCCACTCTATACAAGCCTCTCATTGTTCTGTAGTACATTTGAATGAGGTCCCCCCTCATTCTTCTAAACTCCAGCGAGTACAGGCCCAGTGCCGACAAACTCTCATCTTCGGTTAACCTACTGTTAATGGTCATCCAAGCTCTCCATTCACATAGCACTTTGTATTTGCTCATCCTGTACACTCAAAGGTGAGGGGAAACTGGGGCACTAATGTGGTGGTGAGATTAGGCATATGCTGCTTGCACTTGTTAAGGAACATTTCAATGAGTTTGCTAAGTTTGGAATGTTTTTCTGTTGCTTCGAGGCTTGTTGAAAGTCTTCCATTTTCAGGTTCTTATACCTGGTGTTCAACAGCTAAAAAAAGAGAAAACTAAATGTTGTGGAGGGAAGAACAATGGGCTCCTTTGTGGTTAATGTTCTAGGATTAATATTCATAATTCTGTTAAAATATGTTAAACAGGATTTATTTTTGTACATGTACAAATGTGTTACCAAGCTTAATCATTTCCCAACAATACTGATGAGAAAGCAGCTTTCACTTGCTTTCCATCCCTGCCGGGTACATTCCATTTAAAAGTCCAAGGAATTCAAGTACAGTTTGGTAAACATTTAAATGTAAATACTATTAAAAGGTCTGCAGGTTACTCTTGAAGTTGACCTACTGTAGCTAAAGTCTAGCAGCTACAGTAATAGTACTGTAGAGTTATGGAGTTCCCTTGGTTTGGTCTACTTTTGTTTATTGTCACATGCACCAAGGTATGGTGAAAAGCTTTTTTATGTTGCACGCTACCCCGTCAGCAGAAAGACTAGACACATTACAAGCCTTCCACAGGGCACAGTTACAGGATATCGGGAATAACGTTTAGTGCAAGATAAAGTCCAGTAAAGTTCAATTAAAAATGGACTGAGGTTTTCCAAAGAGGGAGATGGTAGCTCAGGACCGCTCTCTAGTTGGTGATAGGATGGTTCACTTGCCTGATAATTGCTGTGAAGAAACACTCCTTCTTCTCCCCTCTCCCATCAGTCAAGTGTGAAAACTTCAGAAGTGTGAAAACGCACGCCTCCAGAGTCAGGGACAGTTTCTTCCCAACTATTATCAGGTAGCTGAAGCATTCTATCACCAATTAGAGAGCGATCCTGAACTACCATCTACCTCATTGGAGATCTTCACACTATCTTTGATTGGACTATACTGGACTTTATCTTGCATTGAATGTTACTCCCACAATCCTGTATCTACACTGTGAACAGCTTGATTGTAATCACGTACGGTCTTTACGCTGACTGGATAACAGGCAACTAAATGCTTTTCGCTGTACCTTCGCACACGCGACAATAAACTAATTTAACTAAACTTAAAATGGTTCGGAAGGAACCAAAGACAGACACAAGAAGCTGGAGAAACTCAGCGGGTCAGGCAGCATCTCTGGAGCAAATGGATAGGTGGCGTTTTGGGTCGACCCGAAACGTCACCTATTCCTTTTCTCCAGATGTGCTGCCTGACACACAGAGTAAACTAAAAAATGGACTGAGCACTTGGATTCAGGGACAGTTTCTTCCCAGCTGTTTTCAGGCAACTGAATCATCCTACCACAACTAGACAGCAGTCCTGAACTACTATCTACCTCATTGGTGACCCCCGGACTTTCTTTGATTGGACTTTACTGGCATGGGTGAATGTCCCTATTCAGCAATTATAGTCTCATCTCCAGCTAACAGTGGAGGTATGGATTTTCGGTAAGGGCTGCAAGGGCTATAATCTCAAAAAGAGAGGCGCTTCTCTTAGGAGACTGCAGATTCATAGTTCCCAATGCAGACTTACTGCAGTGATCACCACCATAAATACTCCAGTACATCCATTTCCAGGCAAGGAGCCCTGATTGTGCATAAAACTCCTTCACATCCTGCTTTGCATTGATTCTGACACATGTACAACTCCTCGTGGCACATTGCTTTGAAACCTCACGGCTTTGCTTGAAATGCACTTTAACTGAGGATTTTCATCTTTCAGACACATCAGTGGTGTGCAGGTCAACCTGACCAATTCTAGGTGCGGATTTTTACTCCTGAGGGAGATGGCCATAGCCACACAAATAGCCTGGCAAGACTCCTGACTTCTTGGCATGTATCGTATTAACTAGGATCTGCATGGCCCCTTCAATAAATGTCAGAGCTGCCTCCTTCTCACCTGCAGCCTCTGTTGCTTCCTTGACAGCCTTATTACAAAGACACAAAGTGCTGGAGTTACTCAGCGGGCCAGGTAGCATCTCTAGAGAACATGGATAGGTGACGTTTCGAGTCGGGACCCTTCTTCAGACGTATTGTAGAAGGGACAAAGGCTGGCGAGTGATAGGTGGATACAGGTGAGTGGGGTTTCTGATTCGTAGATGGGTAGACAAAGGCTAGATTTGAAGTGTGAGATTAGGATAGATGAGGCATGAAATGTGAAGCCAGAGGATGTAATATAGGTGGATGGGGAAAGGGAGAAATGGGTGCGTATCCAGGTGACGCACAGAAAAGAGGGGGAAGAAGGGAGGGGGTTGTTTGTAGGTCAGTTACGTAAAATTGGAGAAATCAACGTTCATATCATTTAGTTGTAAGCTATGTCAGCAGAATACGAGGTGCTCTTCCTTCCGTTAGCGTGTGGCCTCACTCTAGCAATGGTGGAGACCCAGGACAGAAAGATCGGTATAGGGATGGAAGGGGGAGTTAACATGGTTAGCAATCGGAAGATTCAATGGGGCTTGGCAGACCGAGCGTGTTGCGTCAAATGCCTAGTCTATGCCATGTCTCACCAATCCACATTCTCCAGAAATGATGCCTGAGGCACTGAGTAACTGCAGCACTGTTTTTTCTTAGTATACCTGCATCTGCAGTTCCTTGTCTCTACAACCTTAATGCATGTGGCTTCCATGTGCAATTCGCTTTAATTGTTGAGACCACTTCTATGAATGCTGCACTAAATTACATAGTTCCTGTTTCAGCTCTTGCTTCTGAGCAAAAACCATTTCAAACTGAATTATCGTCACTTTTTGCAGGAGTTCACATTTGGCACCCGTGCTAATTAGAGACACATTTAAACAATACAAAAGTAAATGCAATCCAATTTCTGGGCAGCAGAATTTTAATGATAGCAACTTGTATCTCAGCTCTGTGAGTGACGATAGCTGGATTCTTCCATATGTTTGTGGTAGTTCAACGATACAGCTTGGGAACAGCATCTTCGGCCCACTGAGTCCACACCGACCATTGACCACCCGCTAGTACTAGTACCATGTTATTCCACTTCCACATCCTACACACTGGGAACAATCTACAAATGTCAATTAACCTACAAACCTGCATGTCTTTCTTCAATGGTTCAATCAATGGTTTAATGTGAATGTGGTCATAAGATCATAAGGAATAGGAGTAGAATTAGGCCATTCGGCCCATAAAGTCTACTCCGCCATTCAATCATGGCTGATCTATCTCTCCGACCTAACCCCATTCACCTGCCTTCTCCCCATAACCTCTGACACCTGTATGTGGGAGGAAACCAGATCACCCGGAGAAAGCCCACGTGGTCACAGGGAGAATGTGCAAACTCCACACAGACAAGACCCATGGTCAGGATTGAACCTGGGTCTCTGGCGCGGTGAGGTGCCAGTGTGCCACCCGTTTGCTGTTCCTGGACTGATTGCTTCCAACAGTTGCCGTTCAAAGCCTCAATCTTTCTCAACAACCAGACGGAAACCTTGGGATCTTCAGCCTGGTACAAAATACCAGTGCAGGATGCTAATAAACATTAACGTTCCAGACTGTAAATCTGAAGGCCATGTAGCAGATCCTAAAATGCTTTATCCATACACTTTGGCAAACAGGCAGTTATGATGTCAGGCTGTTCAAAGACATTTTACACTCAATTAAGTCCCTCTGTAAAGCCATCACTGTTGAAAAGCAACAAATAAATGATTGTCTCTTCATGGCCTTTGATGGCTGAAATAAATGTTGGCCAGGGTTTCAAGAGAACCCATGTAGGAAGGAACTGCAGATGCTGGTTCACACTGAAGAGAGACACAAAATGCCAGAGTATGGGGCCTGTCCCACTTTCACGACCTAATTCACGACCTTTTTTTACTCGTGGACATTTTTCATCAGGCTAGAAAAAACGCCCCGACCTACTTGATGCCACGAGTACCTACAACTAGCATCACGGCCTGCTACGACCTACCTACGACCTCGTGACTACCATGCTGTGAGTATGAGTCAAGGGCAAACTCGGCAGACGTCGTGAATTAGGTTGTGAAAGTGGGACAGGCCCTTAACGCAATGGGTCAGGCAGCATGTGTGGAGAGAAGAAATAGGTGACGTTTCGGGTCAGAGAGAGTTCCCCCCCCCCCCCCCTTCCCCCCGTCTCTCAGTTGGAAGAAGGGTCACAACCTAAAATGTCACCCATTTGTATTCCTTTTCTCCAAAGATGCTGCCTGACTCACTGAGTTACTCCAGCATTTTGTGTCTATCTTCGTAATAAGAGAACACGCTCACCTTTTTTAGGAATTAAAGAAAACTACAGCACAGAATTAGACGCTTTCCCCCAACCTCATCCATGCCAATTGTAATGTCTGTACACACTAATCCCATTTGCACACATTATGCCCGAATCCCTACACTTCATTCCTCTCCAAGTACCTGCCCAAATGCTTTTTAAGCAATACAATTTTAGTTTAATTTAGAAGTGCAGTGTGGAAACAGGCCCTTCGGCCCATTAAGCATTTGGGCCCAGTGATCCCTGCACACCAACACTACCCTACAAACACTCGGGACAATTTACAATTATACCAAGCCAATTAACCTACAAACCTGTACGCCTTTGGAGTGTGGGAGGAATCCGGAACACTTGGGGAAAACCTATGCAGGTGAGAGGAACGTACAAACTCCGTACAGACAGCACCCGTTGTCAGGATTGAACATGGGACCCTGGTGCTAAAACAGCAACTCTACCACTGCGCCACCATGCCACCCATTGCAATTGTATTTGACTCCACCACCTCCACTGGCAGCTTATCTCAAATATTCACTGCCCTCTGTATGATAAACTTACCCCTTAATCTCCTTTAAATTCCCCCCTTCTCACCTTCAAATTATGCCATTTAGATCTATACTCATCTGCCCTGGGAGAAGGATTGTTACGAGCTCTCCCATATAGGCTGCTCATAATTTCATAAAACTCGATAAGGTTATCCCTCAGCCATCAAACAAATCCAAGGCTGATAGATTAAGAATGTAGGAATTAAGTGCAGGAGTACTATTGTACTGTTTTATGGACTACAGCAGATTAACTTAACTTGGCAGCGTGTTTGGCACAGAAATTGTGGGCCTAAGGCCTGTTCCTGTACTGTACTGTTCTATCAGTAGCCAACGACCCATTAAATTGGACGCTATCTGAAATAATGCATCAGTTCCACTTTTCACCCTAGACACACATCCTTTTTATTTCCTTGGTGTTCCCACATTTATCAATGATTTACAGTGCAGCACTTTAGACTTTAGACATACAGCGTGGAAACAGGCCCTCTGGGCAACCACTGGGTCCACGTCAACAAAGGATCGCCCAATAAATTAGCACTAATCTACACGTTAGGGACAATTTTTAAATTTACTAAAGCCAAATAACCTACAAATCTGTACGTCTCTGGAGTGTGGGAGGAAACCAGGGCACCTGGAGAAAACCCATGTAGTCACAGGTAGAATGTACAAACTCCATACAGACAGCACCCGTAGTCAGGATCGAACCCACAGCTCTGTCGCTGTAGGGCAACAGCTCTACCGCCAGGCCACTGTACCGACCATTCCTTAAAATTAATGATTCCAAACTTTTAAGGTTGAAATGCCATTCGGAGACTTGGATCAAGTCAAGCTACAGCTCTTATGCTCCACAGCTCCACAAGGGCTAGGCATTTGCTTGGAGAGCAGACCAAAATGTATGCTGGTTCACTAGCCATTCATCCTAGGTCCTGCCTATTCTATTCAATTTAAGGCAACAAACTATGGGTGGCACCGTAGCACAGCGGTGGAGCTGCTTACTATAGCACCAGTGTGAGGGTTCAATCCTGACGAGAGGTGTGGTCTGTGCAGCATTTGTACACTGTGCTGTGTGGTTTCTCCACCATGCTCTGGTTTCCTCCCGATTCCAAACACGTGCAGATTTGTAGGTTAATTGTCTTCTGCAAATTGCCCCTCATGTGTAGGGAGGTCAAAAGTGGATAGAATTAGTATATATGGGTGATCGATGGTTAAGGTGGACTCGGTGGGCTGAAGGGCCTGTTTTGTATCCATTTTTGATCTCTAAACTCAACTAAGCCAAATAGAGAAGAGTACGGTCATAAGTAATAGGAGCAGAATTAGGCCATTCAGCCCATCAAGTCTACTCCGCCATTCAATCATTCCAACCCCATTCACCTGCCTTCTCCTCATAACCCCCGACACCCGTACCAATCAAGAATCGATCTGAAGAAGGGTCTCGACCCGAAACGTCGCCTATCTCCTTCGCTCCTTAGATGCTGCTGCACCCGCTGAGTTTCTCCAGCTTTTTGTGTAACCCAAGAATCGATCTATCTGGATTATGGATTAACTGGTTAAAGTGAGGCACCCTAGTTTTCATTATAAGTAATTTCTACTCCAATTTCACATTTTTACTCAGCATAGATTGTCTCTTTGCTAACATTAGTGATCTCAAACTCCTAGTTTTTCTTCATAACAGTGGTTCCTTATGGTTTGGAGAAGGGGTATCAGTCTTCAGGGTGAAGGGAAAATAGACTGATATTTAAGGAATTATTTCTTAGACTTTAAAGCTATGGTGATGTGGGCACATGGTATGGACCTGTGATTTCTTTTTCTCATCTCCACCAGAAGCTTTGCTGTCATTTCATGTATTTTTCATGGCTCCATTGACCTTTTCTATGTTTCTATGTTTCTGTATTTTCTCATGCTTTTGTATCAGCACATCACTAAACATAGAAACATAGAAAAATAGGTGCAGGAATAGGCCATTCGGCCCATTGAGCCAGCACCGCCATTCAATATCATCCTGACTAATCATCTAAAATCAGTAGTTACACAAAAAGCTGGAGAAACTCAGCGGGTGCAGCAGCATCTAAGGAGTGAAGGAGATAGGCAACGTTTCGGGTCGAGACCCTTCTTCAGTCTGAAGAAGGGTCTCGACCCGAAACGTCGCCTATCTCCTTCACTCCTTAGATGCTGCTGCACCCGCTGAGTTTCTCCAGCTTTTTGTGTAACCCTCGATTCTCCAGCATCTGCAGTTCCTTCTTTAACATCTAAAATCAGTATCTCATTCCTGCTTTTCCCCCCAAACATCCCTTGATTCCTTTACCTCTAACAGCTAAATCTAATTCTCCCTTGAAAGACTAATGTGTCTTTTACCTCATAAAAATTTGTTCTCAGTGGATGACCTCAGGTTCATAGTGAATGACCTCAGGTTCGTAGTGGATGACCTCAGGTTCGTCCGAGAAACTGAGTCGTTCCTCGACAAGCCCTACAGTGAGATTGTTACACCTAAGGTACTGGAAGAGAGAAAGTGGGTGATGGTGAGAAAGGGAGGGAAACTGGGAATGCAAAGGTCCCCGGGTGTTGTACCTCTTGTGAACAGGTTCACCCACTTAGAAGCTGTAGGGACAGAAGACGTTAAAACACTGAGCGGCGGACTGGCTTGCGAAGCAAAAAGGGCTGTTGAGCCAAAATCAAAGAGGCCAACGTCGGGCAACGCCATTGTAGTTGGAGACTCCATTGCGAGAGGTACGGACAGGGGTTTCTGCGGCAACTGACGGGATTCGAGGATGGTGTGCTGCCTTCCTGGTGCCAGGATCCAGGATGTCATGGACAAGAGTGCAGAAAATCCTCAAGGGCGAAGGTGAACAGCCGGAAGTGGTAGTGCATGTCAGCACAAACGATGTCGGAAAGAAGGGGATGAATATTCTGCAGCGTGACTTTAGAGAGCTCGGAAAAATGGTGAAAAGCAGGACCTCCAGGGTTGTTATCTCCGGTTTGCTTCCAGTTCCCCGTGCTGGCGAGAGGAGGAACAGGGAGATACGGGACCTGAATGTGTGGCTGAGTAACTGGTGCAGGGGGCAGGGATTTAGATTCTTAGATCACTGGGATCTGTTTTGGAGTAAGGGGGAACTGTACAAAAGGGACGGATTGCATCTTAACTGGTGGGGGACCAGCATTCTGGCCGGCAGGTTTGCCACTGCTACACCGGTGATTTTAAACTGAATAAGAGGGTGGGGTGTCAAATGAGATAGTCGACAATGGAGTTAAAGGGAAAGAGAGTAAACGGATGGTTAATGACCCCAGAATTAACGGGAAAGGAAGCTCACAAAGGGATAGGAGAGTATGGCCAAGTGTAGTAGGGATCGATGTGAAAGGTGAGGTGCGTAAGGAATTAAAAATATTGTATATGAATGCGCGAAGTATAAGTAAAGTAGATGAGCTTGAGGCTCAGTTACAGTTTGGTAGATATAACATTGTGGGGATTACTGAGATGTGGCTGCAGGAGGATCGGGCCTGGGAACTTAATATTCAGGGTTATACATCCTATAGAAAGGACAGGCAGGTGGGCAGAGGAGGGGGGTCATCTGCTGGTGAGGGATGGAATTCAGTCCCTTGCGAGGGAAGACATACGGACTGATGAGGTAGAGTCACTGTGGATTGAGTTGAGGAATTGTAAAGGCAAGAAGATACTAATTGGTGTTATTTACAGACCCCCAAATAGTAGCCCGGATGTAAGGTGTAAGTTGCAGCAGGAGTTAAAACTGGCAGGTAACAAAGGTAATGGCACTGTGATGATGGGGGATTTCAATATGCAGGTAGAATGGGAAAATCAGGTTGGCTCAGGACCCCAAGAAAGAGAGTTTGTAGAATGCCTCCGAGATGGATTCTTAGAGCAGCTTGTAATGGAGCCGACCAGAGAAAATGGCAATTCTGGATTTAGTGTTGTCCAATGAACCAGATATGATAAGAGAACTTGAGGTAAAGGAACTGCTTGGAGGTAGTGATCATAATATGATTAGTTTTAATCTGCAATTTGAGAAGGAGAAGGTTAAATCGGAAGTGGCAGTGATGCAGTTGAACAAAGGGGACTATGGAGGCATGGGAGAAGAGCTGGCCAAAGTAGACTGGAAAGGGATCCTAGCAGGAATGACGGTGGAACAGCAATGGCAGGAATTTCTGGACATAATCCGGAAGACGCAGGATCATTTCATTCCAAAAAGGAAGTAAGATTCTAAGGGGTGTAGGAGGCAACTGTGGCTGACAAGAGAAGTTAGGGATAGAATAAAACTAACAGAAAAGATGTATAACACAGCAAAGAGTAGCCGGAAGCCAGAGGATTGGGAAACTTTCATAGGACAACAGAAGGAAACAAAACGGGCAATACGGGCTGAAAAGATGAAGTATGAGGGGAAGCTGGCCAGAAATATAAAGAAGGACAGTAAAAGCTTCTTTAGATATGTTAAGGGAAAAAGAGTAGCAAAGTCAAATGTGGGTCCCTTGAAGGTTGACACGGGTGAAATATTTATGGGCCACAAGGAAATGGCAGAAGACTTGAATAGGTACTTCGGATCTGTCTTCACTAAGGAGGACACAAACAATCTCCCAGATGTATTGGAGGGCAGAAGATCTAAGGGGGTAGAGAAACTGAAAGAAATTTTCATTAGGTGAGAAATAGTATTGGGTAGGCTAATGATAAATCCCCTGGGCCTGATGGTCTGTATCCCAGGGTCCTCAGGGAGGTGGCTCCAGAAATAGTGTACGCATTGGCGATCATTTTCCAATGTTCAATAGATTCAGGATCAGTTCCTGTGGATTGGAGGATAGCTAATGTTATCCCACTTTTCAAGAAAGGAGCGTGAGAGAAAACGGGGAATTACAGACCAGTTAGCCTGACTTCGGTGGTGGGAAAGATGCTGGAGTCAATTATTAAAGAGGTAATAATGGAGCATTTGGATAGCAGTAAAAGGATTAGTCCAAGTCAACATGGATTTATGAAAGGGAAATCATGCTTGACTAATCTTCTGGAATTTTTTGAGGATGTGACAGGTAAAATGGATGGAGCAGTGCCAGTGGATATAGTATATCTTGACTTTCAGAAAGCCTTTAATAAGGTCCTGCACGGGAGACTGGTGACTAAAATTAGAGCACATGGTATTGGGGGTATGGTGTTGACATGGATAGAAAATTGGTTGGCAGACCGGAAGCAAAGAGTAGGAGTGAATGGGTCATTTTCAGAATGGTGAGTGGAGTGCTGCAAGGCTCGGTGCCGCAACTGTTTACCATATATATTAATGATTTGGAAGAGGGAATTAGGAGCAACACTAGCAAGTTTGCGGATGACACAAAGCTGGGTGGCAGTGTGAACTGTGAAGAGAATGTTAGGAGGTTGCAGGGGGACCTGGACAGGTTGAATGAGTGGGCAGATGCGTGGCAGATGCAGTATAATGTAGATAAATGTGAGGTTATCCACTTTGGCAGCAAAAACAAGGGGGCAGATTATTATCTCAATAGGGTTAGGTTGGGTAAGGGGGAGGTACAGCGAGACCTGGATGTCCTTGTACACCAGTCACTGAAAGTTGGCGTGCAGGTACAGCAGGCAGTGAAGAAAGCTAATGGTATGTTGGCCTTCATAACAAGAGGATTTCAGTACAGGAGTAGGGAGATTCTTCTGCAGTTGTATAGGGCTCTGGTGAGACCACATATGGAGTATTGTGTACAGTTTTGGTCTCCTAATTTGAGGAAGGACATCCTTGTGATTGAGGCAGTGCAGCGTAGGTTCACGAGATTGATCCCTGGGATGGCGGGACTGTCATATGAGGAAAGATTGAAGCGACTAGGCTTGTATTCACTGGAATTTAGAAGGATGAGGGGATATCTTATAGAAACATATAAAATTATAAAAGGACTGGACAAGCTAGATGCAGGAAAAAAAATTCCCAAATGTTAGGTGAGTAAAGGGGAGGTCATTTAAGACTGAGGTGAGAAAAAACTTTTTTACCCAGAGAGTTGTGAATTTATGGAATTCCCTGCCACAGTGGGCAGTGGAGGCCAAATCACTGGATGGATTTAAGAGAGAGTTAGATAGAGCTCCAGGGGCTAGTGGAGTCAAGGGATATGGGAAGAAGGCAGGCATGGGTTATTGATAGCAAACGATCTGCCATGATCACATTGAATGGCGGTGCTGGCTCGAAGGGCCGAATGGCCTCCTCCTGCACCTATTTTCTATGTTTCTATGTTTCTGTGTTTCTATGTTCTCCTTCTTGATCTTTTAATGTTTCTTTTTTGTAATATTTTTTTATTTGAAGTAAACCGTTTACAATGTAAAGCTTACTTTATAAACTAACACCTTAATTCAATATTACTACAAATAACATATCAATACTTAATATCTTCTATTTTTTGGAAATAAAGAAAAAGATATATAAAAGAGAAAAGAAAAAAGAGTAAATAAAAAAAAATAAAAAATTCTTCCCACATACTTCAATCGTAAATAAAAAGAAAATAAAAAGGGAAAATTTGAAAAACAAAAATATTACATATATATAAACAAAAACTAAAGTCATTATACGAAATACTATTTCATTCAGAAATATCTCTAATAAATGCACAATAATATCAATTATAAGTAAGTTATTCGCATCGGATCCATAGGGTGTCCGTCGAGCCGTGATTCCAAGAATAGCTACTTTTCTAAATACTGTATATATGGAGACCATATCGATTCAAAAGAATTATACCTGTCCAAAAGGACAAATCTAATTCTTTCCAAATTCAACGTCTCCAACATCTCTGCTTTCCACATTTTAATTGTTGGAGATAATGTTCCCTTCCAAAATTTAAGTATCATTTTTTTCCCTATTATTAAACAGTAATCAAAAAAATTTCTTTGATTAACCGTGAGTACCAAATTTGGCTCCGGGATTCCGAATATTATTAATTTTGGGTCTGGGTCGAGTTCAACCTTAAGAACTTCCGAAATAACTTTAAAAATTTCAATCCAATAATAATTCAACCGTGGACACGTTACCAAACTATGTATTAAATTTGCTTCAAGATTCTTACATTTATCACAAATAGAGGAGAGACTAGGAAAAATACTTTTTAATTTGGTTTTCGAGTAGTGTAATCTATATATAACTTTAAATTGTATCAGTGTATGTCTGGCATTCAAAGAACACCAATGTATTCTTTGTAAGCATTCTTCCCAAGTTTCTTTTGTTATAGGTAATCCGATTTCATTTTCCCATGCTTGACGATATGTTTCAGTTGTTGGGTTCTCTTTATCTAAAATAATATTGTATATATAAGCTATAAGCTTATCCGTATTTGGATGTAAATTAAACAGCTCATCTAATAAGCCTGGTTCTTTTTTTTTATAGTCTTGTGTGTTACATTTAATAAAATCTCTAATTTGTAAATACCTAAAATGGTGTTGTGAAGGTAATCCAAAAATATCTTGTAACTCTTCAAATAATAAAAAATTTCCATTTCTATAAAGGTGTCCTATCCTTTTAATTCCTAAATCCTCCCACAGTCTAAACCCCGCATCTAAGATTGAGGGTTTAAACAGTGGGTTATTCCTAATTGGTAACCTAAAAGAAAGATTATCCAGATATAGGGTCTTAACTATCCGTTTCCAAATACGCCTATTATTATGAATTATAGGGTTGTCCCTATAAGTCTTTTTTTGTACTTCCTTAGGTGCGAAAATAATCGACTCTATATTGAAAGGTGAACAGTCTTCCTTTTCCATTTTTAACCACATTGGTTCAACATCTATATTTACCCACCAAAAATTCATATTCTTAATCTGGACTGCCCAAAAGTAATATAGAAAATTTGGAAGTGCCAGCCCTCCATTTATCTTAGACTTACATAAGTGTTTTTTACTTATTCTATGACTTTTGTAATCCCAGACAAAATTATTAACTATAGTATCAATTTTTTTTAAAAAACTTTTTGGGAGAAAAAAAGGAATTGCCTGAAATAAATATAACAATTGTGGTAAAAAAATCATCTTTATAGCATTAATCCTACCGATCATAGATATAGGGAGTGTTTTCCAATATAAAATGTTTTTTTTAAGTTTCTCTAATAATTGATAATAATTAGCTTTAATTAATAATTTATAGGATTTAGACACATTGATTCCTAAATATTTAAATTTATCTGTAACTATTTTTAGTGGGTATTTTTGTAATATATTTACATTTATACCAATTATAGGCATAATGTCACTTTTATTCCAATTAATCCTATATCCTGAAAATACGCTAAATTCATTTATAACATTAAATAACTTGGGAATACTACATTCCGGCTTAGTAATATAAATCAGAATATCATCTGCATATAAAGATATCTTATTATTTGTTGTGTCAGTATTATACCCATATATTTCGGGTTCTGATCTGATTCTTTCGGCCAGAGGTTCTATCACCAAAGCAAATAATAAAGGGGATAACGGACATCCCTGTCTGCATCCCCTAAAAAGTCTAAATTTAGGTGATAGTATTTGATTGGTTAAAATTCTTGCTGTAGGGTTAGAATATAATATTCTTACCCATTTACAAAATCCATCCCCCAATTGATACTTTTCCATTATATTAAATAAATATGACCATTCCACCTGGTCGAATGCTTTTTCAGCATCCAACGATATAACTGCTAATTCATTATCTCTCCTTCTTCTCGAGTATATAATGTTAAACAAGCGTCTAAGATTATGTGATGAATAACGTTTTGGAATAAAACCTGTTTGATCATAATGTATTATTTTGGAAATCACTAAGCTTAGCCTCCGAGACAGTACTTTAGTTAATATTTTTTGATCAGTATTTAAAAGGGCAATCGCTCGATATGATCCAGGATCTTCCAGATCCTTATCTAATTTAGGAATTAATGTAATTGTAGATTCATTTAAAGACTCTGGTAACTTTCCTAACTCATAGGTATGTCTATACACTGTTTGTAATCTTGATGAAAGTAGATCATGAAATTTTTTATAAAATTTTGCACTCAGGCCATCGGGGCCCGCTGTTTTACCATTTTTTAACGATCCAATTGATTCTTCGATATCTATTACCGATATTTCAGCATTTAATAATTGCCTACTCTCAAAATCTAGCTTATTAAAATGACATTTTTCTAAAAATGTTTCCATTTCATCTGTTTGCCCTGTTAATTTAGATGAATAAAGATTTTGATAATATTGTAAAAATGTGTCATTAATGTCTTTTGGTATAGTCAATGTATTTCCCTGTACCGATCTAATACTATGTATAGTTTTTTCATCGTCTAATCTTCTGAGTTGCCGTGCTAATAATTTTTGAGGTTTATCACCAAATTCAAAATGAACTTGTTTAGTTTGTTGATATAGTTTTATCACTTGATCAGAGTAAATTTTATTTAATCTATATTTTAATATAGCAATTTTATTACTCAACTCTTTAGAAGGATGTATTATATTTTCACTATCTAATTGTTTTATCTCTTTTTCTAACTTTTGCTCCATTTTTCGATTTACTTTGTTAAAATGAGCTTGTGCTGATATTATTGCACCGCGCATAAATGCTTTAAATGTATCCCATAATAATAATGGGGAAGTCTCAGATTTATCGTTAGTTTCAAAAAATAATTTAATCTGTTTCTCCACATAGTTACAGCAATCTTTATCCTTTAATATCTGTGTGTTGAATCTCCAAATATTAGTTTTATTAACTATATCTTTTAATTTTATCTTAAATGTTAATGGAGCATGATCTGAGATAATAATATTATGATACTTTGCATCATACGTAAAGGGGAGTAATTTTGAGTCGACTAAGAAATAATCTATCCTCGAGTAGGTTCCGAATACCGGCGAGAAAAATGAATATTCCCGTCCGGTTGGATTATCCAATCTCCAAATATCTTTAACATTCGATGTCTTAATAAAAGAATTTATAAGCTTACTTGATTTAGAAAGAGCCTTACTTTTTGTAGAAGATCTGTCCAAATAATTATCTAAAGTACAGTTTAAATCACCTCCAATTATTAAATTATATTGGGTGGATATAGGAATACTATTAAATATTTTCTTAAAAAATAGTGGATTATCAAAATTAGGTGCGTATATATTCATAAGAATTACTTTTTTTGAATGTAATTCCCCTGTAATTATTAAATATCTACCCTCCTTATCCTCTATTATCGAATTAAGTTTAAAAGGTATACCTTTACGAATAATTATTGCAACCCCTCTAGATTTGTGTATAAACGAAGAATGATATACTTTTGAAATCCATTTAGCTGTTAATCTATATTGAGCATCTTTTTTAAGATGTGTTTCCTGAAGAAACGTAACTCCAGATTTCAATCTATTCAGCTGAGCTAATACCTTTCCCCTTTTAATTGGTTCATTGATTCCTTTAACATTCCAACTACAGAAGGTGATTCCATCACCCCCATTCCTTACATTCATATCTTGCATTTTATTGTTAGGGTGGCTTTTTTTGGAGTAGCCTTCTTGGCTCCTCCAGCCCGACATTACACCCCAACTTCAATCCGATGCGAATTTCCAATTCCATTAAACCATATCCATTTAATCTGATTATATAAAATAGATAGAAGTCATGATTATATAATATATAATATAAAATCAAGTATGTGTTATACAAAAAATAATAACGAGTGTAAATATAAAAAAAGTAAAGGGTGATAAAAAGGTGATCAGAAAAAAAAGAGACTACACTTTTATAGTGTGTAGTGTGCACAGGTGAAAGCCACACTAACATGGCTACTAATCTAGCGACTTCCGTTTTCTAAAAAAAAAAGATGTTAAATATTCCAGCTCTTATTTGGAATACTGTATATATTGGGGTGGGGGTGCTAACTTTATATTCTTAATAACTTTTTCTATTATTCATATTAATAGTTTTTAGTTGTTAATTTCAACTATAATTAGTATCATAATTAGTAATACTATATAAGTGGAGTAAGGGAAATCAAACTAATTAGTGATTAGCAATTAATAATTACAAATTAGTATTTATTAATTAATTAGTAAGCAATATAATACTACAATTCAATGTCCGTTATTTCGCCTTTTTCTCAGTGAGTGGTTCATAACCGCAGGTCCATAAAGTTCATTCATCAATTACTCCTGTCGGGTCTGCTCCTTCTTCCTCTGCTTCTCCTTCTTCTCCTTCTTCTCCTTCTTCTACCTTCCTCTGTATTTTCCGAGCGAATTCCAGTGCCGCTGTATGCTTGGTGAAACGAAGATCCTTCTTCTCGTAGGTAACTCTAAGTATTGCCGGGTACACCAGACCATATCTGATCTCCTTTTTTCCTTTTATATCTCTCAAGATGCGTCTTGTTTCTGTGAATAGAGCTCTTCTTTTAGCCACTTCGGCCGGGTAGTCTCTGAAGATACTGATGTTATCTCCTTCGTATTTCAGATTTCTTTTTCTTATTATTATCTTCATCATATCTTCAAAGACGCTGTCATAAACCACCTTTACAATTACTTGTCTTGGTGGTGCACCACTCCTAGAAGCCGGTCTTAAAGCCCTGTGGGCTCGGCCCAACAGGGGTTCTTCATCCAGATCCAAAATGTCCTTCAGGAGTTTAGCAAAGAATTTACGCGGGTCATGGTTTCCTTCGCGTCCCTCAGGCAAACCTACTATGCGCAAATTCTTACGTCTTTGCGCCCCTCCAAATCAATACATTTCTCATTTATTTTACGTACTAATTCAGAGAGGCGTTTGTTCTCTTCGTTTATCTTCTCATTCTCCCTCGCAGTTGTCAGAGCGGCATCAGTTAATTCTTTAATCGTATCATTTTGTTGATCCAGTACAGTTGACATAGGGCTTAACCTCGCCTCTATTTTCGCATCCATCATCTCTTCCATCATTCGCTCCATCCCAGCAAGTTTATCAGTTACCTCAATCATTTGAGTATGTATCTCCTCCTCCTGTTCTGTTTTCCATTCATTCATCATGATTTTTACCATTTCTTTAACTTCTCTCATTAATTCTTCTTTGATTTTTCGAATATCCGTTTTTAAGGCTTTCATTTCATCCTTAATTTCTTTATAATCTTTCTTCACTTCTTTTTGTGTTTCTGTTTGTGTTTCCTTCAACATTTTCCTCATATCAGCCAGCAGAGATTTTTTAAGATCTTCCATCTCAGCTTTTCTTAGTGAAATCTCTTCTTGGGAGGCAGCCTGTCCCGAGCCTGAAGCTTTGGTGGGGCCTACCTCCCTTCTGGAACCTTTCTTCGGCTGTATGGGGGAGGAGGGATTCATTTTAAATTTCTTACCGGAGTCGCTAAAGTCGCGCGCCTGATGACGTCACGCAGCTTACAATCGCACCCGGAGCCGTTTAAAATCGATCTCCTACGGTAAGTAGTGTTAGCAGCCTCCTCTAACCCCGTTTTTTTTCCAGATTTTTTAAGAGCTGGTCTGGCGCTGTTCTCTCCTAGAACATGGCGCCACCGGAAGTCCCTTGATCTTTTAATGTTTCTGTTGATGATCTTTTGCATAATCTGGATTTTGTTATGTTTGTGAGCTCCTTTCGAATATTACGAAAGAAAAAATACTGCCTATCTTTAAGCACATAAGAATATGATAAGTGCAGCCAATAACCAATAGAATCAATAGAACTTGCCTTTAGAAAGGAGATGAGGAGGAATTTCTCTAATCAGAGGGTGGTGAATCTGTGGGACTCATTGCCACGGTCGGCTTTGGAGGCCAAGTCATTGGGTATTTTTAAAGCGGAGATTGTCAGGTTATTGATTACTAAGGGGCCTATAGGGAGAATGCAGGAGAATGGGGTTGAGAGAGAAAGTTAGATCAGCCACGATTGAATGGCGAGAAGACTTAATGGGCTGAATGACCTAATTCTGCTCCTATGACAACATATGAATCAATAAGAAATAATTTTAGCCCCTTATGTTTGTCCCAAGATTAATTGACTGGTCTTTTGATTCACTTAAGGGCCTGTCCCACTGTACAATGTAATTCAAGAGTTCTCCCGAGTTTTCCCCTGATTCGATCTCGGAGAATGTCCGTAGCGGGTCCGTAGGAGTTCGTGGATGTCTCGTAGCAGCTCGTACGAGTAACGGTAGGTACTCGGGAAATCCAGTAAACTCGTGACGTTTTTCAACACTGTGAAATATGTCCACGTGTTAAAAAAATACTCATGATGAAAAAATGTTTTACTTTTTACTCGTACGAGCCGCTACGAGACATCCACAAACTCCTACAGATATTCTCCGAGTTTGAATCAGGGGAAAACTCGGGAGAACTCTTGAATTACCTCATACAGTGGGACGGGCCCTTTACCTCTTTTACCAACCCCATATATTTTGATTTCCATAACAACTAAATAGCTATCCATATCTTTCTTGAATGAACGCAGTTAATGAATCTCCACAACAAGCTTGGGTAAGATCTAAAGATACTCTATTTAAGGATTCAAATATTTCTGCCCGAAATGATCAATGCCTCATTTTAAGACTGTGATTCCTGGTTCTAGATATCCATCCAGGGGCAACATCATTCTTCAGCCAATATGTCATACATCATTAAGAATTTCAATGGAATCATTCTTCATTTTTTTCTGAACTCAAAGTTTGGTCTCACCCCCATAACACAAAATCCCCATCTCTGAATTTGTCGTGTACCATTGCTGTATTCCCTTTATAATTAGGGAGCCCTGACCTGCACACAATATTAATGTATTAATGCTCCAATGTATTTTCAGTATGGCATATTTCTTTTTTCACTTAAATCATCCTTCAATGTTGCAGAATATGATATTTGTCTTCTTAATTGCTTTCTGTATCTGCATGCTGACTCTAAGTGAATTGTCCATAAAGACACCATGATCTTTCTGTACACTAATGACTTTCAATTGCCACTCTTTAGACTTTAGAGATACAGCACAGAAGCAGGCCTTTCATCCCACCGACTCTGCGCTGACCAGAAATCACCCCATGCACTAACACTATCCTAGACACTCGGGACAATTTAAAATGTCAATCAACCTACAAACCCGTGTGTCTTTGGAGTGTGGGAGGAAACCAGAGCACCTGGAGAAAACCCACGTGGTCACAGCGAGAACAAACAAACTCCGTACAGACAGTATGTAGTCAGGATTGAACCCGGGTCTCTGGCGCTGTAAGGCAGCCACTCTACTGCTGCGCTGAGTCCGTGTTGCTGTTTTTAAGAGCTTTTCCACATTACCTTTTGGCCAGATTGCCCACCCATTCAAAAAGTACACCTCTCTTTCTATTTTATTCTTTAAAGTGGATGGATTTTATGTGTACCAGTTTCTACTACATTCTTACTCATTAATTTAGCTTTAGATGGCTCTGCATCTTAACTCACACAGCCATCAAGCTTTGCATCATCAACAAATTTCAATACACTACACTTGATCCCATTATCCGATTCACTGGTATAAATTCTGAACAACAGGGTCCCAAATACGTGACAAGTAAGGTAGCACCTCACTTGTCACGGCCTCATAATCCTCTTATTCCCACTGTGTTTACTACCAACTGACCAATTCTTAATACATATCCCGTATGCTCTCATTTCATTTCAACAAATCTTATAAACAAATAAACGAGATTGATTATTCTGCTATTTACAACCTCTTCGGTCATGGCAGACCATGGATGTTTCCAGGGTAAGAGAACGCCAGTGCCTGACTTTGTTTAACGTGGGGAGACTGGTGCACAGACAGCCACCACACGGTCCTTGACAGATCTGGGTCTGGATCCAGTGGCATGGAGTCCAAGACGACCGGAGACCCTTTTCTGCTGCAGCCTTCATCCGCCTTCCCAGCCATTGTGACGCTCCACTAAGGGCACCCATCATCCTCCGCCTGCTCCACCGTTGAAGTCTTGGTTGGATTGCTCTGTCAGAGTCCTCCCCCTTGACTTTACCGCCATGGGTGGCCCGACCAGGAGCATAGATCCAGACGGCATCGCTCCCAGGATCTCAAGACCACACAAGCTTCTCCAGCAAGACATGGAAACAATCCACGGAGAAGGACAATCCACAACCTCACTCTTTAGAATCAGCAGGAGATTCATCAAATGTGATTTTCCTTTCCTACATCCATGTTGAATGTTGAATCTGTAATGATATTTTTAGATGCCTAATTACCAATGTTTTTTAAAATGTAGATTTCAGCAATTACTCAAACTATTCTGTCATTTCACATTTGCTCTCTCCCACTTTTGTTAAATGCCACAATCACATTTTCCATCCTTTGATTTGTGGGAGCCAATCTAGACTTGGTAGAATTTTGGAAGAAGAGAACCAATGCATTCCTTCTCTCCAGAGATGCTGCCTGCCCCGCTGAGTTACTCCAGCTTTTTGTGCCTATCTTTGCTTTTAAACCAGCATCTGCAGTTCCTTCCTGCACATCTACCTCTTCTGTTGCCACTTGTGTCAAACCCTGCGAGACAGATCACCATGCCCTTGGCATATATCAGCTTCTTGTTCAATTAATCTTGCCAATAATTTTGTTTTTAACTTGCGCGGCTGCTACTGTTCTGGTGAAGGTCATGCATCTACAACATAATAATCTATTGTTTTTTATTACTGATATTTACTGACGTGTGTATTTCATTCATTTTGTGCGTGACCAGAATTGACAAGTTTGGGGAACGAGGATGGAAATGCTAATGATCAGGTGTGTAGGTGTGTGTGTGTGTGTGTGTGTAGGGGTGTGTGTGTGTAGGTGCGTCTGTGGGTGTGGTCCACATGGTAGCTGGTGTGCATTGGCACAGAATTAATAGATTTAATTAAGGTGGCATGGTGGAGCAGAAGGCAGCATGGGTGGCACGGCAGTAGAGTTGCTGCCTTGTCTATCCCTCATGGAGCGCAGGAACATAAGACCTGTAGCTTGACTTGACCCAGAGACTCTGAATGGCAATTTTGAAACCCAAAAGTTTGGAATCATTAATGTTAAGGAACGGCCAGCACAGTCGCGCAGCGGCAGAGTTGCCGCCATCCAGAGCCAGAGACCCGGGTTCGATCCCAACTATGGATGCTGTCTAGACGGCGTTTTTATGTTCCCACTGTGACAGTGTGGGTTTTCTCTAAGAACTTCAGTTTTCCCACACATTTGAAAGGTGTACAGTTTTGTAGGTTAATTTGCTTGGTGTAAAATGTAAATTGTCCCTCGTGTGTGTGGGATAGTGTTATCGTGTGGGGATCGCTGGTTGGTGCGGACTTGGTGGGCCAAAGGGTCTATTTCCCCGCTGGATCTCTAAACTAAACTAAAAACTAATACATGGGCATTTTGTGCATTGAGATGGAGTGAAAGTAGTTTAGTCAAGGGTCAAGAGTGTTTTATTGTCAGTTGGTTACACAAAAAGCTGGAGAAACTCAGCGGGTGCAGCAGCATCTAAGGAGCGAAGGAGATAGGCGACATTTCGGGTCGAGACCCTTCTTCAGACTGGTCAGGAATCAAGGAAACGAGAGATATAAACAGTGATGTGGAGAGATAAAGAACAATGAGTGAAAGATATGCAAAAAAGTATTGGTGATAAAGGAAGCAGGCCATTGTAAGCTGTTTGTGGTGTGAAAATGAGAAGCTAGTGCGACTGGGGGAGGATGGTGAAGGAATGTCAGGGCCCGAGGGCTGAGGGAGAGGTGGGGAGGAGGCAGTCTGGGTTAACAGAATTGAGAAAATTCAATGTTTAAGCCCAGAGGATGCAGACTCCCCAAGAATATGAGTGCTGTTCCTCCAACTTGCGGTGTTGCTCACTCTGGCCGTGGAGGAGGCCCAGGACTGAGAGGTCGGATACGGAGTGGGAGGGGGAGTTGAAGTGCTGAGCACCGGGAGGTCGGGCTGGTTATTGCGGACCGAGCGGAGGTGTTCGGCGAAACGATCGCCCAGCCTCCGCTTGCTCTCACCGATGTAGATCAGCTGGCATCTGGAGCAACGGATGCAGTAGATGAGGTTGGAGGAGGTGCAGGTGAACCTCTGTCGGACTTGGAATGACTGCTTGGGTCCCTGAAAGGAGTGGATGGAGTGTTTTATTGTCATGGAAAGGAGTGTTTTATTGTCATGTGTCCCAGATAGGACAATGAAATTCTTACTTACTTACTTGCAGCACAACAGAATATGTAAACATAATACAAACAGAAGATAAAGGTTCCGTGTGTCTATGGACCATAAACCATATAAACAATAAATAAACAATAATTAAACAATAAATAAACAGATACAGTGCAATAATAATAATAAGACTGTTATTGTTCAGAGCTTATTTGATGTTATGTTTAGTAGCCTGATGACTGTGGGGAAGAAGCTGTTCTTGAACCTGGATGTTACAGATTTCAGGCTCCTTTATTTCTTCCTGATGGCAACGGTGAGGTTAGAGTGTGCCCAGAATGGTGTGGGTCTTTGATGATGTTGGCAGCCTTTTTGAGGCAGCAACTGCAATAGATCCCTTCGATGGTGGGGAGGTCAGAGCCGGTCATGGACCGGGCAGTGGTCACAACATTCTGCAGTCTTTTCCGCTCTTGGATGTTCAAGTTGCGGAACCAAGCCAAGATGCTGCCAGTCAGCATGCTCTCTACTGTGCACCTGTAGAAGTTCGAGAGAATCCTCCTTGACACACCGACTCTCCGTAATCTTCTCAGGAAGTAGAAGGGTTTAGTTTATTGTCACGTGCCCCGAGGTACAGTGAAAAGCTTTTGTTATGTGCTGACCAGTCAACAGAAAGGCAATACATGATTACAATCAAGCTATTTACAGTGTATAGATAAATGATAATGGTTAGTGCAAGATAAAGTCCAGTAAAATCCAATCAAAGATAGTTCAAGAGTTAAGACATTCTCATTCCTGACTCACTGCCTAAGAAGGCAAATGGAATGTTTTTTATTCTTTGAGAAATGTAGCAAATTTATATTTCTTTCCAAATGCTCGAAGGGCAATTTGAAACAAGGCCACACTTACAGTTACTGACAAACCGTGAAATTAACAAATACAATAAGGAACAAAGTTAATCAAGAAGACACAAGAAATTACAGATGCTGGTATCGTGAGCTAAATAAATAACAATGGTTCTTGAGGAACACGTAGGATCTGGCAGTATCTGTGGAAAGAGTGGACAGATGACGTTTCAGGTTGGGAACCTTCGGACAAGATAATTATGTCCTTTTCCTAGTTCTTGAAGGGCAAATACGTCTATTTAATATGGATTTCTTTTAGAATTGAAGTTTGATTATTTTACTGTTTTAAGATTAGAAATGCATTATATATATATATATATATATTATGCATTTCTAATTATATATAGACATAGACAATAGGTGGAGGAGTAGGCCATTCGACCCTTCGAGTCAACACCGCCATTCAATGTGATCATGGCTGATCATCCCTAATCAATACTCATTTCCCGCCTTCTCCCCATATCCCCTGACTCCGCTTTCTTTAAGAGTCCTATCCAGCTCTCTCTTGAACATATCCAGAGAACCGGCCTCCACCGACCTCTGAGGCAGAGAATTCCACAGACTCACAGCTCTCTATGTGAAGCAGTGTTTCCTCGTCTCCGTTCTAAATGACTCACCCCTTATTCTTAAACTGTGGCCCCTAGTTCTGGACTCCCCAAACATCGGGAACATGTTTCCTGCCTCTAGCATTTCCAAATCCTTAATAATATTATATGTTTCAATAAGATCCCCTCTCATCCTTCTAAACTCTAGAGTATACAACCCAGCCGCTCCATTGTCTCAGCATTTGAATGTCCTGCCATCCCTGGAATTAAACCTACGCTGCACTCCCTCAATAGCAAGAATGTCCTTCCTCAAATTAGGGGACCAAAACTGCACACAATACTCCAGGTGTGGTCTCACTAGGGTCCTATACAACTGCCGAAGGACCTCTTTGCTCCTATACTCAACTCCTCATGTTATGAAGGCCAACATGCCATTAACATTACTTCACTGCCTGCTGTACCTGCATGTTTACTTTCATTGTGAGAATACAAATATGCTAAGGTGGTTTGAGATCAAGAAGGAGGTGGTACAGAGGCTCTTGATTAGCATTAATGTGGATTAATTTTCTCCCCGTATTGCCTTTTTAGTTATCTTCTGTTGCTCCTTAAACATTACCCAATCCTCTTGCTTCCGCTCATTTTTGCTACGTTGTACTTCTTCTCTTTCATTTTTATACTGTCCCTGACGTCCTTTGTCAGCCACAGTCGCCCCTTACTCCCCTTGGAATTTTTGTTCCTCTTTGGAATTAACTGATCCTGCACCTTCTGTATTATTCCCAGAAATATCTGCCATTGTTGTTCCACTGTCATCCCTTCTAGGGTCTCTTTCCAGTCAACTTTGGCCAGCTCCTCCCTCATGGCTCCATAGTCTCCTTTATTCAATTGTAACACTGACACCTCCGATTTACCCTTCTCCCTCTCCAATTGTAGATTAAACATGACCACAGTATGATCACTACCTCCTAAGGCTCCTTAACCTCAAGTTCCTCTATCAAATCCAGTTCATTACATAACGCTAAATCCAGAATTGCCTTCTCCCTGGTATGCTCCAATACAAGCTGCTCCAAGAATCCATCACGGAGGCACTCCACAAACTCCCTTTCTTGGGGTCCAGTACCAACCTGATTTTCCCAGTCCACCTGCATGTTGAAATCTCACATAACTATGAAACTCCCATGAAATCTCCCATAATTTACAATATACATTAATGATCTGGATGAGGGAATTGAAGGCAATATCTCCAAGTTTGCGAATGACACTAAGCTGGGGGGCAGTGTTAGCTGTGAGGAGGATGCTAGGGGACTGCAAGGTGACTTGGATAGGCTGGGTGAGTGGGCAAATGTTTGGCGGATGCAGTATAATGTGGATAAATGTGAGGTTATCCACTTTGGTGGCAAAAACAGGAAAGCAGACTATTATCTAAATGGTGGCCGATTAGGAAAAGGGGAGATGCAGCGTGACCTGGGTGTCATGGTACACCAGTAGGCATGCAGGTGCAGCAGGCAGTGAAGAAAGCGAATGGTATGTTAGCTTTCATAGCAAAAGGATTTGAGTATAGGAGCAGGGAGGTTCTACTTCAGTTGTATAGGGTCTTGGTGAGACCACACCTGGAGTATTGCGTACAGTTCTGGTCTCCAAATCTGAGGAAGGATATTATTGCCATAGAGGGAGTGCAGAGAAGGTTCACCAGACTGATTCCTGGGATGTCAGGATATGTATGTATATATATCTATATATATATGTGTGTGGGTGTGTGTGTGTGTGTATATGTGTGTGTATATATATGCATATATGTATATATACATGTGTGTGTGTGTATATATATTTATATATATATGTGTGTATATATATGTGTGTGTGTATATACATATATTATATATATGTGTGTGTGTGCATGTGTGTGTATATATGTGTGCGTATATGTATATATATGTGTGTGTGTGTGTATAATTAGAGATGTATATATATACATTTCTAATTATATATATAATTAGAAATGTGCATATAATTAGAAATGTATAGATATATATACACACAATTAGAAATGTATATATATACACAATTAGAGAAGTGTATGTATATATAATTAGAAATGTATATATAATTAGAGATGCATATATATATATATAATTAGAAATATATATTAGAAATGTGTACACACACACACTGGAAATGTATATATATACATGAGAAATATGTGTGTACATATATACACACACATATCTTATCTAGTATATTATTCTTCGCAAATATATATATGTATATATATGCAAAGAATTAGATCTTAGATTAGATCCAGATTAGATATACAATTAGAAATGTTTATATATATATATAAAAACATTTCTAATTGTATATCTAATCGTGAAGAATAATATACTAGATAAGATATGTGTGTGTATATTACAGATTAGATATACAATTAGAAATGTTTATATATATATAAACATTTCTAATTGTTTATCTAATCTGGATCTAATCTAAATTCTAATTCTTCGCGTATATATATAAATATATATAATATATATAAATATATATAAACATTTCTAAATGTATATCTAATTCATCGCGTGTAAATATATATATATATATAAATGCCAAATTAGATACAATTAGAAATATATATAATATATATAAACATTTATATATAAACATAATATATATAAACATATCTAATTGTATATCTAATTTGGCATTTTATATATTTATGAAGGATGGGTTTAATATGTCCACACGAAGTTGGTAGACAGGTAAAATCCATAATTTGATATATGTCTAAATACTTCCAGCTATCCTGTGTTTGGGTGTTTGAGAACTGAAGACTGACATTTTCTTGTAACAACCTTTATACACAGTTCCAAAATGCCAAGCGGCACTGAAAGTATTCATAAACATCAGAAAGAATAGTTGGGAGCTGAACTGACGTCTGTACCGTTTTATTGTGTTGCACGTTGCGGTTTCTTTGCCTTCCTGCACATGATTTTATATATATATATACTCACCGGCCGAATTATTTGCCTTCCTGGGTTATTATTTTAACATCCCACCAGTTCACAAATAAAGCTGAGCTGCCCGGAGCTGAAATTGACAGGCGGGCGGGGAGGCTGGGCTTGTCATTACACCCGTGATTGTGACGTCGCGGTGGACGGACAAGACGGATCGTCCAATCGGGACTGAGCGCCGTGCTGCGAGGCTCGGCGATAGGCGGAGGGTAGTGAAGGGGAACCAATGGGCATGGAGGGAGGGCGGGGCTTGTTGCTACCGGTGCCCGGCAGGAAAACCACAGGCGAGCAAAAAGCTCTTGCTCCGCTCTGGCTTCTTGTTTTCAGCGCTGCGCTTCCTGGACGTGTTTGTAGTGTTCGCCTACCACATTGGGAGGAAAGGAGGGGGGTGGTTTAATTTAGCTTTTGCTCTGGCATCTATGCGGAACTCATAAGCCGCACATAAAGTAGTAGGTGGCTGGAGTGGTTGGAAAGAACCGTAGCAGCAACAAATAAAAAAAAAAGCAAGCACTCCTTGTCCCAGCATTTTTTTTTGTTTTTTTTTCCGAGATTTTGAATGTGGGATTTTTAAAAGCAGAAAAAAAATTCTATGGTATAAATAAGATTTTCCTGGTAGACGGAAGCAGCGGGAACGGGGGTGCGACTGGAGAGCCCCAGCTCTTGCTATGAGAGAGATAGCGAAACTACGGCGGCGACTCAGTGAGCAATGAGATGAGGCTCAGGAATGGGACTCTGGCCACAGTGTCAGTGTTTCTCACCTCCTTCCTCAGCCTGTCCTGGTACACAGCCTGGCAAAATGGAAAAGGTACAGTTTCACATTGCAAATCCATTAATGAATGTGCGTGTTTTTTTTTAAATAGAGATCAATTGGGGGGGGGAGGTTGTCTTTACTGTACATGTAGATTCAAGTTAAATCCTGGTGTGTTTGGTTCTGAGCTGCTGGTCGTGTGTGTGATTTTTGCGTTTGTCACGTTGGGATGAAGCTGCCAACCTTCAATGTATTGTACAGAGAGGCATGTGTGGCGGGGGGTGACTTGAAACGTGCGTTTTGTGGCAACACTAATACACCCGTGAATAGGAAAGAGGGAAGCTGGTGGCTCGGAGATTCTCCGCCGCGTATTTTCTGTTTGTGTTCTCTTGTTTGCCAGTTTGTGGCGTGTAAGTCACTTCTCAGCGCCTGAGTTTGACCAGGTTGACAAGACTCGAGGTTTAGGTCTCAGTCCCGTGGGGAACAGGTCGCCGGAGTGTGTTGTGTCTCCGCGTTAAGGAATCCATATGAAACGTTTCGTTTGATTTATGAATTAAAAAGTGCTGGCAGTTTTGAATATTCCACTTACTGCAGTGGTTCCCTCTGTAACTAATTGTGAAATCGGACAGATTTCCTTTCCACGGGTCATTTTTGTTTCTAAAAAAAGGCCAATTGAAATAAGTTGTGGACTTTGCGCATTTGTAGTTACAGTGCCCTCCATAATGTTTGGGACAAAGACCCATCATTTATTTATTTGCCTCTGTACTCCACAATTTGAGATTTGTAATGGAGAAAAATCACATGTGGTTAAAGTGCACATTATATGATTTTAATAAAGGTCATTTTTACATATTTTGGTTTCACCATGTAGAAATTACAGCAGGGTTATACATAGTTCCCCCATTTCAGGGCACCATAATGTTTGGGACACAGCAATGTCATGTAAGTTGTCATGTTTAGTATTTGGTTGCATATCCTTTGCATGCAATGACTGCATGAAGTCTGTGATTTATAGACACCACCAGTTGCTGGGTGTCTTCTCTGCTGATGCTCTGCCAGGCCTGTATTACAGCCATCTTTAGCTTATGCTTGTTTTGGGGGCTAGTCCCATTCAGTTTTCTCTTCAGCATATAAAAGGCATGCTGAATTGGGTTCAGATCGGGTGATTGACTTGGCCATTCAAGAATTGACCATGTTTTAGCTTTGAAAAACTCCTTTGTTGCTTTCGCAGTATTTTTGGGATCATTGTCTTGCTGTAGAATTAACCGCCAGCCAATGAGTTTTGAGGCATTTGTTTGAACTTCAGCAGATAGGATGTGTCTATACACTTCAGAATATATTATGCTTCTACCATCAGCAGTTGTATCCTCAATGAAGATAAGTGAGCCAGTATCTACAGCAGTCATACATGCCCAAGCCATAAGACCGCCACCACCGTGTTTCACAGATGAGGTGGTATGTTTAGGATCTTGGGCAGTTCTTCTCTCCTCCGTACTTCGGTGCTTGCTATCACTCTGATATAAGTTAATCTTCGTCTCATCTGTGATTGCTCTTGTAAGTACTTCTTTGCAAACTGTAACCTGGCCATCCTATTTTTGCAGCTAACCAGTGGTTTGATTCTTGCAGTGTAACCTTTGTGTTTCTGTTCATGAAGTCTTCAGCGGACAGTGGTCATTGCCAAATCCACTGTTTCTGATCTGTCGGACAGGTGTTTGGGGATTGTTCTTCATCTTCTGTCATCAACTGTGGAGGTCTTCCTTGGCCTGCCAGTCCCTTTACGATTAGTAAGCTCACCAGTGCTCTCTTCTTCTTAATGATGTTCCAAACAGTTGGTTTTGGTAAGCCTAAGGTTTGGCTGATGTCTCTAACAGTTTTATTCTTGTTTCTCAGTCTCATAATGGCCTCTTTGACTTTCATTGGCACAACTGTGGTCTTCATGTTGATAAACAGCAATAAAAGTTTCCAAAGGTGATGGAAAGACTGGAATAAAGACTAGGTGCTGAGAGCTCTCTTATACTTGCCTTAAGGAGGCAATTAATCACAACTGAGCAATTACAATCACCTGTGAAGCCATGTGTCCCAAGCATTATGGTGCCCTGAAATAAGAGGGAAGGAGGGGGGACACTGTATAAACACAGCTGTAATTTCTACATGGGAGTGAGAAGAGGAACACATTGGAGTCTAAATTGACCAGATGAGAGATGGAATGCAGTCTCGTACATGTTAGCTTATTCTTTCCTGCTTGGTCTCTAGCCTTGTGTGTTCTCGGAGGGAATAGAAGAAATTCACAAGCTTGAGTATTCAGACTGAAATGTTGTCTGACGTTTGACAGTGTCAGGCATGATTGTTTAGCAGTGGTTAAATTGTGCCTTTTCCCCTTCCCTTGAACCAACTGAATCATAAGACATGGGTGCAGAAATAGGCCATTCGGCCCATCGAGTCTACTCTGCTATTCAATCATGGCTGATCTATCCTTCCCTCTCAGCCCCATTCTCCTGCCTTCTCCCCATAACCCCAAAGGCAGTTTTTACAATTAACATTCATGAAACTGTGAACAGTTCATGAAACTTGATCAGCAATGTAGAATTAAAGAGTTTTACCACAAGGAATCAGGCCCAATGGTCCTACTCTTTTCTGCTGACCAATTTATCTTCCTCAGTCAGCCCCACTGGCCTGCATTTGGCCCAAATAGCTCTAAAGTATGCATAACATGGATTAATGTATCACTTGTAACAGAGAAAAATATCCAAGCCTCTTCTCAGAGCATCGTTAAACAAAAGTGAGTATTAAACCGAAGAAGCAAATAATAGACTGTGTAACCAAAATCTCGGTCAATGAGATATCTTAATGAACACTCAAAGCTTGCATTGACGTAGAGATTTTTACATCCATTGGCCTGATAATCATTTCACAGTAAATACACTATTTTGGAAGTATGATTATTGTTGTCTGCAGGGATATATGCAAGAACCAAAAGAAGCAGTGAGATAAATGGCAAGCAGTGCACAGGGTAATTTATGAGCACTGGGTCCCCAATGCAGCATTGAGACTAATGATGACAGCTTTGGTTGTGGGATAAATATTTCCCTGGGTATTGAACACACTCTTCAGCTGTTCATAGAAATGTTGAGGGGATCTTCCCCACACATCTTGGAAGGGCGATAGTTAACAACAAAGTCGAAGTCAGCAAAGTCCAGTGTCCGTATCTTGCGTGGGGCTTGAACCCAGATCCTTGCTGATATTGGGGTCAAATGTTGCTGCCGTCGTAAGTCTGCTGCTTTTGAAGACTGAGAACGGAAGATGCTTAGGAAGGTAATTTCCAAAGCTTAATTATCTCTCAGCTGTAGGGAAGAGGAGATGAGGGATAAAGATTGTGCAGATAGAACTCTCCACACTGAGATAAACAAATGGAATACACTGTATACAGACGCATTTGAACTATTAGTGAGAAGGAAGGAACTGCAGATGCTGGTTTACACCGAAGATAGACACAAAATGTTGGAGTAACTCAGCGGGTCAGGCTGCATCTCGGCAGAAACGGATTAGGTGACATTTCAGGTCAAGACCTTTCCTCAAACAGGGTCTGAAGAAGGGTTCACGACCCGAAACATCACCAATTCCTTTTTCTCCAGAGATGCTACTAGACCCGCTGAGTTACTCCGTTATTTTGCGTCTATCAACTGTTCGTGACATTTTTGTAAAGTAGTGGTCTAAAATGTCCCGTCAAAGGTTTTGGCAAGGCTAGTAGCATTTGGAGCTCATCAAGTGTGAGTATTAGTGCAGCTTCAGGTGAGAGCCACAGCATAGTTTAACATTTGAAAAAAAAAATGGTGTCTTTGTTGAAGATAAGTTAACTTCTACAAAACGGCACCTCTGTGTACAGGCAGCATCTCTGGAGAAAAGGAATACGTGTGGTTTCAGGTCGAGACCCTTCCTCAAACTGAGAGTTAGGGGAGGACTCCTAGCACAGCCTGTCCTAATAATATCTTTTATTGTCATTACACATAAGTGCAACGAGATTTGGTCCTGCTGAGTTACTCCAGCATTTTGTGTCTATCTTTGGTGTAAGCCAGCATATGCAGTTCTTTCCTATACACCTCGATGTACAGCTCTTCATACAAGTACATTGGTCTGTGCAATATTTCTGCATTGCACTCTAGATGCGAGGTAAAATTGTTAGAGCGGACATATTAAAAGCTGAAAGATTTAATGGATGTGATATGGTTTAATTTTGGGCAGTTCTCCTCAGACCAGAATGAGTTGCATGTGTGAAAGTCAGTCATCTAGTCTTCATTTTCTGTTCGAGAATTGGACACATTGTCATGCGTGTTTCTCTCTAATTATCCCAATGGATTCCTTATTCACTACATGCACCTGATTTGCCTTTGAATACACTATTTCTAAATTGTTCATTCTGGTTTAGATTACTTGGGCTGATTGCACAGGCATATATAAACCTAAGCATGAAAACATACCAATCATCTGTTTATGCTGCACAAGAATTTCTTCTTTTCGAAGGATTTTCTATTGGCTAATCTCGCATCGTTTTTTCAGCTACTTGTCTCAACATTTCAGTGGCAATGGGTGACGCATTCGAACAAATCTGAATAAGGAATTCTGCTCATTTTTCACGGGATCACCTCCTTGCATTTTTGGCATGCAGTTTTCAATTCTCCTCCATTGCTCTCTGCATCTATCCTGTCCAACCCACTAGTTATTTTAAAGACCGATAACTGTCATGGCATCACCTCCCCTTTTCCAATGGCTGCGATTTTTCAATTCTGCTGCTGTCGTTGTAAATCACTTTTGCATTTACTCCAGTGCCCTTTTTATTAATATCATGGAGCCCAAGGCTGCGCACTTTGGTCTAATTTCATGGTGACCAAGGTTCTATATTTTTATACTTACAGGTGTTGGAAATCAGAAATGAAAATAGTGGTGGGACAGATAGCATCTGTGGTGAGAGGTTGATAATAGAAATTGGTTAAAACACTGAGTACAGGAGCAACCCTGCGGGCCAAGCAGCATCTTTGTTGAGAATGGACAGGTGACATTTTGGATCGGGTCCTCTACCCAACTTTAGAGATACAGAGTGGAAACGGGCCCTTCGGCCCACAGAGTCCGTGCCAGCCGGCGATTGCCCCATTCACTAGCAATGTCCTACACTCCCGGGATGATTTACAATTTTACCAAATTAACCTCCAAACCTGTACGTCTCTGGAATGTGGGAGGAAACCGGAGCACCCGGTGGAAATCTCACGTGGTCACGGGGACAACGTACAAACTCCATACAGACAGCACCCATGGTCAGGATTGAACCGGAATCCCTGATGCTGCAAGGCACCAACTCTGCCGTTGCGCCACTGCATTCTAGCACCATTGTCATTTAGTGCTTAATGAAATATCTCCACATCATTTTGCAATTGTTCAATTTTTGCTTTTTGCATTTTGCAATTTAGTTTCTGCTTTTCTCATCTCCTGCTGCTGTTTCTATTTTTCATATAAAACTGCTTCTCCTTCTGTGCATGTCTGTTTGCCTCCTAACTGTTCAACTTTGCTGTTTTCTGCATGCTTTCAGTCTGGCAGTTTAAGGAGATTGATCAGTGCTTGCACGACAGCCACTTATCAAAGAGGACCTCACACCTTGCCCATCTCTTCATTTCTCTAAAGATGAACCCAAAACTGTTTTTTTTTTTTCCCCAGTGGCTGCACATTTTCAATTCTGTTTTGGTCTTTGTAAGTCACTTTTGCATCTTGTTTAGCGTACCTGGAAAAACTGGTTTCAGCAGCCAGTCATAGTAAACAGACAACACTTGCATTTACACGTGTGCGAGCCAGAGCTCAACCATCAGTGAAACTTTCACTAAAGCATGTAGAGAGGATGTGCTTTGTATTTAGCTTCCCCTACAAAGGCTCTCTACCAAACTGCTCAGAGTTCAATTTCAAAATATGTTTCATTCCTTACAAATACCTGCAGAATGCACAATGGAATCAAAACCTGCCTTCCTTCATAGCCACAGAATAATGAAATCAATGCATTGGTTTGTTGGAATAATGAACGTATTTTATTTACAAAGCACCAGTCCCACTCATGGGCTGTTTGAACTGTAAACCCATCAAATGTATGCGAAGCTGTAACACGGGATTGATCTCCTCGGTGTTCAGTAGCAGCAGGCCCTTTAGACTTCAGAGATACAGTCTAAAGGCCCAATGATTCCGCGCCAATCAGTGATCACCCCGTACACTAGCATTAGGGACAATTTACAATCAACAGAAGCCAATCAACCTACAAACATGTACGTCTTTATGAGTGTGGGAGGAAACTCACGCGGTCACAGGGAGAATGTACAAACTCCATATAGACAGCACCTGCAGTCAGGATCGAGTCTGGGTCTCTGGCGTTGTAAGAGCAACGGTGCACCAGCGCCAACTCTTTAGATTGTAGTCCTTCTCCACAAAGCCTTAGTGGTTGCTTTGTCGAGCTTCTATGCTTCCTTTTGTACATACTCTTGCAGCCTGGAACATGCCAATTGGTAGCATTTACTTATGGGCATCTCAGATAACAATCTAGACAACCAACACTTTTTGAACAGGCCAAAGTTGATATTTGTCTCTGTCTGCATCCCTGGGTGCAGCCCGTAGATCTCTGCCATGCAGCTGGTCAGGACAAGCCTTGACAAGGATCCTTGCATCCTTTTCCAGATCTTCTTGGCAAACGCACGGCCCTCAAAGAGACCATAGATCATCTCACCCACATTCCAGTACGTATTGGGATTGATATTTTGAAAGGGCAGCTCCATACACTTCTGCACCCTCTAACACTAAAGGTGCACAGCGAGACCCTGAGGAACCTGGATCACCTCCAAAACTCTTTCGAACCATCTCTTGGCAAAATCAAACATTAACAGTGAAGTTCATTATTCCCTTCAGTGTGCCCATAAGCCTTTGATCATGGATCTGGCACAAAGTTCATGATGGGCAACAGTGATTCCTGTTCTACCACTTGTCTCTGAGACCTGGACTATTGCAAGTCGGTGAAAAATACAACCAAAGCTGTCTACGCAAAACCCTTCATTCACTGGTTCACTTGCCTTTCCAATGTCATGAACAAGCTAGCATCCCCAATATTAAGGCCTTAGTTAGACTCAGTCAGCTACGCTGAACAGGTACTGTCATTCGTAAGCCTGACACCAGATTCCCATAACGAATGGTGGGTAAAGGAGAGCAGCTGGAAGAACTCAGCAGCTCAGGCAGCATCTGTGGAAGGGAATACAAAGTCGACTCTTCAGTTGGAGACTCTTCATCTAGATTGAAAGTGTATGAGGGTGATATTCAGTATAACGAGGTGATGGATGGGGCGGAATGGACGGGTGAATCCAAGGGAGGAGGGATTGATCATCGTAGTCAAGTGGTGGAGGTATGGGCAGAGATAATGACAGAAACTAGGAGGTAATAAGTGGAGAACAGATAATCTGCATCCATTTGGATTCTGGAATATTGATTGGAAAGGAAGGTGAAAAATGGAACTGAATGAGGGGCGGTAGCGGATAGAAACATAGAAACATAGAAATTAGGTGCAGGAGTAGGCCATTCGGCCCTTCGAGCCTGCACTGCCATTCAATATGATCATGGCTGATCATCCAACTCAGTATCCCGTACCTGCCTTCTCTCCATACCCTCTAATCCCCTTAGCCACAAGGGCCACATCTAACTCCCTCTTAAATATATCCAATGAACTGGCCTCAACTACCCTCTGTGGCAGAGAGTTCCAGAGACCCACCACTCTCTGTGTGAAAAACAGAGATGGAACAACAGAGGGAGTGGAGGGGTCCAGTGCATCTTCTAAGTTGTTATGAGACTATCAATCCAGAGATCTTCCCTCATTCGGGACGAATTCGGGCCTACTCCTGCACCTATTTTCTATGTTTCTATGAATTCACCAAGGCAACTGGGAAACTTTAAAAATGTTCATGTAAATCTGGATTTAGTTATTTGAGGAATGACATCCGCTATTGAGGCAGTGCAGCGTAGGTTCACAAGGTTAATCGCCGGGATGGCGGGACTGTCGTATAAGGAAAAATTGGAAAGACTGGGCTTGTTTTCACTGGAATTTAGAAGGATGAGAGGGGATCTTAGAGAAACATATAAAATTATAAAAGGACTGGACAAGCTAGATGCAGGAAAAATGTTCCCAATGTTGGGAGAGTCCAGAACCAGGGACCACAGTCTAAGAATAATGGGGAGGCCATTTGAAACTGAGATGAGAAAGAAGCATTTTCACCCAGAGAGTTGTGAATTTGTGGAATTCTCTGCCACGGAAGGCAGTAGAGGCCAATTCACTGGATGGGTTTAATCGAGAGTTAGATAGAGCTCTAGGGGCTAATGGAATCAAGGGATATGGGGAGAAGGCAGGCACAGGTTACTGATTGTGGATGATCAGCCATGATCACAATGAATGGTGGTGCTGGCTCGAAGGGCAAAATGGCCTCCTCCTGCACCTATTTTCTATGTATCTATGGATGATAAAGATAGTATCAGCAGTGGTGACCTAAAATCTATTGGACTGTCATAAAAATTGCACACGGTACACTAATGTCCTCAGGGAAAAAGATCTGTCGTTTTTCCCATAATGGCTCCTTTGTCTCCAAACTATCCTCTGAAAATATTTAGCAATCCATTCAATTCATTGGGGAATTAGGAATGGGAATTAAATACTAGACATGCCTAAATTCTGGAAATGAATTAAAGTAAACTGCAATTCTAGTCAGATTTGTTTCTCAAAATATATTTTATATTTGACAACATACAGTATATATACTGTACATGAATTTATGTTGCTGTGAGACTCCGACTAGCAGGAAAATCAGACTGTTTCTATAAGACGTGGTCTGCATTTATAAATCTATTACAAGGATAAGGTGCAAGAATACCTCAAAAAAGTACCGGTGTCGGGTCTTGGTGAAGGGGGAAGAAAAACTGCCGAGTTGGTAGATTCCTTTTGCGAGATGTTTATAATAAAGTAACTTGCTTTTCTTCTTTCTTTCTCTTTCCTTCCCTTCTTTTTTTTTTCCCTCTCCAGGGTCATCTCTTAATCTCCGGTCTCTAACCCTCCAAGGGTTTCCTTTCCCTCTGTCACGCTTTTGCACTTTCACATCTCTTTTTCACTTTTCTACTTTCTTTGCTGGTATTTCTCTCTCTTTTCTCTCTTTTCTAAAGCCTTAAGAATTTTTTTTTAAAGGGTGCAATGACTGTGATACAATATAAGGGATGTGCACTGATGTAACTTACGGTACCTCTAATAAATAAAGATATTAAAAAAATTCATGGTGTGCCCACAAGATATATGACTCATCATAGCATCAATTTCTCTTCCATAGATATTTAATGAATGATAGGTTTAGTTTAGAGATACAGCGAGGAAACAGGCCCTTTGGCCCACCAAGTCTGTGCCGACCAACGATCCCTGTACTCTGGCACTATCCTAAACACCAGGGACAAATTTACACGAGCAAATTAACCTACAAACCTGTACGTCTTTGGAATGTGGAGGAAATCGGAGCACCCGGAGAAAACGCACGCGGTCACTGGGAGAACGCACCTAATCCATACTTAACGGCACTTGTAGTCCGGATCGAACTCGGGTCTCTGGCGCTGTATGGCAGCAACTCTACCGCTGCACTATTATGCCGCCCAGGTTACTTGATACCTGAACATTAGCACTTGATGTTTGCATTTACATGATCTATGCACATCTTGGTGAAGCCAGATGCAAGGATGAGAGCCACGTTAGTATTTTCTTCTCTTTTATCTTTAAACCTGTACATGATGTCTCCGAAGCATGAACCCCTTAATGATTTCCAGGTAAAGTGTGGAAGACAGGTGGGGTGATTCTGACCCCTGCTCTACAGGCATAGTTATGGTCCACAGCCACACACGGCAATACTGATCTGCTTGACCCTGAGCTTCATGTTTTTTCATGCTCATTGAGGGGTAGTGTCATTCTCACATTCTCACCTGCTTCAGACAAAGTTGTGGAGGAACTTCTGTGGAGGGAATGGACAGGCGATGTACCAACCCAAAACTTGGTGGCATGTCTGAACCACATTTCCATCACCTTCAATGTCATGCCTGATTACATGAAGAGGGAGATTCAGCTTCACTAGTTGGCGAGGGACACGTCCTCAGTTTTGCTGTGATTCACCCTGGCTCCAAATTAATATTAAATTAATTGCAGATGCTCATCCTTTTACAAACTGATAGTGGGTGCAAGCAGAATACAGTGGTGGCATCCACATGCAGGGAGACTGTGATCTCAGTGCCTCTGCTGCCTGGGACTGTCACCTTTTCTAGCCTTGATGCAGCAGACAAGTAAGACAAGAAAGGATGGCTTTGCCCTGCGTCCCCCCCCCCTCCCATAATGGTCATCTGAGCACCAAGCTCGCATAGATAAACTGATCTGGTATTAAGAATGCCAAATGCTTAAATCTCACCCTCTACACTTTGATTCCGACGATTCCCAGGCATGAGTTTACTTACTAGGCAATTTAACAAGTTATAATGATAGCTGTGTAGGCAGCGACTGTAGATGCTGGTTTAAGCCGAAGCTAGACACAAAATGCTGGAGTAAGTCACGGATCAGGCAGCACCTCTGGGGAAAAGGAATGGAGTCATAGTCATAGGGTAATACAGTGTGGAAACAAGCCCTTTGGCCCAACTCGCCCACAGCGGCCAACAGTGTCCCAGCTACCCTAGTCCTACTTGCCTGCGCCAGGTCCATAACCTGTTCTATCCATGTACCTGTCCAACTGTTTCTTAAACGATGGGATAGTCCCAGCCTCAACTACCTCCTCAGGCAGCTTGATCCATACACCCACCACCCTCTGTGTAAAAAATTACCCCTCAGATTCCTATTAAAAAAATTTCCCCTTTACCTTGAACCTGGTCCTTGATTCCTCTACTCTGGGTAAAAGACTCCATGCATCTACCCGATTTATTCCACTCATGATTATGTATACCTCTATAAGATCTCCCCTCATCCTCCTACGCTCCATGAAATAGAGACCCAGCTTACTCAACCTCTCCCTATAGATTAGATTAGATTCTTTATTTGTCATTCAGACCTTTCGGTCTGAACGTTATGGGTATAGCTCACACCCTCTATTCCTGGCAACGTCCTCGTAATGTTTCAGGCCGGAGCTCTTCCTCGCCATGAATAAATAAAGTGTTGTGATAACACAAGACCTGTAACCTCAGTTGCAGGATTGAAACATTAAAATAAATGAAGTAAGGAATGGGAATCTATTGACTCTTCAGTCAATACCTGTCCATTTAATTGTCAAATCTTAATTTCAACCATTGCCAACGCTAAAATGGTTTAGCAAATTCCAAATGCTAAAGCAACAATGTGTAAATTCAACTTTAACCTGGATAATTTGTGGTTTATTAAGAACTTTGAAACGTAGAACTCCTGTTCTCTTGACAATGAATGAGGCCTATCTTCTCTCTGATTGTAATCTTTAGAGACTGACCACATGATGTGCATGTTATATCATGAGGTGCTGAGGCCCATCAATTTCACTGGTGTGTGTGTTTTTGTGTCTTGTTTCAGAGAACAGAGGACTGTTTTACATGGTGCAAGGCAGAATATTCCATTACTGAGTCCACACAACCTGTATAAAACACTGATTGTCAATGCTGCCAAGTAACGCTGAGCCTCCATAGTTTTCAAGCAATGTTTTCCTTTGCTTGTCCCAGTGCAGGTCGGCTGCGATTTCCAAAGGAGTAAAGGTTATATTTGAGGAGTCTGCCTCTTTTGTGGAGAAGGGTTGAGTCACTAGTCAACCCTGCCTAACAAGGCTATGTGGTATCAAAATGCACTTTGCAATTATCTGCAGGTCAAATGGCAACTCTTTCAACAACCCTGGGGGCTTATGATTAAACCGAGAATGGTGCAATGGCCCGACTGGCAGAGCTGCTCCCTCACAGCTTCACTGAACTGGGTTCAGCCTTGTCCTTGGGTGCTATTTAACTGGGGTTTGCACATTCTCCCTATGACCACGTGAGTTTCGTCACGGTGCTTCGTGTTTCTCCCATGTCCCAACATATGGAGGTTGTAGGTTAATTGGCCATTGTAAATAGTGTGTAGGTGCATGGTAGAATCTGATGATGGCAATGTGGTGAGAATAGAATGGGTTTCTGCTGTATCTCTCAACTAAACGTAATTATCTTTTAACATTGTCTCATTGTCTCCACCTGGACTTTATCTTGCATGAAATGTTATTCCCTTTATCTGTATCTGTACACATGGATGGCTCAATTCTAATCATGTATAGTCTTTCCGCTGACTGGCTAGCTAAAGTTTTCCACTGTACCTCGGTACATGTGACAATAAACTAAACTAAAGAACACAGTTTGTTAATTTAATTGCAGATGGCCATTGAAAATGACAGCCAATTGCTTTGATTGACACTAATGTAACGATACTCTATTAACCAATGTAACATACAGCCTTTAAATATTTTCAACTTGCAGTTACAAAAATAAACTCGCAGCTGATAAAAAAGGACCTTTATTTTTGATTTTCTGCAGGGGGAAAAAAAACTTTGTTATTGAAGGCTTGAAACTTTCCAGCTCTGAACCACCTTTTCCCAATTGACACGATTGTTTTTATAGCACTATTTTCTATAATTTGAGGTTTCTTATATACACAACCAGTGTATTATAACAGAACTACCTGTATAAGCTATATTCTACAGGCATATAAAGAATAAAAGGGTTGCTTGATAATGAATAGGCCCCCTTAAAGATCAACAAGACCATCACTGTATAGAACCACAAGAGATGGGGGAAGATATTAAATTTATATTTCTCATCCGATTTTTACTGAGGAGAAGAGCCTGGAAGCTAAGCAATTGAGCCATAGCAGATGTGATGTCTTGGATCTTATAACGATTATCAACGAGGGATTATAGGCTGTTTTAAAGCACATTAAGGTGGACAAATCCCCAGGGCCTGTTCAAGTGATGCTCGGACCTTGAGGGAAGCTAGGGAGAACATTTTCAAAGCCTGTGCAGGCAGTGTTGCATGCTTCTATCAATCCTCGAACTGTTTGGACCGAATTACCAATCTTCCAATCTACCTTGTGGCGACCCTTTCACTTATTTTTAACCTGCATTTTCTCTGTAGCTGTAACACCAATTTTGTATGTAGACAAAAGTGCTGGAGAAACTCAGCGGGTGCAGCAGCATCTATGGAGGGAAGGAAATGGGCAACGTTTCGGGCCGAAACCATTCTTCAGACTGCTAGAAGGTCTGAGAAGGGTTTCGGCCCGAAACGTTGCCCATTTCCTTCGCTCCATAAATGCTGCTGCGCCCGCTGAGTTTCTTCAGCACTTTTGTCTACCTTCGACTTTCCAGCATCTGCAGTTCCTTCTTAAACACTAATTTTGTATTCTGTTTATTGTGCGTACTCTGTTCTACACGTGCGATATGATTTGCCTGCATAGTGTACAAAGCAAAAATGCTGTTATTGTATTTTGGTACACATGACACTAATAGACTGATACCAATACGTGTAACAACTGCAGGGGGGAACATGTACAATTCTTCCCACACATCTGGGTTCCTGCATTCAATGATCGACTTTCTCAAGGATGGCAGATCTTTGGAATATTCAAAATGGGTTGCCAAGGTGATTGCAAGTTTTTCAGGAGAGCATTACCAAGGGACCCAGAGACATTCAGTACATTGTCCCTTGGAGGTTTACAAAAATAGGGCGGCACAGTGGTAGAGTTGCTGCTGACTGCAGGTGCTTGTCTATACGGAGTTTGTACGTTCTCCCCGTGACCTGCATTTGCTTTCTCTGGGATCTCTGGTTTCCTCCCGCACTCCAAAGGCGTACAAATTTGTAGGTTAATTGGCTTGGTATAATTGTAAATTGTCCTTAACATGTGTCGGATAGTGTAAGTGTGTGGGGATCGCTGGTCGGCACGGACCTGGTGGGCCGATGGGCCGGTTTCCTCGCTGTATCTCTGAACAACTAAACGAAGCTAAAACTGTCTTTCTTGCCATTACCTTGGCCCAGCAATGTTGGTGCCTGTACAAAATCTTGAGGTTAGCCTCATCATTTATTAACAAGCAGTGGTTAAGTTGCAATTGACAAGAGAACCTGAAATTATAGAAACTGATGTGGGAAATTAATCAATATATTTCTATGCAACATTACCACCAAAGTGCAAAACAGAGAGTAATCAAATTACAGCCATACAAAGGATAATACTGTTGGTACAATGTATGAGATAAATTGTTTGCCACCTTGTTGACTTCATTCTTGGTTTCAGTTCTCAGTATTACTTCTTGTCCACATTTCTGCAGAGTAGCAAAAACGTACCAGAAATCAACTTTTATTTTGTTTCCATTTATAAAGTAGCTTTTGCTTTTTTAATCACTTTCTCAACCTGCCCCACCTGCCTAATGAAGAGAAACATAGAAAATAGGTGCAGGAGTAGGCCATTTGGCCCTTCGAGCCAGCACCACCATTCAATATGATCATGGCTGATCATCCTAAATCAGTACCCCTTTCCGGCTTTATCCCCCATACCCCTTGATTCCCTTAGCCCTAAGAGCTAAATCTAACTCTTTATTGAAAGCACCCATCTCAGTCCTAAATGGCCCACCCCTTATTCTTAATCTGTGACCCCTGCCTCTGGACTCCCCCAACATTGGGATTTTTTTTTCCTGCATCTACCCTGTCCAATCCTCCAAAAATTGTATATATTTTTATAAGATCCCCTCTCATCCTTTTAAATTCCAGCGAGTACAAGCCCAGTCGACCCATTCTTTCATCATATGTCAGTTCCACCATCCTGGGAATTAACCTGGTGAACCTACGCTGCACTCCCTCAATAGCAATAATGTTCTTCCTCAAATTAGGAGATCAGAATTGCACACAATACTGCAGGTGCAGTCTCACCATGGCCTTGCTCCTAAACTCTAATCCTCTCACAATGAAGGCCAACATGCCATTAGCTTTTTTTCACGGCCTGCTGGACCTGCATGCTTACTTTCAGTGACTGATGTACAAGCACACCCCGGTATCGTTGCACCTCCCCTTCTCCTAATCTGACACCATTCAGATAATAATCTGCCATCCTGTTCTTGCCACCAAAGTGGATAACCTCACATTTATCCATATTATACTGCATCTACCATGCTTCTGCCCACTCAACCAACCTAACCAAGTCGCCCTGCAGTCTCATAGCAGCTCACACTGCCATTCAGCTTTGTGTCATCCGCAAACTTAGATGTTACATTTAATTCCCTCGTCTAAGTTGACACAATAGTGGAGTTTTAACAGGTTTTTAGATAGGCAAGTGTGTATGTGGAGAATAGAGGGATATTGATCACATGCAGGCAGAAGAGATTAGTTGAACTTGGCATCATGTTCAACATAGATATTCTGGGTTAAAGGGCCTATTTATGTGCGGCAGTAGTCTATGAATTATGCCTTCTAGTTTACATAATCTCTAATTCTTCCTATTGAAAGGTAACAATTCTCATATAGAAACATTAGATTTAATCTGCTCTCTAACTGCCCATGTCACCAAGTTGCATAGCTCCATGAATTGTGTTGCTATTCTACTTACACTTCATTTTGCCTTCATATTTTGCACAACGGGCAAATTTGGTAAATTATGCTCTGTCCATCCATGTCCAAATAATTGTTGTGTTATGAAAACGGAGACCCTATTCTTGACTGGTGGATATTCACTGTACACTTCCTTCTGGTTAGAAATAGTAACTTGCTAATGTAAGAATTGTATTGAACACAGAAAAGTGTAGCACAGGAACCGGCTCATTCGCCCACAGTGTCTGTGCCGAACATGATGCCAACTCAACTAATTTGATTTGTCCCTTTTCCATTTCACATTTCCACCCTAGGGGAAAAAGCTCTGACTGTCTATCCTTTCTATGCCACCTCCATTTCCAGCATATGCTTATCTAATAGCCTGTGAAACAAACACCACTATCATATCTGCCTTCAGCACCATCACGGGGAGTGTGTTCCAGGCACCCACAACCAGTGTTTTTTTTTAAAAGAAAAAGCATGTCCCGTGCATCTCCTTTAACCTTGCCCCTTTCACCTTAAACTTAAAGCTATGCCTTATATTTGATATTTCTTTCCTTGGAGAAAGGTTCTGATTGTCTATCCGACCTTACCCTACTCATCATTATTTACACTCCTATCAGGTCTCTTCTCAATCTCTGGCTTTCCAGAGAAAATAAACCAAGTCTCTCCAAGTTCACCTTGTGGCTAATACCCTCCAATCCAGGCAACATTCTGATAATAGTTTTTGGTCGAGAAGGTCTGAAGAAGAGTTTGGGTTGAAGAAACATAGATAGAAACATAGAAATTAGGTGCAGGAGTAGGCCATTCGGCCCTTCGAGCCTGCACCGCCATTCAATATGATCATGGCTGATCATCCAACTCAGTATCCCATACCTGCCTTCTCTCCATACCCTCTGATCCCCTTAGCCACAAGGGCCACATCTAACTCCCTCTTAAATATAGCCAATGAACTGGCCTCAACTACCCTCTGTGGCAGAGAGTTTCTGAGACCCACCACTCTCTGTGTGAAAAAAGTCCTTCTCATCTCGGTCAAGAAGGTCTGAAGAAGAGTCTCGACGAGACACGTCACCTATTACTTCTCACCAGAGATGCTGCCTGGCCCGCTGAGTTACTCCAGTATTTTGTGTCTATCTTCACTGTAAACCAGCATATACAGTTCCTTCCCTACATCATTTTGGTAAACCTCTTTTACATCCTCTCCAAAGCATCCACATCCTCCCTGTAATGAGACTACCAGAACTGCACACAATACTCCAAATGTGCTTTAACGAATGTCATATAAAGTTGCATCATGACTTCTTAACGCTTAAAACTTTAAGCACCTACCAATGAAGGCAAGCATATCAAACACCTTCTTTACCACTCCATCTACTTGTGTTGCTACTATCAGGGAGCTATGGACTTGGAGCCCGTGATCCCTCTGAACATTAATGCTGTTAACTGAATTGATGGGTTTACAAGAGCCATTATTTAACTTCTTCCTACAAGGACACTATGCCTATATATTTTTTTCTATATTCATTGGAGTTTTCATCTCTTCCCTCGGACTCATCTTGGCCACTAAACACTCTGAGGAAGAAGCCATTGACATTCTCCTGTATGAATTTGTTTCAAAGGCAGGATGCAATATCGCAGTGCATTGTTTGATCTGAATTGCAATACTAGGGTGGCACGGTGGCGCAGCAGTAGAGTTGCTGACATACAGTGCCGGAGGCCCGGGTTAGATCCCGACTATGGGTGCTGTCCCTCCGGAGTTTGTACGTACTCCCCGTGACCTGCGTGGGTTTTCTCCGAGATCTTCGGTTTCCTCCCACACTCCAAAGACACACAGGTTTGTAGGTTAATTGGCTTGCTATAAATGTAAATTGTCCCGAGTGTGGGTAGGATAGCGTTGGCATGCACGGATCGCTGGTCGGCGTAGACTCAAGGGCCTGTTTCAGCGCTTTATCTCTAAACTTACTAAACCTAGATAGTTTGATTTGGCTATGCATTGAATGCGTCACTCAACCCTTTCAAGATAAGTATGGATATTCATTGCGATGTGGAATGGGACGATTTGTCCCTCAAATCCACGCTGTCTAGACAGCAGATCAATCTCACCACTTCTATTCATCCCAACTCTTACTACCCCAGAGGTCTGCAATGCATTTGCTCTCACGCACCCACCTACTACTGTTGGTGAAGCAGAGGGAGAGCAGAGCTGTTATGGTGTTCAGTATTTTAGTTTCGAGATACAGCGCGGAAACAGGCCCTGCGTCCCACCGACATTAACATTGTTCTACACACACGAGGGACATTTTTTCACGTTTATACCAAGCCAATTAACTTACAAACCTCTACCTCTTTGGAGTGTAGGAGGAAACCGAAGATGTCGGAGAAAATCCACGCAGGTCGGGGAGAAAGTACACACCCGTTGTCAGGATCGCACCTGGGTCTTTGGAGCTGTAAGGAATGGAGATCACTTGTGTGTGGAATGCAGATCACTTTGATATTAACATTTGTTTTGAAAGAAGATGGTTAATATGACAAAGGACGTCCTTGTTAGAATGCACAAACCTCAGGAAGAGTTAAGCCATTTTGGTAATCGTGTTCTTCGAGGGGAAGTGAAGTTGGCCAGGGCATTTGGGAAAACTGTGCTTCTATGAATATTGCTATTGTTTCACTAACAGCCTTCTGGGCAAATGGGCAGGAATCGGTTTAGCTGAAGTACTGCATTTCTGGCTGCATTAGCCCAGATTTGTGTTCTCAGGTGTGAGATGGAGGCTGGAACAAAATCTGCTGCTTCAGAGCAAATGAATGGCAAGCAAGATGTGTATGCTGGCGGTGAGAGCTGATGGGAATAATGGCTTGGCCATTATTCCCAAAATCTCAGGTTACCACATAGGAGTCTATTCGGTCCATTGAATCTGTACCAGTTTTATGCAAGTTTTATCCTCCCCTTAAGCTTGATTTTCTATCCCACTTGCTCCCTGATCAATTTCTCGTTTGCATCCCCTCTTTCTCCATCTCTTTCCTCTATCTCCTAATGCATAAAGATGTAGAAACAAGGAACTGCAGATGTTGGTTTACAAATAAAAGATACGGGGTGCTTAACTAACTCAGTGGGTCAGGCAAGATTCCTGGAGAACGTCGATAGGCAACGTTTCAGGTCGGGACTCTTCTTCAGACTGGATGGTAGGAAGTGGGCCGGGCTGTGTTCACCACTCTCTGCTGATTCTCCCTCGCTCATGCTCATCGACCGCTGAACGCGGGTCGATCACGATGCCCCACCACCACCGAGGCTCTCGTGGGAGGGGGGTTGGTGCTGGGACCACCGCCGTGTCTCACTTATCACAACATCTGCACGGCATCCATCAGGACTATTGCAAATAGCCGTCAGTCGCTTTCCGTAGCTACCCCCCCCGCCCGGGCCCCCATGCACTGAGCTCACCATGATCCTTTTCCCGAGCTGACCACAGAGCTTGTGGGCGCAGGAGGTGAGTTTGTGGATCATTTACAGCCACCAACTTTCCCCTTCATCTTTCTCCGCTGCCAACTATGATCACTGGTCTTGGGGTGCTCCCCCCACTGACACCTCAGTCACTCACCCTATTTCCCAAGACAAGAGCAACTTTGCCTTCTCTGTACCCAGGCCCTCTTTATATTGCCTGAGGAAACTTTACCAAACTTTACGAAAGGCATACAGTGCATTCAGAAAGTATTCGGACCCCTTCACTTAACTTAAAATTGATTAAATTATTTTTTTTTATCATCAATCTACACACAATACCCCAGGATGAAGAAGTGTAAACAGGAAAAATGGGGTATTCTGTGCAGATTAATGATTAAAAAAAAAAAAAATCAGTTTTACAATAAGGTTGTAACGTAACAAAATGTGGAAAAAGTGAAGTGGTCTGAATACTTTCTGAATGCACTGTAGACAGAGTGGACGTGGAAAGGATGTTTCCACTGGTGGGAGAGTTTGGTGGAAACATCACTCATTTCCTCTCTGCAGAGATGCTGCCTATCCCACTGAGTTACTCCTGCTTTTTGTGTCCATCTTGTGTTTGAGTAACTGGCAATGTTGCTTTGCTGCCGCCAAAAGCGGTCTACATTTGTGTCTACAAATGATAGGTAGATGCAGGTTAGGACTGAAAGGTCAGTATGGGAATGGGAAGAGGAGTTACATTTGTTGGTCTCTTTCATCTTGCTGATGTTAGGGACGAGGTTGTTGTCCTCACACCAGGATATGAGTTCTCGATCTTTTTCCTGTGCATTTATCGATGAAGGTGCAGTTGAAGGCTGATTAGTACATTCTCTTTGAAGACCAGTTCTGTCATTTTCCTATTTGAAATTAAAAGTTGAAATTGAAGTTAGCAACGCGTTCTTTGGAGATTTGGTGCTCCATGTGATGATGAATACAATCATTCATTTGATTTTTTTTGCTGTATTTTGCATTAACACTGTTTAGCCTTAAACTATGGCATTGCAGTGTACAATATTGTGGAAATTGGTAAGAAGATAATATACAGTGTGGCAATTTATTTAAAGCTTTTATGCAGAGAATGCAACTGTGTGATAGTTTGTTATTGTTTTATCTGTAATGGGATAGCAATATTTTTCCAGGAACTCAAAGCACCGTGTTTTATGACTTGGTATATTGCACCAGACACAGCTGTTCAGATTAAAGGCAGCACAGTGTTGCAACTGGTAGAGTTGCTGCCACACTCTGTCAGAGACCCAGGTTTGATCCTGGGAGGTGTCTATGTGGAGTTTGCTTGTTCTCCCTGCGAACACACGAGTTTTCTCTGGGTGCTCCGGTTTCCCATGTCTCAAAGATGTTTAGGTTTGTAAGTTAATTGCCCTCTGTAAATTGCTCCTAGCTTGTAGGGTGTGGATACGAAAGTGGGATAACATGAACATGATTGTTGGTCGGTGGGCTGAAGGGATGGTTCCGTTCTGTATCTTTCGATCAATTAAATTACAGAATTGCTATTGACCTGCAATAGCAGATGTTTTTATTAGTTCAGGCCATTCTGACTGATCTACATGCATTAATAGAAAGAAACCTCTGAGGAATGTGGTTTCGCTCTCTACAAAAGCTTCGGTAGCAGTGCGCCACTGTGAAGGTGGCTGTTTCTGCAAGCCAGTCAGCTCTTCTTATGGGAGTGGGACCATGGTCCCAGCGGCGGAGCTCCCCCCCTCCCCGTGGTCCCAGCTGCGAAGCTCCGCTTCCCCATGGTCCCAGCTGCGGAGCTCCCCCCTCCCCCTGGTCCCAGCGGCCTCATCAGTCACTTTAGAATCCTCAAAGCTATTGTGAAAGCAAGTTATCCTCAATGCCAAGGCACTGCCTCAGACAACTGCCACAAAGGACTTATTTCTATTTTGCCAATCCTATGCCCTACCCAACGTTCTTCAAGAGTGAGTGTTTTGTCGTATGAACTGGAACAATACATTCTTAGTTACTAATATGCATCCAGCAAGTAAGAAGTTAATTGTGGGTACAAGGTTCTACAGATGTTGGTCTACAAAAGAAGACACAAAATGTAACTCAACAGGTCAGGCAGCAACTCTGGATAGGTGATGTTTCGGGACTGGATCTTTCTTCAGACCGCTTTGGGCTGGGACCCTTGTCAGACAATACGTAGTGGTTATGACAAACGCACGCATGAAAATTATTTTCAAGAGTTAGATTTAGCTCTTTGGGCTAAAGGAATCACGGGATATGGGGAAAAAGCAGGAATTTTAACCTCCAGGAATTGTTAACCTCCAGGACACCCAACCGACAGACACCAACACATTTGTGACTGTTACGTGATGAAAACTGAGTTTTCTTCACGTTTCGCTGACATTCGCTCACACACAAGCGATTTCGGGCTGTTTGCCACTCCATTTGACGTGGACATCGACATTGCACCAGAAAATGTTCAAATGGAACTTATTGAGATGTAGTGCAGCGATGTATTAAGATCTAAATTTAATGGACGTATCTCTACCGGAGTTGTACAAGAAATCTCGTCTTGAAATTGGTATGTACACCAAGTGTAAATTAAGAAACTGACTGACATGCCCATTTAGATGGCATCTTGCATCTGGTCTCTTCCAGTCTGTCACCTAATCTTGAGAGAATGTTGAGTGGATAATAACACATAGTGTCACACTAACTGCTATGAGACAAACAGACTGACAGAGGGGTGAGGGCAGTTTCAAGACCAGTATCGCAAACTAACTGCTATGTTCAGTAGACATAATATTGCTTAAATATATAAATATAAGTCAGTAAAGCTTAGTTTGTATTATTAACTATGGCAATAGATGTGACCCGTCATTCATTCACAGACATGGGTCCTGGCCCCTATGCAGAACAAGGTTGTCGACCCCCGTTTTAGATGATCAGCCATGATCATATTGAATGGCGGTGCTGGCTCGAAGGGCCGATTGGCCTACTCCTGCCCCTCTTTGCTATGTTTCTATGTTTCGAATAGGTGGGACAAGGTATAAAGAAGAACTGGCAAAATTATGTAAGAGCTTGGTGAGGAGGCATTTGTCTTTAAACATGAATGAATGCATTGGCGTCCAGTTGCATGTGGTTAAAGTAAAACCTGTTCCTCCTCCATGCATTTGTTTATGAACCTGGCCCTTCCTGCACTTATAAAGAGAAATATTTGTCCAATTTCTCGGGTCTTTCAAGCACTCCCTGCAATTGTGCTTAGTTATTTAGCATTGTTGCTCACCGTGCAATCAGTCATGCTTGATATTGCTTCCCACGACCAAATTCAATGATTCTGCTGTGTATTGCCCAACCAGGTAATGGGAAAAAAACATGACGTGCTCGGCAGTACATTCCAACATGTCCACATAAATATCCCCCAAGCCTCCACTCTCCTACCTGCACCGCATTTAAAACCATACTCCATCTTGCACTCCCACTCCCAGTTTTCTATAAAGGAATATCACTCTGAAAGTATTGCTCTCCGACAGGAAATATTAGCAATTCTTTGACAAACATTGGATCATTGAGTTGCTTAAGTGTGACCAAAAATAGTGCGAACTTCCGTAATGTTCACTTCCTTATCTGCACGCAAAAGAAAAGCAATTTGAGATATGAAAAATCTGCATAATGACAGTAATTCAAGCTACGTTTATTGTCAATTGCCCCAATACAATGAAAATCCTGCTTGCAGCAGCATCACAGGCAATATAAACACAAACACAAAAACATGTATAATTTAAAATACACAAATTGTACGAGATAATGAAAAGAATAAGAACAGGACGTTGTTTAAAACACAATTACAAAATGGATGGTAGTGCAAGAGGTGTTTACTGTTCCGTTACTAAGGTAGGATTTGGTTTGTGCAGGTCGGTTCAAGAACCTGATGGTTGTAGAAAAGTAATTATTTCTGAACCTGGTGGTGCTGGACTTTGGGCTTCTGTATCTCCTCCCAGATGGCAATGTCAAGAATAGGGCATGGCCCAGGTGAAACAAAGAAACACAGAAAATATGTTCAGTAGGCCATTTGGCCCTTTGAACCATCACTGCCATTCACTATGATCATGCCTGATCATCCAAAATCAGTACCACGTTCATGCTTTTTCCCCTTATCCCTTGATTCTGTTAGCCCTAACAGCTAATTCTAACTCATCCAATGAATTGGCCTCCACTGCCTTCTGTGGCAGAGAATTCCACAGATTCACTTCTCTCTGGGTGTAAAGGTTTTTCCTCATCTCAGTCCTAAATGGCCTACCCCTTATTCTTAAACTGTAACCCCTAGTTCAGGTTATTCAAGATGTTAACACCCATGAATTTGAAACTGCTAAATTCCTCCACTGCTGCTGCTGCACCGCTGGAAACTGGCATGTAGTGCATGACTGCCACTTTAGATGGTTAATTACTTTTGTTTTGTTAAAGTTGGCAGAGATTGTTGTGGCGCCACCCAACTATGTGATCCGCTTCTCTCCTGTGAATGCTGACTCATTACTGAGCATTTGTATCACATTTGCAGATGGCGTTGGAGCTGCGCTTTGCCACAGGGTCACGGGTGTAAAGAGAATGGAGCAGGGGGCTAACTGTACAGTCTTGGTGCCTCTGTGTTGACGGTCATTGAGGAGGAGAGAGCAACCTAACTTCGTTTGACTCCATTTATACATCATGTTGCCTCGGCAAGGCCAGCAACACAATGAAGGATGAGTCGCACCATGGCCACTCCCTCTTCTCCCCTCCCCCATAGGGCAAAAGGTGTGGAAGAGTCAAAACGCACACCTTCAGATTCAGGGACAGTTTCTACCCAGTTGTTATCAGGCAACTGAACCCTCCTAATAACTGGGACTCGGAGAGTAGTCCTAAACTTCTATCTACCTCATTGGTGACCCTCGGACTATCTAGAAGGGTCTCAACCCGAAACGTCGCCTATCTCCTTTGCTCCTTAGATGCTGCTGCACCCGCTGAGTTTCTCCAGCTTTTTGTGTAACCCTATGATCAGACTTCACTGGCTTTATCTTGCACTAAACATTATTCCCTTGTGTGTCTGTACACTGTGACTGGCTCGATTGTAATCATGTCTTGCATTTCCCCTGACTGAACACAGCAAATGATTTTCACTGTACCTCAGTACAAGTGACAATGAACTCAACTGAACGCAACTGAACTGATGTTTGACTGACTGAGACCGGCCAATAAGAAAGTCCAGGATTCAGTAGTGGGGCCCAGATCTTTGAGGCTAGTGAGGAGTGTGGAAGGCTTGATTGTGTTGAATGCCAAGCTGTAGTCGATGAAGAGCATATGTGGACCATTTAATCAGATGGTCCAGAACAGATTGGAGATCCAGAGAGATAGCATCTGCTGCACAATTGCTTGTGGCGATAGGCAAATTGAAGTGGATCCATATCACTTCTGAGGCAGGAGTTGTTTAAAAGGAGGGTTTGGGAATTATTACCTCTGACCAGTGGGTAATGTCTTGGTGCATTGAAGGTCTGAACAGAGTATCTGTTTCAGGAGTCTGGTGTCAAATACCCAGACAATGTGACCTCCCCTTTAATAATAATAATAGTAATAATAAATACTTTATTGATCCCCTCGGGGAAATTCAGATGTCCAGAAGCCCCCAACCAACAAACCCACACATTCAAAAGGAACATAGACAGAAAATACATAAAATACTATGTGGACACTACCTGAGAGCAATAAATGCTTTAAAAAAAAACAAAAAACAAGAATTAACAATTAAAAATAAGAAAAATAAAAAAAATGCATCCCCCTACAGCCTAGCGGTCCGAATTATAGAATCGAATGGCTGCAGGGGTGAAGGATCTCCTGAACAGCTCCGTTCTACAGGGCAGGGAGAGGAGCCGGTTGATGTTCCGAGTGTTCTTTTGACCCTCCAGAATTACATGGAGGGGATGCCCGGGGTATTTCAGGTCTACCTGCACCTTGCACACCATACGCCTCTCAAGCATATCCATCCTAGAGTCCACTCTCCCCTCCAGCACTGAGCTAGCTCGTTTAACCAGTTTGTCCAGCTTCTTGGTTTTTTTTTTGCACTAATGCTGTTGTCCCAGCAGACAACAGCGTAGAAAATAACACTTGCAACCACAGTGTTGTAAAACATGTGCAGCATATCATTACGCACATCAAATCCTTCAGATTTGAGCCTTCTGAGGAAAAAGAGTCTGCTTTGGCCTTTTTGGTAGAGAGCGTCAGAGTTGACAGACCAGGCCAGTTTGTAATCCAGGTGCACTCCAAGGTATATAAATGTCTGCACAACCTCAATGTCAGCCCCTGCAGCGATGACCGGCTGAAGGGGGAGCTTGGACCTGCCAAAGTTAACCACCATCTCTTTAGTCTCAGTTGTGTTCAGGATGAGATCCTTGATGATAGATGCCACCTTTTTGAGGCAGCATCTCGTAGATGCCTTCGATGGTGGGAGGGCCGTGCCTGTGATGGACTAGGCTAAGTTCATCACTTTCTTAAGCCTCTTGCATTCCTGCACATTGGAACTACAGTACCAGGTCCTGATATATCCAGTCAAAATGCTTTCTACGGTACATCTGTACATTTGTTTTTTAGATTATTTGGTGGCAAGCAGAATCTCTTTAAATTCCAAGACCTGTCTGGCAAAGATTATATCCTAGGTCACATCTATGTGCTGAGCCCAGTACAGGTTATTCAAGATGTTAACACCCATGAATTTGAAACTGCTAAATTCCTCCACTGCTGCTGCTGCACCGCTGGAAACTGGCATGTAGTGCATGACTGCCACTTCCGATGATTAATTACTTTTGTTTTGTTGAAGTTGACTGAGAGATTGTTGTAGCACCACCCAACTATGTGATTCGCTTCTCTCCTGTGGATGCTGACTCATTACTGAGCCAACGACAATGATGTTAGTGGCACATTTGCAGATGGCATTGGAGCTGCGCTTTGCCACAGGGTCACGAGTGTAAAGAGAATGGAGCAGGGGGCTAACTGTACAGTCTTGGTGCCCCTGTGTTGACGGTCATTGCGGAGGAAAAAGCAACCTCCCTTCCTTTGACTCCATTTATACATCATGTTGCCTCGGCAAGGCCAGCAACCCAATTAAGGATGAGTCTCACCATGGCCACTCGCTCTCTCTCTTCCCCCTCCCCCCCCCCTCCCCCCACCCCTCCCATCGGGCAAAAGGTATGGAAGAGTCAAAACGCACACCTACAGATTCAGGGACAGTTTCTTCCCAGCTGTTATCAGGCAACTGAACCCTCCTAATATCTGTTTCAGGTGTCTGGTGTCAGATACCCAGACAATGTGACCTCCCCTTTAGAGCCAACCTGTTGTAACTAGAGTCTTAATGCTGGGATTATTGGATTGGGGGAGGACACTGATATTGATCATTTATCCTTCCAGTAATTCAGAGGATTTTGCAGAGGCAGTGTTGGCGGTATATTTGCAATGGTTTGAGTTGCCTGCTGTATGCAGTCCATCACTCTCAGGCATATAGGAAGGCAAGGATTATTGCTGTCCAGATGACCATAAGCTTTGTGATGGATTGGAGAATCTTCAAAAGCACTCATTTCCTCATCCAGCCTCATAGGCACAATGCAGGTGATGAAAAATATCCCGGTTGAAGCCTATCTTCAATCCTGAATTGTGGAAAAAGGGGTGCACGTTTACAGAGCCTCATTGGATTTCCATTGTTGGATTGTGTGATGTACAGCAGGGGTGGGTTAGTGGAGAACCTTTTGGTTTGCAGATGTTTCTATCCTAGACACTAGGGACAATTTGTAGAAGCCAATTAACCTGCAAATCCACGCATCTTTGGATGAAGATTAAAGAACAAACTTGCACGTTTTAAGATGAGGCTGAATTTCAGCAAGCAGCTAATTTTGCAAAGCTCCAGTCCCTTTTGATTGATGGGGACTATAGCTTGTTCAATAGCTTGTTCGATAGCCGTGCATATTATCTAACAGTGCTCCTTTCAATCCTTTGGAGTTGACATTGTACTGTAAAACACTATGAAACCACCATAAAACACTATGAAAGCACCTTAAAACGCTGATAAAAACTATGCATATTGATGGGGGGTGAAAACTGCCATGCATAAAAGGAAAATGCTGTATGTTTCAGTGAAGCCAGGCACAAAATGCTGGAGTAACTCAGTGGGACAGGGAGCATCTCTGGAGAGAAGGAATGGGTGAAGTTTTGGGTCTGAAGAAGGGTCTTGATCCGAAACGTCACCCATTCCTTCTCTCCTGGGACACTGCCTGTCCCACTGAGTTACTCCAGCATTTTGTGTCTATCTTTGGTGTAACCAGCATCTGCAGTTCCTTCCTATACTGCATGTTTCAGCACAGAGGTGTATAAAAGCATGAGATTAATAAACTGGGTAGATGTACAGAATCTCTTGCCTAGAGTTGGGGGATAGAGGACCAGAGGGCATAGGTTCAAGGTGAAGGGGAAAAGATTTAATAGGAATCTGAGGGGTAACTTTTTCACACAAAGGGTGGTGGGTGTATGGAACAACCTGCTGGGACTATGCCAAAGTTTAAGAAACAGACAGGTAAATGGATAGGACAGGTTTGGAAGGATATGGACCAAACGCTGGCAAGTGGGACTAGTGTAGCGGGAACATGTTGGCCGGTGTGGGCAAGTTGGGCCGAAGGGCCTGTTTCCAACTGTATGACTGTCTAGGAAAAGAAGCTCGCTCTGAAGATATTCACTCTTGTTCACAGTCTTGAGTTTTCTGAGATGTGTGGATGTGGGCGATCAGGCTCTGCCATAGTGGTGACCAATCCTCTCAGGATTACGACCATGGTCTTTCCCTGTGGGGCAAGGTCCAAAAGTAGAGGTGGCAAAGCAAACAAATTCAAAGGTAAAATCGGGTAAAACAAGATGCGGAAATGATCCTTGATGCAACGGGCTTTTAAACCAGATCAATTTTTAATTTTATCTAACCAAGCCCGAATAATTTTTAATAAACATAATCTAGATTCTGCTCTGCTTCTTAAGTCAAGGACTTACAGTTGCCATGTAAATGTAATAGTAGGGCCATGGGCGGGTGCTCCATTTTCCTCCCACACTCCAAAGACGTACAGGTTTGTAGGTTCATTGGCTGCGGCAAAATTGGAAATAAGATTCAAAAGTGTACAGTGATCGTTGGTTGGCGCTGACTCGGTGAGCCAAGGGGCCAGTTTTTGCGATGTATCTCTTTTTAAAAAAAAGATTGATTTACCCATTGCAAACATGGGGAATCTCACTTCAGACAGGGACTCTGCCAATGGGTTTCAGTTACAGAGCAAACTGACAGGTTCTGCTTTCTGGCCCCTTTGGTGAGCATGAGAGGTCATTTTTTGATGGAGGGCATGTCAAGGTCCTTGGCTAATTATTCTCTTCTGAAACATCAGCATAACCTGGCTGTTTGGATTCTGCCAAATGCAAACATGAACCTGGACAATAAATTGTGTCGTAGCCCCAGGCATTTCGGGGATTGGAGAACGTCAAACAACACTTTTGTCCAAAGATAGACTCAAAATGCTGGAGCAATCAGGGAGCATCTCTGGAGAAAAGGAATAGGTGACCTTTCGGGTCGAGACCCTTTTGCCCAAACCTTTAAATGCAGAGTGATTTTAAAAAAAAAATACCTGGCATGCACTGAGGGAATGGAGATAAATGTTTTGAAGAGTTGACAGAAGTTCCAACCTGGACTGTGAGTTTCGTGCAGGAATTGGTGGAAGGAATGCAGTAGAATTTCCATTGCTACACATCTGCAATTTCACAACTTGGTCATGAATTGGACTCACAGGTCAGGAGTGGAAACTTGAGGACTGAGCACTACGTTCTCTGGGAATAATGACATCCAAAACTTAGAGATTGAACTTGTTTTGTTGGGAGAAACAGCGTGGGGGAAAAAAAAGCCCTATGCCGACAATCGATCCCTTATTCATGCCGTTCTATGTTGTCTCACTTTTGCACTCACTCCCTGCACACTAGGGGCAATTTACAACCTACAAACCCATGTATCTTTGCAATGTGGGAGGAAACTGGAACACCCAGAAAAAAAGAAAATGCAGTCACAGGGAGAACATGCAAACTCCACACAGACAGCACCTGGATCTCTGGCGCTGTAAGGCAGCAGATGCATCAGCGGCGTCGCTCTGCTGCCAATTTTCTTTCAAAAGGTTTGACATGTCTATCAGTTCTTTGTAATAACACAAAATGCATTATCAAATATTTAATTAGCTGTCACTGGGCAGTGAAAGGCTTAAGCATAGGCAGAGTGCTGCCACCACTTGAAATTGTTCCTCCAATTCATATACCACTCTGGCTTAGAAATACACAATAGGTTGTTTGTTAGAATCACAGATATCCCTCCCTAAAACACTGTAGGAGCACCTTCACCAGCCAGATTACAATAGAAACATAGAAAATAGCTGCAGGATTAGGCCATTTCCAATAAGGTTTCCCCCTTATCCTTGAACTGTGACCCCTTGTCCTGGACTTCCCCAACATCGGGAACAATCTTCCTGCATCTAGCCTGTCCAACCCCTTATTGGGATATTATGGACAGTCATTGTTATCATCTACTCGAGGGCGGTCAGGATTACAATACCACAAAGAGTCATCGCCAGTTACTCAAGGACAATGAATGTGACCTTCCCATGATGTCCGCATTTCTAGGAAAATTATATTTAGTATAAAAACAGTACTGAAGAAGGGGGGAGTGTCCTATAATGAAACATTGGATAATCAGCAAGTGCTTTGGGTTTTTAACTAAGCATCGTAAAGTCATGTTAAACTGTTCCTTCTCATAATTCTCTGGTTATTTTAGAAAATAGGTGCAGGAGTAGGCCATTCGGCCCTTCGAGCCAGCACCACCATTCAATATGATTATGGCTGATCATCCAGAATCAGTATCCCTGAACCCGTCATTATGATTGATGGACTCTGCCCGTGAAGTACGTACAATCTAGTATATTTTGAATCTCCTCCTCAAAACTGCAACACAAACAGGGAGAAATGTTTTACATGGAGCCACTGCAATGGAACATTTGAGTTGCATGTGCTTCTCAAAACTTTGATTAAATTGACAAGCGGCAAGAATTACATTGTAGTTTCTGCGATATGAATCTCAGTCGTCTTGCATGCATTAAATTGTCTAATTGTGACCTGTCCTTAGCAAGGTGCAACAGCCCATTGACGGCATGCATGCATGCACGGACGGTGGGATACCATAGCAATACTGAGTCATTAAATGTTGGTCATTTGGAAAACCGCTATTTACAAATGACTTCCCATAAATTATTAAAATGGGCAGACAAGTTTTTACTTTAAACATGAATCTTGCACCTCCAGCTACAACAGCTGGGAGTGCTCAATTAAGTCTTGCTTGCCGGTGAAACAGGTCACCGGTTTCAGGAGAGAGAGCTTATGGCACTATCACATGCTTGTTGTTCCAACCTGCTTAAATTTTGAAAATATTGCCAGAGCAGTCACAAGGCCAACATCCTCTGTGTTATTGGGTCATGGTATACTGCACGTGCATCAAGGATCCAAGTTATTGTAAATAGAGTCATGCAGCGTGGAAATAGGCCTATCAGTCCAACGTGCCCACTCTGACCAACATGTCCCATCTACACTACTCCCACCTGCCTGTATTTGGCCCATATTCCTCTGACCTGACCTATCCATATACGGTACATGTTGAAATGTTTTTTTAAACCTTGTGATCATATTACCTGCCTCAACTACCTCCCACGACAGCTCGTTCTATACACCCACCACCTTCGTGGAAAACATTACCCCTCAGGGTCCTATGAAATCTTTCCCCTTCACCTTAAACCTATGTCCTCCACACTGGGCAAGGGACTCTGTGCGTCTACCTGATCTATTCCCCTCGTAAATAAAATGCATTGTTTGAAAGAACAGATACCTCTACAGAGAAACGGGTCGATATATATTCAACTATGTACCAGTTTATGCTATTCTCAAAGGAATTGCAGCCAGGCTTCGGTATTTCTCATGTAGTTACTGATGGCTCTTTTAACTTTCATCTTTAACATTCACACCAAGTGAGAATCAACAAGAATGTTCATGTTACAGTTTTAATTTCATCCATGCACAGCAAAGGTGGAAAAACTTGATTATTTACATGTTTTCTCTGCTTTAATTCAGTTGTCATGCTATGCTGAAGTTTGAGCTGTAACCATAAATAGTTATAAAGTGACATTTATTCCGTGGTTCTCATGGAGAGGATGTTTCCACTATCGGGAGAGTCAAGGACCAGAGGGCACAGCCTCAGAATAAAAGAAAACACCTGTAGAAAGGAGATGAGGAGGAATCTCTTCAGACACAGGCTAGTGAAGCTGTGGAATTCATTGCCACACGCGACTGTGGCGACCATTGGGTATTTTTAAAGTGAAGATTGACAGGTACTTGATTAGCAAGGGTGTCAAAGGTTAAGGGGAGTAGGCAAGCGAATGGGGTTAAGAGGGAAAGGTAGATCAGCCATGATTGAGTGGCAGAGTATACTCGGTGGGCCAAATTGCTGAATTCTGCCCTTATTTACCTTAACTCCACACACGGCAAAGTGGTAAGCAGGGTGAATCCATTTGCAATCAGTTGCTTACCGTTTCTGGTACTTGGCCTAGTGGCCTAATTCTACTCTGATGATTTATGAAATGGATTGGCAAATGCACTGAAATTTGCATTGCAAGGAACTACCGTATTTTCAGTTTGCATTATCTTGGTATCTTGTAAAGGAAATGGTAGACCTACATGGGAGAGCTCTGTTCAGCAACAATTCGTAGACCCATCACTCTCTGGTTCACAGTTAGGTCCTCAACTGTAACTCTTTATTATTTTTGCAATGAGCAATGAAATGCACAGATGAAAACAGTTCAGATTGGAATTTATCGCCTTCATTGTTCTATTTCAACAGTGGCAGAATTCTGCCATCTTCATACTGCACTCAAAGCTCTTGGTCTGTTTTTTTGTGTTTAAAAAATGACGGTCATTTAAGTAATTTAACTCCTAAGGTCGAGATCCAGTTTGAAAAGAACTGGAGGGAAAACAGGAGAGAATGCGAGACAGTTGTTTGGTTTTGACCAATTTGACTTAAAAAGCAAAGCGTTTGGGGGAAAAAAAGGAAACCATTAAAACGGGAGAGTTCTTGTTTTGGACAAAGGAGTGATTCAGAATAAAGTGTCAAAAAAAACAAGTTCTGACATTGAAAGGTGCCATTAAAACAAATAATAAGTAGGTTTTAATGTTTAGGAGAAAGTTAAGAGAGCTATTATTAGCTCCATGCTTAAGAAGGAACTGCAGATGTTGGAAAATTGAAGGTAGACAAAAATGCTGGAGAAACTCAGCGGGTGAGGCAGCATCTATGGAGCGAAGGAAATGGGCAACGTTTCTGGCGGAAACGTTGCCTATTTCCTTTGCTCCAAAGATGCTGCCTCACCCGCTGAGTTTCTCCAGCATTTTTGTCTACCTATTATTAGCTCCACATTTTTTCAATAATCTTAGGTCTCTTAACCTCAGTGTGTGTGCATATCTACAGCAGTGAGTGCACATTCCTGTCTACCTTTCCTCTTCCAGTCGCTGCAAGGTCTTTATAGTTCACTGCTCCGCACTCTGAAATCCACCGAATAATCCTTTCTCTTTCCTATTTTACATCTCCCTTTGATCCTAACCAGCCCCATTTCCAGCTCCGACATTGTAAATGTCAAGGCATAGAAGGCTATGGGGCTGATGCAGATAAATGGGTTTAGTATAGATGGTGCAACAGATTGCATGGACCGAAGGAGCTGTTTCTGTGTTGTAAATCTTTGACTAAAGACATAAGATCGCTACATTCATATCGATTTAAAGTTGCATTATATAGAGGTGGATAACTACAATAAACCACTCATTAGGATCTATTTTACTAGCGTGAATTTTATCCTGAAATAAATAACGAATGTACAAAAATTGAGTGATGTTCAATATTACAGAGCTAATCTTTTATACTGTCTTGCTCATCTCTCTTTGCTGCACTTAATGTGTGTCTAGACAGGATAGTTTAACACTGGTAGTTCTCAGCGTCTGAAAGAATTTTAATATAATAAGTAATATCTGTGATACGTGCCAAAAGGATGTGCATAATAGAATGTCTCAGTGGTGCTGGTCTGCACAGTGGGTGCTGTGAAGGGAATTGGTTGTTCCCATGCAAGCATGCCTTGGACATGACAACCCACCGTCAGTCTGGGACATGCCATGTGATAGAGTGGCAGACACACTGGCACCTGTCCCATTGCTGCATTCTTATTCTTTGATCGATTGAAATCGATGCCTTGAAACATACAGCATGGAAACAGGCCCTTCGGCTCACTGAGTCCACACCGGCCATTGATGACCCAGTCAAGAGTCTACTTGGAAGTTGTGGTGTCACATCAAACTTCTCACCCCGAGTTTAATGGAGATGTGTGGGGTTTAAAGAGGGGGTTGAGAGCCTCGAATGCACTGCCAGGGATGTGGTGGAGGCAGATACAAGAGGCTTTTGAATGGGCACATGGGTATGGAGGGATAGGGATCATGAACAAGCAAATGAGATCAGTTTATTGGGGTGTCAATATCAGCACAGACATTGTGGGCTGCAGGGCCTCTTTCTGTGCTGTACTGTTCTATGTTTGAAGTTCTTGATTTTCAAACCCCTATCATGAGTAAAAGATTTTGAACTTCTACCCTATCTATGCCTCTCATAATCTAAAATAATTCTGTCAGCTCATCCCTTTGTCCTCTTCACTCCAAGGGAAACAATCCCAGTCATTCCTCATACCTATGGTGAAAAAAGATGACTTGATCGTTTGTGAGGCTACATATTTGTGGGTGTGGCGGTGCCTAATGGCAGGGGCTCGACTACAGTCATCTGTCTTTTTTAAATTTTTGTCTTGTTAAATGTGTGTTTAAACTTGTTAAACTAGTTTTTATTATTTTTTTAGCTATGTATATGTGGGGGGGGGGGGCTGTGGTGGAAACCGTTTAATCTCTTCCCTGTGCGGGGTCCCGAATTTTCCCGTCGGGTCTCCGGTGTCGTTGGGCCTAACTTCGTGGAGCCGGCGGGGCTCCAGTCACGGAGCCTGCGGACCTGACATCGTGGAGCTGGCCTTCTTCGGAACGAGAGAGCAGTGGTGGTTCGCAGCTGCGACCTGACTCTGGAACTTTGGAGGCTCCAGCTGCAGGCGCGGTGGACAGGAACATCGGGAGCTCGCAGGTCCCCGATGGGATGCTGCTTTTCCGAGCTCCGCAAAGGCAACTTCTCCCGCTGGATCATTGGGTTTAAATGACACGGAGCTGGGGGCCTGGCATCGCCCGGCGTCGCTTGAACGGCCACAAGGTATTGCCATCGCCCGCCGGGAGGCTTAACATCGGAGTCCCAGTTTGCCTAGATGCTGTAGTTGGACTGCAAGACCGCAGGAGAAGAACAAAGAGAAGAGATAAGACTTTGCCTTCCATCACAGTGAGGAGGTGTAGGAGATTCACTGTGATGGACATTTATGTAAACTGTGTCGCTGGTCAGCGTGGATTTGTGGGCCAAAGGGCCGGTTTTCACACTTGGTGGGTCTTGTCTTGGTTTTTTTTGTAATGTAAAAAACTGTAGAAATGAAATTTCGTTCAAACCTAGTTGTTTGAATGACAATAAATAGCATTCCATTCCATTCCATATTTGCTGACCATTTTTTGCTGGGCCTCTTATGTTCTCACTGGACTTTTGTTTTTGGTTTAGATATAAAGTGCAAAAACCGACCCTTCGGCCCACAAATCCGTACTCACCAGCGATCACCCGTACACTAGTTCTATCCTACATACTAGGGACAATTAACCTATAAACCTGCACATGTTTGGATGTGGGAAGTAACCTGAGCACCTGGAGGACGCCCATACATTCATAGGGAGAATGTACAAACTCCGTATGGACAGCATCCGTAGCCAAGATCAAACCTGGGTCTATGGAACTGTCAGGCAGCAACTCAACCGCTGCGACTCCATGCTGCACGACTCTCCTTTGTTGGTTGAATTATCCACTTCCTTGGGATTCCCAGGGATATTGCAATTGTTTTAAGAAGCTTTTCAGAACGTCTTTGAACCTTTTCATCTTTTCACGTGGTAATCTTTCAGCATTCCAAACAGGACTTTGGGTTAGGCACACAAATGGTACTGCCTGACCGACCGAGTTAGCTGAGTGTAATTTGGGCCGCGTGTTTTTGGGTTCGTGACCAGGGAGAGGGCACTGACACTGGTTTCACTGCCATTGAATTTGAAGGGTTGTGGCAGAGGCAAATTGGCGGTCTCTCTCCAGTACTTTGAGCTGCCAGCCATGGGCGGCATGGTGGAGCAACGGTAGAGATGCTGCCTTACAGCGCCAGAGACCCCGGTTCAATCTGGGCGCTGTCTGCACCGGGTTTGTACGTTCTCCCCATAACCGCATGGGTTTTCCCCAGGTGTTCCGGTTTCCTCCCATGCTCGAAAGACATCCAGGTTTGTAGGGTTAGTTGGCTTCGGTAAAAAATTGTAAATTGTCTCCAGTGTGTGTAGGATAGTGCTTACATAACCAGGGTCGCTTGCCGGCGCAGACTCAGTGGGCCGAAGGGCCTGTTTCCATGCTGTGGAACTAAATGAAATTAACAAAAAGCCTATCTATAAGTAGTCCAAGTCCGAGTCTCAGAGGCATATTTGATGTAGGAATCATCGGTACTGGAGACCATGACATTGGGTTTAGGCTTATAATTGTCACGTGTACAGAGGCACAGCAACAAGTTTTGTTTTCCATGATATCCAATCAGACCAGATATACCACACATAAATACAATCAAGACAAACTCAAGTACAAAAGATGGAGCAAAGGGGAAGATATGCGGAGCAGAATATAGTTCTCAGCCTTGTTGGGCATCAGTTCCAGAGACGTTCAGAGGAATGGGGTAGAGGTGAAACGGGCAGTACCCTAGTTTATGGAAGGGCTGTTCAGAAGCCTGATAACAGAGGGGAAGAAGCTGTTCTTGAATCTGGTGGTGCAGGCTTTCATCCGGCTGTATCTTCTGTTGGATGGGAGCAGGGAGAAGAAGGAATGACCGGAGTGGGGCAAGTCTTTGATTATGTTGGCTGCTTTTCTGAGGCAATGTGCGTGTGGTCTGTGTGAGGGTCTGTGTGGGGAGTGTGGTCTGTGTGATGGGCTGTGCTACTTCTTCAAATCGCTGCAATTCTTTGTGGTCTTGGGCAGCGCTGTTCCCAAACCAAGCTGCGATGCAGCCCAACAGTTTGCTTCCAATGGTGCGTCTGTAGAAATGCTGGGATTGGCGCAGAATTGTGAGCTGTGACCTTGAGCACTGGGTTGAATCTGATCTGATTCAATTATTTTAATATTATGTGACCACTTCCATTTGATAGGTGATGAAATTGCCTTCAATGGTGTACGATATAGTCCATTTTAAGATAAATGCATGCAAATCGATACCAGGAAATAAATCAATGCAAAGTCTCGGGAGTCGTGTTGCCAGAGTGCAATTTACAAACACCCTCAGAACTTTAAAACTGTTCTAAATCTGTTTAAAATGTCTAACCATGGTGTGTTGTGTGCTGCATAATGCTTCTCGTTCATTAATATCTTTTCCTGCCAGGCATTAACCCGTGACATTAGAGTCACATCACTTAAATATGATTAAGTTTACACCTCAAAAGAGGGCGAACTTTAAAATAAATTGCAAATTTGGCTGCGTGTTTGCATTGCGGGATTAATATATTTAAATTTTGCAGTTTTAGCTGTGGATTTTTAAAAAATATGCGCGGAACGCTTCCAAGAAATGAATCCTCAAGGAAAAGCAATTTTGCTTTGTGATAATTTAGCACCAGCTTTGTTCTTAACACAGTAAGTTCCAGTTTTGAGTTACCTGAGGGAATACGCACTATTTGTTCACTTCCAGTTTTAATGCTTGGCATTGCAAGCCAATTAAGAGTCACTTTCACATTTGTTCTGAAGAGACAGGCAAGCTGTCTTATGCCCTGCTGCCTTAAAATTAAACAGACTGGGGAGCACCTCTGGCTCTTTCAATGCAGCAACACATTTTTAGAACAAGGCTAACAATTTGGTGACATCTCATCACAATCTAATTGGTAGCGCAGCAAGGTACAGTGTGGATGGAGTACAGAATCTTGCTTCCGACCAAGCCATGCACTTACAATACCAATCCATGCTACACCAGGGTTACTTCACAAATTGAAAGGTTGAAATATGCATGGCTCTCTTGCTGCCGTTGCCATGGGACGACATGCTGCAATGCAAGTATTAATTTACTTGATTAATTTACTACATCTTTGCAGTAAACTGGTTACCGTTGGAGGCTGAGCTGTTTAAGGAGCAGAAAACAAGGAGCCAAGCTGGTTGAAGGATGCTTAACGCTGCATTGCTACATCCACAGTGGCGCATCTTGTGGAGCTTCGTTCTGATTTCTGGTGCTGTCTGCATGGAGTTTGCACGTTCCCTCCGAGGTGGCGAGCGGTTTCCCCTTCATGCTCCAGTTTCCACCCTTGTGCGGGTTGATAGGTTAATTGGCCACTAATTGCCCCTAGTGTGTACGTGAATGACAGAGGAAAATTTGTGGGAAAGTGAGAACAATAAAACAAGAATGGTGTAGGATTAGTGTAAATGAGCATTTGATAGCACAGACCTGATGGGCTGAAGGGGCCTCTTTCTGAACTCTTAGTTGTATTTAAAGAATAGAAACAGAGAAAGTAGGTGTAGGAGTAGGCCATTTGGCCCTTCGAGCCAGCACTGCCATTCAATATGATCATCCAAAATCAGTACCCCATTCCTGCTTTCTCCCCATACCCCTTGATTTCATTAGCCCTAAGAGCTATATCTAACTCTCTCTTGAATACATACAGTGAATTGGCCTCCACTGCCTTCTGTGGCAGAGAATCCCTCTTCTGTGGCAGAGAATAGATAGATGCAAAATGCTGGAGTAACAGTGGGTCAGGCAGCATATTGAGAATACTGAAAGAGAGCAATAGTCTAATTTGAGGGTTTTTCTTCTTTAAGTTGACCTGAAGTGGGCTGTGAATGCATGTTGGGGGATACGATACAAGAGATAGTTGCCTGGGAATTTGATTGAACCATCAAGGACTTTTTTCCTGGGCACAGACACAGATGGCTTTTATTCTTGGCCTGAAAACCTCAGCCTTGGCATAACTAACCAGGTATTTTGGGGGAATGGATTGGGAACAGGCTTCACAAAAATGCATGCAGAGGGACAATAGACAATAGGTGCAGGAGTAGGCCATACGACCCTTCAAGCCAGCACCGCCATTCAATGTAATCATGGCTGATCATCCAGAATCAGTACCTCATTCCTGCCTTCTCCCCATATCCCCTGACTCTGCTATCTTCAAGAGCCCTATCTAGCTTTCTCTTGAAAGTTTCCAGAGAACCGGCCTCCGCAGCCCTCTGAGGCAGAGAATTCCACAGACTCACAACTCTCTGTGTGAGAAAGTGTTTCCTCATCTCCGTTCTAAATGGCTTGCCCCATATTTTTAATGGGAGAAGGCCGTATGATTTTTGATTCTTCCAGTTTTATATGGAGTATCCCAGTTACTACGACTTGCCCTTGCTCTCCCCAAATCCTTGTAGGTTATTTTCCATCAGGTATTTACACGTTTTGAATGCTTCGATTGAATCTGCATTCACTGTTGGTTGTGGCGATGCATTCCACATCCTAACTCTTTTTTTAAATCCCTGTGTCCCTTGCCAATTCAATTCTACAAAGCTGATTTATGAAATTGAGGGTAATGCAATTGAGGATGAACATTTGGAAAATAAACTAACCTGGTGAGATTTGATTCAGAAGATATTTAATATTCTGGATGGGTTGCAAAGCCAGGTCAATACTTTCCAATTTTTTTCCCCCCGTACTCTTCAAAGGTTCAGTGAAAACCTCTTAAACTGCTGCCTGTTGATGCTTGGCCAGCCTGGATAGTTCAAAGTTGAGAAGTCGTGGATAAGCCGTTGCCTGAACCAAATCCTGAATCTCACTCTTTAATTGTTAAGTTTTCAAGTTTGGGTGCAGATCATAGGTTCCAGGAGCAGAATTAGACCATTTGGCCCATCTTGTCTACTCCACCATTCAGTCATGGCTGATCTGATCCAATGCAAAGAGGTTCTGACAAAGGGTCACAAACCGGGAATGTTGACTGTTTTACTCTCCACAGCCGCTGTCTGTGTCAGCTGAGTTTTTCCAACACTTTCTATTTTTCCTGTGAGGTTCTTGGGTCTGTGCTCCTGCCGCTAATTTGAAATGCTTGCATATTTTACCATCGCTGTAATCTGTGATATAAGAATGCCCACACCCACCTCTAACCAGAACACACTCGAAACAAATACAGCACCAAACTGAATGAGCTGAAGCAATTTTCATCTTGACAGTTATTGAAAATGATAAAGATTATACTCAATGACGGGCTGGAATGAAGTATAATTTTGAGACAGTTTCCACTGTGGGCGCAATTCACATGCGGGTAGTTCTGCTATAATGGTATAGATCATGTTATATATGTAGTTGGAGGAATGGGGGCTATGGGCTAGAGGTTCTTGATAATATATTTTTCTACACAGCATTTTTTTTAAAAGTTCTTCTCCATAGCAATAAGTTTTTTTTTAAACTGAAAGCGCAAAATACTTAAACTATATTTTACATTGTCTAATATAGTATTGTTGCACAAGTGTCATGAGAAGTGTTTGCTTGTCAGTTATAATGGGCGCACAAGCTGTATTCTTAGGAGCCAATGGTGTCTGATATCTGCGGGGAGGTTACATGGAAACAGGTTTTTCCACCATGTACTGTTGAAATTCAAGACTGCTTTTTTTTGTGCTTGTGAATTTCCAAAGTAATTTTTAAGTGGTTATCCAGTTCCCAGTCAAAATCGCATTACAACCAACTTGGCCTGCATAATGCAAATAGTGTTGACCAATGCATCACGTGTGTTTTATATCCAATTTATGTCATGAAAAATGAAGAGTGATCTGCTTGAAATAAAGGAAAAAAAATTTGAGGGGACTCGGGATAAATTTTGGAAGGTAATAACAAGGAACTGCAGATGCTGATTTATACCAAAGATAGATACGAAAATGCTGGAGTAATCAGTCGGTCAGGCAGAATCCTGGAGAACGTGGATAGATAATGTTTCAGGTCAGTACCCTTCTGGCTGATTGTATCCTCTCGGGCTCATTTCTTTTCATCCTGTCTTTTCAGTCCAACATTCTGCCTATCAAATATCGCCCTTGCCTGTTTTCGCCTATTACCGGGCGTACCCTGTCCCTACCCCTTCTCTATCCCAGCTTTCCGCCCTCCACAATCGGTCTGAAAAGGGTTGCGACCCAAAACGTCACCTATCCATGTTCTCCAGGGATGCTGCCTGACCCGCTGAGTTACTCCAGCATGTTGCGTCCATAAATGTTGAAAAGTTAATTGGCTACGGGAAAATTGTTGAAATGTCCCTCGTGTGTGTGTGTGTGTAGGATAGTGTTGGTGTGCGGGGATCTCTGGCCGGTGCGGACTCGGTGGGCTGAAGGGTCCATTTCCGCACTGGATCTCTAAACCAAGTGAAGAAGAGTGGAGGGTGTTTGGAACGGGCAGGGAAGTGGAACCAAAGTCAACATCCGAGCAGCCGTGATCTGAATGACTGGCAGTGAAAGCTCGGGAGGCTACCTGGTCTATTCTGGTTTCTGTTTCATGCCATAAGGAATAGCAGTAGAATTAGGCCATTCGGACCATCAAGTCTACTCTGCCATTCAATCATGGCTGATCTATCTCTTTCCCCATCCCATTCTCCTGCCTTCTCCCCATAACCTCTGACACCTGTACTAATCAAGAATCTATCTATCTCTGCCTTACAACTATACACTGACTTGGCCTCCACAGCCTTCTGTGGCAAATAATTCCACAGATTCACCACCCTCTGACTAAAGACACTTCTCCTCAGCTCCTTCCTAAAAGAGCAACCTTTAATTCTTATGTTCTTGTGCTCTTATATTTGCAAAATGGACAAATTGAACGGTAACAAGGAAGTATTTTGTTTTGGCGGTGAGAGGGCCTCGAGATTTTATCCATTGTGGCTTTGCCTTTGCATGCTGGAGTGCAGGCAACCCAACGAGAAGAACTAAATATTTTTTTATGAAGCCGCTGCACCCGGCTTTGTGGTTCTGTCATCCTGTTGATATTGAGCAAAGCTCCACGTCGCTGCCACTGCGCTGGCAGGGTGGCATCTAATTTGGCTGTTGTGCTTCCTGTGCTACCACAGTGATTACGACTTCATTCGGTGCAGTGCCAGCTTGTGGAAATCTCGGCTTGTGAAAGGTCTTTGGAAATGTTGGTCTTATTTATGTATTTTCCTGGTTCGTTTTACTGATTGCCATCTTGTTGTGGCCACCGGTGTTTTCTTTTACCTGCATTCTTCCTGTGTCTGCAGCACAATATTCTGCATCTTGTTCTCTTTCTCATTTTGTATGTACCTGTTGTGCTGGGTTGGGGTACGATTTGCCACAATCTTACCACATGTGAATGGCATGCAAAACAGTTTTCCACTGTGTCGCGACGCAGTACATTTGACAATAATAGACCAATGCCCATAATTATTTTGGGTAGGAACTACTGCCTAGCGTCAGAAATAAATTGAAGGCCGAGAAAATGAAGTTGAAGAATTAGTAGGGAGATGAGGGGATCTTATTGAAACATATAAGATTATTAAGGGTTTGGACACGCTGGAGGCAGGAAACCGGTTCCCGATGTTGGGGGGAAGTCCAGAACCAGGGGCCACAGTTTAAGAATAAGGTGTAAACCATTTAGAACGGAGATGAGGAAACACTTTTTCACACAGAGTTGTGGAATTCTCTGCCTCAGGGGGCAGTGGAAGCTGATTCTCTGGATACTTTCAAGAGAGCTAGATAGGGCTCTTAGAGATAGAGGAGTCAGAGGATATGGGGAGAAGGCAGGAACGGGGTACTGATTGGGGATGATCAGCCATGATCACATTGAATGGCGGTGCTGGCTCGAAGGGCAAATGGCCTACTCGTGCACCGATTGTCGATTGAATTTATTTCGCCAGGCGGTGGTGAATCCGTGGAACCACGGACGGTTGTGGAGGCCAAGTCATTGGCCATTTATAAAGTGCCGATTGTTGGGTTCTTGATTAGTAAAGGTGTCAAAGGTTACGGGGCGAAGGCAGGAGAATAGAGGTGAGCGGGATAAATTAATCAGCCGTGATCGAATGGTGGAGTAGCCTCGATGAGCTGAATGGCCTAATTCTGTTCCTGTGTCGTGGATCTTATGATTTTATGAAAGATAAATATCAATTAAATGTACCCAATTAGGGCAGACCCAATTAGTGTTGAACTGTAGTATCATCACACGGAGAAAATTGAAAGCTTGCCACCAAGCAACTTTTAGCCTCTCTATTTTGTTTTGCTTTCTTTATCTCCCCTTTGGCAGTCACCTTCCTGTGCAACAGTTGGAATGCTTGCCCATTGATCTCCCCCCCACTTTCATTTTATCTGGAATGCCTAATCCAGCACGATCCTGCAATTGTGCCAGCCAGTTTCTACTCCCTCTAAATTGGGATGATTGAATCCTTAGTCACATGGTCGTTGTGACATTGTAACACCATTACAGCCCATGAGTCCGCAGCAACATTTCACAACAATTCCATTTTAATCTCCTCGCATTCCCATCTACTGCCCTCAGATTCTGCAGTTTGTTGCCTGGTAGGGACAACTTGCAGTTACCCAAAGTTTCTGATCATTTGTAATTTTAATTCTCCATCTTGTTTAGGTCATTGCCATCTACACTACTTCAATAAAACCATGCAGTCTCAAGGAACAATATCTTATTTTTCTTCCTGTCACCTTGCATCCTTCTGGTCTTAAAATCAAAGAGAACCTAGGACCTAGAACGTCGAACGTGCCAGGAACAGGCTGTTTGGACCATGATGCCTGTGCCGAACAATATATACTAAACTACCACACCCCGGCACAACAGGCAATATATTAAACTAATTTCCTCTGCCTGCACGTGGTACATATGCCTCCAATCCCTGCATATCCGCGTGAACAATGTCGGACTTTAATCCCCCCTCGTATTTTGTCCTGTGTTGCATCTCTGGGTAACGTTGAATGCAGATTGCTGTTTCTGAGCAACCTGTGGAAGCAAGGCTTGGTTTTTTTTTTAAGGAGGGGATCCTTTGTCAGTTGTGTGTTTGAAAGGATGATCCACAGCGTGTTGCTTCCCTGCCAAATACAGTACAGTATTCCTAGCCCGCGGAAGAGACTCTCAATGCTTCCCTCAGCACCTGCGATAACAATTTGCACATCTTTAATTGTTCTCGTTATCACTTCTTTGTGATTTGCACCAGCATTACATTTGCCATTTTTAATCTTCTGCCACCCTCCATTCAATTACAGAATATGAAACCGCTTCCTCCGGCTTGGCACCTGCTGAAGCTGTTCATATGCAGCATCTCCCCGTTTCAACAAAAATACATTGACTTTGAATGTTAACCCTATGGTTATTCTCTTGGCTGTCTTGCACTTTTTGATTTTTTTTTAAAATTTTTGGCCTCCAGCATTTCCTTAGCATTTTGTTTTAAACCTGCAAGATATGAGAATAATAGAAAACAACATTCCAAAAGAGAAAATATTTGTGAAAGCTTTGACTACAAAGCCATACAGCACAGAAACAGGCCCTTCCACCCAACTCGTTCATGCTGACCAAAACGTCCCATTTATGCTAGTCCCACCTGCTTGCATTTGACCCATATCCCAATAAACCTTTCCGATCCATGTACCTGTCCAAGTGTCTATTCAATGATGTTATAGTACTTGCTTCAGTTGCCTTCTCTGGAAAGCTCGTACCATATACCCACCTAAGTGGAAAAAGCTGCCCCTCTGGTTCCTTCCCCTCTCACCTTAAACCCTAGTCCTCTGTTTCTTCCCTACTCTGGGTTAAATACCCTGTGCATTCATCCTATTTCTGCACCTCGACAACATCACCCCACAGCCTCCTGTGCTCCCAGGAATAAAGTCCTAACATGCCCAACCTCTCCCAACAGGACAGGCCCTCGGGTTCTGGCAACCTCCTTATGAATCTCTCTGCATTCTTTCCAGCTTAATGGCATCCATCCTATAGCAGGATGAGAAACTGAAAACGCTCCAAATACAGCCTCTCCAATGTCTTGTATGACTGACTGTAAGATATGTTATTAAATGAAAAACCAAAAATTGCAGATGCTGGAAATCTGAATGGGGGAAAAAGAGAAAGTACTGGGGGAAAGAAACAGTTTTTGTGGAAAGGGAGACAATGCTTCATGTTAAGACCTTCCATTAGAGCTGAGAAAAGAGAGACACAAGAAGACTAACGATTCTGGAATCTTGAGCAAAAACACAGTGTGGCTGGAAGTTGGTGGGTCAGACAGCATCTTATGAGGGAATGGATGGGTGAAATTTTGGGTGGGTCCCTTCAAGTGGAAAGCGAAAACAAGTTGGTTTTAAGCTGTGGGGAGAGTGGGGAAGGGTGGATAAGATAAAGAGAATGTCTCAGATAAGGTGGCTAAGATTGTTGTGGTGATAAGCTACTCTTCATTCCTTTGTGTTAAAGAAGGAACTGCAGATGCTGGAGAATCGAGGGTTACACAAAAAGCTGGAGAAACTCAGCGGGTGCAGCAGCATCTAAGGAGTGAAGGAGATAGGCGACGTTTCGGGTCGAGACCCTTCTTCAGACTGAAGAAGGGTCTCGACCCGAAACGTCGCCTATCTCCTTCACTCCTTAGATGCTGCTGCACCCGCTGAGTTTCTCCAGCTTTTTGTGTAACCCTTCATTCCTTTGTATGTTTTCTAACGTCTCTCATTTACCTAGCAACCAGCTGGTGACATGACAGCTTACCATTACTCATTCGGGTCACAGAACAGAACTCGTAGCAACTTAATTCCTTTAAAGTATTCCCACACTTGCAAAATAGAGAACAGTACAGGTAAAAACTTGTCACTTGCTGGAAATCTGAATTTAAAAAAGAAAATGTGGACATCCTTCAGGTGAGATGGGAGGTGTGGGAACTGAGTAAATACTTCACGACAACACTCTTTCATTGAAACTGGAAAAGAGAATGGGGATTAGGATTATTAAAAGAGGTAGAGAAGAAAGTCTCTGATATGCTAAAATGGATGAAGTGTAAAGAGAATGATAATGGACTTGAAGTCCAAAGTAAGTGTAAGCACAATTGGCACAATCATTAAACAAAATGTTGAATTCCATGCTGATTCCGGAAAGATGTACCCTGCCAAGAAGTATAATTTGTTCTGCCTTGTCTCCGGGCGATGTCGCCGGGCGATGTATGGCCCCACTCCGGGGTTGCAGCGACCCGGAGCGGGGCCATACATCGCCCGGCGCGGCTTTAATGGCCGCGGGACATTCCAGCGCCCGCCGGGGGCTCCAACGTTGTGACTTTTGGGCCTAGAGCGGGGCCGTACATCGCCCGGCGCGGCTTCAATGGCTGTGGGACTTAACACCGCCCGCCTGGGGCTTCGACCTCGGGAGAGAAATGGTGCGGGGGAGAGAGAAGAACTTTGCCTTCCATCACAGTGAGGAGGAGGTTCACTGTGATGGATGTTTGTGTGAATTGAATTGTTTGTGTGTTTTTTTTAATGAATTGTTCTGTTTGTATGGCTTGTAGAAACGGAGTTTCATTCGAGCCTCTCTGAAGTTTGAATGACAGGTAATAGAATCGAATCTAATCTGAAGATGCTGTTTCGTAGGCTTCACTGCAACAGTATTGAAGGTTAAAGTCTGCATGAAAATGGCTTGGAGGCAACCGTAGTCTGATCGGAGGGGGACACAGTGCCACAGCGGTAGGACTGCTGCCTTACAGTGCCAGAGATGCGGGCCTGATCCTGCCTAATGGTGCTGTCTGTATGAAGTTTGTATGTTGTCCCCCGTGACCGCGTGGGTTTTCTCTTGGTCTCCAGCTTTCCCCAGAGATTCCAGAGAGGTGCAGGCTTCTGTAAATTGTCCCTAGCGTGTAGAATAGAACTAGTGCACAAGTCATCGCTGGTCGGCGTGGATTCGGTGGGCCGAAGGTCCTGATTCCATGCTGTATCTCTAAAATTAAAACTAGAAAAAAAATTCAATAAATGTTTAGTCTCCAAGGTAGAGACTTCCACATTGTCAGCATTAAACACACTACGCTACCAGTTGCTTCATATGGAAAGACTGCTTGGGGCCCTGGAAGCAATAAAGAAGGGGACAAAAGGATCAACGGTCTTTGAAAAGAAGAGTGTTCAGTTACTGAGGGAGAAATATACCAAAGGGGATCAATGGGATGGGTCCCTCTTTGGAATACCAAAAGTGTAAAGATTTAGAAGATGGTTGTCGTGCTACCGATAATGACAGAGGATAATGTATTGAAAGTGGAGGCTGGCGGGGTGAAAGTTACATAGAAACATAGAAAATAGGTGCAGGAGTAGGCCATTTAGCCCTTTGAGCCAGCACTGTCATTCAATATTGATCATGGCTGAACATCCAGAATCAGGACCCTCTTCCCATATCCCTTGATTCCATTGGTCCAATGAGCTATATCTAACTCTCTCTTGAATACATGCATTGAATTGGCCTCCACTGTCTTCTGTGGCAGAGAATTCCACACTCACAACTCTCTTGTGAAATGGTTTTTCCTCATGTTTAAGAAGGAACTGCAGATGCTGGAAGATCGAAGGTAGAGTCTGAGGAAGGGTTTCGGCCCAAAACGTTGCCTATTTCCTTCACTCCATAGATGCTGCCGCACCCGCTGAGGGTTTTCCTCATCTCAGTCCTAAATGGCCTACCCCTTATTCTTAAACTGTGTCCCCTGGTCTGGATTCCCCCAACAATGGGAACATTTGTCCTGCATCTAGCCTGTCCAATCCCTTAAGAATTCTATATGTTTCTATAAGATATCCTCTCATCCTTCTAAATTCCAGTGACTATAAGCCGAGTAGATCTATTCTTTCATCAAATGCCAGCCCCACCAACACGGGAATTAACCTGGTGAACCTATGCTGCACTCCCTCAATAGCAAGAAGTTAGGATGGAGAGAGGGGAAGGACGAGTCCCGAAGCACAGGGAATGGGATTGACGTGATCAAGAAGACCATTGATTCCAGTGGAAAGAATCAACAATTGAAGAGGAAGGAAGCTGGCATTAATGGAAGGGAAGGATTGCAGTCACTTTGAAGAAGGGCCTTTATGGGCCTGTCCCACTTTGGTTTTTTTGGCAACTCCAGACGACTAGTATGTCGCCACATGTTTGCCGGTGGTCGCCGGGAATAGTCTCCTCAGTCGCGCAAAAAGTTGTAGCGTCTTTTTGGTTGCCACTAAATTTTCAACATGTTGAAAATTTTTTGCCGACAGTGGTCTTGCACCAATGAACGTAGCTTGACTTCTCCTGACGTAGGGGTTGTCGCCAGGATGACATAGGTTGTAGCCAGTTCTTTGGCGACCTGCTACGACCATGACAGTCACCGGCAATTGCCTAAAATGGGACAGGCCCATAAGCCCATTTCCCTCCTGAGATGCTGTGTGAGCCGCCGAGTTCCTCGAATTCTTCTGTGTTTTTTTTCACTCAAGTTTCCAGCATCTGCAGTTTCTTTTGTCTTCATACAATGTACACTAGTAGCAGTAGGTGGGTCAGGGAAAGTGTACTCAAGCAATTGAACAGGCAGGTTTCTGTCAAGGACCTAACTGAACAACTCCAAGTTGAAGTTCACTAACATACTGTGTGATTGAATTCACACATCCTGGGGCTTCTTGACTGTGCTTCCTTTGTGGGCTTGTTATATCAGGGTTCCCAGGTTAAAACTGTGAACCCCAAGAAAGCGAAGCTACTATTTGCAGCTACAATTTTGAAATATACAAGTGCAGACCCATTGGGTCTGTTCCCCCAACGCAGCTGCCCCCCCTACCTGTAGCCCCCACGGGACGTGTGGGGGGCGGGGGGGGGGGGGCGCGCGCGCAGAGTGGGAGGGTGGTAGAGTTTGAGGGGTGGGGAGGGGAGGCACCTTATCACAGGCTGGTTCCCGAATGCAATACTCCCTCGCTCCCGGCTGCAAGCTCCCCCCAACGCACCCGCTCCCCACCCGTAGCCCCCACAGGAGGCCGGCTCCAGGCAGGGCTTGAGTATGGGGGAGAGTGGTCGGGGGTGGGTGGGGTGGTGTGACGTCACTTGCAGCGCGAGCAAAAAGACAGCGGTTATTTTTTTTCCAAAGTCATTTCAGATTTTTCAACATTTTCATTAATAACAGGAGAAATAAAGCATTAGTTTTTGAGACAAGGCGATTTCTACGGGAATATGTAAACATTTTACCGTTAGCGTGTCATTTTTATTGAGAAGATGTGATCACGCACGTGCGCACACACGCACACACACGAGTTTTAATAGTTATATGATATTTTTTGCTAACAGAAGGCACAGTGTGCCTGCCTGCCTGGCTGAATAATTTCCCATTGCCAGTGTGACCACAAAGGAATTTCATGGATTAAATTCCAAAGTAAAGGACTAAGTGCATGAAAAATGCAGTTTTTATTTCAGGAATGCCACTTTACAGATGACAATCATTTTAAACCATGTGATGTTTCAGCAAGTATGTCATATGCTTATCACTTGTCATATGTGGATACAGTGCCACAAGCTTTGAAGAACCCAGCCTTCTCTGTATGACTTTGTAAATCATTGGAGTGTTTTGTTTGAACTACACATTGCATTGCTTAAATAAGCAAGCCCATTAAAAAAAAAAAAAAAATCTGCTCACAGCAAAGCCTTGCATGTCTGTGTAGGGGTTTTTGAAAAAGCTGTTCAGTTTGCCCCACTTCCCTGCTCTTTACCTTTCAGCCCAGAAATTCTCTCCATTATTACCTAATTCTTTTTTTAAAACTTGCAATTAAATGTGTCTGTGTCCTTGGTACCCTTTATTTATTTAAAAAAGCAGTGGTCAGCTTTTATCAGACAAGTGTACAAGCGGAACTTGTGCATGCCAATCAATACATAACGGGCATTTTAACACTCTTCATTTGTCACAAGCAAGCAAGATGTGGTTCTAAACACCAAACGATTTTGTTTTCTTTTGAATGCAATAGTTTTCCCCAGCTATGCTATGATAAAAATGACCCTCTGAGGATCATTGATCACACAGAAACATAGAAAATAGGTGCAGGAGGAGGCCATTCGGACCTTCGAGCCAACACAGCCATCCATTCTGATCATGGCTGATCGTCCCCAATCAATAACCCGATACCATACGCAGTCACTCCCGTCGAGCAGCGTGTTTGCATTGATATTCTGGTCCATGGTCTGCTCACTGATGATCACTGAGATGTTGGTGGGGAATGGGGACCCTGGCAATGGTGATGGCACCAAACGTCATGCTGCGGTGGTTAGACTTTGGCATGGTGGTCATTTGGCCGATAGTTGTGCGGCATGAATGTTACGGGCCAATTATTAACCCAGGTCAGAATGTTGACCTGATCAGAATGTAGAAACAAAGAGCTGCAGATGCTGGTTAGTACACAAGGACGCAAAAGTGCTGGAGTAACTCAGCGGGTCAGGCAGCATCCCTGGAGAACATGGATATGTGATGTTTCATGTCAAGGCACTTTTTCAGACCTGATTATACAGCTGCAGCAGAGGCATGATGATACTTGTCAATGCCAATAATTCTCAAACCAGCATCTGTAGTTAATTCCTACATATTCTGTCTACTTAAACAAGCATCTGTAGTTCATTCCTACACATCTTGTCTGCTCCACTGTGAAATCTCCTCAGGGTGTGCCTACTTTGCTCAAGAGATGCTGCCTGACCCGCTGAGTTGCTCCAGCTTTTTGTGTCTATCTTCGGTGTAAACCAGCATCTGCAGTTCCTTCCTACTCAATTATTCTCTTCATGCCTTTTATCTGGATCAAGGCTGGAATGAGGTCTGGAGCCAAATCGCCCATTTGAATTTGTTTTGCCTTTTGATGACAGAACATGCCTGGATAGCTTTTCACCTTGTCAGGTGGATGCCGGTTCTATGGTGATGCTGCAACTTGCAAGGCTAATGATGCAGACAACACTGGGAGCGCAACTCTACACCACATCCAGGATGAAATGTATTCAGAAGATAGACACACACAACTGGAGGAAGGAACTGCAGATGCTGATTTAAACCGAAGATAGACACAAAAAGCTGGAGTAAACTCAGCGGGACAGGCAGCATCTCTGGAGAGAAGGAATGGGTCACGTTTCGGGTCAAGACCCTTCTTCAGACTGGGGAGGGGGTCGCGATCCGAAACATCACCCATTCCTTCTCTCCAGAGATGCTGCCTGTCCCGCTGGGTTTACTCCAGCTTTTTGTGTCTATCTTCGGTTTAAATCAGCATCTGCAGTTCCTTCCTACACAAGTAATGTATTCAGTTCCACAGTTTGATTGTAACATTTGGACGGGATTGATTGTAGGGAATTAATATTTACCAAGGGACAACAAGGAATTATGGTGACACTCTTCAGCTACAATGAAGAATCTTAATAAATGAACTATTGTTTCTATCCGTCAATGAGCTTTGTTAAGAGATTACCTTGCATTGACAGTAAATAGACTGGAATCTAATTTCTTGATAGGATAATTTTTAGAAGGCTGTTAAGTGGCTACTTAGTTATGTGTTAGGACTACGTGTTACAAGGAGATCAGTGGACATAATGAGTGGACAAAATGGTGGTGAGTGGAATTTAGGCAGGAAACCGAGGACTTAATGCATGAAGCAAATGAAGCAATGGTATTCATTATAAATGAAGCTAGACAAAATGCTGGAGTAACTCAGTGGGACAGGCAGCACCCCTGGTAAGAAGGAATGGGTAACATTTCGGTTCGAGACCCTTCAGACTGAGAGTCAGGGGAGAGGGAGACACAGTGATATGGAAGTGTAAGGTGTGAAAATGGGACATCAAGGATGACTGGGTTCAAAGAAATGTAGAATAGACCATTGTTAGCTAGGAGAAGATGCCAACGAAGTAATAAATATAAAATGTAATCAGGAGGACAGTCAGACTGGTCGGAGAACTAGGATGGCGGAGGGTTGAAATGAGAGAAGTCAATATTCATACTGCTTGGATGTAAGCTGCCCAAGCGAAATATGAGGTGCTGTTCCTCCAATTTGCGCTGGGCCTGACACACTGGAGGAGGTCCAAGACAGAAAGGTCAGTATGAGAATGGGAGGGGGAGTTAAAGTGTTTAACAACCAGGGGATCGTGTAGGTTTAGGCAGACTGAGCGGTTCCTTCCCACACATTTCGCCGTCTCCACTGCAAAATCTCCTTAAGGTATAATAAGGTATTAAAACTAACCCTAACCATTCTGCAGTTTCTTCTTATTCATTATAAATGGTAGGGTGGCGAGTGAACAAAGATTATACATTCACATTAACCGGAAGATGGTAAACATGTTGCTAAAGTGGTTAAGAACAGGAAGATTATGCAAGAACTGCATAAAATACTAATTAGGGCACTGCTGAATACTGTTCACTAAAAAGAATGTAATAGCACTAGAGAAGGATATAGAGGTTATTCTCAAAGTTGTCTCCAGTGCTGGAGAACTTTAGTTGCAGGTAGAGATTAGCATAATTGGAGTTATTTTGTTTTTGTAAAGGAGTGTGAGATTGTATGGGTACAAAGGAAGGGCTTCAGTAAGTGGGGGACAAGGATTTAAAGTAATCGGCAGAATGCTTGGCAGTGGTTTGAGACAAAAATGCTTTCATGTGAAAGTGGCTGGTGGTCTGGATCTCATTGTCTGAGACTGGGAAGGAAGCAGGAAACGTAAGCACACGAAGAAATAACTGGATGCCTGTTTGAATTGTCATGGCATAAAGCTTTTAGACTGAGAAGTACAGTCAAACTACATGGCTGCTCCCTGTGTGGTGAATTTACATGATCCATGATTAATTTCATCATTAAATTGGTGCCTGTGCCCCCACGAGATACAGGTATGCAAATAAGAAGACTTCATCCAAATACCTTCAGACAATGAATTTTACTTCGGAGTCACGTGAGTGACTTCGTGAAGACCCCGCCAACACGCATGCGCGGCATATCGTCGCGCGCATTTGCTCACGGCAGCTGGGGGGGGGAGTGCGCTCCCTCAACCGGCTCCTTCAAAAAGGTAAGCAGCTGCAGGTAAGTTAACCTTGAGCTGGTTTACCGTTTTTTGTGTGGTCTGTGTGTTTTTTTGCAGAACCATGGAAGGAGGAAGGAGTGGGAGTCGCGTTCAGCGAGTGAAGTCCTCGGAGCTGCCCGCTACATCGGGAGCAGCTGAGACACCACCGAGGAAGAAGTCGCGGCAGTCGGGGAGCTCTGAGCAGCTGACCAGACCCGGCACAACCCCTCTGGCCAAGAAGAGGGTGTCCGCGCAGGAGCAGGGGCTGGGAGACCCTGACTCTAGAACTCCAGTGCCCAAGACCAGGGCTGGAGGTAAGGCACGTGGGGCTCTTGGAGCAAGCGTGTCCGCGAGTGCATCCCCCCCTTTAAAGGTCCCTCGCGGGCAGAACAGGGGGGAAGCCTCGCTAAAGTCCAGCCTTGTCGGTACGGCAGGCAGGGACAAGCCACTGGGGAAACCTGCAAGGAAGCAGACCAGTGGCAATGCTGGCGTGCCGAGGATCCCTGTGGGGGCAGGATGTACCGGCACACCACCGGAACAGGCTGCCGTAGTGCGGGCCGGTGGCAGCAAAGTACGGTCCAGCGCCCCTGCTGAGGCGGGTAAAGCAGACCATGCGCCGCCACAGTCCCGTTTATATGTGGAACGCTGTGGTGGTAAGCCCGCACGGACATCAGAGAGTCCAGTTTCTGGTGCAAGTACTGACTCTAGCCCTCTTCCCTCCCATCAGACAGAGGGGCCGCTGCTGTCCAAACGACGGCGGACCAGCGGTGTGTCCGTGTGGGAGTCGCACAGCCCCGCTGGAGTGGGAGCTGGCGACTTCCCGGCAGTACATTCCGTGGGGGTGTTGACAACTGCTGGAAGCCCCGGTTCCTCTGGAGAGGCTGGGGAAGACGACCAGTGGCCCGCGTACAGCGGTGACGGTCGTATCGGCCGGTTGGAGCATATGGTGGAGGTGCTATATCAGCGGGACCTGGAGCGTCAGGAACGGGAATCCCAGAGGTCTGGGAGCTACATGCAGCCGCCACCTTCTATCTCCCCGTCGCTTGAGAGCCAGCAAGGAAGTATGGGTGAGCCTGAGGAGGGAGAAGAGGTCCAGAACCCACAGGAAATGTTGGAGGCGGTATCGAAATTTGGGTCACCTGCGGCGGCAGGAGGACCACTACATCCCAAAATAGCGGCGTCAATCGATTTCCTGACTACGCACCAGCTCCAGGATACCGTGCTCTCGGAAACAGTGGGGAAGTATAAGGCACCAGCAAACTGTAACTCCCTCAACGTACCGAAAGTGAATGCAGCAATATGGGGGAACATGTCGGCGAACACAAGGGTCAAGGAGGGCAAGCTCCAGAAAATCTTAAAGCTGCTGACAGCAGGTATCACGGCTTTTGCTCGGTCGCTGGATGCCACGAATGTGTCCGAGGAGCAGCAGGATGCGCTAGCACTTCTGTGCACCACACAGTTTGAGATAAACTGTTTCAGGAAGAGCTCCATCCGGCCAAATTTGAATCCCAAATTTGCGGGATTATGCAGCACCTCCACCGCACCACCACCACCAAGGCAGTTGTTTGGGGAAGACCTGCCTAAACGCGTAAAGGAACTGGACGAGGAAGCCAAGACTGTGGGGATGATGAGACAGTCTTATTCATCCAAAACTCCCGGTTACACCAGGCAGCAGCCACGTTCCTCGTTCAGGCCCCACACATCGGTGGACCAAGGCCCCAGAACATATTCCCAAACATATTCCTCGGCGGGGGCCCAACAGCAGAGGCCTTTTTTATTCCAAGGCCAGCCCAAGCCAGCTTGGAAGATGCGGCAACAGGGCCGCGCCACACGAGGAGCGAAGACACCACAGTCCAGACCCCGGCGCTAACCTTGGAGGTAAGGGGGCTTGGGTCTGTCCACAACGTAGCTTTAGTAACCTCACCGGTGGGGGGACGGCTTCGGGGTTTCCGGTCTGCTTGGGATACCCTAACTACGGATCCTTTTATTTTACAAAGCATTCAGGGTTATGAGATAGAGTTTATTAATGGCAGAGATCCCCCTTCGCAACATGAGCCTAGTCGCAGATTTGCACTCTCTCAGTCAGAGAAGGAGCGGGCTCATGTTGAAATACTACGATTAGAAAAGAAAGGGGTGATACAAAAAACGATGCACGAGCCATTGGAGTTTGTTTCCAACATCTTTACTAGGGTTAAGAAGGATGGAGGCTGTCGGATTATCATCGACTTAACCCAGTTGAATGCTTTCGTACAATATACCCATTTTAAGATGGAGACATTTGAGACGGCCAAGCAGTTGGTTAGTCATGGGTACTTTATGGCTTGCATTGACCTGAAGGATGCGTACTATACAGTCCCTATTGCTAAACAACATCGAAGGTTCTTGAAATTTGTCTGGGAAGGTCAATTATGGCAATATATGGCTTTGCCTAATGGGATTACAACAGCGCCGAGACTATTCACTAAAATTGTCAAACCTTTATTGGCACATCTCAGGAAACAAAACCATATTATAATGGCATATTTAGATGACATTTTCATAGCAGGGAAAACCCTAGAGCACGCCCAGTTGGCAGTCTCGGCCGCTATATCTTTGTTTCAAAGAATGGGGTTTGTAATCCATCCAGACAAATCCAAGCTCAACCCTTCGCAGGTCATGGACTATTTGGGGTTCACTATAGACACTAACCAGATGGAAATCACGGTCCCAGTTGACAAAGTGGTGGACGTTCAACAAGCATGCATCAGTTTACTTGACAACAACAGGCCAACCATTCGGCAGGTTGCTAAGGTAATTGGCAAGCTGGTTGCCACATTCCCGGCCGTAAACTATGGTCCGTTGCATTACCAAAACTTACAAAAAAGTAAAATTCTGGCGTTAAAATTGAATACCGGACATTTTGACAGACCTATGCGCTTAGGCATAGGGGAGCAAACTGAGCTGGAATGGTGGGTTCATAATATTGGAGTAAGTTCCAAACCCATCATTCTCCCGAATCCCACGGTTCTGTTGCAAACTGATGCGAGTGCACAAGGCTGGGGGGCAACTGACACTGTAACCAGCTGTGGTGGCAGATGGGACGCTCATGAGTTCACGCTTCTCCAAGTGCAAGGCATTAATTATTTGGAAATGCTGGGGGTCTTTCATGGACTGCGGGCATATTGCAGTAATTTGCGTCATGCACATGTCCGCCTTCAAGTCGATAACACCACGGTGGTAGCCTATATAAATCATATGGGTGGTATCAGGTCAGTATCTTGTAATGATTTGGCAAATACAATTTGGCTCTGGTGCATCAAAAGGGGTATTTGGATATCAGCAACGTACCTTCCGGGGATACTCAATACGGTGGCGGACACCAGGTCACGAGTTTTTAATGATAACATTGAGTGGATGCTGAATCCCCTTGTGTTTGCTGAAATTGTGACAAAATTTGGTATGCCAGATATTGACCTATTTGCGTCTAGACTGAACCATCAGATACCAACATATGTATCGTGGGAACCAGATCCTGGGGCAGTGGCTTTGGATGCTTTTTCGCTCCACTGGGGGAAATGGTGTTGCTACGCTTTTCCCCCATTCTGCCTCATCAGTCGGGTATTACAGAAGATTAAATTAGACTCTGCATCAGGCATTCTGGTAATACCCGACTGGCCGACACAACCGTGGTACCCGGTGGTCTCTCAGATGCTGAAGCGCCCGTGGGTGCGAATAGGAAACAACCCACAATTGGTTACTAATCCCGTCACTGGCGAGCCGCATCCGTGCCACGCCTATTTAAACCTGTTGGTCTGCAGGTTCTGAAAAGGCCTTTGCTGAACACGGGGATCTCACCGAGGGCCATGGATTTAATCGCTGCATCATGCAGAGCATCTACAAGGCGGCAGTACCTGACCCAGATCAGGAAATGGGAACTATTCTGTTTAAGGAAGAGTGTTACCTATGATTCTGCCACAATACCTGACGTCCTGGAATTCCTGGCGGGCCTCCACTATGATGAAGGGCTCAGCTATAGTACCATCAATAGCGCCAGGAGTGCGCTGTCCTCGTACCTTCCGGGAGGAGTGGGGACCAACAATCTGGTGTCGAAGTTTATGAGGGGTGTATTTAACACAAACCCTCCACGGCCCAGATATAACGTTGTCTGGGATGCAGGAGTGGTCCTGTCCCTGTTAAGATCATGGTCCCCCATGGCGGGGTTACCTCTTCACCAGCTCACCCTGAAGGTGGTCATGTTGATGGCGCTCACGTCTGCTCAGCGGGTACAGGCGCTTCAAAAGTTGCGCATTGACAATATGCTCTCTACCCCTGGGAAAATAACGTTTTACGTTGCAGACCTGCTGAAGCAGCATCGACCCGGATCTTTGGGGCTGCAGTTGGAATTCCAGGCGTACCCCTCTGATGCCACACTCTGCACAGTCACCCATCTCCGTTGCTACATTGAGTTGACCCGGTCGATCAGGAATTCGGAACAAGGACTGCTTATAAGCCACAAAAAACCACATCGCCGGGTGACAGTGCAGACGATCTCCAGGTGGCTCAGGGAAGTGTTGGATGCAGCGGGTATTGACACTAACTTGTTTAAATCTCATTCCACCAGGGCTGCATCCACATCAACAGCGAGGGCCATGGAGGTGCCCATGGATCACGTCCTCGCTACGGCAGGATGGGCCAGTGAGTCAACCTTTCAACGGTTCTACCATAAGCCATTGGCCGGACCTGCAACATATGCGGATGCAGTACTCAGGGCTGCTCCCTAATATCATTTGTCCCCAGTCAGGGGGTTTGTTTATGATTTGTGTTTAATAAATGTTAATTATTTTCAGATTGTCCAGTCTGGATTGCTTTAACAAACTTCCTCCATCAGGATTGCGGCAGTGTGGTAGCATGGGCGTTGTCCAGGGCGTGTAATCACAGAGCTTTGAAGTCTTCACGAAGTCACTCACGTGACTCCGAAGTAAAATAGTAAGATTAAACGAGAACTTACCAGTTCGAAGGTTGATCTTTATTTTATGAGGAGTTGCGATGAGGGATTTCGTGCCCTCCGCTCCCAACCCTCGATCATTATGTTCAGCTGGTTAGTTCGCAGTTTAATCTTAATATCCTTACTTTTCGTCGAGTCTGTGATTCCACACCGCTGCTTTGAAGGATGCCGCGCATGCGTGTTGGCGGGGTCTTCACGAAATCCCTCATCGCAACTCCTCATAAAATAAAGATCAACCTTCGAACTGGTAAGTTCTCGTTTAATCTTACTATTTTAACTGCCTCAGGATAGTTCAGCAACACTTTAAACTGTGAGGCAAACAAATCATGAGGTATGATAAAATTTGTCACTGTCAAAGCAATCTGGTTATCTTCCATATAAGGATTACCGATTCCAGCTTAAAAACTAAGTTCATCCCAATTTCCAGAAATGGTGAGTATCTGGTTGCAAATGGGTTCACCTTGCTCACCACTTTGGCTGTGTGGTTATGGTGAATTAAAGCAGAATTGGTCAATTCGGCCCATTTAGTCTCTCCCACAATTCGATCATGGCTGATCAGTTTTCCCTCTCAACCCCATTTTCCTGTCTTCTCACCGTAACCTTTGATTCCCATATTAATCAGGAAACTATCAATCTCAGCTTCAAAAAATGTCCAAAGACTTGGCCTCCTCGGTTGCCTGCGGCAATAAATTCCACAGATTTACCAACCTCTGGCTGAAGAAATTTCTCTTCATCTCCATTCTAAAGCTGCCCTCTGGTCCGAGACTCTCCCACAACTGGAAACATCCCCTCCACATCCACTCTATCTCAGAGACACAAGGAACTGCAGATATTGGTTTGCACCAAAAAGACACAAAGTGGTGAAGAAACTCAGCGAGTCAGACAGCATCTCTGGAGAACATTTCGGGTTCGGACCCTTCAGATGATTCTACCATCAGATGCTAGGAGGTTGTCTACACAGATAGTTCATTTCAACTATGGTGGCTGGTTCACAATGAACTCGTGTTTAGAATGCCATGGGCTGGTTTGAGTTGTCGATAATGGCTTTAAAGATCATGTTTTAATTAAGTTGAAAATTGGGAGACCAAACATAATAGCAAAAATTCCTAAAATAGACAGGAGGTCAGGCAGCATATGTGAAGAGAGAAACAGTTAATATTTCAGGCTGATGACCTTTGGAGTATTTGCAATATTTTCTGTTTTTATTTAAGATTTCCAGAGTCGTTTTTTGCTTTTTAATTTGCAGGGTGATTGAGTTGATTCAATGTTCCCATGACACATCAAGATGCTAAAATTATGATGGTCATCTAGTGGATTATGCAATCATCCTGAATTGATTGCGCAGGATGCAAATGTTGTGCGGTACAGATTGGTACGTCCTATTATCATGAGCAAATATTAAAGTTCAGGGTATCAGAGAAGAATGTAAAGAGGTTTTTCATGCAAAATAATTAAGAGGTCTTTAACTAATGTATGAAATCAGTCTCCCATTCCATTATACCCTGAGAGCGCATGGAAATGTGTTCACTTTATCGTTCAGTAGAGACTGTTTTGAATGGGGGGGGGTGGAAGCACCTTTTAACAATCTTTTTTCAGAATGGAAGGAAATCTCAGTGGTGAAATTCTTGAAACCCAGGCCTTTTTAATAAGAGTCAACATTAGAGCAGAGGAAAATATTTTTCAGTTTGCACTGATTTGTAACAATAATTGCAAAACTATTGATTTAGACAACACAGCCTCAAAAGATCAAGACATAATAATTTTCATCTGTTACATTATGGAGTCATAGTCATGCATCATGGAAGCAGGACTTTGGCCCAACTTGCCCAAGCCCGACCAACATGTACCACCAACAATAGTTCCACCTGCCTGCGCTTGACCCGTATTCCTCTAAATCTATCCTATCTATGCACTAGTCTAAATGTTTCTTAAACATTGCAATTAGTACCTGCCTCAACGACCTTCTCCGACAGCTCATTCCAGCATTAGTCTTTCAGTGAACTCCGTACAAGATAATTGAAGACTTTTTTTTGTGTTAGTCAGGAGCACCATCATATATGATTAAAAGGTGATCTCGCTGTATTTCTCATGGGAAAGGACATTGATTGATTGGAGAATCGTGTGAGTTTCCACCTACAGTAAATGCTTGGTATTCAAGACTAGCATCTATTCAGACATATTTTCCATTGATTGGCCAATAGGCTTTTAGATATTTTAACGGTCTCAATTAAAAAGGCATATGGTCTTTATTCTTTGGAGCGCAGAAGGTTAAGGGGGGACTTGATTGAGGTCTTTAAAATGATGAAAGGGATGGACAGAGTTGACGTGGATAAGTTTTTCCCGTTGAGGGTAGGAAAGATTCAAACAAGAGGGCATAACATGAGAATTAAGGGACAGAAGTTTAGGGGTAACATGAGGGGGAACTTCTTTACTCAGAGAGTGGTGGCTGTGTGGAATGATCTTCCTGCAGAAGTGGCGGAGGCAGGATCGATTTTAACATTTAAAAGTAAAGTGGATAGGTATGTGGATGGGAAGGGAATGGAGGGGTATGGTCTGAGTGCAGGTAGATGGGACTAGGGGAAAATAAATGGTCGGCACGGACTGAAAGGGCCGAGAAGGCCTGTTTCCGAGCTGTAATTGTTGTATGGTTATATAGTGATAAATAAGAGTGCTTCATATGTTGATAATAGACAGAATATTGCAAGAATACTAATTATATATTTTACCTGGATTCCGCCAATCAAGTTTATCTTCTAAGTAATGGCCTTTGGTTGGAAGATGAAAGGCAGTAAAAAAAATCAGTCAATTTAAGGTTCAAATTTGCTAATATAAATTTATTTAATATTAAATCACCTTTATGACATATAGGTTACCTGGAAGAGCATTCTCTATGTATGGTAATTGCATAGTGAACACTTTTTTGCCACCCATAGTCAAACCCATTTGTTTTAAAACATTTTAATAAACCATCTACTGTTTCAAGTGCAAGTTCCTTTAGTTTTTGTCTCCTGTTCTTTCAACTGTGCCATTCTCAGCTGTGAAAGCTCTATGCTGTATCTTTTCTTCTGTTACATTTATTTTTTTTAAGATGGCCCACAACACTTGCCTTTGACCAAACTTTTGGCCTTCTGTTCCCATATCTCCCTATGCTGCTCTACATTGCTTTTGAGAAGTGCCTTAATATCTTTCAGTATGTGACCGATGCTCCATAAATACAGGATGTGTTTTACGTTTGGTGTCTTAATTTGTCGTCTTCATGCTTCTGAGGACTCCCTTTTAAATTTCAAAGGCCAGTTTGCATGAGGGTCGATGCAGGACGCAACTCAAATTAGAATGCGATTTGCATGTGAGCAGAATTATTTTGCTCGCTGCAAAGCTGTTGACATTCTTTTAGCTGCAAAATGTTTTTAAAAAAAGTAAGGGCGCTGTTTGGGTTGACTGATAGACCCTTATCTTCATTAATCTGTTAGACTCGGAGCTAAGCTTACAAGTTCATTTGCTGTGGTTTCACACCTAAGGCAGCTAAAGCTAGCAAGAGGGGCGAGTGATAAATCTGTGTTATGGAGTTGTCAGTTCCTTCTGTGGAAGAACCCTCTCAAAGTTCAGGATTTTGATTTATTGCTGTTAGGGCTGAATTCCAGGTGCGCATTCAGCAGAGAATAAATTTTAAAATGTGTGTTTGAAATTGATTTTGCAGTCAAATAGATCGTAGTCATGGGTTTTGTTTGTCTTTATTTGTAGGAATCTAATGTATGATGGGTATTGGATTGTCTACATTGCATCTGGAGATGTGTCAAAATTGGGGCAGCTAACCCTGAGATTAGTCGGGCTGCAACCCGAGATGGTCAAATTCACACTGATATTTACAATATCTTCATACTCGTAACTTGTTTTTACACAATATGCTTCCTCAATTGCTATATTTGGGTATGTTTGGTCCCATTCGCAAGATCGCTGCACTAAGTAAAGCTGCAGACTCACATCACCAGGGGACCCAGGTTCAATACTAACCTTGGACGCTCCAAGTGGAGTTTGGTTTCCTGCCTGTAATCATCTTGGTTTTCTCTGGGGGTTCTCCGGTTTCCTCCCGCTTTCCCAGAGACGTGCGGGTAGGTAGGCTAATTGGCCAAACAACTTGGAATATTGGACTCATCCCATTTGCCTGCATTTAGCCCAGATGCCTCTCAAACCTTCCCATCCATATATCTGTCCAAATGTCTTTAGAAAGTCATTGTAACCTCTTCTATAGGTTCCTCAGGCAGCTCATTCCAGATATGGACTACCCTCTGAGTGAACAAGTTGCTTCTGAGGTACCTCTTAACCCTCCACCCTCACACCTGAAACCTATGTTCATACCTAGGTATGTAGGTCGTATGTGTAAATTGTCCCTACTGTGTGTAGGAAAGTGTTAACATGTGGGGATCGCTGGTCGGTGCGGACTCGGCAGTACGCACTGTATCTGTAGTTCTAGAATCATCCAATTTGGGGATGAAGACTGACAGTCATCTTATCCATACCCCTCATGATATTGTACATCTCAATAAGGTCATCCCTCAGCCTCCTATGCTGCAAAGAACAAGATCCCAGCTATCCATCCTCTCCCTAAAACACAAACCTGCAAGCCCAGTTAAGATCCTGGTGAATCTCTTCTGCACTCCATTCCAGCTTAAAGGCATTATTCTTGTAGCTGGGTGACCAGAAGTACACAGTACTTCAAGTGTGGTATTATCAGTGACTTGTGCAGCTGCATCATGATGTCCCATCTTTTGTACTCCCACTGAAGGCAAACATGCCAAACATATTTCGCTTGGACAGCTTACAACCCAGTGGTATGAATATTTATTTCTCTAACTTCAAGTAACCCTTGCATCCTCTCGCTCTCTCTCGCGCTCGCTCTGTTGAGTTACACTGTTTGTATAACTCGTTATCACCTATCCCACAGCCAACAATGGACCATTGTGGGCTCCACCTTTCCTTGATTGTTGCTGCATATCTTCCATTAATTTGTCCTAAGAACTGTCTATCTCTCATTCCCCTTTCCTCTGACTCTCAGTCTGCAGAAAACATCACATATTCCTTTTCTCAAGAGATGTTGCCCGATTCGCTGAGTTACTCCAGCTGTTTGTGTCAGCCTACACCAGACTGTCCACCTGACTCGCTACTTTTAGGGAACAGTGTGCTGGTACTGCCAGATCCATATGCTATTACTCTTCTCTCAGGGCTATATGGATGCTACAAAGATTTGGTAGAGTCGTATACCTTTGGAAGGGAGTAAAACTCCCCAGGCTCCCTGAAGTCATATGGCATCAGCTCAAACACTACTGAGAAAATCTACTGATTGCCAGCCACTGTGGAATCTGCGTCCTTTCACATTTGGCATTACTGCAGAGCCACAGAATGACCAAGAAAACATATGAAAGGCATAGATAGGGTAGACAGTCGGAACCTTTCTCCCCAGGATGGAAATATCAAATACTAGAGGGCATGGCTTTGAGGTGAGGAGGGGCAAAGTTTAAAGGAGATGTAGGGGTCAAGTTTTTTTACACAGAAGGATGAGTGCAGATACTAGTGCAACGTTTAAAGCAGGCATGCTCGCAACGTTTAAGAAACATTTAGACAGGTACATTTGGTAGGACAGGTTTAGAGGGGTATGGGCCAAATGCAGGCAGGTGGGAGTGTAGATGGGACATGTTGTTTGGTGTGGGCTAGTTGGGCCAAAGGGCATGTTTCCACACTGTAGGACTCTATTACTGTGAGTGTCTGCAACATTCTGTTGGGGGTGGTGGTGGAGGCAGATACGAATGTGATTTAAGAGACTTTTGAATTAGCATGGATAAGGAGGAATATAGATTAAGTGTAAGCAGATAAGAATTGGTCTTGGCACCATGTTTGGCACAGACATTGTGGTTTCAAAGTCTCATTCCTGTGCTGTACTGATCTATGTTCTACAACATCTTGATACCATTGCCCTTCGACTAGCCAGCCATGTTCTAAGAAAAAAGAATTAGACAATACCTCAAACAGGTCATGAGAAAAGCGCCTGTTTGTCCTGCAACTTATTGACATCAGGATTTTCCAGTTAAATCTGTCGGTGGGATGTTTTTATTTCCACCACTCACAACTTTAAAGGACATTTGGACAGGAATTTGGACTGGAAAGGTTAAGAGGGACATGGGCCAAAGGTGGGTAGTTGGGACTAGTGTAGCCACGACCAGATTTCCTGACGATGTACAAAAGATGACGAGGAAGATACCGATGCCAATACCGAGAGCATACTGGCAGAGAGCTGGGTGCAGTGTGACTTATTAATGCCAATTTGTAAATGGAGTCTGCGATGCAGGGGAGTTAAAGGAAAAGATGAATTCCTGCTGATGTTCCCTCAAAAACAATCTGTGCAGATAACAGGGAAAGGCATTCCATGTCCTGCAAGCTGTGGTAAATCTATTTTGGTGAACACAGAATAATATTTTGCAATCCTCTCTGAAGATTGAATTCTGTCTCTTCTGGCTTTAAATGAAAAAGATGACTCTAAATTGACAGCGGAATTGGATCTTCCTGATGTAAATGGAGAGAGCTCCATGATGTTGATGTGCACAGTGTACCTTTGAGCACCAGCGTGGTGCTGCCTGCCATTTGCTCCTCATCGGGTGGTTTTCCAAGTTGCAAATGAACTGCATACTTCCCTGCCTGTGAACTGTGCCATGTTGATGGGCATCTCTGTGATTTTGTTTTTTTTTACCATTTTATGTTTTTGCTCTGAAGATAGACGCAAGAGGCTGGAGTAACTCAGCGGGATAGGCAGTATCTCTGGAGAGGAGGTAATGGGTGACGTTTCTTCAGACTGGTGGTGTTTTTGCCCAAACGCAAGCTATAAAACCTTGAAGCCAGTGCTCCTCTGGTGTGTTGTAAGCTGGAGAGGGGTGGAGGAAAGGACAACGCGAGGAGAGCGGGCTGTGTTGCCTGCTTCTGGTTCTAATGAGGATCTGGGCTGAAGGATGTGTGTTCCATCCAGCCTTTTTATTCCCATTGTTTTTATCAAAGGGATGTGGTGCTGCTGTTTCACTTACAACCCACGAAGATGGAATGAATACCACACCAATGTATTCAGCAGCAGAATACTGAGTAGTTGTCACTTCAGAACAATGTTGCACGCATGAGGAGGTTGGAAGTGTTATATTGGCAAACAAATCTTGAAGTTTAAAGGTGGATTAGGTGGTGGAGAGAGTGGCATTGCCAGACGTGGAACAGGCCCTTCGGCCCAAAGTGCCTGTGCTGATCATTATAACCAAGTTAAAATAATATCCTCTGCCTGCATGTGATCCCTCTGTTCCCTGCACATACCTATACCTATCCAAAAGCCTCTTAAATGTTAATGTTAGATTAGTTTCTTATTATTATTGTCTTGTGTTCGATGAAAAGCTTTTTGTTGCATGCTATCCAGTCAGGAAAAAGACAATGCATGATTACAATGAAGACGTCCAGGATGCTATGAGAATGCAGGGTGACAGGGTGATAAATGTGAGGTTGTCCACTTTGGCAGCAAAAACAGGAAGGCAGATTACTATCTAAATGGCGTCAAGTTGGGAAAAGGGGAAGTACAATGGGATCTGGGGGTCCTTGTTCATCAGTCTATGAAAGTAACCATGCAGGTACAGCAGGCAGTGAAGAAAGCGGATGGCATGTTGGCCTTTATAACAAGAGGAATTGAATATAGGAGCAAAGAGCTCCTTCTGCAGTTGTACAGAGCCCTAGTGAGACCACACCTGGAGTATTGTGTGAAGTTTTGGTCCCCTAATTTGAGGAAGGACATTCTTGCTATTGAGGGAGTGCAGCCTAGGTTTACAAGGTTAATTCCCAGGATGGTGGGACTGTCATATGCTGAGAGAATGGAGCGGCTGGGCTTGTGCACTCTGGAGTTTAGAAGGATGAGAGGGATCTCATTGAAGCATATAAGATTGTTAAGGGCTTGGACACACTAGAGGCAGGAAACATGTTCCCGATGTTGGGGGAATCCAGAACCAGGGTCACAGTTTAAGAATAAGGAGTAAGCCATTTAGAACGGAGACGAGGAAACACTTTTTCTCACAGAGAGTGTTGAGTCTGTGGAATTCTCTGCCTCTGAGGGTGGTGGAGGCAGGTCCTCTGGATGCTTTCAAGAGAGAGCTAGATAGGGCTCTTAAAATAGTGGAATCAGGGGATATGAAGGGAAGGCAGAAACGGGGTACTGATTGGGGATGATCAGCCATGATCACATTGAATGGCGGTGCTGGCTCGAAGGGCCAAATGGCCTACTCCTGCACCTATTGTCTTTTGTCTATTGTCCACAGTGTTCACATACACAATACAGGATTTGTCAATACTTTCCTCTTACACCTCGCATTATTCTAGTAAACTCTAATTAGAGATAGTTTGGCGGTCTCCAATGAGGTAGCTTGGAGGTCAGGCAGTTGTATCTGCCTCCGCCACATACATACAGACATAGACAATAGGTGCAGGAGTAGGCCATTCGGCCCTTCGAGCCAGCACTGCCATTCAATGTGGTCATGGCTGATCATCCCCAATATAGCTAATACCCACTAATCCAGGCAGCATTTTGTGAACCGTTTCTGCATCCTCTCCAAAGCCTCCTCATCCTTCCTATGATGGGGCAACGCCAACTGTGCATGATACTCCTTGCCAAAGTCCTATAAAGCTGCAACATAACTTTCTCAATGCTCTGAGCATTGAAGGCAAGCATATCACACATTGCTTTTACAACCAATTTTACTACTGTATTGCTACTCTAAGGGTACTTTGGACTTGGACCCCAAGATCTCTCAGTACATCAATGCTGTTAAGTATTTTGCCATTGACTGTATACTTTCTCCTTACATTCAACCTCACAAAGTCAACACCTCACACCTGTTTGGTTTAAACTCAATCTGTGGTTTCTCCATCCATTTCAGGTAGATATAGATATAGATTATCCTGTCGGCAGACGGTATGCGGGCATTGTGATTAGATTAGATTAGATTAGATTTTATTACTTGTCATTCGAACCTCAGAGAGGCTCAAACGAAACTCCGTTTCTACAAACCATACAAACAGAACAATTCATAAAAAAAAAACACAAACAATTCAATTCACACAAACATCCATCACAGTGAATCTCCTCCTCACTGTGATGGAAGGCAAAGTTCTTCTCTCTCCCCCGCACCATTTCTCTCCTGATGTCGAAGCCCCAGGCGGGCGATGTTAAGTCCCACGGCCATTGAGGCCGCGCCTGGCGATGTACAGCCCCGCTCTAGGCCCAAAAGTCACAAAGTTGGAGCCCCCGGCGGGCGCTGGAATGTCCCGCAGCCGTTTTTTATTTAAATTCCAATAATTATTAACCTGTAGTTAAATCCCATAGTGGGCACGTTGAGAATTAAACTTGTCATTTACATGGTTAGCCCGTTCCCTGACTTACTGGTCAAGTAACTTCAACTGAGCTGCCACTATATCCCTGGGAACTGATCCTCCGCATTAATAAATTGAACACAAGTTCAGGGGGGAACATACAAACTCCGTACAAACAGCACCTGTAGTCGGGATTGAACCCGGGTCTTTGGCTCTGTAAGGCAGCAACTCTACTGCTGTGCCACCCACAGCTCCCGAATCCCCTTGCAAAGCTACCACGAACTGTTAACTCCAATTAGCGACCTTGTACTGTGGTCTAAAGCGTGGTTAACAGTGGACCACCGGAACCTTGGTCCCACTTGACTATTCAATCTACCCATAGCTCGTCCCTTTATCAGTCTATGTTTCTGCCTGATCCTTTATCTTCTTGGTTTGATTGTCACAGTGCCTCAAAAATCTATTGATTGCAGTCCTGAAAAGAATCAATATTTTAGGTTTTGCAGCCTCTCCATGGTACAGATTTTGCAAAGATTCGTAACCATCTGAGTAAGAACATTTCTCATCTTAACTCATTAATCTCGAGCTCTCATCTCCGAGGGAGCAGCCACTTGCCAACACGTGAACGCATTGGAAAAGATTCTTAGCAAAGCTTTCGGATGGCAGCGGTGGTCTTATCTGCGGCTGATTGAGACACAGCAGTGCGGCGTTGTTCACAGGGATCGGAGGAGGCTTCTGTTCTCAGCGTGGCTGGTGTGAACAGGCAAACCGTGGAGGCACGCCTTCATGTGACTTAATTAACATTTCAGCTCTCAATGTTTGGCGTGCTATTTAAAGAGCATAATTGGAGCTTGTCTGATGCTATCCACTGAAGGTCCTGCTGGATGCTGTTGGTATACTCGCCTCAGGCTTTCAATACCCTCACACATTCTGAAAACAGGAATATCTTGAAAGGGAACATATTAAAACTGCAAATTAAATAATGGTCCATCAGAAAGGTTGCAGCACCTATTTTGTTTTTTTCTTCTTGCAACTAGCTTTCTGCAAACACCTCCCCCTTCCCTTTCTTTTCTTTTGATTGCTTTTTCTTTATTGGAAGTATTTACATTTATGAGAGGTATAGATAGAGTAGACAATCTGGACCTTTTACCCCAGGATGGAAAAATCAAGTATTAGAATGCATAGCTTTAAGCCGAGAGCGGCAAACGTTAAAGGAGATGTACAGGTTTGTACTGTCGGTTAATTGGCTTCAGTAAAATTGTAAATTGGAAACATAGGAAATAGGTGCAGGGGGAGGCCATTCGGCCCTTTGTGCCAATACCGCCATTCATTGTGATCATGGCTGAACGCCCCAATCCCTGCCTTCTCCCCATATCCCTTGATTCCACTAGCCCCGAGAGCTCTATCCAACTCTCTCTTAAATCCATTCAGCGATTTTGCTTCCACTGCCCTCTGTGGCAGGGAATTCCACAAACTCACAACTCTCTGGGTGAAAAAGTTTTTTCTCACCTCAGTCTTAATTGCCTTACCCTTTATTCTAAGACTGTGGCCCCTGGTTCTGGACTCACCCAACATTGGGAACATTTTTCCTGCATCTAGCTTGCCCATTCCTTTTATATTTTTATATGTTTCTATAAGATCCCTCCCCTCATCCTACTAAACTCCAGTGAATACAAGCCTAGTCTTTTCAATCTTTCCTCGTATTACAGTCCCACCATCCCAGGGATCAATCTCGTGAACCAACACTGCACTGCCTCAATCACTAGGATGTCCTTCCTCAAATTAGGAGACCAAAACTGTACACAATACTCCAGATGTGGTCTTACCAGACCCCTACACAACTGCAGAAGAACCTCTTTACTCCTATACTGAAATCCTCTTGTTATGAAGGCTAACATTCCATTAAGTTTCTTCACTGCCTGCTCCACCTGCACACCAACTTTCAGTGACCGGTGTACAAGGACACCCAGGTCTCACTGCACCTCATGGTTGCGGGAGGGTTATGATTGGAAACTAAATATTCCAGGATTTTGTTGCTTCAGGTGTGATAGAATTGGAGGGATCAGAGGTGGAGGGGTTGCATTGCTTGTCAGAGAAGATATTACAGCAGTGCTTTGGCAGGATAGATTAGAAGGCTCGTCTAGGGAGGCTATTTGGGTGGAACTGAGAAGTGGGAACACTTTTAGGGGTGTATTATAGACCGCCAAATGGGGAGCGAGAATTGGAAGAGCTAATTTGTAAGGAGATAGCAGATATTAGTAGTAAGCACAAGGTAGTGATTGTGGGAGATTTCAATTTTCCAAAAATAGACTGGGAAACACATTCTGTAAATGGCCTGGATGGTTTGGAGTTTGTTAAGTGTGTGCAGGATAGTTTTTTGCAGCAATACATAGAGGTATCAACCAGAGAAGGGGCAGTGCTGGACCTCCTGTTAGGAAATGAGGCAGGTCAGGTGACTAAGGTATGCGTTGGTGAGCACTTAGGGACCAGTGATCACAATACCATTAGTTTCAATATAATTATGGAGAGAGTCAGAACTGGACCTAGGGTTGAGATTTTTGATTGGAGAAAGGCTTACTTTGAGGGAATGCGTAATGATTTAAAAGGAGTGAATTGGGACATTTTGTTTTATGGGAAGGATGTGGAAGAGAAATGGAGGACATTTAAAGGGGAAATTGTAAGAGTACAGAATCTTTATGTCCCTGTTCGGTTAAAAGGAAATGGTAAAAATCGGAAAGAGCCATGGTTTTCAAGGGAAATTGGACACTTGGTTCGAAAAAAGAGAGATATCTACAATAATTATAGGAGGCATGGAGTAAATGAGGTGCTAGATGAGTATAAAGAATGTAAAAAGAATCTTAAGAAAGAAATAAGAAAAGCTAAAAGAAGATATGAGGTTGCTTTGGCAAGAAAGGTGAAAGTAAATCCAAAGGGTTTCTACAGCTATATTAATAGCAAAAGGATAGCGAGGGATAAAATTGGACCATTAGAGAGCCAGAATGGACAGTTATCTGCAGAGCCAAAAGAGATAGGGGAGATATTGAACAATTTATTTTCTTCGGTATTCACCAAGGAGAAGGATATTGAACTCTGTGAGGTAAGGGCAAATAGTAGAGTAGCTATGGAAACTATGAGATTCAAAGAGGAGGAAGTACTGACACTTTTGAAAAGTATAAAAGTGGATAAGTCTCCAGGTCCTGACAGGATATTCCCTAGGACATTGAGGGAGGTTAGTGTAGAAATAGCAGGGGCTATGACAGAAATATTTCAAATGTCATTAGAAACTGGAATAGTGCCGGAGGATTGCGTACTGCGCATGTTGTTCCATTGTTTAAGAGGGGTTCAAAGAATAAACCTAGCAATTATAGACCAGATAGTTTGATGTCAGTGGTGGGCAAATTAATGGAAAGGATTATATATATATATATATATATATATATATATATATATATATATATATATATATATATATATATATATATATATATATATATATATATAAAAAAGCATCTGGATAAACAGGGTCTGATCAAGAACAGTCAACATGGATTTGTGCCTGGAAGGTCATGTTTGACAAACCACCTTGAATTTTTTGAAGAGGTTACTAGGGAAATTGATGAGGGTAAAGCAGTGGATGTTTTCTATATGGATTTCAATAAGGCATTTGACAAGGTTCCCCATGGAAGGTTGGTTAAGAAGGTTCAATCTTTGGGTGTCAATGACAGAATAGCAAGATGGATTCAACAATGGTTGAATGGGAGATGCCAGAGAGTAATGGTGGATGGCTGTTTGTCAGGGTGGAAGCCGGTGACCAGTGGGGTGCCTCGGGGATCTGTGTTGGGTCCACTGTTGTTTGTCATGTACATCAATGATCTAGATGATGGGGTGGAAAATTGGATAAGTAAGTATGCAGATGATACTAAGATAGGTGGTGCTGTGGATAATGAGGTAGATTTTCAAAGTCTACAGAGAGATTTGGGCCATTTGGAAGAGTGGGCTGAAAGATGGCAGATGGAGTTTAATGCTGATAAAGTGTGAGGTGCTACATCTTGGCAGGACAAATCAAAATAGGACGTACATGGTAAATGGTAGGGAATAGAGGAATGCTGTGGAACAGAGGGATCTAGGAATAACTGCGCATAGTTCCCTGAAGGTGGAATCGCATGTAGATAGGGTGGTAAAGAAAGCTTTTGGTGTGCTGGCCTTTATAAATCAGAGCATTGAATATAGGAGTAGGGAAGTAATGTTAAAATTGTACAAGGCATTGGTGAGACCAATTCTGGAGTATGGTGTACAATTTTGGTCGCCTAATTATAGGAAGGATGACAACAAAATAGAGAGAGTACAGAGGAGATTTACTACAATATTGCCTGGGTTCCAGCAACTAAGTTACAGAGAAAGGTTGAACAAGTTAGGTCTTTATTCTTTGGATTGCAGAAGGTTAAGGGGGGACTTGATTGAGGTCTTTAAAATGATGAAAGGGGTAGACAGAGTTGACGTGGATAAGCTTTTCCCATTGAGGGTAGGGAAGATTCAAACAAGAGGGCATGACATGAGAATTAAGGGACAGAAGTTTAGGGGTAACATGAGGGTGAACTTCTTTACTTAGAGTGGTGGCTGTGTGGAATGATCTTCCAGCAGAAGTGGTGGAGGCAGGATCGATTGTAACATTTAAAAGTAAAGTGTATAGGTATATGGACGGGAAGGGAATGGAGGGGTATGGTCTGACTGCAGGTAGATGGGACTAGAGGAAAATAAATGGTCGGCACGAACTGGAAGGGCCGTGAAGACCTGTTTCCGTGCTGTAATTGTTATATGGTTATATGTTCCAAATTTGGCCCAGCCAATCTTCTATAAAGTTTTACCATGACCTCCATGTTCTTGTACACTGTGCCCCAGCTAATGAAGGCAATCATCCCTTATGCTTTCTTCACTCCCTGATGTACCAGTATTTCCATTTTTACCGTGAGCTGAAACACCAAGGTCTCTTTGTTCCCTAACTCGCATATGGCCCCAATATTGACCTGTGTCAAATTCTATCGGACCAACCCAAAAATACACCACCTTGAACCAACTGGGAGTAAATTCCATCTGCTTGCCCACCCTCGCCTCCGCTGCACATTGCCCCTGTCAGGCTTTGATGAATTTTAAGATCAACTCCTCTTGCCCAGAGTAATCACGTATCTCCCAGGTTAGGGCAAAGAATTAAAAGTCCTTGGGCTGACGTAATGTGTCGGTCAAACTTGCTTCAAAATTGTTAAAATGTAAATCAAGTGGGAAAACTGCAATGAATCATTCAAACAAAGCCGTGACTTCAAGCTATATTTAAGAGGGCGTTAGATGTGGCACTTGTGGCTAAAGGGATCAGGGGGTATGGAGAGAAGGCAGGTACGGGATACTGAGTTGGATGATCAGCCATGATCACATTGAATGGCGGTGCAGGCTCGAAGGGCCGAATGGCCTACTCCTGCACCTATTTTCTATGTTTCTATGTTTCTATCCTGTTGATCAGAAAAATAACATTTTTTTAGATTTAACATTTTGCAAAGACGTTGTTAACAAGTGGTCTGTGCATTTTCAGAATTGTGCTAAATCTTATTGTAGTTTGCGATTATTATCTCCTTGTCGCGCTCTGTGTCTCTCTCTTATTCATCTCTAAGCTTCTTTTATTCCTAATAACTCACGAAGGGAAAACACAATGTGAAATTGAAATCACAGATAGAATTTAACACCAACACAACTATCAGTCTTTCTGGTTGCTGCAGTTGATCCAGGGACAGGAAATGAAAGCAGAGTTGAGTACAAAATAAACCACGATCTAATTGAAGGGCAGAGCAGTCACGGAGGGGCTATTTCTTAGGAAATGCATGGTACAATATAATGGCAACGGTCTCTCTGAGGTGGTGTTCTACTTGGACAGATTCTCTCTCTTTGTCACACAAACAAAACTGCACCAAAGGCAAATGCATATTTTAAAGTTGTTAACATACAATGATATATACAGAAATTTTATTTACTTTTAATGTTTAGCTTAGTTTGTACATAAGGCACAGAAACATGCCCTTCGACCCACCAAGTCCTCGCCGACATATAAGGGTGGCACGATGGCACAGCGGTAGAGTTGCTGCCTTACAGCGCCAGAGACCCGGGTTCAATCCTGACTACGGGTGCTGCTGTATGTACGGAGTTTGGCCCTGCACACTAGCACTATCCTACACACACTAGGGACAATTTACAATTTTACCAAGCCAATTAACCTACAATCCTGTACGTTTTTGGGGTGTGAGGAGATCCTGGAGAAAACCAACGCAGGTCACGGAAAGAACATACAAACTCTGTGCTGGGAAGCACCAGTAGTCAGGATCGAACCCGGTCTCTGGAGCCGTTACGCAGCAACTCTACTGCTGTGCTGTCAGGGTTTGTTTCCATCGTATACCTCTGCAGGACTTTCGAGTTTAAGAGTTTAGAGATGCAGCATGGCGACAGGCCCTTCGGCCCATCGAGTGCACAACGACCAGAGATCGCCCTGCACACCAGCACTATCCTCCAGAGTAGGGAAAATTTACAATTTTATCCAAGTCAATTCACCTACTAACTTGAACGTATTTGGAGTATGGGAGGAAATTGGAACAATCAGGTGGAAAAATCTACATAGGTCACAGGGAGAACCTACAAACTCCATACAGCCAGCACCCGTAGCCAGTCAGGATCGCACCCGGTCTCTGGCGCTGTACAGTAGCAACTTTACTGCTGTGCCATGGTGCTGTCCATTGATGACTGATGAAGCTCTTCCCTGGACTGAGCACAGCACCTCTTTCCTTGTGGTCGAGAATCTCTGCATCCTTCCTCTGCAAGAGCAGCATTATGCCAGGGATATGAGAAAGCAGATCCTGCATCATGGTCAGCAGTGGACAGGTCATGTGGTGGGACGCCTGCACATGGCACAGGAGCAAATGGGTAGGTTTATTATTGTCACCGCTCACCGGGGTATAGTGAAAAACATGATTTTACATGCTATCCAACCGATCAGATATATTATACATGCGATCCCAGAGAAAATCTGGAATGTGGAGCAGAAAAACACATAAACCCCGTGCAGATTAGCACCCGTAGTCAGGATTGAACCCAGGTCTCTGGCACTGTAAGGCAGCGACTCTACCTCTGTGCCACCATGCTGCCCATATTTGCCACCTACATTTCAGTTATATTTCTTCACTTTTTTTTTTTTGGCCCTGCTGTCCTAAAGACTATAACTCTCTAATTTAAAGCATTGTTATTGTTTCATATTGGCATGGTTCTGTGATGGTTTTGTACCAAATGAATAAATGGACATAAACCCAGTTTGTTTAGTTTAGAAATGCAGCCGGAAATGGGCCCTTTGGTCCACTGAGTCCGCACCGACCAGTGATCCCCCCGCACGTTAACACTAACCTCCACACACTGGTGACAATTTTACATTCACACCAAGCTAATTAATCTACAAATCTTTGGAGTGTGGGAGGAACCCATGCAGGTCATGGGGAGAACATACAAACTCCGTTTAAACAATCATCGATAGTCAGGATCAAACCTGGGTCTCTAGCACTGTAAGACAGTGCTATCGCTATGCCATCGTGCTGCCCTAGAATTGATCCAACGGCTTACCATGCTGACTTTAAAACATTCTGGGATGCCCCCACAATTAAAATGTGGACAGTGGAAATGTCGGAGACGTTGCATTTGGAGAGAATTAGGAGAGAATTTGTCCTAATGGACAAATATGAACTTTTTGAACAAATATGGTCTCCATTCACTGACTATTTAAAGGGGTAGCTGACCTCAGCATTGTAACTCAATAAGTTACTCATTGTAACTCAATAAGTACCCAGTTGTAGGAATAGATGAAAAGATCTATTCTGGGATTTGTATACACGTCTCTATAGATATTGTTATGTGAAATTGTTCCATTCATTGTTAAGATGTATACTTCATTTTTTAAAAAATTATATAATAATTGTTTTTCTTTTAATTTTTTTTGTTTTGTTTTTTTTACTTTTTGTTTTTTTCTTTTTTCTTTTTTCTTATAAAATCCAAATCATTATTAATTAATCACTATCTTTATTGATTATAGATCTATCCCTTAACTTCTTTACTTTCCAAACAAAAACAGAAGCATACATAAATCACTTCGTAATATTTGTATAATTTTTGAAACAAGTTAAATGTGTATTTGAAGAACTGTTATACTGTTGACAACATGCATAGCTTCTAATAAAAATATTTTTTAAAAAACCAAAAAACATTCTGGGATGCAATGGGCATGTCTTCAGTTCTCTTTTACTTAATTAAATCCTGAAGCTGATCATTTTGCGGGGTCAGTCTCACGTCAGCATCCCAGTCATACTTAGAATTGACTTGTACTTCCCTGCGTAACTGGCAAAGGGCTAAAGGTTAATGTTACTTGAATATAAAGGGAGATCTCTAGCGTAGCAGCACCATAAACCTTCAGGACTGCTCGATTTAACCCACAGGGTTTCGACCCAAAATGTGGACCATTCCTTTCCATCTGCAGATGCTGCTTGACCCGCTGAGTTCCTTAAGGGGATTCCAGCATCTGCTGTCCCTTGTGTCTGCCTGATAAACCCATCGACCTGTTGGACGGCACTGTGGCTGTTGTTGTCTTGTAATGCCAGAGAGCAGGGGTCGATCCTGACTAAGGGCGATATCTGTACGCAGTTTGTATATTCTCCCTGTGACCGTGTGGGTTTTCTCCGGGTGCTCCGGTTTCCTCCTGCATTACACAGTCATGCTTGCTTGTAGGTTAATTGGCTTCTTTAAATTGACCCTAGTTTGCAGATAGAATTAATCTATGGATGATCGCTGGTCAGCACAGACCAGGTGGCCTGAAGGGCCTGATTCTACGCTGTTTCTTTTAAACTAAAGCCGTAAGGGCAGAAGTAGGCTGTGCATCCCATCGAGTGTGCCCCGACATTCGATCATGGCTGATTATTTTCTTCCCCTCTCAACCCCATTTTCCCACCTTTTCTCCCGTAACCCTTACTAATCAAGAACCTCCATTTAAAACACCCAATGACGTGGCCTCCACCACTGTTTGGGGCAATGAATTCCACAGATTCACCATCTTCTGGCTAAAGATGTTCCTCCTTACCCTTCCCTTGAGTGTTGCTAATCATTGCTAATAGAGCAAATAATTGTGAATCATCACCTTTGCTCCTTAAAAGCCGATTCTCCTCGAGTTTTGCTGGAGATCTTGTGACTCGAGCTCACACCCAGTGGACATAAGGTCATAAGGAGTAGAATTAGGCCATTCGGCCCATCAAGTCTACTCAGCCATTCTATCATGGCTGATCTGTCTCTCCCTCCTAACCCCATTCTCTTGTCTTCACACTTGACATGAGTAAGCACACGACTACAGAGCATTGAAATAGGCCCAATACCATAATGGTGTAGGAAGATTACAGATGTTGGTCTACGCCAAAGATCGACACAAAATGCCGGAGTAACTCAGCGGGACAGGCAGCATGTCTTCTCTCCAGAGATGTTGCCTGTCCCGCTGACTTACTCCAGCATTTTGTCTACCTTCACCATAATTGGGTGACACCAACAAACAATGAATCAGCGCTGCACAGTGGCACAGCTGCTCCCTGGGTTCGATCCTGCCCTCGGGTGCTGTCTGTGTGGAGTGTGCACACTCATCCTGTGACCACATGGGTTTCCACTAGGCGCTCCAGTTTTCCTCCCCAATTCCAAAGACATGTCTGTTTTTAGGTTAATTGGCCTCTATATAATTGTGTAGGGAGTGGATGAGAAAGTGGGATAGCATAATACTAGTGTGAAGGGGCGATTGATGGTCAGTGAGGACTTGGTGGGCCGAAGGGCCTATTTCCCTGCTGTCACTAAGTTAAACTAATTGAAGCCAACACTGGGAATTACTAATTGTCCTTAACTCTGTCAGTCTACATCTATTTCTGTTGCAACTGAAATGTAATCCCCAGGATGGCGGGGCTGTCATGTGATGAAAGAATTGAGCGATTGGGCTTGTATTCACTGGAATTTAGAAGGATGAGAGGGGATTTTATAGAAACATATAAAATTCTTCAGGGATTGGACGGACTAGATTGAAACATGTTCCCGATGTTATGGGACTCCAGAACCAGGGGCAACAGTTTGAGAGTAAGAGGTAGGCCATTTAGAACTGAGACTTGTGGAATTTGTGGAATTCTCTGCCTCAAGGCAGTGGAGGCTGATTCACTGGATACATTCAAAAGAGAATTAAATAGAGCTCTTACGGCTAGCGGAATCAAGGGGTATGGGGAGAAGGCAGGAACGGTGTACTGAATGGGGATGGTGATCAGCCATGATCACATTGAATGGCGGTGCTGGCTCGAATGGCCGAATGGCCTACTTCACCTATTGTCCATGTATCTATGTGTATAAAAACACCATTTTAACTAGCCTTAAATACCCAACACCAATATTAAAGGCAAAAATATTATTGTTTCTTTGTGGTTAAAGTGAAGCAGGCCACTTAACATTTATAGAAGCAGAGCTGCAGATGCTGGTTTATACCGAAGATAGCCACAGAGTGCTGGAGTAATTCAGCGGGTCCGGCAGCATCCCTGGAGAAAATGGGTGATGTTTCGGGTTAGGACCCTTCTTCACACTGAAGAAGAGCCCCGATCCAAAATGTAAATTATCCTTTTTCTCCAGAGATGCTGCTTGACCAGTTGAGCCACTTTGTGTCTATCTCACTTAACATTTGTGCTATTTTTATTTTATAATTCAGAGAAGGGCAGAACACTTCTGAGATCGAGACAACTTTTAAACTCTCTTCATAAATTTTAAACAACCTTGATGCAGACAAGATTACCAAGTGGTCCCTCCTGCAGGGCATTTGACTGGGCCTCTGCATCTCTGAATTTTGACAGTAGACACAAAATGCCAGAGTAACTCAGCGGGTGAGACAGCATCTCAGGAGAGAAGGAATGGGCGACGTTTCGGGTCGAGACCCTTCTTCAGTCTCTGGCGACGTTTCGGGTCGAGACCCTTCTCTGAATTTTGACAGTTGATCACAATGTACCGGTAAAGAGAATCGTCAATGGTTTCTCTTGTTGGGTTCTTCAGTGAATCCTTTGCATGTCACTTCTGTCGGTGTGTTTCTATCAATGCCTGTTAAAATTCTTTGCAACTCCGCACATCAACCCCTCACCAGTTTTTCTGTCAGCTCCCATCTTGTCAACATCCTTGCTGATTGTTCTCCAGATCAGTGTCTGTTGTTCATCGTGACCCATCATCTAAAGAGAGTGCCGGTTATTTCATCATTTTGGTGTTGCTACTGATTCTGATCCAGGATTTATTGTGTAAGAGAGACCACTTGGTAATCCTGAATTAGTATTCCTTGACCTAAAGAACATCAATGTTGAGGCAGTGCAGCAGATGGGCTAAATTACTGGGCGAGAAAACCTGGGGCCCGGCGCGAAAAAACTGGGGGCCTGGGCTAGTAACCCAGGTGAATCTGTGGAATTTATTGCCACAGACGGATGTGGAGGCTGAGTCAATGGATACATTTAAAGCGGACATAGACAGATTCCAGATCAGTACGGGTGTCAGGGATTATGGGGCGAAGGCAGGAGAATGTGGTTGTGAGGGAAAGATAGATTAGCCATGATTGAATGGTAGAGTAGACTTGGTGGGCCAAATGGCCTAATTCTGCTCCTACAACAAGAACCCAGGGACACTCATTCAAATCCCACCATGAAAGTTGGCGCGCTTAAATTTTATGATTCAAATAGATAAGCAAATTTAAGAGAAATCACATTGCGGTTAAAACCTCACCTAATTCACCAGTGTCACCCACTGGGAAGGATATTTTCCATCTTTCTCTCAGCTGGCCTGATTAGTGACACTGGATTCACCAATTTGTCCCAAGGAGGAGGAGGAGAAAAAAGTTGTAGAAGTGTGAAAACGCACATCTCTAGATTCAGGGACAGTTTCTGCCCAGCTGTAATCAGGCAACTGAATCATCCTACCAACAACTAGAGAGCAGTCCCGAACTACTATCTACCTCATTGGAGACCCTCTGACTATCTTTGATCGGACTTTACTGGCTTTAATTAGGACGTGTACCACTTGGGCGTTATTTGCACTTCAGTTACGCTTCATTTATGCGTAATGCATGGCGTGCATCACCCGCACATGGCGCATGGTGAGATGTGGTGGCGTAGGCAGTGACGCGCGCTAACACGTGGCACCACAGGATTTTGGGATTCTCAAAATCCTCGCACGCCACCTGAGTTACGCGCAAATGACGCCCAAGTGGGATAGGCCCTTAAACCTTAAACCATTTATCATGTATCTGTACACTGTGAATGGTTCGATTGTAATTGTGTATTGTCTTTCCGCTGGCTGGTTGGCGCACAAGATAAGCTTTTCACTTGTACATCTTACAGTAAACTAAACTCAAACTCAATGTGGTGGGCTCTTCACAAACCTTTGATTGAGGGCACAGAGGACAAACAATAAATTCTGTTTGTGGCAATAATGCTCCCATCTAGTGAATGAACGTTAAAACAAATTGGATAATCCCACTACATCTCACTCGATTTATTGCAGCAGATGCCAGGAATGGAACTCTTGAGATCATCCTGCAAGGCCTGCTTCAAATATGCTTGAAATGGCAAATAGGATTCTGAGCAGCTTTTGTGGCTTTGACAGTGTCCCGAGAGTGCAAGGTTAATGACTAGTTTTTCCTTTTAATTAAATGTGTAATTGGTTTCTATTGAATGCTCGGTTTTTTTAAGAGCAACATATCATGTTGATTTGAGAACAGTAACCTAAATGGTTAGAACGCAGATGGTGCTGCAACACATTGGCTAGGATTTACAGCTTACTGATCGAGCTCTTGGACTATTGATGAAGGAAATAACATTGGGAAAGTCTGTCGCTATTAATCAAAGGTTGGTTGACTGTGTACAGGTGGCTTGGGGGGGGGGGGGGGGGGGGGGGATGAGGGGAGCCTGTGCGTTTCTTGGTAGCCTTAAGAAGAGAATACTGGTTGCATGAAAGTGGGAAAATAGATCTTTGTGCGCAATAACTTAATGTGGCATTCATAAAAACTGAGCTGGAGTGGAGATCCTGATAGAGCAGAAGCATTATTCCTTGCTAAAGGGTATACAATGAACACTCCTCTACAATTAACATAAGATTGATGAGGATGGAACGGCTCAAAGAGGCAGTCTCTCCAGCACAGTGGTGCAGCGGTAGAGTTGCTGCCTTATGCCCCTGTCCCACTGAGGAAACCTGAATGGAAACCTCTGGAGACTTTGCACCCCACCGAATGTTTCCGTGGGGTTCCCGGAGGTTCCCTGAGGTTTTTGTCAGTCTCCCTAATGGTCGAAAGTGGTTTCCGTTTTAAAAATCAGTAATTTATTAATCGAAGCCGGTTGCGATGCTAATTGAAGGTGGTTGCTGGGGGACAAAAACATCCGGGAACCGCATGGAAACCTTGAGTGGGGTGCAAAGTCTGCAGAGGTTTCCGTTCAGGTTTCCTAAGTGGGACAGGGGCATTACAGTGCCAGAAACCCGGGTCCGATCCTGACTATGGGTGCTGTCTGTACGGAGTTTGTATATTCCTCCCCTGACCCGAGTGAGTTCCCGATGTTGGGGGAGTCCAGAAACAGGGGCCACAGTTTAAGAATAAGGAGTAAGCCATTTAGAATGGAGATGAGGAAACACTTTTTCTCAAGTGGTGAGTCTGTGGAATTCTCTGCCTCAGAGGGCGGTGGAGGCAGGTTCTCTGGATGCTTTCAAGAGAGAGCTAGATAGGGCTCTTAAAAAAATAGCAGCGTCAGGGGATATGGGGAGAAGGCAGTAAAAGGGTACTGATTGGGGATGATCAGCCATGGTCACATTGAATGGCGGTGCTGGCTCGAAGAGCCGAATGGCCTAATCCTGCACCTATTGTCTATTATCTATTGTCTACACTACTTCTCACATTCTCATCAACTTCCACAGATTCCACCATTCATTCAGTTCAATTTTGGGCATGGAGCATAGAACAGTACAGGTAGACATAAAATGCTGGAGTAACTCAGGCAGCAACTCTACAGAGAAGGAATGGGTGACATTTCGGGGCACTGCAGAAAACAACAAAAGTTTGTCTAGCCTCTTTTTATAGGTAATGTTCTCTAATATTGTGGAATTCTCTGCTTCAGAGGGCGGTGGAGGCAGGTTCTTTTGATGCTTTCAAGAGAGATCTAGATAGAGTTCTTAAAGATAGCGGATTCAGGGGATATGGGAAGGCAGGAATGTGGTACTGATTGTGGATGATCAGCCATGATCACATGGAATGGCGGTGCTGGCTCGAAGGGCCGAATGGCCTACTCCTGCACCTATTGTCTATTGTCTAATACAGACAGTATTCTGATAAACCCCTTCTGAGCCCTCTCCATCCTTTCTGTAATGGAGTGACCTGAACTACATGAAATACTCCAAAGGTAGCCAGACTAACGTTTTATAAAGCCACAACATGAGTTTGTAACCTGAACATGTAGTCGGTTCCCCAACCATTTTCTGCCAACACTATCCTACACACACTAGGGACGATTTACACAGACACCAAACCAATTTACATCTAGGAGTGGGAGAGGAAACCAAAAATCTCGGAGAAAACCCATATGATCACGGGGAGAACATACAAACTCCGTATAGACAGCACCCGTAATCGTGATCGATCCCGGGTCTCCGGCGCTGTAAGGCAGCAACTCTACCGCTGCACCACCTTGTGGATCCTGTGCATCTTGATCATCTGGATCCATATATCCATGCATGTCAATAGGACAATAGCTGGCTCGAAGGGACGAATGGCCTACTGCTGCACCTATTGTCTATTGTCCCAGGGTCCTCAGGGAGGTGACTCTGGAAATACTGAATGCATTGGTGATCATTTTCCAATGTCCAATAGATTCAGGATCAGTTCCTGTGGATTGGAGGATAGCTAATGTTATCCCACTTTTCAAGAAAGGAGCGAGAGAGAAAACTCGGAATTACAGACCAGTTAGCCTGACCGGTAGTGGGAAAGATGCTGGAGTCAATTATTAAAGAGGTAATAATGGGGCATTTGGATAGCAGTAAAAGGATTAGTCCAAGTCAACATGGATTTATGAAAGGGAAATCATGCTTGAATAATCTTCTGGAATTTTTTGAGGATGTGACAAGTAAAATGGATGAATGGGTGCCAGTGGATGTAGTGTATCTAGACTTTCAGAAAGCCTTTGATAAGGTCCCGCAGGGGAGACTGGTGACTAAAATTAGAGCACATGGTATTGGGGGTAGGGTGTTGACGTGGATAGAAAATTGGTTGGCAGACAGGAAGGAAAGAGTAGGAGTGAATGGGTCCTTTTCAGAATGGCAGGCAGTGACGAGTGGAGTGCCGCAAGTCTCAGTGTTGGGGCCGCAACTGTTTACCATATATATTAATGATTTGGAAGAGGGAATTAGGAGCAACACTAGCATGTTTGCGGATGACACAAAGCTGGCTGGCAGTGTGAACTGTGAAGAGGATGTTAGGAGGTTGCAGGGTGACCTGGACAGGTTGAGTGAGTGGGCAGATGTGTGGCAGATGCAGTATTATATAGATAAATGTGAGGTTATCCACTTTGGCGGCAAAAACAAGGGGGCAGATTATTTTCTCAATGGGGTTAGGTAAGGGGGAGGTGCAGCGAGACCTGGGCATCCTTGTACACCGGTCACTGAAAGTTGGCGTGCAGGTACAGCAGGCAGTGAAGAAAGCTAATGGAATGTTGGCCTTCATAACAAGAGGATTTCAGTATAGGAGTAAAGAGGTTCTTCTGCAGTTGTATAGGGCTCTGGTGAGACCACATCTGGAGTATTGTGTACAGTTTTGGTCTCCTAATTTGAGGAAGGACATCCTTGTGATTGAGGCAGTGCAGCGTAGGTTCACGAGATTGATCCCTGGGATGGCGGGACTGTCATATGAGGAAAGATTGAAAAGACTATGCTTGTATTCACTGGAGTTTAGAAGGTTGAGGGGGATCTTATAGAAACATATACAATTATAAATGGACTGTGCAAGCTAGAGGCAGGGAAAATTTTTCCCAATGTTGGGTGAGTCCAGAACCAGGGGCCACAGTCTTAGAATAAAGGGGAGGTCATTTAAGACTGAGATGAGAAAAAACTATTTCTGTGGAGTCAAGGGATATGGGGAGAAGGCAGGCACGGGTTATTGATAGGGGCGATCAGCCATGATCACAATGAATGGCTGTGCTGGCTTGAAGGGCCAAATGGCCTCCTCCTGCACCTATTTTCTACGTTTCTATTTTCTATGTCTATTGAATAGATCAGGCAGGCACACAGTCTCTTGCCCAGAGTAGGAGAGTTGAGAACCAGAGGACATACTGTAGGTTTAATGTGAAGGGGGAAAGATTTAACATTGGAGCAAAGAGTGGTGTGTGTATGGAACGAGCTGCTGGAGGAGTTAGATGAGGTACTATTGCAGCGTTTAAGAAACATTTAGACAGGTTTATGGATAGGATAGGTTTAGAGTGATATGGGCCAAACGTAGACAGGTGGGACTAGTATAGATGGTAGATGTTGAACAGCGTAGGCAAGTTGGGCTGAAGGGCCTGTTTCGACACTCTAAGACCCTATGACTAGAAACAATATTCTTCTAAAAGCTGGCTTTAAAGCACCAACGTATTCGAGAGACAAAGGAATATAGTACTTGATAACCGTTGTATAATACCATTGCACAAAGCTTTCAGGAGGCACCTTGTCCCTTAATGTCCACATATACTGTGAGAAAATTGAGGCTTCATTTAGTTTGTGTTGTTTTATGGTAATCTCATTCTTCTGGTCTCTTTCAACAGCGTACTACTTGTTCTATTCTAATCCATCATTTTCCCGATGTTGTGAATCAGGTAGAAGTAAATATATTGTTTGGCAGTTGTCTGCACAATGTTATTTAATCCCTGGTATGTGTAGTATTTGTGCAATCCCCAGAGGGAAAGAAAAACAGTTAGAGATGGGACAGAAATCAAATGGGGCGTATGGACATAACTCTGCAATGTCGTTTATAGCGCGGTGTCATTATCTTTATTTAATGCTTGCATTTGATGGCAGTTCAGTAATAAAATGTAAGCAATTTAGGAAGGTTGAATTATTTGAAGATATTTTAGAATCTCTCGAGCGCTGGCAGATGCAGTAACACCTCTGGAGGGAGGGTAAATTTACAGTCCAATGTTTACATAAGTAGTTTTATTGGGCTTCAGCACATTGCAATACATTTTTCCCCCATTGTAATATCAGTAAATAGGTTAGTTTTCCATCTTTGGTTGGCAAGTGCCTAGTGAGAGGCGCATGCCCCTTGCGTGCGTTCTTTGAGATCCATGAAAGAATATTTATTGACGCGCATGAAATTGAGTATAATAGCAACACTTGTAGCAGCACGATCAAACATAAATGGGAATGCCGGTTGAATTAAGCCTACACTCGCAGTTCAGTGCACGCAGAATGCTGAAAGGTGGCAGAGCGGTGGAGTTGCTGTCTTACAGCGCCAGAGACCCGGGTTCGATCCTGCCTACGGGTGTGGTCTGTACAGAGTTTGTACGTTCTTCCAGTGGATGCGTGGGTTTTCCCGGGTGCTCCAGTTTCTTCCCACACTCCAAAGACATACAGGTTTGTAGGTCAATTGGCTTTGGTTAAGGGAATTAAGGGATAAGGGATATGGGGAAAAAGCTGTGGTACAGATTTTCGATGATTAGCCATGACTCGAAGGGCTGAATGGCCTACTCCTGCACCTATTTTCTATGTTTCTAAAAACATTTTTAATTGTCCCGAGAATAGTGTTAGTGTATGGGGATCACTGGTTGGCGTGTACATTGTGGGTCGAAAGGCCGGTTTTTGTGCTGTGTCTCTAAACTAAAGACCGCAGAGCTGGTCACACTTGGACCGCGAACATTCAGGTGCAATCTTCCACAAAGGCTTCTTTGTCGAAGCTTTAAAGGAGAGTCAGGTAAGTCGCCATCATTCAACTAAAACCAAAAATTACATTTATCTTGTCCTTTGTTATATTTTCCCCAGGGCCATGCAGTTTAGTGCTTTGTCTTTGACATTTATGCCTCTAAATCTAGGTTCTGTAGACTGTAGTTGATGGGCCTCATTCTATTGAAAAACAATATTACCAGGTTCTTGGTTCATAATACATATAATTGACTATTTCTAACTGTACCAGTGCAGAGGGGCAGAACAGAACAGTGCAGAGGAGCTGGCGGAGAAAAATCTGATCTATTTAATTTTTCATGGGAAGTGGACCGACCGCCCTGGCTGTGTAGGAACTGCAGATGCTGGTTTACACCGAAGATAGGCACAAAATGCTGGAGTAACTCAGTGGGACAGGCAGCATCTCTGGAGAGAAGGAATGGGTGACGATTCGGGTTGAGACTCTTCTTCAGACTGAGTGTCAGAGGAGAGGGGAACGAGACACGGAAGGGTGCAGAGAACATGAAGGTGTGGAAAGAACCGATCAAAGCATTGTTGGATGAAGGGAAGGTGACAACGAGGCATACAAACGGTAAAATAAAACCCCTGGTGAGACTGACATCCATTGCCTATCCCTGATTCAAGGTGCCTTATTAGACCATTTCACACAGTGACTTGGGCACAACCACAATGACCGGTCTGTATCTATACGTCACCCTAGACAGGCAATGGTGGCAGATTTCCTTCTGGAAACTTGTTAGTGAACAAGATTGGGTTTTTAATGACACCATTACTGAATCAAGAATTTCATTCTTGATTTATGTAATTACTTGTATTTAAATTTCCCAGTAGCTATGATGGTATTTAAACTCCAGATCAACAGTCCAGGTTTCTGGACATAACCCATGAATAATAATGCTAGCCATTATTAATGATTAATAATATGCATAAGGGTCCATAGAAACATAGAAACATAGAAAATAGGTGCAGGAGTAGGCCATTCGGCCCTTCGAGCCTGCACCGCCATTCAATGTGATCATGGCTGATCATCCAACTCAGTATCCCGTACCTGCCTTCTCTCCATACCCCCAATGGCCCAATGCCAATGGTCCAATTTGCAGTCTGAAAATGGACCATTTGGTGATTGACCTGCAAATTAAATGTTCCCGAATAATGCAGTTTTCTGAAAATGGTGGTAGAATTTGAATTTATTTGAGTCACTTGATCAACAGGGGTGGCTTGGTGGGGCAGGGGTAGAGTTGCTGCCTTACTGCGCCAGAGACCCGGGTTAGATCCTGACTACGGGTGTTGCCTGTTCGGAGTTAGCACGTTGTCCCTGTGACAGTGTGGGGTTTCTCCAGGTGCTTTGGTTTCCCTCCACATTCCGGACACATGCAGGTTTATAAGTTAATAAGAGCTTGCTGACTGGTTGCATCATGGCTTGGTTCGGCAACTTGAGCGCCCTGGAGAGGAAAAGACTACAAAAAGTAGTAAACACTGCCCAGTCCATCATCGGCTCTGACCTTCCTTCCATCGAGGCGATTTATCACAGTTGCTGCCTCAAAAAGGCTGGCAGCATCATCAAGGACCCACACCACCCTGGCCACACACTCATTTCCCTGCTACCTTCGGGTAGAAGGTACAGGAGCCTGAAGACTGCAACAACCCGGTTTAGGAATAGCTACTTCCCCATAGCCATCAGGCTATTAAACCTGGCTCGGAACTCTGAACATTAATATCCCTCCATCTGTTATTTGCACTTTATTAATTTATTAATTCATGGGTGTATTTATGTATAGAATTGTAGTCAATGCCTTCTATATTCTGTTGTGCTATGCAAAGAAAGATTTTCATTGTCCTGTCAGGGACACATGACAATAAACTCTTTTGACTTTGACTTTAATTGGCTCCTGTAAATTGTCCCTAGTGTGTAGCATAGAACTAGTGTACGGGTGATCGCTGGTCGGCGCAGACTCGGTTGGCCGAAGGTCCTGTTTCCACGCTGGAATGTGTATTGTTTTCACCTTAAAAACAATACACATTTCAAACTTATCCCTTGATTAAACAAGGGCAAAAATATTTTCATTTGCAGATAATATTTTAACACGTCACGACAGCAGGTGCAGCAGAGCTTGGTGAATTTTATTCTGCACTTTCACTGTCTCAAGGCAAGTATCAAGATTGCAAATACATTGCTATTTAATCTGTTCAAAGGCTTATGTGCTTCTGCTTGCTACCACATTAGCGTCAGACTCTTTTGTAGCTCGAATATCTTCCATGTTAAGTTACATGATTTGCAGTGTGATTCATTGCAGAAGCAGTTTATGCGTTGCTGCAGGTAGCTTTAATTATTTTCCTTTCCCATCTGTTGCATCCCTGAGCTTCTTTGCCAGATTCCTGTGACCTGGCAACCTGTTTCAAATCCCTACATATTTTTAGCTTCTGCACAAAATCTTGTATCTGGCCCACTGCCCTGTGTGCTACTGTCACTCTGAGTGAAATATTCAGATGGAGATAGGTTCGCACCTAATCTATTATGCCAAACCAGAACACACTGTTGATAAGAGCTCTCTAATCTGAACATAAAACGTTTGCCAATTATCTGACTTGCAGCGCTCAATGAACTAAATCCAGTTTACGCACAGCAGTGGTACAGCTATGGATGGTTTGCATTCAGTGTCCAACCACTTACTGACAGACATTTTGCTAATTATCTTGGGTGAAATGGAATTGCTTGGGGCTGTTGTGTGGTTGAAAGGTTTACAACTCGACGAAGGCTGTCAGCCGCTGTCGAAGCCTACAACCGATCAGTGCGATGTTTAACTGTGTTGTTGAAGGTATAATGGACAAGTTCAGTTTCTCCTCCCTTACTTCGTAAATTGTCTCTTTTTGGTTTTTGCACTCCCTGATCATTGGGAGAGTAATAAGTGTCATTGTGTCATATAGCACGGAAACAATCCCTTAAAGGGGCTGTCCCACTTGGGCGACATAATTGGTGACTTTAGAAGAGTTTAGGAGAGTTTCAAAAAAAAGTCATGTTGAAGACCTCCTTCGACCTTCGACCACGTTGAAGACCACCTTCGACTAGCTAGAACTAACTGCGGGAAAGTTGGACACCGAATAGTGGAGAGTGAAGACGACCTCCTTCGACCTCCCTTTGACCTCCCTTCGAGTATGATGAAGACTACCTTTGACTACCTTCGATTACCTTCGACTAACCTCGATTACCTACGAATAACATGATGACCTACTACTAAACCTACGAGTAAAAAAAGTATCGATTTTTTTCCATGGCGACCTTTTTTTATTTGCGTGCATTTTTTAACATATTGAAAAAAACGCCGCGACCTAGCTGAGGCCTCGAATACGCGGAAACCACTCTCGAGCACGAAGGAGAGTTACGAAGACCTCCTACGACCTCATGTCCACCATGCTGCGAGTATGAGTCAAGGGCAAACTCGCGGATTAGGTCGCCCAAGTGGGACAGGCCGTTAAGACCAACTCATCTATGCCCATGTAGATGGCCATCTAAGCTAGTCCTGTTTAGCCCATATTCCTCCAAACCTTTCCTATTCATGTACCAGACCAAGTATATTTTACATACTGTTATAGTACCTGTCTCAACCCCTTTCTCTGGCAGCTGGTTTCATATACCCACCACACTTGTCCCTCGGGTTCCTATGAAATCTTGCTCTTCAAACTTTAAACCTATGCTCTATGGTTCTTGATTCCTCTACCCTGAGTAAAGGACTGTATATTTTATACACTTCTATAAGATTCCCCCCCCCCGTGATAGCACAGGCCCTTGAGTTCTGGCAACATCCTCTTAAATCATCTTTATTGCTTTCAGATAGTTGATTTGCCAAATCATTAGTTGTTATCCCACCAGTAAGGTTCTGGTTTATTATTGTCAGATTTACCGTGGTACAGTGAAGAGCTTTGTTTTGCATGCTATCCAACGAGATTAGATATACCATACATAGGTACAATCAGCTCAAACTCAAATATAGCAGATGGAGCAAAGGGGAAGATACAGAGTGTGGAATATAGTTCTCGGCATTGTAGCACATCAGTTTTTCAGACAAAGTCCAGTGTTCTCAATGGAGTAGACATATAAATCGACTAGTACCCTAGCTGTTGGAAAGACTGTTCGGAAGCCTGAAAATAGAGAGAAGAATCCGTTCCTGAGTTATTCCAAATATCCAGCCATCCAGATTAATTCTATTTCCCAATTCTCCGTCCGTGACATGATATTTGATACCATGTAAATTATGCTTTCAGGAAACTTTACATGGGGAGCTTGCTTTTCCTTTCCGTTCCAGAATATTCCTCAATTTCCTTCTAAACTCCCTTCTGGTCCCATAGTTACCGGCCTTTGCTAAGGCAAATCTTTCTTTCCATTTACCCCGCATTGGTGTCTCATTTGACCATGACCCAGCTAACTTTATTCTAAAGGGGGGGGGAGGGGGGAGGGAGGGGGGAGGGAGGGGGGAGGGAGGGGGGAGGGAGGGGGGAGGGAGGGGGGAGGGAGGGGGGAGGGAGGGGGGAGGGAGGGGGGAGGGAGGGGGGAGGGAGGGGGGAGGGAGGGGGGAGGGAGGGGGGAGGGAGGGGGGAGGGAGGGGGGAGGGAGGGGGGAGGGAGGGGGGAGGGAGGGGGGAGGGAGGGGGGAGGGAGGGGGGAGGGAGGGGGGAGGGAGGGGGGAGGGAGGGGGGAGGGAGGGGGGAGGGAGGGGGGGAAGGGGGGGAAGGGGGGGAAGGGGGGGAAGGGGGGGGAAGGGGGGGGAAGGGGGGGGAAGGGGGGGGAAGGGGGGGGAAGGGGGGGGAAGGGGGGGGAAGGGGGGGGAAGGGGGGGGAAGGGGGGGGAAGGGGGGGAAGGGGGGGAAGGGGGGGAAGGGGGGGAAGGGGGGGAAGGGGGGGAAGGGGGGGAAGGGGGGGAAGGGGGGGAAGGGGGGGAAGGGGGGGAAGGGGGGGAAGGGGGGGAAGGGGGGGAAGGGGGGGAAGGGGGGGAAGGGGGGGAAGGGGGGGAAGGGGGGGAAGGGGGGGAAGGGGGGGAAGGGGGGGAAGGGGGGAAGGGGGGAAGGGGGGAAGGGGGGGAAGGGGGGGAAGGGGGGGAAGGGGGGGAAGGGGGGGAAGGGGGGGAAGGGGGGGAAGGGGGGGAAGGGGGGGAAGGGGGGGAAGGGGGGGAAGGGGGGGAAGGGGGGGAAGGGGGGGAAGGGGGGGAAGGGGGGGAAGGGGGGGAAGGGGGGGAAGGGGGGGAAGGGGGGGAAGGGGGGGAAGGGGGGGAAGGGGGGGAAGGGGGGGAAGGGGGGGAAGGGGGGGAAGGGGGGGAAGGGGGGGAAGGGGGGGAAGGGGGGGAAGGGGGGGAAGGGGGGGAAGGGGGGAAGGGGGGGAAGGGGGGGAAGGGGGGGAAGGGGGGGAAGGGGGGGAAGGGGGGGAAGGGGGGGAAGGGGGGGAAGGGGGGGAAGGGGGGGAAGGGGGGGAAGGGGGGGAAGGGGGGGAAGGGGGGGAAGGGGGGGAAGGGGGGGAAGGGGGGGAAGGGGGGGAAGGGGGGGAAGGGGGGGAAGGGGGGGAAGGGGGGGAAGGGGGGGAAGGGGGGGAAGGGGGGGAAGGGGGGGAAGGGGGGGAAGGGGGGGAAGGGGGGGAAGGGGGGGAAGGGGGGGAAGGGGGGGAAGGGGGGGAAGGGGGGGAAGGGGGGGGAAGGAAACAATCTGAACCTAAAATCCCTAGAACATTAATAAACTAGGAGTTAAGCTAGTGAACCAGCATCTGGGGAGATAAGGGATGGTCATTTGTTGAATCTCACTTGATGAGAATTTAACCTCATTTGTCACGTCTGTGCCCACTTGACCAATCCTCTGAAGTCACCCTGCAGTTTGCAGTTTTCTTCTTCATGAGCAGCCATGACACCTGTTTTATTTCTTTCCTTTACAAGCTAATTAATTATGGCTGTCGCACTTGCATCAAAATCTACAAGATGCACCTTGAAAAGCAAAGCCTTCAAACAAAGTCTTCAAAGCCTTCGAATAATCTGCCTTGCAGTCACAAAACATCTTTTCATAATCATAGACACAAAATGCTGGAGTAACTAGGCAGTCAGACAGCAGCTCTGGAGAAAATGGATGGGTGACGTTTCAGTCAAAAACCTTCTTTAGTCTGAAGAAGGGCGTCGACCCAAAATGTCGCCTATCCAGTTTCTCCAAAGATGCTGACCCGCTGAATTACTCCAGCACTTTATAGACAATAGTTGCAGGAGTAGGCCATTCGGCCCTTCGAACCAGCACCGCCATTCAATGTGATCATGGCTGATCATCCCCAATCAGTACCCCGTTCCTGCCTTCTCCCCATATCCCATGACTCCGCTATTTTTAAGAGCCCTATCTAGCTCTCTCTTGAAAGCATACAGAGAACCTGCCTCCACCGCCCTCTGAGGCAGAGAATTCCACAGACTCACCACTCTGTGAGAAAAAGTGTTTCCTTGTCTCCGTTCTAAATGGCTTACTCCTTATTCTTAAACTCTGGCCCCTGGTTCTGGACTCCCCCAACATCGGGAACATGCTACCTTCCTCTAGCGTGTCCAAGCCCTTAACAATCTTATATGTTTCAATGACATGCCCTCTCATCGTTCTAAACTCCAGAGTGTACAAGCGCAGCTGCTCCATTCTCTCAGCATATGACAGTCCTGCCATCCCGGGAAATAACCTTGTATCTATCTTGGTGTCTATCTTTGGTATAAACCAGCATCTTCAGTTCCTTTTCATTGCATGTTCACCATGACCAGAGAGCCACTTTAGATCTATCTTGTTTAAGAAGGTACTGCAGATGTTGGAAAATCGAAGGTAGACTCAAGTCTGAAGAAGGTTTTTGACCCGAAACGTTGCCTATTTCCTTTGCTCCGTAGATGCTGCCTCACCCGCAGAGTTTCTCCAACATTTTTGTCTACCTTGGATTTATCTTGTCACTTTCTCTTTTTTCCGGTGGGTATTTGATGTAATAATCAATAATAATCCCAGTTGTCAGTCTCAGAAATATGTCCAAACCATTAAAATACTCCTTTCCATCTTTTCCTTCTAACTGCAGTTTGCTTTTGTATTGAAGGCATACTCAGGGTGGGGTGGGGGATCACTTATGTTGTTTGAAGAAATATTATGTTGTGGATCAGGGGGAATCAATGGTAGATTTCCAGCGGGCGTCCGGGAAGGTGCCATTTCATAGGTTATTGAAGAAACCAAATGGTGTAGGAGGTAACATGTTGGTGCATAAAGCTGATTGTCTCTGTGACAGTAAGTAGGGAGGTTGGTGTAAACGGGTGTTTTACTGCTTGGCACGAAGTAAAGTGTGCTGGAGTCTTTAAAGTGTGGGGAAGTTATACAGAAAATGTTCCACAGGTAGGTGGGAACATGGAGTTGAGTTGACAACAGATTTTTTTCTGATGTTGGAGTCGACTCGAGGCACTTTGTGGTTCATTCTTGCTGTTAATTCATGTGTTCCTCTGTTTAATTTTGCCTTTTCTGAAATTCTACTGTTCCAAACACGAGAATTATATTGGCCATTGGTGTTTGAACTGCACACTGAAGTAATTACATATTGATTTTTCTGGTTCTGCAACAAATTCCGTGCCAAAAACCTTGCGTTATCTCCAGCTTCCAGAGAGCAGCTGGGTGCCCCGGGTGTGCTACCGTGAGGTTTAATGCAAGTTGATTCCAGACATGCAATCTTACAACCTGAACCACTTTGAGAAGTAGCCAGTCCGCTGATGCATTGCAATACTGAACGGCTGCAAATGACATGATGCCACCATGGTTCAGACCAAGTAGACTCGATGGACATATATATCTCCCGAACACAGCAATTACTGCAGCATTCTCACGAGACTAGGTTGAAGTAAAGCCATTTCAGGAAATCTGTTTTGAGCAACTTCAAAGTAAAATGCATTAAAGCATGTGCAGATTAACAAGTGAGCAGAAATGATGGCATTTAGTAACACAAGGGAATTTCTAACGCCGCTTGTTAAAAATGAGAGGACCTGAACTCAAGAGGTACATCTTGTATGATAGATTAGACAAATCCATAAACCAATGCCAACAAACCAGTCAATTGAAACGATACCATAGATGTCCAATCTGAATCCAGTGTGACCTTATCTTAGCATTGGCAACCTGTTTAGTTTAGAGATACAGTGTGGAAACGGGCCCTTTGGCCCACCGCATCCACGCTGACCCTCAATAACCCATACACTAGTTCTATGTTATCCCACCTTCGCATCCTACACACCAGGGGCAATTTTCAGAAGCCAATTAACCTACAAACCCGCACGTCTTTGGGATGTGGGAGGAAACCGGAGGACCTGAAGGAAACCTACACGGTGACAGGGGGAACATACAGACTCCACACAGACAGCGCTCGTAGTCAGGATCGAACCTGGGTCTCTGCGGGATGTGAGGCAGCAGATCTACTGCGTCACTGTAGCATTGGTTCCAAATATTTACTTAAAATAGCTGACTGAGTATCTTGTTGCAATCTGCATTCATCTGATTTCAAATCATGTCATGATACATAGTGTAGAGTTATGAAAATACTATGGAGCAGTAAAAATGTACTGCACTGAAGGAAGCCATTCATCTGTCATTTCATGCTGATCAAAAATAAATGTTTTTCAGCTTCACTCTTTTTAAATCCTAGATGACATTAATATTGTCAGGCTTGTATTCAAATAAATGTTTCCACCAGAGTACTCTAATGTACTGTGGAGTATTGTATTCTATTTTGGTCAACCTGTTGTAGGAAAGATGCCATTAAGCTGAAAAGAAGGCAGAAAAGATTTGTGAAGACATTGCCAGCACTGCAGGACTTGAGCTGTAGGAAGATATTGGCCAGTCTAGGACTATATTCCTTGGAGTACAGAAGATTGAGGGGAAAGTCATGAGGGGAATAGATAGTGCACAGAGTAGAGGTAGGGGAATTAAGAAATAGAGGGCATAGGTTCATGGTGAGAGGGGGAAGGTTTATCTGGAACCTGAGGGACAATTGTTTCACTCGGGGTGGTGGGTTTGTGGAATGAGCTGCCAGAGGAGGTAGGTATGTGGAGTGAGCTGCCAGAGAGTGCCATTTGGACAGGTATGTGGATGAAGGGTGTCCCGCCCCCTCCTCTGACATCTGTCTGAAGAAGGGTCTCGACCCGAAACGTCGCCAATTCCTTCTCTCCATAGATGCTACCTCACCCGCTGAGTTACTCCAGCATTTTGTGTCTACCTTGGATGAGGGGTGATTTTTGAGAGGTCTATAAAATAATGAGAGGAATAGATCAGGTAGATGCACAGGGTCTCTTGCCCATAGGTGAATTGAGGACGTAGGTTCAAGGTGAAGGGGAAAAGATTTAATAGGAATCTGAGGGGTAACTTTTTCACACAAAGAGTGGTGGGTATATGGAACACGCTGTCAGAGGAGGTTATTGAGGCAGGGACTATCCTCACATTTAAGAAACAGTTAGACAGGTACATGGATAGGATAGGTTTGAAGGGATATGAACCAAATGCGGGCAGATGGGGCTAGTGCAGCCAGGACATGGTGGCCGGTGTGGGCAAGTTGGGCCAAGGGGGCCTGTTTCCACGCTGTATCACTCTATGGCTCTATAACTTTTCAACCCTACTTGTCGGGTACAAGAAGGTGCCAGAAATGGGCATCTCTTCGGTAATGCCTCAGTGTAACCTATTATTCTTACACTCGAGAACTTGAGTATGGTTGTGCCAGTGTACGGTAAGATCATTTTTACAGAATTGTACGCAAAATGGAATTCCACTGCACCTCAGGAAATATGGCAATAAAGTACCATTTTGAAAGAGAGAGGTATTACCATCAGTAACTTTAGGATGCGTGTGGGATTGGTTTACTATTGTTACATGAACCAAGATAGTGTAAACCTTTTTATGTGCTATGCAGACAGATCATATCATGCGTTGGAACAAGTCGTGCAAAAGAGAAAATAAACAGAGTGCAGAATATGACACACACTGCTGAAGTAACACAGTGAGTCAGGCATCATTTCTGGAAAACATGGATAGGTGATATTTTAAGTCGGGGTTTGCCTGTGTCTACCTATTACCTGCCACGCTCCATGTCTTGCCTCTCCCCTTTTCCATCTTTCCGCTGTCTCCCCCACCCCCACCCCCGCACAATCAGTCTAAAGAAGGGTCCCGATCTGAAAAGTCACTTATCCATATTCTCCAGTGATGCTGCTCGTCCTGCTGAGTCCCTCTTAGCACTTTGTGTCACTTTTTTGTAAACCAGCATCTGGAGTTCCTTCTTTCTGGAGAATGTGGAATATTGTGTTACAGCTACTGAGAAGGTGCAGATGTAAAATGATGCGAGAGGACTGCAATGAGGTCGATTGGAAAATCGGAAATGCACCTTTAGCGTATGAGAGGTCCCTTCAAGGGTCTGATAACAGCGGGAAAGCAGTTGTTCTTCAATCCGGTGCTTTCAAGCTTTTGTATTTTCCATCTGACAGGAAAGGGGAGAAGCTGGTGTCAGTTTTACACGGGTAATAATGGTGCATGCTGACATTCCCACCAATGTTACAGGCTCAGATTCTGGCCAATGCATTGCTCCCAATTAACTTCCTTGCTTGTATAACCCATCTTATTTTTACAAGTAATAAGGGTGGGTGCTTGTATTAACATGCCCTTGATTACTTCTCCGAGCTGCCTGCTCACTTTATTATGACAGTTTTCAGCTGCGGATGGGTTTGAACGATGCAACTGGTAAACAAAAGAATGCATTTATAAGATGTTAGTTGGAGTTTTGTGTTATAACATGAATGGTTCTGAGGCAATGCCAGGTTTTTGTTCACAATGCATCCAAATACAGACTTAAATCTTTAGTATGTGCAAAATTTCATTGTACTATAGACCCTCAACTTTGAAATGCTGAATCTAACGTAATTAAAATGAATGAGCCTGTGAGCAGAAAATCTCATTGCCATCAATTGTAAATCCTGTCGAACTGCTTGCATTTGCCTGGAAAATAATTTCACCCTTTTCAGCTGATTTATTCAACCTGAAAAATCTTCTCATTGCTATTCATTTTGAAATAGCAATGACACTTGACAGAGATTTATTTCATGCAATTTTCATTTTCCCGCAAATGTGCCCTCCTTAAAATTCCAATAAATACAGGCTGTTCACGGTAAGTAAGTATGTTTAATATGCTCAATTTACATATTTGTGATGGACGCAATAGTGAATTGGAAAGGCTGCTTGAAAAACTAAGCTTTCCAAATATTTTATAAATTATTATTTGTTATAAATTATTATTAAATCACCTGCAATAAATGTTTCAGGAATTTTAATTGAAGCAGGAAGTGTTATAATTATCCAGCAGGTCAGGTATCATCCGTAATAAACGAAAAGGAGTTGATTTTCCATTCACAGATAGACTCAAAGTGCTGGTGTAACTTAATGGATTAGCCAGCATATCCGGAGAAAATTGATCATTTTTTACTTTTCACTTAAGTTTTCATTGATTTTTCCCAGAGACGTATACAAAACAGTGCAACACAATCACCGTAAATAAAACAAAATAAGAAAAACAACAATCAAAATCAATAAATAAATAAATAGGGGGTGAGGGAGAAGAGGTAAATAAATAAAAAAATTGGAATAAGACCATGTGGTTCACTTACCAAATTGAAATAAAAGTTACATTGATTAGTTATCTGGAGATATTTCAATATTTGCACAAACATGCCATCTAGTTCTATATAACACATTCTTCCCATATCTAGCTCGGCATTTATCTAGTTGGTGTCATGGCTCAAATAAACGGTCCATTTTTCCCAGATCTTCTCAAATGAATTCTCCTTGACTCTCAAGAAATGTGTCAGTTTCTCCAGAGTAAACATGTCTCGCACAATTTCTAGCCATAGTTTCCTGTTTTGGGTTTTTTTTTCATTCTGCCACTGCCTGTTAATGGCCTTCTTACTTGCTGCAGGCAAAACTTTAATCAAATATGTATCTTCTATCTTTAAAATATCTTTAATGTGCCCCAGATACATCACAGGGCAGGTATTTGGGATTTTATAACCCAAGATATTTTTAACAGCTGCGTTAACATTTTCCTAGTATGGCCTTATCTTTACACAGTTCCAGAAAATATGCGAGTGGTCTGCCTCCATTCTCCCGCACAGCCTCCGACAGTGTTGTTGTACAGCACGTTGTCGCCTTTTTATTTTGGGTGTTATAAAAAAGCAAGTTAGATTCTTCCAGCAAAATTCTCTCCATACTAGTGAGCTTATGGATGTGCATTGTGGTCACACATTTGTTACCATTCTTCTTCTGTTGTTTGAATTTTTAATTCTGCTTCCCATTTTGTTTTCATATAGAGCGTTGCTTCTCCCCTAATTCCCACCAGAGCTTGGTAGAAAGCAGAGATGATCCGAGATCCCTTCTGTTTGCACGCATCCACAATCACCTTGATCACATTATTTGAAGTTTCATCTAGTTCTGGCCTTATCTCTTTTGTGAAGTAGTCTCTTAATTGCAAGTGTCTAAAAAAATCTTTGTTTTCGAGACCATACTTTAAATCTTGGAAGCTCATAAACTTGCATTTCTGTAACTGTACTCATTGCCATTATGCCTTTTTGTGCCCATTCTTTGAATCTTGAATCATACACCCCTGGCATAAACTTTGAGTCATATGCGAACCACTTCATTGCGTGAACCCCTCTTTTTAATTTGTATTTTTCCATTATAACATTCCATATTTCTAACGTAAATGATACTATTGGATCTATAGCATGACTCAAAGCTCCTCTGCTCAGACTCCTGTTGTCGCTCTCTTGCTGTCTCACTCCCGTCTTCACTCCCCTTTCCAACTCTCTGCCATGTCATAGCCTGGAGAAGACGCTCCATCTCTGGGTCCGCCAGCTCCTCAGCGCTGTAATCTGGTGTCTCCACGGAGAAGCCTCTCCTCCTCGGGTCCTGCGCTGCGTCTGATGCACTATGATATGTGCATATTCCTGAGTCCCAGTGAATACGCATCTTGTCCAGCGGGGTCTAGAAGCAGCCATCTCTCTCCTTCAGGCCCCTCTTTATTCCCTTATATGCCTTGCGTTTCTGGACAACCTCCGTTGCGTAGTCGTAGTCAAATGATAGACGTCGCCCATCAATCATTATCTTATTTCCCCAGGCCTTTTCCAACACTATTTCTTTTGTATTAAACTTCAGGAAATTTACACTATGAACCTAGGTGGTGCGTTTCATTCCGGATTGCGAGCCAACGCTCTGTGCACGTGCTGGGTCCGTACGTTGGTGTCCGTTGTTATTGCGAGTTCAGTTTTCAAAAGTTGCTCCACAAATTCAGACATGGATTTGCCTTCTTTCTCTTTGGGTACGCTGTAGATGCGAATGCTATTTCGTCCAGACCGTCCTTCTAAATCAGTCAGTTTTTCTTGCATGACTTTCTGTTTTTTCATAGATTTAATAAGCACATTTTTCATAGACGTGCTAATTGTCTCGGCCTCTTCGAATCGTGCCTCTGCTTTGTTTAGTCTCGTTTTGAGGGTGTGGATTTGTTTGGAGTTAGCAGAAAGTTTATGGTATATTTCTTGCTTCAGATCTTTGAGTTCAGCTTTCATGTCTTCTTTGAGTCCTTCTTTAATTTTATGTAAGTCCACTTTATATTCAGCCCCGAGGTCACGTATTTCCTTACTGATATTGTGGAGCATAGAGTGCCTGGTTTCTGCTGAGTCATCGTTTGAACTTTGAGCTTTGTCCATCTCCGGTGAATTCTTTCTTTCTCGTCTGTCACGTTTCTTTTGACTTCTAGTTGTCGCTCCCCCACTCATTCCAATACAGAATACTGCGAATTATGTGGCAATTAGTGAATGAAGGGAGGCTGGTTTTAAACTTGCTATCGGGAGCTTGAGATTAAGCAGCCATCTGCTCGCTTCGCCACCGGAAGTCCCCGGTAATAATGTTTTATGTGTCATTCCTAACTGTCCCTGAATGTCATGTTGTCACTTGTGGGCGGAGCACCAAGGCAAATTCCTTGTATGTGAATATTTGTCCAATAAACGTATTCATTCATTCAAGGGTGACGTTTCGGGTCGGGATCCTTTACCTATCCATTTTCTCCAGAGATGCTGGCTGACCCGCTGAGTTACCTCAACATTTTGTGTGTCTATCCTTGACATAAACCAGCACCTGCAGTTCCTTTTTTTTACATGATGTTTCGATTCGATGGCCTTGCAACAGAGATGAAATGTTCAAGTCTGGATTGTGGGTAGTGTCCCTGGGAACATGAGGATGTCCATTCACCCACTGCCTTTGTCCTTCGGGGTGGTGGAGGCCAAAGAGTGTGGATCAACCTGCCCCTTTGTGCTAATTTGTAAGCATTTTCATTTTTCATTCTGGGCGGCACGGTGGCGCTGCAGTAGAGTTACTGCCTTACAGCGCTTGTAGTGCCAGAAACCCGGCTTCGATCCCGACTACGGGTACTATTTTATTGTTCAATACAATAAAACACCTAATATGGTGCAAAACAAAACCAAGGCCAAAGTCCCAAGTGTCCCAAATCCAAGGCAGATCGTAGTTTGGAGTTTAGTCGGAGCCTGTAGTGTTCAATAGCCTGGTGGTTGTTGGGAACAAGCTGTTCCTGAACCTGCATGTCACAGTTCTCAGACTCCTATACCTTCTTCCCGATGGCTAGAGTGAAATGAGAGCATGGCCAGGGTGGTGTGGGTCCTTTCATGACGGTGGCTGACCTTTTGAGACATTGTCTACTATGGATCCCTTTGATGGTGGGGAGGTCTGTACCTGTGATGGGCTGGGTAGCGTTCGCTACTTTTTGTAATCTCCTTTGTTGAGCATTTGTTTACATCATCTGTATTTTAATTTACAATTAGAAGCTAGGAATCAATGCATAATTAAGATCTGGTGGAACTTCATGGCCACTGCTTGTCCAATAGAACTTTACGGTCACTCAAGTACGTTACTGTTATTCACTTCACAACTTCACAGCTGTGTATCTCCGGCTTATTAGCAGTGTTCTGGCTTCTTAAAAGGGTCTCCACTCCTTTTACCCCCTTCTCCCCTCCCCCCTCTTTTAAAGGACTTACCGTACACTGTGGTAGCCGTCTTAACCTTCCTGTTCATCACAGTGTGTGTCTGTATCACCTTGGCTTTGCGCCGTGTGTATTTCAGACAGCGCTCCCCCCGCTTTCCCTGGCCCCCGCCTTTGCGATGTGTTTGTGTGTGTGTGTGTTCCACTCTGACACTCGACGTTCCAGTTCCCGGTTTTTCAGGCGAGTGCCGCGAACTTGACAGTCGAGGGCAGTCTGCTGAAAAGTCAGCTAAGTGGGACAGGCCGTTAACAATATCCTACACATTCCAGGGACAAGTTGCAATGTTACCAAGCCTTGTAACCTGCATGTCTTTGGAGTGTGGGAGCAAACCGGAGAACATGGAGAAAACCCAAGCAGGTCGCGGGGAGAACGTGCAAACTCCATACAGACAGCAACCGTAGTCGGGATCAAACCCAGGTCTCTGGCGCTGTAAGGCTGCAGCTCCACCGCTGCGCCACCGTGCCGCCCCTAATCTAGTGGACTGAAATGTGATCTGTATCCTTCGGAGGAGCAGCTGGTTGCAGACAAAGCCACGGTAACACACGGGGTGTGGGTTTTCTCCGAGATCTTCGCTGTATCTCTAAACTAAAACCAAACTAAACTAGGATGCGTCTCCATAGCAACCACAGTATCTGTACAACAAAACGGAGAGAAGGGAGAACATGGCAGCAGGTGAGGGCACGTTTCCACACAATTGGCCGCTCTCCTCTACTCTCTACGCACCTCATCTCCGCCCACCACCCAGATTTTGAACCACTACAAGGCAGGATTTGCAAAGGGGAACACTGTGGTTGAGCTAGTGGAGACACTGTGCCAGAGATCTGGGTTCAGTCCTGACCTCGGGTGCTGTCTGTCTGGACTTTGCAGGTTCTCCCTGTGACCGCGCGGGTTTCCTCCGGGTGCTCCAAGCTTCCTCTTGCCACCAAAACATACAAGTTGGTAGGTTGGGTAGGAAGGAACTGCAGATGCTGGTTTATACCGAAGGTAGACACAAAATGATCAATTTCCCTCCTGGGATAAATAAAGTTCTATCGTATCATATCGAAAAATGCTGGAGTAACTCAACTGCGTCTCTGAAGGAAAGGTATATCTGCCATTTGGGGTCAGAACCCTTCTTCAGACATGCTACCTGACCCGCTGAGTTACTCCAGCATTTTGTCACTATCTCAGGTTGGCAGCTGAATTGCTCCTCAATGTGGACGAATAGTAAAATCGGGGATGTGTTAATCTTCTTCTTGCGTATGGCGTGCACAGCCCAAAGTTGTAGGACAACTTGTCTATTTGATCTTATTTGATTGTGCACGCCAGGTTGATTGCATTCGTCGAAATAGGGTGGACCACATGAAGGTTGTATTCTCTCACCCGGGGTGAGTTAATGAGAATATGGGAAGAGTAAAAATAGTATTAACGTGGGCTGAGTGTAAATGGGTGGTTGATGGTCAAATCGCTGTGTGTGTGTGTGTCTCTCTCACTGACTATGACTCGAAGATCAAAGCTGAGATCCTGCAGTGATGAGCAGTGCAAGCATTCTGGCAAAAATAAAACTTCTCCACAACTAGAACGTTAATGCAGGCAGAACTGCTGGAGAGCAAAAGAAAATCGGTGACTGGTAGCCCCGTGTGGGCTTTGCTTCTTTCATGTGAGTGGGGGGAAAAAACACTTATGACGTTAAATTATCGACAAATACAATACAAAACTGTCAAATGCTTTGCAGGCTCGCCAATAGATGTAGCAGTTTGGAATGGGAATAGTGTTAAAGAAGGAACTGCAGATGCTGGAGAATTGAGGGTACACAAAAGGTTGGTGAAACTCAGCGGGTGCAGCAGCATCTAAGGAGCGAAGGAGATAGGCGACGTTTTGGGTCGAGACCCAGTTCTGGACAGACTTTTTTGAGTTAGCAACAAGCAAGCAGAGTGAGAAAGATGAGGATCAAGGCGAATGCAATACTAACGCTCAACATACGAGGAGCATTTGGGGCTCTGGGTCTGTACTCGCTGGAGTTCAAAAGTATGTGAGAGGGACCTCATTGAAACTTACCAAATAGTGATAGGCCTGGATAGAGTGGATGTGGAGAGGATGCTTCTACTAATGCGAGTGTATAGGAGCAGAGGACAATAAATAAATAAATACAAATTAAAAAAGGAAGAAGGGTCTCGACCCGAAAAGTCGCCTATCTCCTTCGCTCATTAGATGCTGCAGTTTCTCCAGCCTTTTGTGTACCCTGGAATGGGAATAGGACTGGACTATGCCCTGTGTAATGGCACGGAGATGGTAGGGATATTTAACCACCGTTTTAGTTGAGAATTTACCAGGGAGAGAGAACGTTTGGTGATAACGAGTAGGAAGGAACTGCAGATGCTGGTTTATTCCAAATTCAGTGGGTCAGGCAGCATCTCTGGAGAAAAGGAATTGGTGACATTTCGAGTCGGAATCCTTCTCGAAAGGTTGAAATGGAATAAGGGGGTTGATTGAATTCGAAGGGTTCCACCCCGAAACATCACCTATTCCTTTTCTCCAAAGATGCTGCCTGACACGCTGAGTTACTCCAACATTTAGTGTCTATGAACTGTTGGTGAAAGATGAGTAATGAGCAGTGCATTCCAAATTGAATAAGGGCATAGATTAAATAATCTTATCAGATTCAAAGACAATGAAATCCTCAGTTTGGATGGTTTCATTTATTGATTTTTAAAAAAATAAATTGAAGACTGCTGAGGAATAACCATCAAATAATTCTCATTAAAATGTGCTTTAGTGCCAGAACACTGATTGTATAGCTATTGTAATACTTAAATAGAACATGTCCAGGCAAATGTATCGTAACTTCAGGGGCAGGGATAAACGGAGGAACATATAAAATGAAAACGTATACTAATGAATTGGTAAGATGTTTAGTTATGAACTGCAGATGTTGGTTTTATACCGAAGATAGACACAAAATGCTGGAGTAACTCTTCGGGACAGGCAGCGTCTCTGTAGAAAAGGAATAGGTAACATTTCGGGTTGGAACCCTTCTTCAGACTGGAACCCTCCTGCAGTCTGAAGAAGGGTTTCGACCCAAAACGTCACCTATACCTTTTCTCCAGAGATGTTGCCTGACCCGATGAGTTACACCTAGTTACTCCAACATTTTGTGTCTATCTTTAATAATAAATAGGTACCGAGGATTAAGTTTACACCCCAACTATGAATATTGACTTCTCTAACTTCAAGTAACCCCATGCTTTCCCTCTCTCCACCCCTTTCCCAGTTCTCCAACCAGTCTGACTGTCCTGATTACATGTTATCTCTGTTTGCTTTGTTGTCACCTTCTCCTCACTAACAATGGTTGGTCTCTTTTACATTTTCCTTGATCCTCATCTCTTTTGATCTCTTACACTTCCTTATCTCTGTAACTCCCCTCCCCTGGCGCTCAGTCTGAAGAACGGTCTCGACCCGAAACGTCACCCATTCCTTCTATCCACAGATGCTGCCTGACCCGCCGAGTTACTCCAGCATTTTGTGTCTACTGTGTAAACCAGCATCTGCAGTTCCTTCCTACACATCTCAATTTCAGTCATTTGGACTCATTGCTAGATCTGTATTGACAGACGGTCGAATACTCCCATATTCCCCACCAAGAATTGGGGAATAAGTCCTGGAATTCTGTGCATGAGTGAAAGCCAGGGATTTTAATGAGGTTTAAATAGTAAACACCAGCAGTTTGCCTCCGAAGCACCAGCAAAAGGTGGTGTGATCCAGGCCTATATTAATTTAATTAAATACAGCGGCAGATTGCGACAATTAAAGGACTTGCCAGATCATTTACGAGGGCAACAGAGAATTAACCATGTTGTTGTGTGCGGAAGAATATCTTGGCCAGACCCTCGGGTAGATTGTGAGATCTTCTTCCCAAAAGGTACATTTTGTGGTCATACAACGTTGAACAGTACAGCCCAAGAACAAGCCCTTTGGTCCACAGTGTCTGAGTCAAACATGATGTCACTAAATTAATCTCCTCTGCTTGCACATGATCCATTACTGTACATTCCTCCATTCCCTGCATATCTACGTGCCTATTTAAAAGCCTTGCTAAATCACCATTACTTTTGTTGTGGGTCAAAAATAGAAAATTCTGGAAATGCTCAGCAGGTCATGCAGCATCTGTGGAGGGAAAAGCAGTTAATGAATCAGATTGTTAGAACTAAGAATGTTTCAAAAAGCAGTAGGTTGTCATGTTGATAGGTATATGGACGGGAAGGGAATGGAGGGGTATGGTCTGATTGCAGGTAGATGGGACTAGGGGAAAATAAATGGTCGGCACGGACTGGAAGGGCCGAGAAGGCCTGTTTTCCATGCTGTAATTGTTATATGGTTGTTATATGTTAAAGACGTTTTCATTCACTTGCTGCTGTGGTGGAATTTGAATTCTTGCCTGTGGTTTGTTCAATCTAGATTGCGCCCTGCAATATCATACATATTCTGCTCCTATTTGCTGATTTACTGCCTATAAATTGAGATTATTTTTTTTTCCAGAGGTGCACTTTTCAAGAATACAAAATAAAATTCAATTCTAACATTATTATGATAAGTAGCCGTGATACTGAGTGGGTAATGCAATACCTGATCTGTGCTAAATTAACTTACCTCGACTGTGCTAAACTGAAAATAAGGCAGTGCAGCATAACCAGCATGAAAAAAACTAGTTTGGAGATAGAGCATAGAAACAGGCCTTTCTGTCCACTGTCCAGCACCTACCTTCAATCACTTGTTCGCACAAGTTCTATGTTGTCTCACTTTCTCATCCACTACCCTACACACTAGGGCCAATTTACAAAGGCCAATTATCCAACAAACCCACATGCCTTTGGACTGTGGGAGAAAACCAGAGCACCCAGAGGAAACCTGTCTGGTCCCAGGGGGGACGTGCAAACTCCACACAGACAGCGCCCGAGGTCAGGATCGAACCTGGGTCTCTGACGTTGTGAGGCAACAGCTGCGCCACAGTGCCACCCCCTACAAGTGGCTGGAAAATTCAATGCAAATGCCTGAAAAACAGTACAGAGTCTGTTTGACTGTCCTGGTGACAAAGTTTAAGTTACTTTCATTGCTGAGCTATGTAGTAATTATGTTTTAGTTTAATTTGGAGATGCAGCACGGAAACAGGCCCTTCGGCCCAGCGAAACACTCTGGAATTCTCTGCCACAGAAGGTAGTTGAGGCCAGTTCATTGGCTATATTTAAGAGGGCATTAGATGTGGCACTTGTGGCTAAAGGGATCAGGGGATATGGAGAGAAGGCAGGTACAGGATACTGAATTGGATGATCAGCCATGATCACATTGAATGGCGGTGCAGGCTCGAAGGGCCGAATGGCCTACTCCTGCACCTATTTTTCTATGTTTTCTATCCCCGCACACAAACTCTATCCTACACATGCTAGGGGCAATTTTCATTTATACCAAGCCAATTAACCTACAAACCTGTATGTCTTTCGAGTGTGGGAGGAAAGCAAAGATCTCGGAGAAAACCCACGCAGATCATGGGGAGAACGTACGAACTCCGTGTAGACAAACACCCGCAGTCGGGATCGAACCCGGGCCTCTGGCGCTGTAAGGCAGTATCTCCACTGCTGCGCCACTGTGCTTCCCTAAAATGAAATGGTTAAAACTTTTTTAAAAACACACCAGGTCTCTGCCCTATGATATAGCAGCACAGTGGGCAAATTATTGATCTGGTGTCTCTGGCAGTCAGGTCCATTGATCCCACTGTGGAAACTGGGAATTTTTAAATGGATAGAAACATAGATAGAAACATAGAAAATAGGTGCAGGAGGAGGCCATTTGGCCTTTCGAGCCAGCACCGTCATTCATTGTGATCATGGCTGATCGTCCTCAATCAATAACCCGTGCCTGCCATCTCCCCATATCCCTTGATTCCACTAGCCCCTAGAGCTCTATCTAACTCTCTTTTAAATCCATCCAGTGATTTGGCCTCCACTGCCCTCTGTGGCAGGGAATTCCACAAATTCACAACTTTCTGGATGAAAACGTTTTTTCTCACCTCAGTCTTAAATGACCTCCCCTTTATTCTAAGACTGTGGCCCCTGGTTCTGGACTCACCCAACATTGGGAACATTTTTCCTGCATCTAGCTTGTCCAGTCCTTTTATAATTTTATGTTTCTATAAAATACCCCTTATCCTTCTAAACTCCAGTGAATACAAGCCTAGTCTTTTCAATCTTTCCTCATATGACAATCCCGCCATCCCAGGGATCAATCTTGTGAACCTACGCTGCACTGCCTCAATCACAAGGATGTTCTTCCTCAAATTAGGAGACCAAAACTGTACACAATACTCCAGATGTGGTCTTACCAGAGCCCGATACAACTGCAGAAGAACCTCTTTACTCCTATACTGAAATCCTCTTGTTTTGAAGGCCAACATTCCATTAGTTTTCTTCACTGCCTGCTGTACCTGCACGCCAACTTTCAGTGACTGGTGTACAAGGACACCCAGGTCTCGCTGTACCTCCCCCTTACCTAACCTAACCCCATTGAGATAATAATCTGTCCCCTTGTTTTTGCCGCCAAAGTGGATAACCTCACATTTATATAGATTATACTGCACCTGCCACGCATCTGCCCACTCACTCAACCTGTCCAGGTCACACTGCAACCTCCTAACATCCTCTTCACAGTTCACACTGCCACCTAGCTTTGTGTCATCCGCAAACGTGCCAATTTGATCACCAATGCGTCCACTATTTCTAGAGCCACCTCCCTGAGGACCCTGGGATGCAGACCATCAGGCCCAGGGGATTTATCATGCTTCAGTCCCATTAGCCTACCCAATACTATTTCTCGCCAAATGAAAATTTCTTTCAGCTCCTCTACCCCCATAGATCCTCTGACTTCCAGTACTTCTGGGAGATTGTTTGTGTCCAGCTTAGTGAAGACAGATCCGAAGTACCTGTTGAACTCTTCTGCCATTTCCTTGCTCCCCATAATAATTTCACCCGCGTCTGCCTTCAAGGGACCCACATTTGACTGTTCCATTCTTTTTCCCTTAACATATCTAAAGAAGCTTTTACTGTCCTTCTTTATATTCCTGGCCAGCGTCCCCTCGTACTTCATCTTTTCAGCCCGTATTGCCCGTTTTGTTTCCTTCTGTTGTCCTTTGAAAGTTTCCCAATCCTCTGGCCTCTGGCTACTCTTTGCTGTGTTGGACATCTTTTCTTTTAGTTTTATTCTATCCCTAACTTCTCTTGTCAGCCACGGTTGCCTCCTCCTCCCCTTAGAATCTTTCTTCCTTTTTGGAATGAAATGATCCTGCGTCTTGTGGATTATGCCCAGAAATTTCTGACATTGCTGTCATTGCATAGGTTTGATGAATTTGGATTAGAAGTGTTGATGTCAGTCATGGTGCCCATGAAAACTACCAGATTGTTGTAAAATCCCAGCGGATTCATTCATGTGTAGGAAGGAATTGCAGATGTTGGTTTAAACCGAAGATAGACACAAAAAGCTGGAGTAACTCAGCGGGACAGGCAGCATCTCTGGAGAGGAAGAGTGAGTGACCTTTCAGATCGAGACCCTTCTTCAGACTAGTCTATCTTCGGATTCATTCATGTGTTATAGTGAAGTATATCAATCAGCCTTACCCAGCAAGCCTGCAGGTGACCTCTCATTCTCAATTGTAGTTTTGGGGGAAATTTTACTTTCAGAGACGGACAAGTGAAGAACATTGGCCTCAAAATCCCTTTGCAGGATTCTAACACTGCTATAAACTTGAAAATCAGCTATGCTGGAGGGATCAATATTGCAACAATTTCTTGTCCTTCAGGCTGGATTTTAGTTTTCCGTGCACCTTTTTATCCTTATTGTAAAAAATCAATTCCCAAAAGATGCCAAAAATAGTGCAATGCGCAAAATTAGCTCCAGTCTAATTTTTGACTTGTTGGTCTGACTACAGTTGCTCTTGGCTTTCATCGAGTCCATTCCCTCTGAGATTGTGCCGTTACAAGAGCAAACATTTAAACAGTCCTTGCTACACATCTGCTGACCACTTCAAATGTCGCATCAGGCATCTGACATCGCTGCCCTGCTTCTGGAAGGTCAAGGTCGTGGTAACTCTGCCGCTGATCCCTGCCTGATCTCGCAGTTTGCTGCCTGTTTACCATATGATACAAGGACATGTATGTAGTAATTACGGTGATAAAAGATGACTGCTGGTTTAAAAAAAAAACTAGACCAGCCCTCTGCCTGATGATATGGTGGTATTGTAGGTAAATAATTGGGCTGGTGTCTCTAAGTTAGGTCGTAGAGTCTTCCAGCATTGAAATGGGCGCTTCAGCCCAACTTGCCCACACATGGCCCATCTGCACTAGTCCCACCTGCCTACATTTGGCCCATGTTCCTCTAAACCTGTCCTATCAATGTCCTTGTCTAAACGTTTCTTAAACGTTGTGGTAGTACCTGCCCCAACTACCTCCTCCGACAGCTCATTCCATACTCCCTTTTTTTGAAAAAGTTACATTTACAAACCGTCCACCGTGGAGGCTGGGAAATCTTAATGCAATTGAAATCCATACTCTAAAGAAGTGAGCACATCACCTGTTTTTTCCTCTACCCACTGTAGCAGGCATTATTGGATTTGCCTGCATTCCAACTTCTGCAATGTACATTCATTCATGTGCTGCACACGTAGTATTAATCTCTTCCAAGAACGCGGCCCATCTGCTGCCAGGGCTGCCTGACTGTAGCCTTGGAGAGTCTCCATAGCACTCTGCCACAATGAATATACCTACCACTGGTACGTTTTTTCAGAGCCTATCCAGGTCATTCTGTGACTAACAGGGAGCGCACTCCACTGCAGCGACTTCCATTCATTAAATCATAACGCACCCCTGTGGCTGGGAGATGCTGCTATTTGTGACATGGCATCAGCGAAGTTGCATTCTGTGGGAGTTTAAGTCATCCGTAACGTGTCAGGGCGGCACAAAGGTGCAGCGGTAGAGTTGCAGCCTTACAGTGCCAGAGACCCGGATTCAATCCCGATCTCGGGTGCAATGTATACAGAGTTATTGTACGTTCTCGCTGTGACTGTGTGCGTTTTATCCGGCTGCTCCGGTTCCTTCCCACACTCCAAAGACATACAGGTGTGTTGGTTAATTGGCTTTGGTAAAGATTGTAAATTGTTCCCAGTGTGTAGGATAATGCTAGTGTATGGGTGGAGGGGTCGCTGGTCCGTGTGGACTCAGTGGGCCGAAGGGCTGGTTTCTGCTCTGCGTCTCTATACTAAACTAACCTAAAAAATAAGCGAAATGTGTCTCATTGACACAGCGCGATGATTGACAAGGAAATGTTGTCTCATCAACTTTACAATTGAAGATCATCATCTTCACGGTAATCTTCAGTATTTGAGTGAATGCAAGGAACTGCAGATGCTCGTTTCAACCGAAGATAGACATAAAAAGCTGGCGTAATTCAGCGGGACAGGCAGCGTCTCTGAAGAGAAGGAAGGAAGGGTCTCGACCCGAAACGTCACCCATTTCTTCTCTCCAGAGATGCTGCTTGTCCCACTGAGTTACTCCTGCTTTTTGTGTCTATCTTGTGTTCGAGTGAATGGCAATGTTGCTTTGCTGCCGCCAAAAGCTAATTAATCAATCTGTATGTTATGGTCTGAGAGGGATCGTAAAAAATAATTCACTTGCAAAGCTAATGGCATGCTGGGATTGATATATAATGTCTTACCCAGAATGCTGTTTTAATTGATGAAAATATTTTTCTATTTTTTTATGTGTTTGCTTTTTTTAGCTTTCTTAAAGACTTGTGAATACACATGTACTTATCGTCACGCTATGTCAGTGAGACACATTTAGTTTATTTAGATGATCAGCCATGATCATATTGAATGGCGGCGCTGGCTCGAAGGGACGAATGGCCTGCTCCCGCACCTATGTTTCTGTGTTTCTATGTTTCTACTACAGCGATTAGAGAGATGATAGCTTCTTGTTTCATGATTGACCTTTAAATCACAAGTTTATATCTCTTATGAAAGTACGAAATGTCAAATCAGTAACTGTACCAATCCAGTTCAGCGCATGTTGCTGAGAATAAGTAGTTTATACTGGATGGAAAGGAGGAACAGAACAATGGGCCCATCAGGAAAGTGCTTTAGAGATGACAGGGTTTGTTGTCAGGAAGGATTTGATCAATTGGGCTGAAACACCTTTCATCCACACAGACCCTGCGGCACCTTGATTCAGTTCTTACTGATTGTGATTATGTGCTAAGATCAATATGTCTGTTGTCTCATTACTGAATACAGTCATCTCCCCAGTCCAAATGTAGGAAAAAGGTACTGCAGATGCTGGGTTTACACAAAAGGACACAAACTGCTAGAGTAACTCAGCAGGTCGGGCAGCATCTGCATAATTTATCCTCTGCTTAGACCTGCCACACTCTGCCCAGCCTCTCCTTTTTTCCAGCTTTCATCCCTCCACCTACAATCAGTCTGAAGAAGAGTCCAACCTGAAACGTCACCTATCCATGTTCCCCAGAGATGCTGCCTGGCCTGCTGTTACTCCAGCGCTTTGTGTCCATTTCACCGGTCTGCATGAAGCAGAAGTAATTGCCAAATATAATACACATAGATGTGAATTCAAAAAAGATTTTATCTGAACCTGTTATTCCTGTTCCAACATTGATTTTAACCGTATTCTCTTTCCTCTCCTCCTTCACCAGCAACCCTTGTTAACTGTGTGCTTTAACTGGCTTCATTCATTCTTGATGATTCTGAAGTGATCTTGGGGATCATTTTCCAATGTTCTACAGATTCAGGATCAGTTCCTGTGGATTGAAGGGTAGCAAATGTTATCCCACTTTTTAAGAAAGGCAGGAGAGGGAAAACAGGGAATTATAGACCAGTTAGCCTGACATTGGTGGTGGGGAAGATGCTGGAGTCAATCTTAAAAGATGAAATAGCCGCACATTTGAATAGCAGTAACAGGATTGATCCGGGTCAGCCTGGATTTACGATGGGTAAATCATGCTTGACTAATCTTCTGGAATTTTTTGAGGATGTAACTAGGAAAATGGACAAGGGAGAGCCAGTGGATGTAGTGTATCTGGACATTCAGAACGCATTTGATAAGGTCCCACATAAGAGATTAGTGGGCAAACTTAGGGCACATGGTATTGGGGGTAGAGTGCTGATGTGGATAGAAAATTGGGTGGCAGACAGGAAACAAAGAGTAGGGATTAACGGGTCCCTTTCGGAATGGCAGGAAACGACTAGTGGGGTACCACAAGGCTCTGTGCTGGGACCGCAGCTATTTACAATATACATCAATGATTTAGATGAAGGGATTCAAAGTAACAGCAAATTTTCAGATTACACAAAGCTGGATGGCAGTGTGAACTGTGAGGAGGATGCTATGAGAATGCAGGGTGACTTGGACAGGTTGGGTGAGTGGACAGATGCATGGCAATGTGGATAAATGTGAGGTTATCCACTTTGGTAGCAAAAACAGGAAGGCAGATTATTATATAAATGGTGTCAAGTTGAGAAAAGGGGAAGTACAACGGGATCAGTCTATGAAAGTAAGCATGCAGGTACAGCAGGCAGTGAAGAAAGTGAATGGCGCGTTGGCCTTCATAACAAGAGAAGTTGAGTATAGGAGCAAAGAGGTCCTTCTGCAGTGGTACAGGGCCCTAGTGTGTTTTGGTCCCGTAATTTGAGGAAGGACATTCTTCCTCAAACTAAGGGCAGCGTAGGTTTACAAGGTTAATTCCCAGGGATGGCGGGACTGTCATATGCAGAGAGAATGGAGCGGCTGGGCTTGTATACTCTGGAATTTAGAAGGATGAGAGGATATCTTTATTGAAACCCTTATATAAGATTATTAAGGGTTTGGACACGCTAGAGGCAGGAAACATGTTCCCGATGTTGGGGGAGTCCAGAACCAGGGGGCCACAGTTTAAGATTAAGGGGTTGGCCATTTAGAACGGAGACAAGTAAACACTTGTTCACACAGAGTAGCAATGTTACAAAATTTTGAGATTTAAAAAATCAAGCCTGCAATTTATCCCATCAGATAAAGCATAAAAATAAGTTTAATTTGACACCTAATTCACTTTCATATCTTCAGTATTAAAAAAGTTAGGGCCATTTTCATACTCGGAAATTAGCAACTTGCTTCCTTTTGCTTTTCTATTGACTTGTCACAAAAGTTGTGATCGAGGACAGTCAAAAGCCCATAACTTCCTTAAAATTTAAGAGAACTGAAAGAAATTTTCAGTTATTATAGATTGAAGTATTCTGAAACAAATATGAAACAATCTTACTTGGATGACCTGAAATGAAAGCATATAATTAGTTACCCAATTGTAGCCAATTACAAAATTCAATTACTAGATCTAAACATTTATCAATTTCTTAAGAAAAATGTTTTAAAAGATTTAAAGCCTAAGTGTCCAATTAACAGTCACACAATAATTCACAATAAAACATGATTTTTAAATCTAATTGTCACTAATTTATAGGCAAAATTGAAGGAATTCAGTGTTTAATGCCTGTAAATTAATGGGCATTTTAAACAGCTTGCGAGTGGGATTTTATGGAACGCGCTGTATTGGAACGTTGCGGTGGCGGTGAATTTAAACCCCATATCAGCAGGACAAATTCTGACAGTTCATATGGGGGCTAAATCACCATTTCGCAACATGAAATATTGATTAAAGTCCCCTAAAAAAGCAAGTTTATATGAAAAAATAAACAGCTTTCACTTACCTGTCCCCTACGTAAAATCGGTCCCCGTTGTCGGCGTGCACGGCATTGGGAGCTAATTTTTATTTTACTGCAGCAATTAAATAGTCGGACGATTTATTTAAAAAAACGGACTTACCGGCAGTCGGAACGAATCTCCAAAAATAAATCGCACTCTGAGAAAATAAAGCTCCGGATTGCAAGGGGAAAACCGCATTTCAACCCCGCCCCGCCCCCCCCCCCCCTTAAAGGCGCCAAAGTCGCGCACAAGGCCAGCGGCAGAACTGGAGCACCACTAAAGGTAAGTTTTGTAACATACCTACACACAGAGTTGTGAATCTGTGGAATACTCTGCCTAAGAGGACAGTGGAGGCTGGTTCTCTGGATACTTGCTAGATAGGGCTCTTAAAGAAAGTGGAATCAGGGGATATGGGGAGAAGGCAGGAACGGGGTACTGATTGGGGATGATCAGCCATGATCACATTGAATAGTGGTGCTGGCTCGAAGGGCCGAAAAGCCTACTCTTGCACCTATTGTCTATTATATATTGTGTATTGAAGTCTCTTAAAATGGTTTTCTTTACAAAAATGCCTCCTGTTCTAATTTCCTTTTCCCTTTTTGCATCCTCTACAGTGCCCACGTATCACTGTGCTGTAATACAATTCTTTATTATTCTGGGTAAGGGGACTATTTGTTTAGTCCAGACAGTTAGTCCTGTCTCACTAGAAAGCAAGAAACACCCATGCCTTGGTTTTCATTTATCTTGTAATGTTTTCCAAGGATTCTCCCAGCAGCCTTGAGAGGAGTGTGGATGCAAAGATTGTTGGTTCAATCCCAGCAGGACATAGACTGTTGCTCCAAAAAAACCTTAAAGCCATTTATGATATCAATGCTATACTGCAGCGGTGCATATGTGCTATTTTATTTAGCAAAGCAAATCTAATGATGCATAGACTGTGGCTGCTTAGGCCAGATTAATACAGATTTGCAGACCATGACCCTTAATTGCATTCTTATTTTGCCGATCAGTTGATCTCCGTGCTTTGTGCAGCTAAATGTTTTATCTAGTCTTGTTCCAACGTTAGTTTGCTGCTTCTGAATCTGTCACTGTCTTATTAGAACAGAGATGTATCAGCAGTAACTTATCAGTTTTACCTGAAGGAGTGAATTTATTTTCCAAGTCACGATTTTGAAATAAACTTTCAAACACTTGCTGCATATTTAGTGGCATCGTTAAATGGTTTGTTTGCTAGATGGTGCCAGCAGCATGCGTTCCATCTTTTTTAAACATGTTAACAGATAAATCTATTGCCTCTTAGTCTAGAAATGTAGGTTAGCTACATTCAAAACCCTGTAATGTGTTTAATCCGATTCTGCCTATTAAGCCTCATAAATTTTAATTTAATGTAGGATCTCTTCTGCTGGGTAATCCGTTTTATGCAGTGAACAGCCTGATGACAAATTTTATGTCTGCACATTCTCCTCATTGCAGACTTGATTGTGGGCGCTGCTATGACTGTCTGCTGTTTGAAGTCTGACAGTCATGATGCCTTTTCCCTTACAATAAAACTGGTGCTGAATGTAAAGCAAATAGTATGTTAATATGTTTAATATACTTGTTTGTTCAATAAAATACTTGTTCACACACACACACGCGCACACACACACTCTCACACACGTCAATGCAATACGTTGTTATGGAAAGACAGTTTTCTTTCCTCCTCTCAAGTGCCATATGCCTTTCACTGTGCACACCACATACCCTCCCCCACTTCATACACTGTTTTCCTTCTTTGGTATCAGTGAGAGTATGTTAGAGTGTGCCTTTCTCATTTGCAAGCTCCCTTTGCATCTCTGCATTTGCCTATCAGTCTCTCTGCTTCTGAATCTGTCATCATCTTGTTAGAACACAGATACATCAGCAATAATTTATCAATTTTTCTTGAAGCAGTGAATTTATTTTCCTTGTCCTCCTCATTGTGTCCATATATGAGTGTTTCAAACGTTGATGCACTCTATATTTCTCCATGTACTACCTAGCTCTCTCTACTGTCTGTATCTCTCTTCTGCCTTCACTGCTTTCCCTCATGTATATCAGTCTCTGTTCCCTTGATAGTTGAACAAATCGCACGCGTCATAATTTTAACTTTCTGCACAGAACATTTTGGCCATTTGAAGTAAAATCCAGGTTCAGGGACAGCTTCTTCCCTACAGCCATTCGGCTATTAAACACTACAACCTCAAATAAACTCTGAACTACATTGACTATTATTGTTATTATTGCACTCTTATTGGGTTTTTGTGTGCGTATATATGTGTGTGTGTGTATGTGTATATATATATATATATATATATGTGTATATATATATATATATATATATATATATATATATATATATATATATATATATATATATATATATATATATATATATACACACACGCGTGTATTTGTGAGTATGTGTATATATACACACTGAACTTTTTTTTCCTCGTATATCATATTGTTTACAGTGTACTATGTTCTGAAGTTCTTTACTCTGTTGTGCTGCTGCAAGTAAGAATGTCATTGTTCTATCTGGGACACATGACAATAAAACACTCTTGACTTGAATTTACAGTTGTCCAATAACGTCATCAAATCGTGGACTACATTTGCTCTCCTTTTGATTGTTTTTCTCTCTTCGATCTTTCATGGCAGTGAACAGCCTTATTCATATTTGTTCTGAATCCAGAATTAAGTGACGTAAGTCCTCCTCCCATTTGTGATCCTTAAAGTGCCTTTCCACTTTCCCTTCTTCCGTCTACCCCTTTGTTTCCCACAAACACCAACCATTCCTTTCCACATTGAAAGCAGCAATGCATGAAGAGACAGGTGAGTCTTTTCATGTTAGATATTGTTTGTGGGTGGCTCTAGTCAAGAAGTGTTGTTAGCTAAACAGTCATAAAGCTTAAAAGCCCTGTCCCACGGTACGAGTTCATTCCAAGAGCTCTCCCGAGTTTAAAAAAAATCAAACTCGTGGTAAGCACGGAGAATGAACGTAGCGGGTACGTCGGAGCTCGGGGACGTCTCTTAGTGGCTCGTAACGCTAACGGCAGGTAAGCTCGGGAAGACTAGTGAAAATTTTTCAACATGTTGAAAAATGTCCACTAGAACCTCGAGTACCGACGAGCGGCCATTACTGTAAATCTCCGAGTTCGATTCAGGGCAAACTCGGGAGAGCTCTTGGAATAAACTCGTACTGTGGGACAGGGCTTTGAGTTTTTAGTTTTAGAAATACAGCTCGGAAACGGACTCTTCGACCCACCGTGTCCACACCGACCAGCAATCCCATTACAGTAGCACTATCCAACATGCGCTAGGGACAATTCAAGTCAAGTCACATTTATTTATATAGCACATTTAAAAAACAACTCTCGTTGACGAAAGTGCTTTACATTTGTTATAAGAGTAGTATAAACAAGCAGGCTACATACATATATACAAATAGCCCTCACTCAGAGGACGTCAGGAAAGGCTTGGGAGAACAGATACATTTTTAGACTAGACTTAAAGGGATTCGATGGAGGGGGCAGTTCTTATGGGGAGGGGGATGCTGTTCCACAGTCTAGGAACTGCAACTGCAAAGGCGCGGTCGCCCCTGAGCTCATGCCTAGACTGCGGGACATTCAGCAACCCCAAGTCGGCTGATCTGAGGGACCTGGAGGTGGTGTAGTGGGTGAGAAGAATTTTAATGTAGGTGGGTGCAAGCCCATTGAGGGCTTTGTAGACAAAGAGGAGGGTCTTGAAATTTATTCGGAACCGCACAGGGAGCCAGTGGAGAGAGGCCAGGCTCGGGGTGATATGGTCCCTTTTTCAGGTGCCTGTCAGGAGTCTCGCTGCAGGAGATAATCTAGGCTGGAGGAGATAAATATATGGATCTTTTCTAGGTCATCAAACTTTAGGAATGGTTTTATTTTAGCTATCATCCGAAGCTGAAAGAAGCTAGCTTTTACCACGGCATTGACTTGTTTGTCAAACTTCAGTGCTGAGTCAAATATCACGCCAAGGTTTTTGACGTCTTTACCAAAGCCAATTAACCTACAAACCTGTACGTCTTTTGAGTGTGGGGGGAAACCGGAGCAACCGGGGATAACCCCCACGGTCACGGGAAGAATGAACAAACTACGTACAGAAGGCACCTTTAGCCAGGATTGAACCCAGGTCTCTGGCGCTGTAACGCAGCAACTCTACCACTGCACCATGTGCCGCCTCACAAGTTGATTCAATGATTCAGTCATCTTCACCAAACGCCCACGCAAGATCAAGACTATGATTAATAATGGAAAATGTTGTAAAATGTATTCATCTGCCGCAACAGAGCAATTAATATTTTGGCTGAGATCTGCATTTAGGGCATTAATCAATATACTTATCCCAACACCCATTGTGTATTCACCCATTAAGCAATCGGGACTGTTCCTAGTTATGTTTGGACAAGCACAAACTGGATTGTTATTTTTGGGTTGCTTTCTAAATGAATTGAGAGCTTTGTTGCTCATTTATTGCACCTTCAGAGTGTGGATCACTGTTTTTCTGATGCTTCGAGTGAAAAAGCTTCCTATTTTATCTCTCAAGAGTACAACTGTTAAATTCGCTTCATGTAGATATATGTTTTTAAGCAACTGAAATTTGTGAGCCAAGGCAAACCAGTTTATCTGTAAGAAGGAACTGCAGATGGTGGTTTAAACCAGTCTGAAGAAGGGTCGAGACCTGAAACGTCACCTATTCCTTCGCTCCATAGATGCTGCTGCACCCGCTGAGTTTTTCCAGCATCTGCAGTTCTTTCTTAAACGTGACACTAACAAAAGTCACTTAGTATTGAAGCAGACTGCATTATCACTCATCAAACAGCTTAATCTGCATGAATAAAAGATGAAGGTTGCTTCTGCTTTAATGGGGCCAAACTTAGACAATCCAAAGAACACAGTATTTCTTAGGCAGCAACGATTACTCTCCTCTTTCTTCCAGCTACGCAGATCTGGATCAAGTCCAAAGTCCTTAATGGTTTTGAAATGCTGAGTGGCATTGAATATGTGTAGATAGCGTCGATAGAGTGGTCAAGAAGGCTTATGCTAAGTGTTCAAGAAGGAACTGCAGATGCTGGAGAATCGAAGGTTACACAAAAGCTGGAGAAAGTCAGCGGGTGCAGCAGCATTTAAGGAGCGAAGGAGATAGGTGACGTTTCGGGTCGAGACCCTTCTTCAGCTTATGCTAAGCTTGCTTTCATAGGTTGGGGCATTGAGTATATCAGTTAGGAAGACACTATGAAGCTCATAGGACTTTGGTTAGGCTGTATTTGAGGTATATTTACTCATCCTTTCTTTCACCAATTGCTAATAGACACAAAATACTGGAGTAACCCAGCGGGTCAGGCAGCATCCCGGGAGAAAAGCAAAAGATGTCGTTTTGGGTCGAGACCCTTCTTCAGATTCAGGCGAAAGGGAAACGAGAGATACAGAAGGTACATAGGAGAAAAGAATGAAAAGCTGGAGCCACAAGTTACTCTAGCTTTATGTGTCTATCTTTGATTTTAACCAGCATCTGCAGTTCCTTCCAACACATTTTGAGGTATTGCCTGCAGTTTTGATCGCTGCATTACATAAAGTATGTGGCAGCTGTTGAAGGAGTGCATAGGAGGTTTACTAGAAAGATGCCTGGATTTGGGAGTATTAGCTACAGAGTGAGGTTGGACTGTTTCCTCTGCAATGCTGGAGGTTGCGGGGAGACCTGATAGAAGTTTGTAAAATTATGAGAGGCACAGACAGGATATGCTGTCAAGCAGTTATTTCCCAGGTTCGAAAAACCAAATAGAGTCATAGAGTGATACAGTGTGGAAACAAGCCCTTTGGCCCAATTTTCCCATACCGGCCAACATGTCCCAGCTGCGCCAGTATTTGCCTGCCTGTATTTGGTCCATATCCCTCAAAACCTGTCCTATCCATTGTTTCTTAAATGTTAAATACTAAAGGCCATAGCTTTAAGCTGAGAAGAGCAAAGTTTAAAGGAGATGTGCAGGATAAATCTTTTATTCAGATGGTGATGAGTTTCTGGAATACACTCCCATGGGTGGTGGTTGAGGCAGATTGATAGTCGCCTTTGAGAGACTTTTGAATATGCACGTGGATATGCAGGAAATGGAGGGATATGGATTACATGCACACAGATAAGAGTTGGTCTTGGCATCATGTTCAGCACAGACGTTGTGGGCTGAAGGGCCTGTTCTTGCAAAGCACTGTTCCATGTACTATGTGTCAGCCCAGGTATATCAGTGGACCACAGGGAGGAGAGGGTCGGAACGGTGGCAGAGGCTAACATTTTATGAGGCATTTGTCCTCTTTACTTCAGCCCTCCCACCCTGCACGGTTACCTCACAACAAATAAGTCATTGAAAAGTAAAATCGAGCAGACTTTTATTTATTCATCCAAAAATCTCAAGATTTCTACTGATTTCTTCCATCTGGCACCCTTCCCATTCAGTTGCAAATTGCAATGATCCTGTTAAATCTTTGAACGAATCCAAACCACAAACCTTCATCCAACACAAAATATACTTGCAACTCGTGATTGCATAATAAATCCCTAAAATGACATGTTTGCTTCAGACCAACTGTTAGGCCACATGGTGGGAATGTTTTAATTTTTTTGAGAGAACCATTTTTTTTTTAAAAATAGGAGCTGATAATTTTAAATGGGGTGAAGGTGTTGCAGGGGGTCGATTGTGATAATGTCTGTAGGGTGGAAGGGAATGTTCTCTGCTCTCAAGAGGGCCTGTTGATTAGGATTAGTCCCAATGTATATAAACTGAAGCTCAGAAAACAAAATGTAAACAGGATTAATGGAATGGAAGGCATCACCTCAGGTTGCCATTAAAGCCGAGCTGATAATAGTACGCAAAATGGAATTAGATGACGATTTGAAGAAGAAAACTATCAAAGGCTTCTGCTAAATAGGATTAATGGTTCAGACTCCAGTATGGATCTGGTCTTGGCATGCTCATCGTACACTGAGTGGCGATTATGCGTTTGTTACTTCCGTGTTTGATGTGCATTATCAAAGGTTTCTTCCATACAAAATGTTAGTAAACTTTAGTTTATTGTCACGTACAGTGAAAAGCTTTCTTTTTTGTGTGCTAGCCAGTCAGCAGACAAACTGTACATGATTACAATCAAGCTGTCCACAGTGTAGATACAGGATAATGGGAATAATGTTTAATGCAAGATAAAGTCCAGTAGAATTAGATTAAAGATAGTCCGAGGGTCTCCAAGGAGCTAGGTGTTAGCTCAGGACCACTATCTAATTGGTGATAGAATGATTCAGTTTGCCTGTTAACAGCTGGGAAGAAACTGCCCCTGAATCTGGAGGTGTGGGTTTTCACACTTCTGTACCTTTTGCCTGGTGGGAGAGGGGAGAAGAGAGAGTGAGACTCGTCCTTGATTATGCAGCAGGCCTATGTGCAAGTTTTACAATGGGTTTAATTGCCATTAGTTGCTAGTTCATATGAGCATATTGATGTTGTTTTGTATTATTTTTAGGTAAGGTTATCCACCTTTTTATTCAGAAAGAGCACTGTGTTAATGGCAACTGTTAAACCTCACTATCTTTGAGTCCATCATAAATTCGATGGGCGGTTGTCAGAACCATTCAATGTATTTTTGGAAGTTTTGTCATTGTGGTCGGATCATGTGAAATTGTTGGTGATATTTTCACTAGAGAACTTGAGGATTGCGACATCACCACCCATTGTTACAGCGTGGGGGCTGTACTACACTCCTCTTCCTGAAGCCAATAATTAGTTCCCCCATTTTGCTGACAGTGAGGGAATTATTATTGTCTGGGCACTGTGCTACTAAGCTCTCCACCTCCTTCCTGTACTCTGATTCGTAATTGCCCAAGGCCCAGCCCACAATGGTGGTGTCATCTTCAATTGTGTATGTGGAGTTGGAACAGAATCATCCCACCACAACCAGAGAGCAGTGCACAACTACTATCTACCTCAATGTTGACCCTCTGACTATCCTTGATCGGACTTTGCTGGCTTAACCTTGCACTAAACGTTATTCTCTTATCATGTAATCTATGCACTGTAAATGGCTCGATTGTAATCATGTATTGTCTTTATGCTGATTGGATAGCATGCAACAAAAGATTCTCACTGTACCTCATATGACAATAAAGTAAACTAAAATGAAACCGAATTTGACTGCATTGTTCTGATGGTATCGGGAGGATTGTAAAGGGCTGAGGACTCGGTCTAGTGGAGCACCGGTGTTAAGAACTATCGTGGAGGATGTGTTGACACTGATCCTTATTAACAACGGTCTATGAATCAGGAAATAATCCAATTTCGGAGTGGGTTGCTGAGGCCTAGGTCCAGGAGTCAGATGTAATGGGGAGAAGGCAGGAGAATGGGGTTAGGAGGAAGAGATTGATCAGCCATGGTTGAATGTCAGAGTAGACTTGATGGGCCAAATGGCCTGATTCTGCTCCTATCACATGATCATATGAGGAGTCTGGAGATGAGTTTGGTTGGAATTATGGTGGAACTATAGTGAAAAACTAGGCGTCGGCCGTGGGTGTCTTTGCTATCTAAATGTTCTACGGATGAGTGGAGGGCCATGGATATAGCATCCGTCATGGACCTCTTAGATTTAGTTTAGTTTAGAGATACAGCACGGAAACAGGCCCTTCAGCCCACCGAGTCCACACCGATCAGTGATCCCTGCGCATTAACACTATCCTATACACACAATTTACATTTATACTAGGCCAATCAACCTACAAACCTGTATGTCTTTGCACTGTGAGGGGAAACCAAAGATCTCAGAGAAAACCCATGCTATCACATGGAGAATGTACAAACTCTATACAGGCAGCACCCATAGCGGGGATCGAACCCGGGTATATGGCGCTGCAAGGCAGCAACTCTACTACTGCGCCACCGTGCTGCCTCTTGTGGTAGTAGGCAATCTGCAGCGGATCCATGGCTGATGCTGTGGTGAATGTGGGTTTGACCAGCTTCTCGAAGCATTTTATGATGGTGGATGTCAGATCCCGTGACAGGATGGACATCATTCAGGCACGCAAAATCATTTTCCATTGGCATTTGGATGTTTGATGTCATCTTAAAGCAGCTGGGAAGCGCAGACTGGGGTAGGGTAGGGTTAAAAATGTGCCAAATATTCCTATACAAACACAAATGATTTCCGTGATATGAGCAATATATTCTGCTAATCAATTAGAAATATCATCAAAACATCGTAGAAGGCAAAAATGTTTCTTACCAATAAGATCTAGTTGTATTTCTGTTCCAAAACTGCATTCAAATTGTTCATAATCAATAGTTATAAATAGGTTGTGCGACACGGTGGTGCAGTGGTAGAGCTGCCTTAAGGGCCTGTCCCACTTGGGCGTCCTAATCTGAGAGTTCTGGCGCGTTTGCCCTCGACTCATACTCGCAGCATGGTCGACACGAGGTCGTAGGAGGTCTTCGTAACTCTCCTTCATGCTCGAGAGTAGTCTCCGCGTACTCAAGGCCTCAGCTAGGTCGAGGCATTTTTTTTCAATATGTTAAAAAATGCTCGCGAGTAAAAAAAGGTCGCCATGGAACAAATCAATACTTTTTTTTAGTCGTAGTAGGTCGGCATGTTAGTTGTAAGTAATCGAGGGTAGTCGAAGGTAGTCGTAGATAGTCTTCATCATAATCAAAGGGAGGTCGAAGGGAAGTTGAAGGAGGTCGTCTTCACTCTCCACTATTCAGTGTCCAATTTTCCCAAAGTTAGTTGTAGCTGGTCTTCAACATAGTCAAAGGAGGTCTTCTACTGAGTCGAAGGAGGTCTTCAACATGTCATTTTTTAAAAACTCCTCTAAGCTCGCCAATTAGGTAATTGTAAGTTAATTGGCTTGGTGCAAGTGTAAAATTGCCCCTAGTGTGTGTAGGGTAGTGTCCGGGGATCGCTGGTCGGTGCGGACTCGGTGGGCTGAAGGGCCTGTTTCTACGCTGTATCTCAAAAACTAAAACTAAAAACGAAGCCTCGAAGTTTTATCTGTCTTGCTAAAGATTGACATAAAATAACTTGCGTCCCTCTGCACTAGAATCATCCTAAACAGCAACAGCAGTAAGTCATACGATGCAGTAATTCTTAAAATCAGTCCTTGCAATCAGTTTTTGTACCTTTTTTGTTTTCTGCATTGTACTGTTTCAAGTATCTAAAAGGGCATTCAGATGAAGTAATTGAAAACCCATCCAAGTGTTCCATTAGCTCTGAGCTGAGTGCCTCTGCTTATTTTAAAAAAAAACTTGTTTTGATAAGAGAATAAGAGAGGTTTTGCTACAATAATGTGTTATATAGGCGTTTACAGGCACTGGATTGTCTTCGAACAATCACGAGATCCTCCAGGTCTTATGGAGTAATTTTAAGGCGAAGAAAGGCATGGAGGTGTTCAGAATGGTATTCTAGTATGTAACGAACAGGCTGTTGAAGGCTAGACTGTCACTTGAGGGAATTGGGGAAGTAGCAAAAGGCTGATATTAGATCTGTCCAGGGATTGGCAAGCCGGAGCAGATTTTATACGGTGAACATGTTGGGAGGTTGATCAGAAGAGTCTGGGAATACTTGGAATCCGTTGAGGACGTTGGCATGGAAAAGAGGCACAGCTCCTTTGAACGTGACTTCTATGAAACTGCAGGTTGTGTGGAGTCGTGCTTTATTGCTGCAGTCTTGAGCACAGCTCCTGAGAGAAATGAATTCAGACCTTATCTCAGGAATAACACAGCAAAAAAATAGTTACCTTGTATTATTTATTCGGTTTTGTAACCGAACCTCGAAGCTTTGGAAAATACGTTGCACTGATCTTGTCAGATGCTCTGCAAATGGATGCTTGGCTTCCTGGCTCCGAGACGACAAGCCATGAGGGTTCGGGACAAAACGTCTTCCACGATAATTATCTACAACAGTGCCTAGCAAGGATGAGGTCTCTCAGCCCCTTGCTATATTCCCTATACACTTGTGACTATGCTGCTCTAACTCCATTTACAAGTTTACAGAATGCCTCGCTGTACTGGGCCAGATCTCGAACAATAACAGGATGCAGCATAGGAAAGTGAGAGTTTAGTAAATACGGTGTCAAGCCAACGCCCTCCCCCTGAAAGTGGTTTGCACGGTGGCGCAGTGGTAGAGTTGCAGAGCTTATAGTGCCGGAGAGCTGTGTTAGACCCCGACGACGACGGCTGCTGTCTGTGTCGAGTTTGTACGTTCTCCCCGTGACTTCTCTCTCAGAGAACTTTGGTTTCCTCCCACACTCCAAAGACGTACCGGTTTGTAGGTTAATTGACTTGCTATCAAATGTAAATTGTCCCTAGTGTGTGTAGGATAGTGCATGTGTGCGGATACGGTGGGCCGAAGGGCCTGTTTCCGTGCTGTATCACTAAACTAAAGACAGCAAGATGAAGAAGCTTGTTGTTTACTCCAGAAAATGAGGTGATTGATGTATTGTACATGCCCAAATCTGCATCAACGGTGGGTGCTAAAGTGGAGAAGGTATTCCATGGTATAGTTATGCCATAGTATAGTTACGTATAGTATGTGTGGGAAGGAACTGCAGATGCGGGTTTATACCGAAGATAGTCACAAAATGCTGGAATAACTCAGCAGGTCAGGCAGCATCTGTGGAGAAAACGAATACATAACATTTCGGATGGAGACACTTCTTCAGACTGAGAGCCAGGGGAGAGGGAAACTAGAGGTATGAAATGGTCCAAAGAATAAATGGGTGAAAGATATGCAAAGAAGAAATCAAAGACAACGACGATGATCAAGGAAAGGTGGAGCCCACAATGATCCATTGTTGGCTATGGAAAAGGTGATAACGAGTATATACAATCAGTGAACCTAAGCAGGTCGACAGTGTGAAATGGGGAGGACAACGAGAGTGGGGGAGGGACGGAGAGAGAGGGAATGCAAGGGTTACTTGAAATTAGAGAAATCAATATTCATACCCTAGTCCCTTTAGTCACTGGCTTTGATATGTTCTTTTTCATTCATTCATGTATCTTTTCATATCTCTAGTTTCTCTCTCCCCTGACTGTCTGAAGAACGGTCTCGACCCGAAAAGTCACTTATTCCTTTTCTCTCTGAGTTGCTCCAGCAATTATGTGTAGCATGGTATGACTGGATAGCACACTAGCAAAGGTCTTCATTACAACCGAACCATCCTACCGCCAGCAGTAAGCAGTCTTGAACGACTGTCTACCTCATCGGGAACCCCTGGACTATCTTTGATCGGACGTTAATGGCTTTACCTTGCACTAAACGTCATTCCCTTGTCATGTATCTGTACATTGTGAATGGCTTAATTGTAATCTTGTATTGTCTTTCCGCTGGCCAGTTGGCACACGACAAAAGCATTGCACTGTACCTTGGTACACATGAGAACCTAAACTGAACTGTATCTTGGTGCACGTGACAATAATAAAGCCACACCAACACTAATTCTGTTCATCTGATCCAATCGTGGCTGTAATATTTCCTCCAGGAATCTTGTTTAGTGAGTGCGTGTTTTATAACTGATGTTTCCTTTATTGATTCACAGAAAAGCTAAATGCCTATCAGCACGAGTTCCATGCGTTGAGGGAGCGTCTTCGTGTGGCTGAGCATCGAACGTTACAGCGTTCCTCTGAGCTAAATGCTGTGCTGGAGCAGTTCAAACGCATCGTGGCTTCGTCAAACGGCAGCAAAGAGGCTCTGAACAATTTCTCGGGTAATTCCTGCGTGGTACATCAATCGGATTTGCGTTTTTCCTTGCCCTCCGAGAGCAATAATGTATTGCATCTGGCCCGGACCTGAATAAAAGTGAAATTACATTACATAGATTGCTGTCATTAAAGGCTTGATGTTCCAAGCCGATTAAATTAAGCTTCAACACGGTGCTTTTATTGCTGGATTAAGATGGACTTGAATGTACTCTCCTTCACTCATCCTCCATGTAACACATTGCCCAACATTGAGGGACATGCTCCCCAACCTCTGCTAAAGACGTTCTTCGACTGCCTCCAAGTATGTGGGAGGAGTCTTGGATATTTGCCATGTTGAATTACTTGACACGCTTGGGGCAAGTGTATGCTTTGATTTTATGCTTCACAAAGAGTTGAGTTATTCTTTGCTCTGGGTTCATCTGAGTTTCACTAAACTGAGCAGAAAGAGCCAGTTTGTGCTGTCACATGTCCATGGTACCCAGCTCGTGCTAATTATCATGTGTCCATTGCGTGCTCACCAGTTCACTGTTGAAAGGGTCAAGGGGACAGCAGTAAAGTCTTATTGATAAAGTGAGAGAAGGAGATAATGCAACAATAGAGAAGGAAATAGAGAACAATAAGAGTTCTGGGCCAGGGTAGGGAAATCTTAACTGAGGTTCAGCCTTCAACGTATTGGGCTGACCTACCATTGTAATTAGAGTTTAGTTTAGTTTGTTGTGTTGTGTGCTAACCAGTCAGCGGAATGACAAAACATGATTACAATTGAGCCATCCACAGTGTACAGATACATGATAAAGGGCATAATGTGAATAGTGTTCAGTGCAAGGTAAAGTCCAATCAAAGATAGTCCAAGGATCTCCAATGACAAAGCACACGGTATTGGGGGTTCAGTATTGATGTGGATAGAGAACTGGCTAGCAGACAGGAGGCAAAGGGTAGGAGTAAACGGGTCCTTTTCAGAATGGCAGGCAGTGACTAGTGGGGTGCCACAAGGCTCAGTGCTGGGACCCCAGCTATTTACAATATATATTAATGATTTGGACAAGGGAATTCAATGCAACATCTCCAAATTTGCAGATGACACCAAGCTGGGGGGTATAGTTAGGTGTGACGAGGATGCTTGGAGGCTGCAGGGTGCTTTGGATAGGCTGAGTGAATGGGCAGATGCATGGCAGATGCAGTATAATGTGGATAAATGTGAGGTTATCCACTTTGGTGGCAAAAACATGAGGGTAGACTATTATCTGAATAGTGGCAGATTAGGAAAAGGGGAGATGCAACGAGACCTGGGTGTCATGGTACACCAGTCATTGAAAGTAGGCATGCAGGTGCAGCAGGCAGTGAAGAAAGCAAATGGTATGTTAGCATTCATAGCAAAAGGATTTGAGTATAGGAGCAGGGAGGTTCTACTGCAGTTGTACAGGGTTTTGGTGAGGCCACACCTGGAGTATTGCGTACAGTTTTGGTCTCCAAATCTGAGGAAAGACATCCTTGCCATAGAGGGGGTACAGAGAAGATTCACCAGACTGATTCCTGGGATGTGAGGACTTTCATATGAGGAAAGATTGGATAGACTCGGCTTGTACTCGCTGGAATTTAGAAGATTGAGGGGGGATCTTATAGAAACTTACAAAATTCTTAAGGGGTTGGACAAGCTAGATGCTGGAAGATTGTTCCCGATGTTGGGGGAGTCCAGAACAAGGGTCACAGTCTAAGGATAAGGGGGAATTCCTTTAGGACCGAGATGAGGAAAACATTCTTTACACAGAGAGTGGTGAGTCCCTGGAATTCTCTGCCACAGAAGGTAGTTGAGGCCAGTTCATTGGCTATATTTAAGAGGGCGTTAGATGTGGCTCTTGTGGCTAAAGGGATCAGGGGGTATGGAGAGAAGGCAGGTACGGGATACTGAGTTGGATGATCAGCCATGATCACATTGAATGGCGGTGTAGGCTCGAAGGGCCGAATGGCCTACTCCTGCACCTATTTTTCTATGTTTCTATGTTTCTATGACAATAACGTGCAAAACCTTTTTCTTCCGAAGTCTGGGTTTAGAGAGAACTATTTGGTGACATGCCTTCCATTTTAAATGGCTGATCTCTCGTGGATGTGAGTTAAAATATCATTGCTTGATTCTAATTATGTATGAGATCCTCAGGCTATGGAGTGTACAGGTTCTGCTATTTTATAGCTGCCCTGGGAACCGAAGTAATTTAATTGTGGTTCATTTTTTTGAGGAATTTGTTTCTTGATTCCTCTGCTATGAGCAAAGGACTGTGTGTCTATCCTATTTATTCCACTCATGATCTTATGAAGTAGAATTGTTTTTTTTCTCTAAGGGGTCTTGAGTCTTTGGACTCTTCCTCAAAGGGTGGATGAAGCAGCACATTGAATAGTCATACGGTGGAGTCAGAGAAATTGTGGGTAAGCAAGGGGATAAAATTATTAGAGACGCAAGGAACTGCAGATGCTGGTTTATAGTTAAAACGACACAAAGTGCTGGAGCAACTCAGCGGGTCAGGCAGCATCTCTGGAGAACATGGATAGGTGACATTTTGGGTCAGGATCCTTCTTCAAACATTAGAATGGGTAGGCAGGAATCAAGAGCAAAGTCTAACCATCAAGAAAGGTGAAAGCATAACTTTATGCAGTGCCTTGCAGAATGGTGTCATGTATTGAAGTGTAGTTTAGTTAGACCTACAAATATATGAATTAGGAGCAGGAGTTGGTTACTCTGCCCCTTAAGCCTGTTCTGCCATTCAATAACATCATGGTCGGTCCAATTGTAACCTTTGCTCTTTACTCCTGCCTAACCCATACCAATGTTGAAAGAAGGGTCCTGACCCAAAACGTCACCTCTCCATATTCTCCAGGGGATGCTGATCGGCCCGCTGAGTTGCTCCAGTACTTTGTGTCTTTTTTTTGTAAACCAACATCTGCAGTTCATTATGTTGCTGATGTTTACTCCTTGCTTACCCATAATTCCCTTGACCACACCATATGAATATTCAGTGTTCTGCTTCATCCACCCTATGAGGAAGGGACCTCCAAAGATTTGAAACCTGTAAGAGAAAAAACAAATCTACTTCATACGATCATGAGGGTCAAAAAGATACTGAAGAAGGGTCTCGACCCGAAACGTCACCCATTCCTTCTCTCCGGAGATGCTGACTGTCCCGCTGAGTTACTCCAGCAATTTGTGTCTATCCAGGGGAATAGATAGGGTGGATGCACAGAGACTTTTACCCAGAGTAGGGGAATCAAGAACCAGAGGACATTGGTTTAAGGTGAGAGGGAAAATAATTAATAGGAATCTGAGGGGAGACATTTTCACACAGAGGGTGATGGGTATACGGAACAAGCTGCCAGAAGATGTAGTTGAGACACTATAACATCATTTAAAAGACATTTGGACAAGTACATGGATAAGAAATGTTAAGAGGGGTTTGGCCAAACATGGGCAGGTGGGACCAGTATAGATAGGTGGGCATGGGCATGTTGGGCTGAAGGGCCTGTTCCGGTGCACTAAGATTCCAGTCTGACGTAATTTCAAAGAATGGCTCCCAGTTCTAGATTTTTCCAAATGGGGATACATCCTCTCCATATTCACTGTGCCAATGCCCTTTGTGAGTCTTGGAGAAATTTGGTGGTCAATTTGCACACAGCTGCAACACAAATAATGACCAGACAATCTATGTCGCAAAATTTGATTGAGCGATAAATAATAAAACAAGTTCCCTGGACAGTTCTTTATAACGGTGGATCTGCGGCAACGGCCCAAGAGAGCAAATACACCTGGAGAAGGACTCCATACCCCCCAGAACTTTCATACAGGGCATAGAGTAGGAATCAGGAAATCATGATCTGGCCCTAAGATTGTTTGGTCTGACCGCATTTGGAGTATTCCATGTGGTTCCAGTGCCCCATTACAGGAAGGATGTGGAGGTTTGGAGAGGGTGCAGAAGAGGTTTACCAGAATGCTGCATGGATTAGAGGGTAATATCTATACAAAGAGGTTGGACAAACTTGGGTTGTTTCCTCGGGAACGCCAGAGGTTGAGCGGGGGGGGGACGTTACAGAATTATCATACGGCATTTATCGGGTAGACAATCAGAGGTTTGTTCCCATGGTGGAAATGTCAAAGGCTAGAAAGTTTAAAGGAGATGTGCAGGGCAAGTTTGGTTTTTTTTTACACCAAGGCTGGTGGTTGCCTGGAACCCACCATCAGTGGTGGTGGTGGCGGCGGCGGAGGCAGACATAATAGTGGCAATTGAGACTTTCAGGTAGGCAGGGAATGGAGTGATATGGAGCAAGTGCAGACAGATGAGGTTTATCATGGCATCATGTTCAGCGTAGATAATGTGGGTCAACTAACTTGTTCCTGCACTGTACATTGATATTCTATGTTCCAATACTCATTCATTCTGCCTATGGAGTTGTAGCTGTCAGTATTAACACAACATACAATCTACACCAATGTATTTACCACAATTTCTCGCTCTTTCTCTGTCATCTACAGATTGTATATGACTTCTTCCTGCTGTGTAGATGAAAGATAATCAAAATGTGCATATTTTCACATTTGATATACAAAACAAATTGCTCAGAATGTTAATTAATTTTAATGTTATGTGGCCTTGGAAATGGGAGCATGTATATTTTGTGTCTTATTTTTTCATGTTTGCTTTTTATTTGTTTCATTTTTTTTGTTGTAATTTAGGCAAAACAACCTTTGTAAAGCAGCACAAATTATATTTATCCTCGTGTAAATGAACGTTCTCGTCAATCTTTTTCAGATGACGCCAAAAAGATACTGAAGGATTTGACCAACAGAAATGCCCTACAAGTGCCAAATATTTACCACCACATGCCCCACTTGCTTAACAATGAGGAGAGCCTCCAACCTGCTGTGCAAGTTGGCCTCGGTAGAACTGGTGGTGAGTTACCAGTATGGTTGTGTCTCTTGTGTTAATCGGAAGAGGGAGAAGCAGAAGAATGTTTAATTGTGTTTACATTAATGTCTAATTAATGTTGGCTGGCACTCAGGTGCCCATTTTACACAGTTTAGTTTGGAGAGATTCAGCACAGAAATAGGCCCTTCGGCCCACTGAGTCCGCACCGAACAGTGATCCCGCAAACTAACACTATCCTACATTTACCAGGGACAACTTACAATTTTTATCAAAGCCAATCATCCTGCAGAGCTGTACGTCTTTGGAGTGTGAGAGGAAACCAGAGTACCCGGAGAAAGCCCACGCAGGTCACGGGGAGAACGTACAAACTCCATACAGACGAGCACCTGTAGTCAGGATTGAACCCGAGTCTCTGACGCTGTAAGGCAGCAACTCTACGACAGCGCCACCTTGTAGAAACTTGTATAAACTTGCTGGTTTATACCAAAGATAGACACAAAGTGCCGGAGTAACTCAGTGGGCCAGGTAGCATCTCTGGAGAAAAAGGGCAGCTGACGTTTCGGGTTGGGACTGAAGAAGGGTCCTGATGCGAAACATCACCCTCCTTTTTTTTCCAGAGATGCTGCCTGACCCGCTGACTGATGTTCCATTTTGGAACATATGACATAAAATCCTCTTAACAGTCTGAACAAGGGTTTTGGCCCGAAACGTTGCCTATTTCCTTCGCTCCATAGATGCTGCTGCACCCGCTGAGTTTCTCCAGCATTTTTGTCTCTCTTCGATTTTCCAGCATTTACAGTTCCTTCTAAAACAAATAGATTCCACTCCAATTAGTACTATTCCTCACAAGCTGAAAGTGGTCAATAGCTCAGTATGAATGTCATTACTATCTCGGTGTGGAAACACTACACAATCTAAATCACAAGGGATATTTTTTAATGCCCAATAAAATTAAGTTAATTTTCTCCAACAAGAAATGTTGTTGTTAAACGTCAGTCTTTTTTTACCGTTCTTCACATGTGCAGCCTCTATTGTGTATGTTACATTTGTTGCTCAATTTAATCTTTGTGATATACCAGTGTGAGAGAACATGCCAATAGGACATGAACCAAATTCATCAGTGTCTACACTTCAGGTTGTAAAGGAACAAACCATTTGGCCCATCTTGTACATGGTGAAATCCATTTTCCACCAGCCTCCTCACATCCCCACTTGGTTTACCTTTCAACGTAATCTTCATTCTTCTCTGCTAAGCCTGGATTTGTACAATTTGCCAGAAATAAAGTCATAGAGTGAAACAGCGTGGAAACAGGCCCTTCAGCCCAACTTGCCCCACACCGGCCAACATCTCCCAGCTACAACTAGTTCCACCTCCCCACGTTTGGCACGTATCCCTCCAAACCTGTCCTATCCATGTACCTGTCTAACTGTTTCTTAAACATTGGGATAGTCCCTGCCTCAACTACCTCCTCTGACAGCTTGTTCCATGCGCCCACCATGCTGTGAGTTAAAAAGTTACACCTCAGATTTCAACTTAAATCTATGTCCTCTGGTCCTGGGTTCACCTACTTTGGGCAAGTGCCTCTGTGCATCTACCCAATCTATTCCTCTCATGATTTTGTACACCTCTAAGATCACCCTCATCCTCCTGCACTCTCAGCCTACTCAACCTCTCCTTATAGCTCAGACCATCTAGTCCTGGAAACATCAAATATATTAAAAGAGTACACCTTTGACCACTCCATTGGAGCAAGTTCCATGTTCTCACCGCTCTCTGAGGAATTAGGTTTCCCCTGAATGGATTTATTAGTGATTTTCTTCAGCATGTGAGTTGTGATCTTTTCCAATTTGATTCACAAAGCAAAAATTATGTAAATTTCTAAACCAAGTCTTCCAGCAGGTACATCATTACCAATGCACAAGAGATCTTAAGGGATTTGATTTAATAAGCCCTTGGCAGTGATGATAGCTGAAACAATTGCTATCTCCAACCTTGACAAGATGCACTTGTCACAGTTTCCCCCCCCCCCCCCACCAACTTCCCCTCCATTTATAATTATCTGTTATTCTCTTCAAAACTGCAGCCTTATCTCTTCTTATTTGCATTTGCTCGTCCAAGCGACTTATTATATGCAATAGAAAATTAGGCAATGATCAGGTATAAGACTTCAGGATATATTACATAAAATTATGACTTTTTTTGGTCTGTGTACCAAAACTATTGGAACATAAATTCATTAGATTTGGTGTATAGGTTTGCTGAACTGATAATGGTGGGGAAAGTGAGAGAGGCTATTCTCCTTGTATTGACGTGGAATGAAAGATCTGCTTGTGTGTAATGCCTTTCAAAGCTTCCCAAACTCATTTGCAACCAATGAAGTATTCGGAGAATTGATCTTCAGTGGTTGTTGTCACACAGCTGGGAAGAGTGGTCATTATTTGTAATGTAGGAAATGCAGCCAAATTGAACACAGCATGTTCCCACTAATGGTAAAGTGATAGACACAAAAAGACCCGAAACGTCACACATTCCTTCTCTCCAGAGATGCTGCCTGTCCCGCTGAGTTGCTCCAGCATTTTGTGTCTCTCTTCGGTTGAAACCCGCATATGCAGTTCCTTCCTTCGCATGGTAAAGTGGTGGTGGGAAGATAATCCTTTAAAGTGTGGTTGGTTGAGCAATTAACTAGTGGCCAGTGCAATAGGGAGAACCTTGTTGCTTCTCTTGATGAGCAGAGAGAGGTGACCCAGAGATGACCCTGGACATGTTCTTACTTGGGGGACTGATCCAATGGTATAAAATGTAGAAAAGGACTGCAGATGCTGGTATATACTGAATATAAACACAAAGTGCTACAGTAACTCAGCGGGTCAGGCAGCATCTCCAGAGAAAAAGGATGGGTAACGTCTGACAGATTTCAATTGAATTGAATTGAATACTTTATTGTCACACGTGACAAGCCACAGTTAAATTATTGCTTGCAACTCAAGGTACTGTGTGCAATAGTCGCCACATACAGGGTGCTCACAAAGGTACAAAGTATCCCCTGCCTTGTCCACTTCTCCCCTCCCCTCGCCTCTCACACGGTGGTTCCTCACACCGGGTCCTCATTTGTCTCTCACCACCCCCCCCCCCCCCCCACAACGACCCTCCCTCCATGTTGTATCCTGTTTTTTGCATTAGATCTTCATTAACTAACCACGTGTGTTTTTTTTTTCTTTTTGGCTCTAGTGTCCTTGGTATTGGGAATTCCAACTGTGAAGAGAAAAGTTAAGTCTTACCTTGCGGAGACTCTTCATTCACTGATAGATAAGCTGTCTCCTGAGGAGAAGTTGGATTGTGTAATAGTGGTATATATAGGCGAGGTAGGTATACAACTTGCTTGCTACTCGGTCTTTGCATCTTGCTTCAAATAATCTACTTCACCCATTTGTTAAATGTTTTTAACCACAAGAGCAGATGGGCAACAGAAACCACTTCTCCGATTTTTATTTTTGTGTGTTGCGTCATCAGTGGTTGCTTTTTAACACATTTCAGATACTTAGTTCTGCTAAAAAGGTCCAGGACTTGAAATGTTGACTTGGTTTTTTTCTCTCTCAGATGAGCGATTTTCTGCTTACACTGACTGAAGTCAAAACACCTAGTTGTCCTGTGCATACATACAAACACAGGTAGCACAATGTCCAGATGCCCAATAACAAAATATCTTTGGAGGTTATTCATTCCTGTGGGTTCTTAAATTGATTTTTAAAATTTTAAAATTAAAGGTAGGGATCTATAGATTTTATTTATACATTTTGAAAACTGTCCCATTCTCAGAGATATAAAGAATGCAGATTAAGTTTGGAAGAAATCTTTTCTTTAGAGATTAGATATATAGGACCTTCGGCTCACTGAACCCACGCCGACCAGGTAACACTATCCTACACATAATAGGGACAATTTTTACTGACGTCCATTAACCTACAAACATGCATGTCTTTGGAATGTGGGAGGAAACCAGAGCACAATGAAACCCACGCGGTCACCGGGAAAGCCTTACAGACAGCACCAGTAGTCACGATCGAACCCGGGTCTCTGGCGCCGTAAGGCTGCGATTCTACTGTTGCGCCACTGTGCCTCCTTGACTGACCTCTATCTTGCAGAGGTTAAGTGTCAGTTCCAGGATATCTCTGTGTACCTACTTATTGATCGTGACCCCACCAACAAACACCAGGCCACTATCTCCCAAACCATCACAAAGATCTCATCACCCCTGGCAATCTCCCCTCAACAGGCTCCAACTTGATAGCTCCCAACACCACACTGTCACAGACGACATTGGGTCTGGAGAAGGATCCCAACCCAAAATGTTGTCTCTCCATTTTCCTCTTCGGATGCTGCCTGACTCACTGAGTCCTCCAGCATTTTTCTTCTCTCAAAATTCCAGCTTCTACAGTCTCTTGTGTCGCCATTCTCATATGTTTCCTGTTTCGCAACTAACTTGTAATTAACACAAGTTTAACAATGACCTTTTTACTTTTAGTTTATTTCACAATGTCACATGGCATAGTGGTAAAACTGTTCAGTTTTGTTTATTGTCACGTGTGCCGAGGTACAGCGAAAAGCTTTTGTTGCATGCTAACCAGTCAGTGGAAAGACAATACATGATTACAATTGAGCCATATACAGTGTATAGATACATGATAAAGGAAATACATTTAGTGTAAGGTAAAGACAGTAATGTCCCATCAAAGATAGTCCGAGGTTCACCAATAAGGTAGATAGTAGTTCAGCACTACTCTCTGGTTGTGGGAGGATGATTCAGTTGCCTGATAACAGCTGGGAAGAAACTATCCCTGAATCCGGAGGTGTGCATTTTCATATTTTCATACCTTTTGCCCAATGGGAGAGGGGAGAAGATGAGTGGGCAGGGTGCAACTTGTCCTTGATTATGCTGCTGGCCTTGCCGAGGCAGCGTGAGGTGTAAATGGAGTTAATGGAAGTGAGGTTGGTTTGTGTGATGGTCTGGGCTGCGTCCACAATTTGCTACAATTGTGCCTGGGTTAAATCTACAGCAAGAGAGTTAAAATCTCAGAACAAACTGAGAATGGCTAACGAAGGAAGCTTTTAATCTCTAACAACTGTTCAAACTGTTCTCGTGCCACAATTCCTCCCTCAGTTCATCAGCCACGTACATTCAGTCCAGACCTGTTGACCACTGCCGCTAAGGCTGAGTCGCAGAACTACCTGAGACAGGATGTACAGGAAAAAAATGTCAAATGCTACACGCAATCGGCTTTTAAAAACAAAGGCAGAGAAACTGTGTGAATCATAAGAAATTAATAACAAGCAGGGGGAAAAAACGGGCTGGGAGATGTAGCATTCGTTGACATTGCCAGAAATGTGAGCAGCATAGATCAGGGAGATCAAACTAATCCGCGGCAACCAAAGACAGCTTGCAGGGAGCTAAAGTAGATATGGTTAGCTGGCAAGAAAGATAATTGTAACGGTAAATGAGATGGTGAGAATGGGTCTCGTTACAGAGGGATCCATATCTGAAATATATAATTCTGTTTGGGATTGATGAAAAAGTTCCGGAACCCCACGAAGAAAGGCCTGAGCACTTCATTAATGCTCTTTGATAACAAAAAAAAGTATCACGGAGTCTATTTGAAATCTGCAACAAATGCTGGTTTACGGTTATTTTTAACTGGATCCTGTCACTAAAGAATATCAATATGCCACGCAGGGAGGAGGTAGATTTTTTTTTTAACATGAGTTCACAACATGATGGCAAGGGAAACTGTTCTAAGACTGTGTTTTATGTACTGTAATTGACAGCTTGTGTAATATTTCTCCAAAGTCCAAAGCTGACCAACTGAAACTCAAACTGCGCTTTCCCTGAATGCTCTCCATCACAAGAAAAGCTGCAGTCGTTCCCAGTCACCTCTAATGCCCCAAGAGGAATGATTAAAAAGTAGCATCTTTGCAAATGCCCTATTTCCCCCCTTTGAGCGAAAAATAATCATAAAGATGGTCCAATTATACATCCAGGAGCAGCCCATAAATGTAGTAATTTTGCAATATATTGCACCAATTTGTATTTGACTTGAAGCGTGCACAGGTGAGAACAGAAATGGTGTGGGCAATGGGCTGATGCAGCTGGTTAGTGCACAGATGTTTTGTCTCCTTCGATTCTACACGTTAGTCCATCTTAGTTTAGTTTAGCCATACAACATTGAAACAGGGCCTTCCGTCCACCGAGTCCATGCCGACCATCGTTCACCCATTCCCACTCCTGCTATGTTCTTATTACCCCATTGTCTCATCTGCTCCCTACATATTATGGGCAATTTACAGAGGACAATTAACCAACAAACCCGCACGTCTTTGGGACGTGGGAGGAAACCGGAGCACCCAGAGGAAACCTGCACAGTGACAGGAAGAATGTGCAAACTCCACGCAGGGAGAATGTGTTCCCGAGGTCAGGATCCAACCAGGCTTCTTGCACTGTGAGGCAGTAGTTCTACTTGCCACTGTGCCTCCTGGTCCCTCCCAATGCCTGTTGCTCTCACTTTCAGGCAAGTTGCATCATTAATTTCTTTAAACAACTCGATGTTATAAGGAGAAATTAACTTTGATGATCTAGGACAAAGTTCAAAGGACATTTATTGTCACATACACCAATTGGTGTAGTGAAATTTGACTTGCTATTGCAGCACACCAATAAATTAAACACAACATTATAGAATTTAACATTAAACATAAAAAAAACTTGTGGAAAATTGATTTTCAGTGATGTCCCTTTAGTACAGTACATTGGCATATAGAGGCAATTCAATATTAGGACATTCTTTTAATGCCGGGGAAAATAAACTTCTGATTGCAATACGTCTTTCTTTTATTTCAACAGACTGATCTCAATCACGTCCACAGTGTCCTGGACAATCTAGAAAAGGAGTAAGTAGCGCTGGTTCTGAACGTACTGTCCAGTCTGTTGTAAATGATACTTGAATTGCTATTGACTGCCGCTGAATTATTTACTGTATGCATAAAGGGAGGATAACTCTGACATTTCTGGGTATCCTCTGTTTGCTTGAGCAGTCGTGAGAGCACTGTGGCTTCCATCTGTTATTAAACATGGATACACTTGAAGGCATCTCACTTCTGTTGGATGTGCTTTGTATATCAAGCAGAAATTCAATTTTGAAAGACTACTTTAATATGCAATGCAAATATTGGATGATTGCTCTCTTTCTCTGGCTGTCACTTAGTCACACGGACATTTGTGGCCAGAACTTGCTCCCACTGGTAAGGCAATGGTGTGGAAACAAGCAACTGTAGAAGCTGGTTTACACAATAGGCCACAACATGCTGGAGTAACGTGGTTGGTCTGGAGAACATGGATAGGCGACGTTTTGGGTTGGGACCCTTTTTCAGATTCGTAACGTCGCCTAGTTATGTTCTCCAGGGATTCTGCCTGAATCAAAATGCTGGAGTAACTCAACAGGTCAGGCAGCATCTCTGGGGAAAAATAATACATTACGTTTCTGGTCGCAACCCTTCTTCAGATTGAATACCGAGTCTGAAGGAGGGTTCTGACCCGAAACATCACTTATTCTTTTTCTCCCAAGATGCTGCTGGACCTGTTGATTTTCTCCAGCATTTTATGTCCATCTTTGGTATAAACCAGCATCTGCAGTTTCTCGTTGTTACACCAAAGGACACAAAGTGCTGGAGTAGCTCAGCGGATCAGGCAGCATCACTGGAGAATGTGGATAGGTGACGTTTTGGATTGGGACCCTTTTAACCCCCAGGCCAAAGCGTCAGCTATCCATGTTCTCCAGTGATGGTGCCTGAACGCTGAGTTACTCCATCATTGTGTGTCCGTAATGCAATGGTGCGTGATTTGGACAATGAATGAAGGTTCCCATAGGATTCAATGATATTATGGCCTTTGTCAATGCCTGTGACTTCCAGGCATTAACTCAGGAGGACTTTTAAGATACAACAGTGGAAACATCATCAAGCCTGCTCAGCAGCCAGTCACAAAAAATAATTCTCGCAGGAAACATAAAAGGAAGCAAAGACTTTTTTAAAAGCACATTACAGGGCGATAAATTGGAATTAGGATATACATAATTAAAGGAGAACCTGAAACACCATGAATAAATCCTTCATTAATTACCAGTAGTTTATTTTTAAAACGCTTGATATTTTGAAACATTTATGGGAAGGGAATTACCATGCATCTTTATAAAATGATTTCCTTCTGGTCCAGATGGTTTGTCAAGCAGCAAGGATGGTTCAATACACATGTAAAACCTTCCTAAATCCTCATGTGAAATACGGGAAGATATTTGAGTCTTTTTTCGACTAATGGTATCAGTTTGGCAATAACTGAATTTCAAAACCATTCTTTTTTTGAATTATGGTGAAGACATCTGCAAGCAGTGAAGTCTTTGGAGATGTAACACCACATGTAAATTCTGTGTTAAATTACAAATGTCTAGAAAGCCTGAAGGTGCTCTCAATTTCACAGCCCAATGTGTCAAATGCCAATTAGTTTCACAGTCATTTTCTCTGCAAAATCTGGGCACGTTATCAAATCTTTCATTCGCAGTTTCTATTGAAGTGGTGATTACCGATGATACCTGTATATAGAGAGATGCCCCCTCTTACCTTAAAATACAATCTAGTAGATTCAGCATTGTTGCTTTATGAGGTAAAGCAAGAGTGTTTTTTGTCATATGTCTCAGATAGACCAATTAAATTCTTACTGGCAGCAGCACAATGGAATATGTGAACAGTACTCTGTAAGCGATATGACAAACGAGGAACAAAAGTTCAGTACACACACACACACACACACACACACACACACACACACACACACACACACACACACACACACACACACACACGCACACACGCACGCACACACGCACACACAGCGCAATCGTAACAATAATAGTCTGTTGTAGTTCAGAGCTTAATTGAGGTTGTTGTGTTTAATAACCTGAAGGCTGTCGGGAAGAAGCTGTCCCTGAACCCGGACGTTTGCAGTTTTCAGGCTCCTGCACCTTCTTCCCGATGGCAGTGGTGATATGAGTGTGTGGCCAGGGTGGTGTGGGTCTCTTGACGATGCTGGCTTCCTTTTTAAGGCAGCGACTCCTGTAAATCCCTTCGATGGCGGGTTTGGTGCAAATTAATTTCACCATTTAACGGTTACGTCATCGGAGGAGCAGGAACTCTGAGACCAGGATGGGGAATCTGGCTTTAAATTTCTGTTGTGACAATGTGTTGGGTAAACTAAATCAGTGTTGTTTCATAAACAGCTAAAGTTTGATTTCACGTTCTGTAACCCAAAGCAGTAAACAGAAATAAAAAGGTCATTGAATAAAATTTTATTCCCTGCACAAACATTTTATTTGACAGATTTTCCTTCGAAATCAGTTCGGGGTTAATAGAAGTCATATCACCACGCGCGACTTACTATCCGGAATTGGCAAACTTGAGGGAAACCTTTGGAGATTCAAAAGAGCGTGTCAGGTAAGGTTTGAAAAGTATCCCAATGCCAGCACATCCCCTATCTGACGATGAATTAAAAAAACCCACAATGATAAACGTGGTTCTAAGATATTAACTGGTTCAAACATAGTGGTTAAAGCAGTTTATTGTAATTTTGGAATGGCCAGTCAAAAAATGAATCTGTGGAAAAAGGCAGTGGAGGCCAATTCACTGGATGTATTCAAGAGAGAGTTAGATATAGCTCTTAGGTCTAATGGAATCAAGGGATATGGGGAGAAAGCAGGAACAGGGTACTGATTTTGGATGATCAGTGATGATCATATTGAATGGCAGTGCTGGCTCGAAGGACCGAGTGGCCCACTCCTGCACCTATTTTCTATGTTTCTAAATGTGCAGCTCAGAAACTAACCCTTCGTCCATCAAGTCCGCACCAACCATCAACCACTCATTCACTCTAATTCTACATCAGTCCAATTTTATCTCTCCCACATTCGCTGGTTTAGTTTAATTTAGAGATACAGAGAAACAAGCCCTTCGGCTCGAATCCGCGCAGAGACCAGTGATCCCCGCACTTTAACACTATCCTACACACACTAGCGAACTCCGTTCTAGTGTGTGTACAAACTCCGTCTAGACAGTCAGGATCCTCTGGCTCTGTAAAGGGCCTGTCCTACAAGCATGCAATTGTATGCGATGAACGCGATCAAACTAGAAGCGGGGGCCGTGCGGAAGTTGGGTGATCCCCTGTACAGGGCTGTTCCCACCAGCATGCGCCTGAATGCGGCAAGTGCGACCAAACCGGCAGCATGGGCCGCCCGGAGGTCGGGTGAGTGGCGCAACGCGGCGCAAAGTGAGGCGAACTTGGAACGAAGTCTAAGGTAAGTTCGCCAGGACAGAGGCACACGCACACGCACACGCACACGCACACGCACACACACACAGAGGGCCACGGAGCCACAGACATAGAGGGTCACGGAGGCACCTACAGATAGGTTCACGGAGGCACGATGTCGGGGCGGTGTGTAATGGGTCGAGGCGACTGCGAGCCGACAAGCCGTTGCCACGCGGAATTTTTGAACATAGTCAGTTTTTCGGAGCCCCGCGCGATGTCGGGACAAACTCCGCACAATTCCGCACGGTTCCGGCGATCGAAGTGGGACCGGCCCCGCGACGCCGGACGGCTCAAGCGACCACGTTAGGTCGCGCTAATCGCATAGAGTTGCATGCTTGTAGGACAGGCCCTTAAAGCAGCGACTCCACTGCTGTGCCACGATGCCGCCTTTTTCTCTCCTACTCTCCCTACATTCGACCACTCGGCCTCACTTCAGGGGCAATTTGTAGTGGGCAATTAACCCACCAACTCACACTTGCAAAGTGAGTTTTTAGCTCATGTGAACCTCGAAATACATTACTCCTATGGCATTGACGTGGTCATTAAACAAAATGATATTTATGTTCATTGCATAAAGAGTAATTCCTGTTGCTTTGCAGACGCGTAGCTTAAATGAATGTGCCTTGGATATCCACTAGAACAACAGTGCTCATTATTAATTGAGCCAGTGGTACATCTTTGCAGTAAATGCCTGCATCCTAAGAGCCAAACCAAATATATATGTGTGCCAGAGTGGGATTCCTAGGCATATTTGCTTTGAATGGCGGTCGTTGTACGTTGTTAAGAAAATTAACCTTGAGGTTTCAGCAGCTCTATTACCGTTCTTTAAAAAATGTGTTTGTAATAGTTTCTGTGAGATATTTGGAGCATTCATTCAATTTGAGGTATTCTGCTACAGTTTTTTTTATAAAAGACACGCAAATAAATGAAAACATGCTGAATTAAAAGATTTACAAAGACCTGGTCAAATTAAATCAAGACAGAGTTAGTCATGAACTGAGCATTAAATCTGCTTGTAAAAAAAACACATTTTTGCTGCTTTTATCTCATATAAAAATGATTTGCTAAAAATAATTAAGTGTTGTATAACCTGTGATCAGATTTCAGAATGCACTCTAACCACTCTGCTCTGGTTGAAGCCAACATATGTTATTGGTTCCTATTTCTGAATGCAGAAATCTGCTTTTGATCCCCCATCTGGTTTGTACCCTTTTGGGAAGAGATACATATAGGTCCTATGGGTCAGGGCAGTGATACATTTCAGTGTGATGTCCTTCATGATAAACTGTTTGCTGACATCCATTCTCTAGATTGGTTTGTGTAGGAAGGAACTGCAGATGCTGTTACACCAAAGATAGACACAAAATGCTGGAGTAACTCAGCGGGTCTGGAAGGAAAAGAATAGGTGACATTTCGGGTCAAGACCCTTGTTCAGTTTCTATTTTTTTTGGTTTCGAGTTACAGCGTGGAAACAGACCCTTTGGCCCACCGTGTCAGCGCTGACCAGCGATCCCCGTACACTAACAGTGTCGTACACACACAAACTAGGGACAATTTACTTTTTTTACCTCAGCCAATTAACCTACAATCGTGTACGTCTTTGGAGTGTGGGAGGAAACCGAGCACCCGGAGAAAAATCCCAACGCAGTCAGGGAGAGAACGTACAAATTCCGTACAGGTAGCACCCGTAGTCAGGATCTAATCCAGGTCTCTGGCGCTGTAATGCTACAAATCTATCGCTGCGCCACAGTGCTCCCGTGCCACCCCTTGAGAGATGAATCAAAGAAAGGCCTGGTTCTCCCAAATCTAAGGGTCTATATTGCCTACAATGATCATGAATAAAGTACTCACTTCTCCTGGTTCCAATTCAAAAGCTCCAGCGGGAAAATAAGAAATTAATTTTATTAGGACCAGGTCCAATGCTGATGATTCCCACATGGCCTTGTATGCGGGTGAAACTCAAGAAATATTGGAGAGGGAGGGATTTCTTACCCTGATCTCCAGCTTCCACAACAAATAGTGGTGAGTCTCTGGAATTCTCTGCCACAGAAGGTAGTTGAGGCCAGTTCATTGGCTATATTTAAGAGGGAGTTAGATGTGACCCTTGTGGCTAAAGGGATCAGGGGGTATGGAGAGTAGGCAGGTACAGGATACTGAGTTGGATAATCAGCCATGATCATATTGAATGGCGGTGCAGGCTCGAATAGCCTACTCCTGCACCTATTTTCTATGTTTCTATGGGCTATATGTGGTTCAGCAGCCTCCAGTAGCGAAAGGGGTCCCCGCAGATAGGTGCAGCATGGTAGCGCAGGGGTAGAGTTGCAGGTTCGATCCTGACTACAGGTGCTGGTTGTACGTTCTCACCTTGATTGCGTGGGGGGGAGGAGGGGGGGGGGTTCTATTGGAAACTCCGGCTTCTTCCCACGCTCCAAAGACGTACAGGTTTGTAGGCTAATTGGCTTGGTATAAATATAAATTGTCCCTAGTGTGTGTAGGATGGTGTTAGTGTACAGGGATAGCTAGTCAGCACGGACCCAATGGGCAGAAGGGCCTCTTTCCGCACTGTATCACTAAACTAAACTAACAGTTTACTTGGACCAACTCCGACATCTCCCTACCGTTTCTGGATCTCACCGTCTCCATCACAGAAGACAGACTATTGGCCAACATCTACTACAAACCTACTGCATCGCATAGCTATCTCACTACACTTCTTCCCACCCTGTTTCCTGCAAAGACTCCATCCCCTACTCCAAATTCCTCCATCTACTTAATGAAGGCCTTGCTACTGAGGTTCACTTTTTGTGAACATAAAGTTTTTTTTAATCCACTTGCTTGTGAGAGTATTAAAAGATATGCACAAAATAATTCAGTTCTTTTTTTAAGGATCGTCTCAACCCAAAACGTCATTTGCCCAAGCCCTCCCTAGATGCCGCCTGACCCGCCGAGTTCCTCCAGCACATTAAAGTAATTGGGTGGTCTGAGTCATTGAGAATCTGTTGCGTTGTTTTACAAGTGTAGCAGACAGCTTTGTTCGTTCTCCATAGATTTGTTTTGCTTAGAATCCGCTGTATTCTCCTGTACTCCAAGTGGTCTGGCCTATAACATGAAAGTCAATTTGAGGATGTTCATATTTACGATAAACACAAAATGCTGGAGTAACTCAGCAGGACAGGCAGCATCTCTGGATAAAAGGAATGGGTGATGTTTCGGGACATGACCCATCTTCAGACTGATGGCCAAGGGTATTGAAAAATCAAGGAAAATGTAAAATAGATCATTGTTAGTTGAAAATGGTAACAAAGCAAACAGAGATAAAATGTAGTCCGAGACAGTAAGACTGGTCGGAGAACTGGGAAGGGGGAAGGGGATAGTTGATAGTTTGTCTCCTGTGATGGAGACGGTGATGTTCATATTTAGTTACATGTTGGCGGGTGTGTGTCGGCCATTTTGCTCATTCGAGCAGGAACATGGATTTGTGCCTGGAAGGTCATGTTTGACAAACCTTCTTGAATTTTTTGAAGAGGTTACTAGGGAAATTGATGAGGGTAAAGCAGTGGATGTTGTCTATATGGATTTCAGTAAGGCCTTTGACAAGGTTCCCCATGGAAGGTTGGTTAAGAAGGTTCAATCTTTGGGTGTTAATGGCGGAGTAGCAAGATGGATTCAACAGTGGCTGAATGGGAGATGCCAGAGAGTAATGGTGGATGGCTGTTTGTCAAGTTGGAAGCCCGTGACCAGTGGGGTGCCTCAGGGATCTGTGTTGGGTCCACTGTTGTTTGTCGTGTACATCAATGATCTAGATGATGGGGTGGAAAATTGGATAAGTAAGTATGCAGATGATACTAAGATGGGGGTGCTGTGGATAATGAAGTAGATTTTCAAAGTCTACAGAGAGATTTGGGCCATTTGGAAGAGTGGACTGAAAGATGGCAGATGGAGTTTAATGCTGATAAAGTGTGAGGTGCTACATTTGGCAGGACAAATCAAAATAGGACGTACATGGTAAATGGTAGGGAATTGAGGAATGCTGTGGAACAGAGGGATAGAGTGGTAAAGAAAGCTTTTGGTGTGCTGGCCTTTATAAATCAGAGCATTGAATATAGGAGTAGGGAAGTAATGTTAAAATTGTACAAGGCATTGGTAAGACCAATTCTGGAGTATGGTGTACAATTTTGGTCGCCTAATTATAGGAAGGATGTCAACAAAATAGAGAGAGTACAGAGGAGATTTACTAGAATGTTGCCTGGGTTCCAGCAACTAAGTTACAGAGAAAGGTTGAACAAGTTAGGTCTTTATTCTTTGGAGCGCAGAAGGTTAAGGGGGGACTTGATTGAGGTCTTTAAAATGATGAAAGGGATAGACAGAGTTGATGTGGATAAGCTTTTCCCATTGAGGGTAGGAAAGATTCAAACAAGAGGGCATGACATGAGAATTAAAGTACAGAAGTTTAGGGGTAACATGAGGGGGAACTTCTTTACTCAGAGAGTGGTGGCTGTGTGGAATGATCTTCCTGCAGAAGTGGTGGAGGGAGGATCGATTTTAACATTTAAAAGTAAAGTGGATAGGTATATGGACGGGAAGGGAATGGAGGGGTATGGTCTGAGTGCAGGTAGATGGAACTAGGGGAAAATAAATGGTCGGCACGGACTGGAAGGGCCGAGAAGGCCTGTTTCCGTGCTGTAATTGTTATATGGTTACATGGTTATAAGATGTATTATGTGAGTACAAAGGTTGGCCTTGTAACGCAGGAGCTGCACAAGGCAATACGAGATTATATTTTACTAGATCAGTACTTAAATAAGTGACACCATTTGAATCTAATATCCATTGTGATGGCATTCTACAGAGACAGGCTTTCCCCCCCTATTGTGTTAGATTGGTCAAGCAAAAGGACACAAAGTACTGAAGTTACTCAAACTGGTCAGGCAGCATCTCCGTCTGGAGAACGTGGATAAGTGACGAGTCGAGAACCTTCTTCAGGGTGTGTGGAGGGGATTGGGGGGGGGGGGGGGGCAAGAGAAAAAAGCTGGAAAAGAGGAGGGGCATGATAGAGTGCAGCAGGTAACAGGTATTGGCAGATGAGGCAGATGGTTGGAACAAAGGTCAGAGATAAGAACAGGAGGTGTGACGGGGTTGAAGAGTTGCGGATTGTGAAGCCAGGGGGAGGAAAGTAGCAGGAGGGGAGGGGGGAAAATAGGTAAAAGTGCAGGTGGGGCCAACCGGAGGGAAGGGGGCTGGTGGGGAGAAAAGAGGTGGAAATGGGAGCGAAAAGAAGGATGGTATCTTTGGTATCCACCAAATATAGACACAAATTGGGTCTGAAGAAGGCGTCACCCATTCCTTTTCTCCAGAGATGCTGCCTGACCTGCTGAGTTAGTCCATTATATAGAGGTCCATTATTGCGAGGGTGTACTGTATCCTTGAATATTAATTGATGTTCGTAGCAGCAGATCTTAGTTTAATTTAGAGATACAGAGCGGAAACAATCCATTCGATCCATCAAGTCCATACTGATCCCCGCATGCTAACACTAACCTACACACAATAGGGACAATTTACAATTATACCAAGCCAATTAGCCTGCAAATCTGTATGTCTTTGTCGTGTGGGAGGAAACTGGAGCTTCCTGAAGAAAATCCGTGCAGGTCAAGGGGCGAACGTGCAAACTCCATGCAGTCACCACCAGTGGTCACCATCAGACCTGGGTCGCTGGCGCTGTAAGGCAGCAACTTTCCCTCTGAGCCACCGTTGTACCATATTGTTATGCATTGAGGTCAGAGCTGATTCACAGGACTCTGAGGAGGATAGGTTACATAAATTTGTGTTGTATTCTATGGGGTCATTTCATCAAAGTTTTTAAGACAATAAAGGGCCTGTCCTACTTTTCTTCGATTTTTTTCGGCAACTTGCCGGCACCCATCATAGTCGCAGCAAGTCCCAGAAAATTTTCAACATTTTGAAAATCCAGCGGCGACCCGAAAAAGGTACGACTCTTTGGGCGACTACTCATGACGAAATAGGCGTTACCACGACTATACAGGCGACGTGACGCGGGGTGATGCCTATAAGGTCGTGAGTAGTCGACCTTTTTCTGGTCGCCGCTGGATTTTCAACAATTTGAAAAAATCGTGTAAGTGGGGCAGGCCCTTAAGGAGAACTGATAGAGAGAAAATATTTCCACTGACTTCTAAATCCAAAGCGAGGTGCAGAGTTTTAACATTAGAGCCAGGCTTCTCGAGAAATTAAAATTTCCTCTAGTAAAAGGGCAGTGGACGTTTGGAAGGTCCGCTGTAGATATGAGTTAAAGCTCAGCTGGGCATTAATATTAAGTCTGAGTGGATGAATTTTCTTTAGTCAAAGGCATTAAAGGATATAAGGTAAAGCCGGATATATTGATTTGGATTAGTATCAACCAATAGAGCTACTGCCTGACAGTATCAAAGACCCAGCTTCAATCCTGACCTCGGGCGCTGTCTGTGTGGAGTTTGCATTTTTTCCCTGTGACCGTTCCCGCTTCCACTTGGGTGCTCCCATTTCGCACACCATCCTAACGATGTGCGTGTTAGAAGGTAAATGGCCACTGTAAATTGTCCCTGGTGCGCAGCTGAATGGTAGAATCTAAGGGGGGAGGGGAAGAGAGGAGGTTAATTCAATTGATTGAAAGATACAGCATGGAAGCAGGCCCTTTGGCCCATCGAGTCCATGCCGACCACTGATCACCCCTTCAAACTAATTCTATATTATCCCACATTCGCATCTACTCCGTACACAAAGGTGGGGGGGGGGTACAATTTGTACAATCTCCCCATGACCTGCGTGGGTTTTCCCCGGGTGCTCCAGTTCCTGCCCACACTCTAAGAATTGACAGACATCATTTAACCCTTGGGATGGGGGAGGAAACCAGAGCATCCGAAGGAAGCCCAAGCAGTCGCAGGGAAAACGTGCAAACTCCACCTAGACAGCAGTCCAGGGTCAGGACTGAACCCGGTTCTCGAGCGCTGTGAGGCAGCAGCTCTACCAGAGCTGTCCCACCTTTCTTTTAAACGCCAAGTGCTGCCTGACCAGTGTTTTCTAAAGTTGCACCACAACTTCCCAATTCTTGTATCCTTTGTTTTAAAATGTTAGTTATAGTCTGCCAACCTCTGTGGGGGTAAAAGATTTTTTCATAGCTCGTATAGCGCCTGAGACCCGGGTTCGATCCTGACAATGGATGCTGTCTGTATGGAGTTTGTACAATCTCCCCATGACCTGCGTGGGTTTTCCCCGGGTGCTCCAGTTCATGCCCACACTCTAAGACGTAGAGGGTTGTAGGTAAAATTGTAAAAATTATTCCTAGTATGTGCAGGATAGCGTTAGTGTGCGGAGATCGCTGATCGACTCGGTGGTTGGAAGGGCCTGTTGCCACTCTGTATATCTAAACTAAACTATCTGTAACTTGAGATTGGGGCTATTCAGAGCAGCCATGTGACCCGCGCAACAGCACTGAGATATTGCCGTCAATTCTACTGCTGCACTTGAAACTATTATGATTTTAATATCAAAGTCAAAGTCAAAAGAGTTTATTGTCATGTGTCCCTGACAGGACAATGAAAATCTTTCTTTGCATAGCACAACAGAACATAGAAAGGATTGACTACAATTCTATACATAAATACACCCATGACTTAATAAATTAATAAAGTGCAAATAACAGATGGAGGGATATTAATGTTCAGAGTTCCGAGCCAGGTTTAATAGCCTGATGGCTGTGGGGAAGTAGCTATTCCTAAACCGGGTTGTTGCAGTCTTCAGGCTCCTGTACCTTCTACCCGAAGGTAGCAGGGAGAAGAGTGTGTGGCTAGGGTGGTGTGGGTCCTTGATGATGCTGCCAGCCTTTTTGAGGCAGCGACTGTGATAAATCCCCTCGATGGAAGGAAGGTCAGAGCCGATGATGGACTGGGCAGTGTTTACTACTTTTTGGAGTCTTTTCCTTTCCAGGGCGCTCAAGTTGCCGAACCAAGCCACGATGCAACCAGTCAGCAAGCTCTCTACTGTACACCTGTAGAAGTTAGAGAGAGTCCTCCTTGACAGACCAACTCTCCGTAATCTTCTCAGGAAGTAGAGGTGCTGATGAGCTTTCTTAATAATTGCATCTGTGTTCTCGGACCAGGAAAGATCTTCACAGATGTGCACGCCCAGGAATTTGAAGTTCTTGACCCTTTCAACCATCAACCCGTTGATGTAAACAGGACTGTGGGTCCCCATCCTACTCCTTCCAAAGTCCACAATCAGTTCCTTGGTTTTGCTGGTGTTGAGGGCCAGGTTGTTGTGCTTGCACCATATGGACAGTCGCTCGATCTCTCTTCTATACTCGGACTCATCCCCATCAGTGATACGTCCCACAACAGTGGAGTCGTCAGCGAACTTGATAATGGAGTTTGCGCTATGACCGGTTACGCAGTCATGAGTATAGAGTGAGTACAGCAGGGGGCTGAGCACGCAGCCCTGAGGTGCTCCCGTGCTGATTGTTATCGATTGTTATGTAATATATACTATTCCCTCAACAGAAATTAGAAAAATGACTCTGTTATTCCATACCATAGGAAATACAATTAGGTACCAATTGTTCCCTTGCATTGGTTTAATGGGTCTTTAGCAAGGATTTGTTTGGGTAGAAATGAAATAAATGATTCCTGATTCATGTGAACACAGTTGAAAAAGGCTTAGCCTCCCTGCTGGATAAGAGACCAAAGGCACTTACTGTGGTCCGTGGGGCAACCTGACTTCCTTGTGCATGCTGCCTATAGTAGTGGAGCCCTTCTGTGTGTACCGTTAATGATGGTATTTGAGAACAACATCCTCTCTCGCTGCTCCCCCTCTGTGATTCCTTCTGCTCTCCGACTCTCCGACCATGTTTTAATCCAGACTCACTACCACAGCCACGTTTGTTTTCCAAGTTAACAGATTGTAATTCTAAGTTTTCCTTGATCTCTAACCCCTTTGTCCTGTTTTCACACCGTACCCATCCTTATCTATTTATCTCCCGCTCCCCTGACATCAGTCTGAAGCAGGGTCTCGGCCCGAAACGTCACCTATTCCTTCTCTCTAGAGATGTTGCCTGTCCCGCTGAGTTACTCCAGCATTGTGTGTCTTTCTTCGGTTTAAATCAGCATCTGCACATATATATAGAATTTGCTGCCACTGGATTTCAGGTTTTTGCTGTGCTAGAATAATTCTGCTTTAATTATTTATCAATCTGTTAATCAGGGCTACCTGTGTGTTATTTTTCAGATGGCGAACAAAACAGAACTTGGATTATTGCTTCCTCATGATGTATGCCCAGAAAAAGGGGATTTACTATGTTCAGGTAATTAATGTCTTTGTAGGCAACAGCACTCTACCTGCCCTCTGCAGTTTCACGGTGCCGCATGTCCTCGGTTACTAAAAGGTTAACTTGGTGCCAATTTTGTGGTTCATCCAGCTGCCTAAAAGGCGTGGAGGACGGTAGGTCATTTAGACCATAGAAATACAGCACGGAAGCAGGCCCTTCAGCCCACTGAGTCCACGCCGACCAGCGATCACCCCATACACTAACACTATCCTGCACACTAGGGACAAATTTTACCAAATCCAATTAACCGACAAACCTGTACGTCTTTGGAGGAAACCGGAGCACCCGGAGGAAACTCGCACGGGCGCAGATAGAACATACAAACTCCGAACGGACAGCACCCATAGTCAAGATCAAACCCAGGTCTGTGACGCTGTGAGGCAACAACATTACCGCTGCGCCCCGAAGTACCATGTTAAAGCGTGAGTCTATTGCACAGTGGTTGCCTTCACAAGACCAATTCAACCCCTTCTTTGCACTGCATCAATGCACTATTATCAAACAGCAAGAATTCATCTTGATGGTAGGCTCACTTTAAGGAAACCACATTGATTCTGGCACAACACTTGGATTAATGTAGGTTGTTTAAATTGATAAAAACATCCAATGTTTCCTCACAAGCTTGTTATTGGACAAGTTTGACACGGGTATGAGCAGAGATTGGGACAAGACAAGACCAAACTTGATGATAAAGAAAGTTTTAAGAAGCATCTTGGAGTGGGGGAGGAGAAGGATGGAGGGATTTCAGATCTTTTATTTATATAGTTTAGTTTATTGTCACGTATACCGAGATACAGTGAAAAGATCTTTTGTTGCGTGCTGTCCGGTTTCGTGCTGTCCAAGACTATAAATGATGACAATCAGTGAAAGAGTGGAGCAATTGTAATGAATAGTTGCAGATCCGCTTCTGGGACCTGCGCGCAGAGCATCGCCTGGCTTGGATGCCATCTTGCTCGAAGGATAATTGATAGTAGAAGAGTAGTATTTTAATGTCAAGAAAATGACCCAAAGGACTTCACAGAAGTCTTATCATAAGGTCATAAGGGATAGGAGTAGAATTAGGCCATTTGGCCCATCAAGTCTACTCCGCCATTCAAACATGGCTGATCTATCTCTCCCTCCTAAACCGATTCTCCTGCCTTCTCCTCATAACCTCTGACCCCTGTACTAATCAAGAATCTATCTATCTCAGCCTTAAAAATATGCACTGACTTGGCCTCCACAGCCTTCTGTGGCAAAAAATCTACAGATTCATCACCCTCTGACTAAAAATATTTCTCCATCTACTTCCCAAAAATAACATCCTTTAATTCTGAGGCTATGACCTCTGGTCCTAGACTCTCCCACTTATCGAAAATGGTCCTAGATAGAAATGGGACAGTTGGCCAGCCTTCGATTGTAATCCCTGCTAATTACATTTGCCAACACTTGGTCCATAGCCTTCTATGCCTTGATGCTTCATCTAGATACTACTTAAATGTAATGAGTGGACCATTCTCTACCACCAAGGAACGGCATGGCCCAAAGACTGGATGAAAGAGGGGATTTTAAGGGATAAAAGAGATGTTTTGATGGAATCCCAAGTTTGAAGGAAGATGTAGCTTAAGAAATATCATCAGCAGCCAGATGAAAGAATTTGAGAATTTATATCTTTGCTATCCTTTGAGATGATACTGAGAGCAATAATAATTTGCATCTGGTGAACAATTCATAGAAAATGTGGCTGTGCTATTAATCACAGTGTAAATATTTCAAGAGAGAGTTAGATTTAGCTCAGGGCTAAAGGAAACAAGGGATATTGGGAAAAAGCAGGAGCGGAGTAATGATTTTGGATGATCAGTCATGATTATATTGAATGGTGCTAACTCAAAGGGCCAAATGGCCTACTCCTGCACCTGTTTTCTATGTTTCTATGCATATATAGGAAATTCTCTGCTTTGGTAAGCTGAAAGAGGACAGAATATTGAAACATGATGTTTCATCCTGTCTTGAGATGGAAATACATTATCATTCTTTTGTCATCACTGGGTCAAAACTCGACATTGAAGGTACCTTTACACAAAGTACTTGTGTGTTATAAGTTGGTGTTCAGCCACCTCTTTCAAGAGGGCAGCATACTATAAGTTCATAAGTGATAGGAGCAGAATTAGGCCATTTGACCCCTTGTCTATTCCACCAATTAATCATCGCTGATCTATATTTCCTTAACCCATTTGGAAAGCTGTGACGGGATCGGTCAAAGTCAGCATGGATGTATGAAGAGGAAATCATGTTTGACTAATCTGGATTTTTTTTTGAGGATGTAGCAAGTAGAATGAATAAGGGATAGCCAGTGGATGTGGTGTATCTGGACTTTCAAAAAACCTTCGACAAGGTCCTACACAATAAATTAGTTTGCAAAATTAGAGCACATGGTATTGAGGGTAGGGTATTGACATGGATAGAGAACTGGTTGGCAGATAGGATTAACAGGTCCTAAGCAAATAGTAAGATTAACAGAATGGCAAACAGTGACTAGTCGGGTGCCACAAGGTTCAGTGCTATGACCCCAGTTATTTACAAAATATATTAACGATTTAGACGAGGTAATTAAATGTAGCATCTCCAAGTTTGTGGATGACACAAAGCTGGGTGGCAGTGTGAGCTGCGAGGAGGATGCTATGAGACTGCAGGGTGACTTGAATAGGTTGGGTGAGTGGGCAGATGCAGTATAATGTGGATAAATGTGAAGTTATCCACTTTGGTGGCAAGAACACAAAGGCTGTTATCTGAATGGTGTCAGATCAGGAAAAGGGGAGGTGCAACGAGACCTGGCTGTCCTTGTACATCAGTCACTGAAAGTAAGCATGCAAGTACAGCAGGCAGTGAACAAAACTAATGGCATGTTGGCGTTCATAGCAAGAACATTTGAGAAAAGGAGCAAGGAGGTCCTACTGCAGCTGTACAAAGCCATGGTGAGTGCACCTGCAGTATTGTGTGCAATTTTGATCTCCTAATTTGAGGAAGGACATTATTGCTATTGAGGGAGTGCAGCGTAGGTACATGAGGTTAATTCCGGGATGGCGGGACTGACATATGATGAAAGAATGATCGGCTGGGCTTATACTCACTGAAATTTCGAAGGATGTGAGGGGATCTTATCTAGCATATAAAATTCTAAAGGGATTGGACAGGCTAGATGCAGGACAAATGTTCTCGATGTTGGGGGAGTCCAGAACCAGGGGTTACAGTTTTAGAATAAGGGGTAGGCCATTTAGGACTGAAATGAGGAAAACTTTTTTCACCCAGAGAGTTGTGAATCTGTGGAATTCTCTGCTACAGAAGGCAGTGGATGCCAATTCATTGGATGTTTTCAAGGGAGAGTTAGATATAGCTCTTAGGGCTAATGGAATCAAGGTATACGGGGTGAAAGCAGTAACGGGGTACTGATTTTGGATGATCAGCCATGATCATATTGAATGGCGGTGCTGGCCGAATGGACTACTCCTGCACCTAATTTCTATGTTTCTATCCCCATTCTCCTGCCCTCCGTAACCCCTGACACCCGTACTAATCAAGAAACTGCCTGCTCTGCCTTAAAAATATCCATCCTCCTCAACCTTCTGTGGCAATGAAATCCACAGATTCACCACCCTCTGACTTTATATCCTGAAAAATAAAAAAATAAACATCTGTGTGTTTAGCATGATACCTGCCTCGACATTCAATAGTAAAACTATTTTGAAAAATTCTTAACACTAAGTAGAGACTATCGCATGCTGGCCAATACTTACTGTTAATACTTCTGTTAATACACAGAAGGCTAATGGATAATTTTAAGGTGGAGATTGATAAATTCTTGATCAGTACAGATGTCGGGGGTTATGGGGAGAAGGTAGGAGAATGGGGTTGAGAGGGAAAGATAGATCCGCCATGATGAAATGGTGGGGTAGACGATGGGCCGAATGGCCTAATTCTGCTCCTGCAACTTATGAAATTTAGTGTATAGCACATGTCATGGTTTTGCGGAAATCTTCCACACGGACCTCATTCACTGTGTAGGACAAGGACAGAGCATGGATGGGGGCCATCACCTTCACATTGCTGAGTAAGCTCTGCATCATCCATACTGGGGAAGACATTGCTGATCTTTCATTGTTCCCGAGGTACAATGCTGGCGATCACTGCTCCGCGGCACTCCTGATGCATCTTCCCCGGACACTTGTTTCACAGGGCAGCTCATCACCACATAAACCAAGGGTGGATAGGGTTGGACATTAATTCAGGCCTTACTGCCAATGCCTACGCCCACCAAATGAATTTTTGAAAATGACAGCTTATAAACCAGACATGTGAATCTAGCATTGGAGACCGAGGAGTCAAAGAGCACATTGAAGCAGTCTGTATCTGCTTCGAGCAAGGTCTTGTCAACATGCAAGGGATGTTTTGTGGGTGGGTATCATTTATGACACTGAGTGCTCCTCATGTCAGCCAATTTCCAACCAGAAATGGCATAACTGTGGTGCACTGGCATTCAATGCTATTACTATGTTTACATTCCCCAACATTAACATTCTGGACCTCACCATTGGCAGCAGACAGCTTTTACACACTGTGGCTGTTAGATTAGCTTACGGATCAGTCTGTAGCTGTGTGACATACCCTGTTACTCTAGAGTAGTCAACAGTGTTTAATTGTTATGTCCCTACAATAGAACAATGGAAATCTCACTTGCGGCAATTAACTGGCCTATAAAAGCATATACACACATAATATACAATATTTTTAAAATATTCAATAAATTTAAAATAGTGCAAAAATAAAAGAAGTCATTCGTGCAACCAAAGACAATCGTAGAAGTTCATAGTTGCTGAGGATAGTGTCATGTGATGTTAAAGAACCAGATGGTATTGGAAATAAGCTATTCTTGAATAGGTTCTTTCTTAAAAGGAATAGCACCTCATATTTCTCTTGGGTAGTTTACACCCCAGGGGTACAAACATTGACTTCTCTAACTTCAGATAGCCCTTGCTTTCTTTCTCCATCCCCCCCCCCTTCCTAGTTCTCCCACTAGTCTTACTGTCTCCGACTACATTCTATCTTTGTCCCACCCCCTCCCCTGACATCAGTCTGAAGAAGCGTCTCGACCCAAAACATCGCCCATTCCTTCTCTCCAGAGAGGCTGCCTGACCTGCTGAGTTACTCCAGCATTTTGTGTCTACCTTCGACTTAAACCAGTGTAGAATCTACCAAATCCCACGAGAGAAAGCAAAGAACCAACGATATTTAGCTGAGCCAGCCACCTTGCGTCACATTTATTCCGGAAGCATCTTTTACCCTTCATTCTCACCAATCATAACCCGTGTGCAGATAAAGGGCCTGTCCCACTTTGCCGTCATTCGCGCGCCATTCACGCAACCTGCTAGCGGGTGGGTAGTGCGGGACGGGCTCATGGAGTGGTGTGGAGGAGTGTGGACTTCGTCCTGCACGAAATCTTCGCGTGCCACCGGCCTGTTGCGTAACTGACGGCCAAAGTGGGACAGGCCCATAAGGCCAATGAGTACGTCTGACCTTGGAGTTGTTATTGAGCTCTTGTGGCTGAACTTTCTTGTGAGGCTGCAAGCAGCTGTAACGGGCTGTATGCAAAACCAACGTGGCAGTGAAGGCTCCACACCAGCATCCTCAGTTCTTTCCTACACATGCTATTCTTGAATCTGGTTTTCTGGGTCCTGTACCTTATTTCTGATGGTAGGAGCAAAATGAGAGTTTGGCCAGGGACGTGTGGGTCTATGATTTTATAGGCTGCCTTTTTGAGACTGCCTCTCCTAGATCCTTTCAAATGTGGGGAATACCAATTACAGACTGGGCAGCGTTGGCCCCCCCCGGTAATCTTCTTAGTTCCTGGGTGTTCAAGTTGCTGAACCAGGCCATGATGCAACCAGTCGATATGATCTCCACTGTATATCTGCAGAGGTTCAACAGAGTATTTGTCAACATTCCATATCTGCTCAATCTTTTAGGGAAGTGGAGGCTTCCTATATGATTGCGCCAATGTGCTGGACCCAAGACAGAGCTTCAGAGGGATTAGTTTAGTTTAAAGATACAGCTCGGAAATGGGCCCCTTCGGCGCACCGAGTCCGTGCCGCCCAGCGATCCCGTTAACATAAGCCTACACACACACTAGGGACAGTTTACACTTATTACCAAGTATACAAACCCAAGCTAATTAACCTACAAACCTGTACGTCTTGTGGGAGGAAACCAAAGATCTCGGAGAAAACACACGCGGTCACGGGGAGAACGTACAAACTCCGTGTTGACAGCACCCATTGTCGGGAAAGAACCTGGATCTCTGGCAGTGTAAGCACTCTAAAACCCCTGTCTCACAGTGCGAGTTGGCCCACGAGGGACCCCCAGTTTTCACTCGCGGTAATCACGTACAATCAACGTAGCGGGAACGTCGGAACCCGCGCAAGCAACTTATCGACTCGTGGCGCTAACGGCAGGTACCCGTGAAACTTGTTAACTCGTGAAAAAAATCAAACATGTTTGATTTTTTCCACAAGTCAAATTTACTGTTCAAGTTAAAAATGGAAACATTTAAACTCGTTGTAATAACGTAGTGGCCCGTGCGTTTACCTTAGTGATTTTTGAGTCTACCGTGGGAACTCTTTAACTCAGCGGGACAAGCAGCATCCCTGGAGAGAAGGAATTGGTGACGGGATGACATAGGGGGGTATTGTGCCGTTTGATTGCCCCCTGTTATCCCAGGGACAGACACTGCTGCTTTTGAGACTGGTGGGCAATCGCTACCAAAGTGGCTGCCCACACAGTCAGTGCACCTCTCCTACACTTGTACCTATTATCCATATTTTCCAGGGCTGCTGCCTGGCCTGCTGAGTTAGTCGCTCCAGCACTTTATCTTGCCATCTTTTCAATGTTGGTCTCTTAGTCCCACATTCACGGCCAAACTTTTGGCCAAATACTCTAATATCTCCTCACCGGATCGTCGGTTAGTTGAGGCACCACGAGGATGTTTTGTTGTTGTTTTACGACAGGAAGGAAGCTATGTAAATACCAAGTTGTTATAAACTGTTGGGCTTTTACTTGCTTGACGTGAAGTTTTCTCCCTACCTTACCCTCATGATGTGCCACGTTCCGGTTATGCGGTGCACGGATCATGGGCAACAGTGTCTGAAGAAGGGTCTCGACCCAAAGCGTCACCTATTCCTTCTTCTCCAGATGCTGCCTGACTCTGCCGGAGTTACTCCAGCACTCTGTGTCTCTCTTTAGTGTCTTCAGTTGGACTTTCAATGAATAACTCAGCGGGCCAGGCAGCAGCCCTGGAAATTTCACTGAATATTGAAGAAGAGGGCGTTGATCAGGGTCAACCAACACGCTATGTGTACTGTGTCGGAAGGAACTGCAGATGCAGTTATCCCTAACCAGTCCGAAGAAGGGTCTCGACCCGAAATGTCACCCAGTCCTTCTATCCAGAGATGCTGCCCATCCAGTTGAGCTAACTCCTGCTTTATGTGTCTATGTTCAGTTTAAACCAGCATCTGCAGGCAGTTTCTTTCCTACACGTTATTCATTTCTTGGTGTCTTCTGCCACGAACAGGTTGGGTGTGTGTGTGTGTTCAGTTGTAGTTCTAGAGGAACATTGCTTCCGATCGATGTCTCTTATGCACTCCTCAGAAGAAATGGGTGCGCTTTTCATCATCATGCCTTCTGCACGAACAGTCTTTGGTGTGTGTGTGTCAAGAGGAGGTGATGTGGACACGGTTTCAGTTGTAATTCTAGAACATTGCTTCCGATCGATGTCTCTTATGCACTCCTCAGAAGAAATGGGTGCACTCTTCACCATTATGGCTCCCAGCCTACAGGTTTCTGATCTGAACAACTAACTTCTTCCCTATTTCGCCTCCCCCCCCCCCCCCCATTTCCCTCTCCTCGGTGCTCTTGTTCCCTCCCTCCTTCCCTCTCGTAGGGCTTGGTTCAAACGGGGCAACGAGCCAAGCGGGGCGCGGTCTGAACCCTTTCTGAAAACGAGCACAAAGAGAAAAAAAAAGTATTGTCAAGCACTCCAAACTTCGTTTAAAATAAGTAAATGCGACCTTGGCTAATAATTTAAAAAGAAAACCGTATACAAAACCAATGCCCTACAAACTCTCTCTCACGCTGCCTGTTGTCTTGTTGTGGGGGGGGGGGGGGGGTGTGTGGAGAGGTCCCGATGTGAATGTCACCACTATAGGATGGCGAGGTTGGGCTCTGAGCTGCAGAGAGAGAGAGAGAGTGCGTGTGTGAGTCAGCAGCAAAGTTATATACAACGGGCTTGTACGCGGTGGCAAGAGAGGTTTCCTTTGTTCTCGTCCGGGGCTTGAGAGAGATCGGAGAGAATTAACCCTCCCTCGCACACCACTCAAGGGGACAACCCAAGAGCCTTGTCACCCCAGACAGATTAATGATGCCCGCGCATCCCTCCCCAACCATCTCCTCACACCTGGGCACCACAGCAGCTCAGGAGGCCGTCTCCCAACAATCTGATGTGCAACTGATGTGAAAGAACAGCGGCTGCGGCAGGCCGGCCGGCACCCGGCATGGATTTCTCACACCTTCACACATGAAAAGTGTGTGCGAATAAACAAAAACAAGGAATAAAACCAAAGCCCGGCTTAAAAGGCAACTAAAAATATATTCCGCTTAGAACGCCCAGGCGTGGAGACATCGGTCCACATTCAAAGATTTCATCTCCCGTCTCCCCGCAGTGTGTAGACCTGGTAGTACATTCAATTAAGATATAACAAACCTCCGCCCACTGGTCTTCTAACTACGTGATGTGTGTTTCAAACAAATCATAAGTATAACTGCTCTGCCACTGGAGGGTGCGCATTTTCCCTTTGTAGGTCATATCAATAGATATGGCCGCACTGAATTCTATCTTTAACTCAAAGCCGCAAGAAGGAGCTGTCTTCTTTAACATTGTTGCTTTATTAAAACATACCTTCATTCACGGTTGGCTCAAGAGTAACGGGAGAGGAACTTGGTAACTCGGGAGAGGAACTTGGAACATCGCAGAAATGACATACCCGTGAGAACTCGGTTAAACACTTGAACTTAAACTTGAAATCTCGTACATAACCACGAGTCTGTTTTTTTTCTTTCACTTGGGGTCACTCGTGGGTGGACTCGCACCGTGAAACAGGGCTTTAAGGCAGTAACTCTATCGCTGCACGGCCGTGCTGCCCTTAAAGAGTCTTGCTCCTTCCGAAAGGTTTGAGTCAGCAGTGTATTTGAATATAACTGCAGCAATTAAACAGCTGAAATGACTTGCAAGAGCCTCACCCCCACAGAGCCTGCTAGACTGAAGACAATCCATCACCATACATAATCAGTCTGTCCATCACCGGTGTAACAATGTGTACCAACTGCACAATTGTGACATTTTAAAGTACACAAGTCATCCTAACTTGTTGTGAATGAGACCAAGAGAGATTTACGAGTATTGACTGAACAATCTAATTTATTCCTAATAAGGCAGCAGATTACCTGTGGACAGCAATACAATCACGCTTCACTATCACATCTCACTAACTCATTTGTCATTGATTCAGTCTGTTCTTTTTAAAAAAAACATGTACCAATAGTTTGCGCTCCAGATGCCATTGTAACTGCGGTTAATTTCCAGGCTCAGTCTCATTAATTAGCTTAATTGTACAGTAACTGGCATGTTCTGCACATGATTAATTACAGCATTCTCCCTCAAGGGCCATTAAAAAAAAAGTTTAGCCAAGCCTTGGGCTTTCTTGCTGGAGGGACAGAATTAAAGCATAAGATAAAAAATCACACTAATCTCGTATCGAATGCAGATGGTCGATCGCTGTGTTGCTATAAAGGATGCAGAGATATTGGAGAGGGTGCAGAAACAAATTTACGAGGATGTACAATAAATGTAAGAACATACCCACAAGTAAAAGGAGTAGCACAGAGTGGAGGTAGAGGAGTCTTCACAAAGAGCATGGAAGGAAAAGGGAATTTATATGGTGCCTTTATAATCTCTGGCCTTCTAAAAGCATTTCACAATCAATTTAGTCCTGTTAAAGACTGTTGTAACACAGAGATAAGTTACAGCCAATGGATGCATTAGAACATGCATTGAGCTGCTGTCTCACAGCATGAGAGACCCTGGGTCGATCCTCATCTCGGGTGCTGTCTGTGTGGAGTTTGCACGTTCTGCCTGTAACCTCGAGGTTTCTACCAGATACTCTGGTTTCCTCCCACATCCCAAAGATTTGTGGGTTTACAGGTTAGTTGGCCTCTGTAAATTGCCCCTCGTATGTAGGGAGTGCATGATAGAGTGGGATAACACAAAACTAGTGCGAGCGGTTGATTGATGGTCGGCGCGGACTCAGTGGGTGAAAAGCCCGTTTCCAAGCTGAATCAAATTTAAAAAAATGACCAGGCCAGGATTGAGGGATTTAAAATTGAGTGAACAGAACTAACATAGGAGTGTTTCCTCTTGTGGTGAAGCTTAAGATTGGAGTCACTAGATCAGACACAGGTTAATCAGAAGATTCGGGTCTGAAAAGGGGTCTCGACCCGAAACGTCACCCATTCCTTCGCTCCAGAGATGCTGTCTCGCTTTTTGTGTCTATTTTCTTAATAATCTTCTTAGTGGCCAATATATTCTGAATCATAGGTAGACGCAAAATGTTGGAGTTACTCAGCAGGACGGGAAGCATCTCTGGAGAGAAGTAATGGGTGACGTTTTGAGCCGAGACCCTTCTTCAGACTGCTGAATTCATACTTCTGAATCATTATCTGTTGTCATCTTGTGCATAGATTCATGTAGCTAATAGGTTAACATACGATAGCTGATCATCTTGAAAGCTCTGGATGAAAGCTTAGCCCATCCCAGTCAAACTGCTCCAGCTCCCCACTTCTCACATCAAGACTGATCTCCTCCAAGCTGCTTGTATTCCCTTTATTATTCTGCTCCTGGATATACTGAGATATAAATAGTTCCTCTGCAGTTCCTTTCAGCACTAAGAGCGAGCCAGCAAAGATTTATTTGTTGTGAGTGTATATGCTGTTTTGAGGTTTTGCCCAACGTTGTCCTTGTTTTCTCATGCTCCTCCAAGTTGTGCTTTTCAGGCACGATGCATTGCACTTGAGGCAATATAGAGCTAATTCTTTGTTGTGCTTCCTCACAGCTTGAAGACGACATAGTTGCCAAAGATCATTACTTCAGCACCATGAAAAACTTTGCACTTCAACTTTCCTCAGAAGACTGGATGATACTGGAGTTCTCGCAGTTGGGGTTTATAGGTAAAAGGGAGCTCTTTGATGCTGAAGCACAGCTGGTAATGCCTGCACATTTTAACATGAAAGTCAAACAGAAGAAGTGCTACAGTAACACATTGAACCAGTCATCAATAATAAAACCGCAATGGCTTTAATCATTTGTTAGCATTCATAGTTATTGTAATTGAAGCAAGTATCATTTTTAGAGCACTGTTTCTGACTTCACAATTCACACCTTGGTAAATGTGCAAGGAACAACTTGCCATTGTGCTAATTATTTACTCTGTAGACACGGATTTCACTAATATTTTTCCTTGCTCACCTTGGGACCCTTGGCCCTGCTCTTTGTTTCAAATCATTCCATAGGGGTTCCATCGTCAGCCATGTACACATACCTCACTGAAGCAGACTCTTGACCCGAAACGTCACCTATCCATGTTCTCCAGAGATGCTGCCTGACCCCTCTGGTTACTCCAGCACTTTGTGTCTTTTCATTGATTATAGTGTTCTGCTCAAAGCCCAACTTCCTCTGGTTCCTTTGTCTCTCCTCTCCCTCCTCCTCATTCCACATCATTGCCAATTTGCTCTGTCTAATTGTTCTTGGGTATTTATCCCCACTTTTTGCTGCTATGCTTAGAATATCTCTTGTAAGCATCCTTTACCCCTGAGCAAGAAGCATCCACATATTTTTCCATAGTTGTAGTTATGCAAATATAACAGTAATTATACATACAGATGGAAAACTTTTTTTCTCTCTCACTGAATGCCTTAAACAAAATACTGCGGGCACTTTGTGACTTTACACATTTTAATGGATACACCACTGCCAGGTGTTTGGACTTTGCATACAGAAGACCGAGACAGAATTGGGCTATTTAGCCACTCAGCAAGCTGATCTGTGACCCAATTTCATTCGCTAGCTCTTGCCCCATTTATAATAATAATACCTTAGGTAAAAATAAACACATTTAAGGTTGACTGTTGACTAAGTTGTAATTATTCTTAAGTGGAAGCGAATTCAATGATTCTACTATCCTATGCACACAGAAACCTTTCCCAATAGAAACATAGAAAATAGGTGCAATTCAGTCCTTCGAGCCAGCACCGCCATTCATTGTGATCATGGCTGATCGTCCGCTATCAATAACCCGTGCCTGCCTTCTCCCCATATCCCTTGACTCCACTAGCCCCTAGAGCTCTATCCAACTCTCTCTTAAATCCATCCAGTGATTTGGCCTCCACTGCCCTCTATGGCAGGGAATTCCATAAATTCACAACTCTCTGGGTAAACAAGTTTTTTTCTCACCTTAGTCTTAAATGACCTCCTCTTTATTCTAAGACGTGGTCCCTGGTTCTGGACTCACCCAACATTGGGAACATTTTTTCTGCATCTAGCTTCTCCAGTCCTTTTATAATTTTATATGTTACTATAAGATCCCCCCTCATCCTTCTAAACTCCTGAGAATACAAGCATAGTCTTTTCAATCTTTCCTCATATGACAGTCCCGCCATCCCAGGGATCAATCTCATGAGCCTACGCTACACTGCCTCGATCACAAGGATGTCCTTCCTCAAATTTGGAGACCAAAACTGTACACAATACTCCAGATGTGGTCTCACCAGAGCCCTATACAACTGCAGAAGAACCTCTTTACTCCTATACTGAAATCCTCTTGTTATGAAGGCCAACATTCCATTAGCTTTCTTCACTGCCTGCTGTATCTGCACGCCAACTTTCAGTGACCGGTGTACAAGGACACCCAGGTCTCGCTGTACCTCCCCCTTACCTAACCTAACCCCATTCAGATAATAATCTGCCCCCTTGTTTTTGCTGCCAAAGTGGATAACCTCACATTTATCTATATTATACTGCATCTGCCACGCATCTGCCCACTCAACCTGTCCAGGTCCCCCTGCAACCTCCTAACATCCTCTGCACAGTTCACACTGCCACCCAGCTTAGTGTCATCCACAAACTTGCTAGTGTTGCTCCTAATTCCCTCTTCCAAATCATTAATATATATGGTAAACAGTTGCGGCCCCAACACCGAGCCTTGCGGCACTTCACTCGCCACTGCCTGCCATTCTGAAAAGGACCCGTTCACTCCTACTCTTTGCTTCCAGTCTTCCAACCAATTTTCTATCCATGTCAACACCATACCCCCAATACAAATGTGCTCTAATTTTAGTCACCAGTCTCCCATGCGGGACCTTAACAAAGGCTTTCTGAAACTACATGGCACCCCTTCATCCATTTTACTTCTCACATCCTCAAAAATTCCAGATGATTAGTCAAGCATGATTTCTCTTTCATAAATCCATGTTGACTTGGACTAATCCTTTTACTGCTATCCAAATGCCGCATTATTACCTCTTTAATAATTGACTCCAGCATCTTTCCTACCACCGAAGTCAGGCTAACTGGTCTGTAATTCCCCATTTTCTCTCTCGCTCCTTTCTTGAAAAGTGGGATAACATTAGCTATCCTCCAATCCACAGGAACTGATCCTGAATCTATTGAACATTGGAAAATGATCACCAATGTGTCCACTATTTCTAGAGCCACCTCCCTGAGGACCCTGGGATGCAGACCATCAGGCCCAGGGGATTTATCATTCCTTCAGTCCCATTAGCCTACCTAATACTATTTCTCGCCTAATGAAAATTTATTTCAGTTCCTCTACCCCCTTAGATCCTGTGTCCTCCAGTACATTTGGAAGATTGTTTGTGTCCTCCTTAGTGAAGACAGATCCAAAGTACCTATTCAACTCTTCTGCCATTTCCTTGTTGCCCATAATAATTTCATGAAAGGTCTGATTCAATTTTTATTTATTTTTTAATCTAGTATTGTGTTCCCCAACACCCAATGGAAAATGATTCTCCCCATTTACTTATGTTTCCCTTAAAACTTTGAAAGTATTGATCAGACCACATCTAAACTTCATGAATTGCAGAGAACTCAATCTTACTTTACGCAAGTTTTTCGTAACTTTTTCTTGTAATTTAGATGCAGCTCTCCGCAACCAACTGTACACTCATTTCAATGCCAAACTATTCTTCCTAAGGAGTCATAGAGTTCAGCAGCACGGAAACAGTCCTTTTGGCCCAACTCACTCACGCTAACCAGTGTGCCCCATCTAAGCTAGCCCTATTTACCCACGTTTGGCCCATATCCCTATAAATCTTTCCTATCCATATGCCTGTCCAAGTGTTTTTTAATTGGTGGTGTTCCCAGAATTGCAAATGGCATTTTGGTGTAGTCTGACCAGAGCTTTGTAGCAGAACATTTATTCTCTGCTCTCCATTATTTTCAATATTTAACCATGTTAAATGGTTTATGTACGTGGATCCACTATGTCTCTTTGTCCGAAGAAGGGTCTCAACCCGAAACGTCACCCATTCCTTCTCTCCAGAAATGCAGCCTGTCCCGTTGAGCTACTTCAGCTTTTTGTGTCTACATTTGGGTTAAACCAGCATTTGCTGTTCCTCCCTATTCAGTTCCCTTTGCACTCCTGGTTTCTCATTATTTAAAAATTCTCAAGTTGTACGTATTTTTTGTTTCATTGGTGGTTTGCATTTTGCACAATCCTCAAAACTGGATACAAAATAAAATAGAAAGTAATGCTTTGAGCCGCAGGCTAATTGTCCATGTGAAAGACTCTTCCAAACGAGAGACAATTTTCTTATCATGTCCACGTATCCATGCTGCATTTCTGAAGACCAGACATGGATATTACTTTTCACCAAATATCGAGAGGGTGGATTCATTACCAGTGCCTTGACCTGTAGTGTCATTTGTAGAAAAGTGAGTAGGTCACCTGTGTGACCTGCTGGTTAAAATAGTATTTAAAAAAATTGTTGATCTAAGAGACTTATTGTATGAAGTATAATTGCTAAACACAGCAATCAAGATTTTTTTTTCACTTGGTTCAGCACCAACATAGAACAAGCAGCACAGCGCAGAATTAGGCACTTTTGTCCACAATGTCCACGGCAAACATCATTAGGGGGGACCTCAATAAAACATAAAACATAAAACACGTGAAAGGCTTGAATAGAGTGGATGTGGAGAGGATGTTTCCACCAGTTGGAGAGTCTTGGACTGGAGATCATAGCCTCAGAATTAAAGGATGTTCTTTTAGAAAGGAGATGAGGAGGAATTTCTTTAGTCAGAGCATGGTAAATCTGGAATTCTTTGCCACAGAAGGCTGTGGAGGCCAAGTCAGTGGATATATTTAAGGCAGAGATAGATAGATTCTTGATTAGTACTGGTGTCTGAGGTTATGGGGAGAAGGCAGGAGAATGGGGTTAGGAGGGAGAGATAGATCATCCATGATTGAATGGCAGACTTAATGGGCCGAATGGCCTAATTCTGCTACTATCACAATATCTTATGATACCAAGCTAAATTCATCTTAATCTGCTTGCACGTGATCCATATCTCTCCATTTCATCATACCCATGTGCCCATTTAAAAGCCTCTGAAAAATGTCACCACCACAACATGTGGCAGCATATTCCAAGCACTCACCACTTTGTTAAAAAACAAAACCTGCTCAAAACATCTCCTTTAAATACAGACACAAAGTGATGGAGTAACTCAACGGGTCAGGCAACGTAACTGGAGAAAATGGACAGGTGACGTTTTGGGTCAAGACCCTTCTTCAGATGGAAGGTCCCGACCTGCAACGTCACCTATCCATTTTCTCCAGACATGTTGCCTGACCCACTGAGTTACTTTGTGTCAATCTTTGATATAAACCAGTATCTGCAGTTCCACCATATAACATCTCCTTTAAACTTTGCTCCTCTCACCTTAAAGTCGTGCCCTGTAGTCTTTGACATTTCTACCCTGGGGAAAAGGTCTTGAACGCTTACCCAAGAACCAGGTAGTGCTGGAAACACTCAGGCAACAACATGGCAAGAGAAACAGAGTTAAGGTTTCATGTCGAGGAAAAGGCCTCCCCTGCAGAACATTTATTTTAGATTTCTAGCATACGTTTTTTTTGTTGTGTTTTTTGTTTGAATTCAATATCAGGACAAGTTTCTGAGATTTTGACCTCAGCATAGACATATATCCATTTTAATTTGCATTAGAATTGAAGGGCACTAGTTCTGAGTGCTGTTTTGTGCCTCTGGTTCTTGTCTGTTAAATTAAACAGGCAAATGTATGATGACTGAGCAGGACGGGCATTAACAAAGCACTTTGTTGTCCGCTCGATGTAGTTTTAAAAACTTCAAAACTTTGCCTCAAAAATTGATTAAGTGGGGGTTTGGGATGACATGACAATAGACAATAGGTGCAGCAGTAGGCCATTCGGCACATCGAGCCAGCACCGGCATTTAATATGATCATGGCTGAAGACTTGCATAGCACCACACTTATGAGTATGTGTGTCAACAGCTTATCCCCGCCTGGAGTTGCTAGATTGTTAGAAGAAATTTCTTGAGTCAGAGGGTGGTGAATCTGTGGAATTAATTGCCACAGATGGCTGTGGAAGACAAGATATGGGGTATTTTTAACGTAGAGATTGATATGTTCTTGATTAGCCATGTTATGGGGCGAAGGCAGGAGATATAGATCAGCTAGGAACAAATGGCGGAGCAGACTCCATGGGCCGAATGGCCTAATTCTGCTCCTATGTCTTATGGTTAAAAAATATATCGAGTGAACTGAATCTGGCAACTGAAAAGGCAAATTTTACCATCAACAAGCCTTCATTGTGATAGGGGGAGGGTTTCTTGTACATATACAAAATTATAAGATACATCACGTTAATAACATGTATTTGTGGTTAATTTCCGATGCCCACCTGGATAAAATAAGCATTGCGCATTATATTTCCCCCCATGTTTTAAAAGGGGAAAAAACAATCGGCAATTACAACTACAAGAAATCAATTTGATATTGTGTTCTTAAGGGAGCATTCTGTATTTTCCCCACTCACTCTGTATTTAATGAGATTGTGGCTGAGGGAATAGATGGCAGAGTGCCAAGAGCAGCACTGTTTTTAGTTGCCTGGGTCTTTAATGTAATTAACTGTACTTTAGATGTGGAGTAACAGTCAACCACTGCCCTTGCCAGCGTTGAGTGGCTCAGGCAGCAGCATACACAGTTAAATGTGGAAATCGAGGCATTGTAGTCCAAGATACCAGCTGAAAAAAGATCACTTCTTCAGACTCGGTCTGAAATAGAGTCCCGATCTGAAAGGTCGCCTATTCACGACCTCCTGAGATGATGCCTGACTTGAAAGACTGGGGTCTGAAGAACAGTTGATGGTCGGCGCTGACTCAATGGCTGAAGAGCCTGTTTCCAAGCTGAATCATATTTAAAAAAATGACCAGGCCACGATTGAGGGATTTAAAATTGAGTGAACAGAACTAACATAGGAGTGTTTCCTCTTGTGGTGAAGGTTAAGATTGTAGTCACTAGATTAGTCACAGTTTAAGTAGAAGATTTGGGTCTGAAGAAGGGTCTCGACCCGAAACGTCACCCATTCCTTCTATCCAGAGATGCTGCCTGTCCCGCTGAGTTACTCCAGCGTTTTGTGTCTATAATGCCTGATGCTGAGTTATTCCAGCACTTTGTGTCTTAGGTTAGTTTGGTTTAGAGATACAGCATGAAAACAAGTCAGTGCCGACCAGTGATCATCTGTACACTACTAGCTTTATCCGACACACTAGGGATAATTTACAGCAGTCAATTGCTACAAACTTGCACGTCTTTGGAATGTGGGAGGAAACCGGAGCGCCTGGAGAAAACCAATATGGTCACAAAGAGAATGTACAAACTCTGTACCGGCAGTACCCGTACTCAGGATCGAACATGGGTCTATGATGCTTTAAAGTAAAAATTCTACCGGGGCGCCACTGTCTTTTTTCAGCTGCGTTTAAACATTACCTTGCACAGGGAGCATGAATTGAAATACATGCAAGTTGCGGTGGTTACCTAATAGATCCCCACTTATTGAAGTTGAAAATACATGGGCACAGTGGTAGTGTTGCTGCCTTACAGCGCTTGTAGCGCCACAGACCTGGGTTTGATTCCGACTACGAGTGCTGTCTGCACGGATTTTGTACGTTCTCCCCGTGACCCCGTGGGTTTTCTCCAAGATCTTCGGTTTCCTCCCACACTCCAACGTACAGGTTTATAGGGTAATTAATAACAATAATAATACATTTTATTTGCTGGCACCTTTCTGGACACCCAAGGACACCTTACAGGACATAAATCACAATACATTATAAATATTAAAATCAAGCTGAATAAAAACAAAAAATACACAAAACATTTTAAGTCATTAAAATCAGCGTGAACATGGTGGAAGTTATGTCGGGTATGCTAATCTAAACAGGTGTGTTTTGAGTTGTGATTTGAATTGATCGATAGTGTCCAGGTGACGGGTGGGAGAGTGTTCCAGAGACGTGGGCAGAGAAGCTGAAGGCTCTGGCACCCATGGTGCTGAGTCTAAATGTGGGGACAGTTAAAATTGCAGCTGAGGAGGAACAAAGTGGAAGGAGTGTATGGTGGCAGCAGGTCAGAGAGGTATTGGGGAGCAAGGTGGTGTAGGGCTTTGAAGGTCAGCAGTAAAATCTTGTAGTTAATCCGGTGGTGCACAGGGAGCGAGTGAGGATGGGTGTGCTGTGGTCCGATGATCTGGTGCGGGTGATGATCTGGGCTGCAGAGTTCTGAATGCATTGGAGGCGATTGTAGATGAAATGTGTGTACACCTTTAAATATAGTGACGTAACCATTTATAACCACTCCCCTTTTCATGTGTTAACATGAAATTAACACTCACACGGCGAATCTTTACTACTACTTTAATAATTAAACACATACAACACTGCTCTAGCTATACGTGGTCTGTCACGGATACTAGAGAGAGAGCTAAGGGTGGGAAGGTCACAGTTGTACTGAATGAAAAGGGGAGTGGTTATAAATGGTTACGTCACTATATTTAAAGGTGTACACACATTTCATCTACAGCGATGAAGAAGTTTATTGGAGGTGCAAGTGAGGAGGGCGTTGCAGTAATCGATGCGGGGTGTGACCAGAGTGTGGATGAGGACTTTTGTATTGTCTTTGGAGAGGGAGGGGCGGAGTCTGGAGATGTTGCGGAAATGAAAGTATGCAGAGCGTGTGATATTGCTGATGTGGGGGGCCAAAGGAACGTCTACTGTACAGAATGACGCCGAGACTTTTGACATGGGAGGAGGTGGGTATGGGTGAGCCATCAACTGAAATGGTGAACAGGTGGGTTTTGGAGAGTGTGGACTTTGAGCCAATTAGCATGATTTCTGTTTTATTTCCATTGAGTTTTAGAAGATTGAGTGACATCCAGTTGCTGGTAGGTGGTGAGGGCAGTTGGGGGAAGGGAGGTGTTTGGTTTTGTGGAGAGGTAAAGTTGTGTATCATCGGCGTAGCAGTGAAAATTGATTCCAAAATGACGGAGAATATTGCCAAGAGGTTGAATATAGATGATAAAAAGCAGTGGCCCCAGCACCGATCCCTGAGGAACACCATGGGTGACTGTGGCAGTTGTGGATGTGACTTTATTTCCCTGGATGAACTGTTTTCTGTCGTGTAGATAGTCATTTGTAATTTTTACCAAGGCTGTTTCAGTGCTGTGATTGTGGCGAAAACCGGACTGAAATGGTTCATAGAGGTTATTGTTTTGAAGGTGGACTTGAAGTTGTGGCGCTACTGTCCTTTCCAGAAGTTTAGTGATGAATGGGAGGTTGGAGATGGGGCGGTAGTTATTTGGATTGTTTGGATCAGAACCTGTTTTTTTTTAGAATCGGGGTGACAGAAGCTGTTTTGAGAGATGTAGGGACAGTAGCAGTTAATAGGGAGGAGTTAATGATGGACGTTATGATGGGTGAGATAGAGGGCAGACAAGATTTAACCAGGACAGTAGGGATGGGATCAAGCAAGCAGGAGGAGTTCTTGGACTTGGTGATGAGTTTTAGTTATTTCTTCGACTGTTGGAAGCTGGAAAGTAGATAGGGTGGAGAGTGGGCAGTCCAGTGTGGAAGTCCAGGGTGAGCTGTTGTGAGCAGAAGCTGAGAAAGAGTTCAATTGGTGATGAATGCTGGTGATTTTGGTACTGAAAAACGTATTACACTGAGCAGTGGAGATGAGGTGATTCGAGGTTTCGGGAGGCTTAAGTAGTTTGTTGACAGTGGAGAGTAAAGCCCGAGTGTTATTTTCACTGTAGTTGATGATGTTGGAGTAGTAGGAGGATTTAGCAGCAGTCAGGGCATTTTTATATGAGAGCAGATGATTTGTATGCATTTGGTGGTGAATAGTTAGTCCAGTTTTCTTTGTAAGTCTCTCCAGACGCCGGCCCACCATTTTCATATGGCAGAGTCCAGGAATGTACCACGGAGATGAACTGCTAAAAGAGACTGTACGGGTTTTCAGAGGAGCCAAGGAGTTTAATGAGCGGGATAAACAGTCATTGTAGTGAACAACAATCACTCTGCATTGATTAGCAATGCAGAGTGGGGGGGGAAGTAGGATGAAGAGAGTTACTGATTAGCCTGTTGAGTTCCACTTGATTAATGTTTTTCAGATTACGGAAGGGTATGGTGCGCTTCAGATTGTATTTCGGGAGTGGCAGATTAATATCAAAAAGGACAAGTTTTATGGTCTGAAATGGGAAGCTCAGTAGATTTAAGACTGTATGGTGTCACTCCAGAGCAACACACTAAATCTAAAATATGGCCTTTATTATGGGTTGGGAAATCGATGTACTGAATGAGGCCAAAACTATCCAGAACAGAGATAAAATCTTTAGTAAAGGTGGTATAAAGGACAAAATCTTTAGTAATTGTCTTGGTATAAATGTAAATTGCCCCTAGCGTGAGTAGGATAGTGTTAATATGCTGGATTGCTGGTCGATGCGGACTCAGTGGTCCGAGGGGGCCTGTTTCCCCGTTGTGTCTAAAACTAAAACTAAAAAAAATAAAACTAAATAGGACTAAGTAGGACTGAGACATTCAAGTGTAAAGGAATTTTCTTCTGTGGTAAGTCACAATTACTATCAATCAACCTCTTTGACCCTGAGAATTTAATTTTATAAATGGGTAATACGGTTCATTCAGAATTTAATTAGTGTTGGTGCTCCAATTTCTGTAAAAATATTTTGCCTTTCATCCCTCCTCCTCTCTAATCACATCTGTCTTTCCTTACATTTACATTGCTTTTGTGCATACATAAGAATTAATTTATCATGCAATAATGAAGTATTGCAGATGCTGAAAAATCTGAAATAAGTGGCTTCTGTGGACATGAAAACTGAGTTAACATTTCAGGTCGATCTTTTTTCAGATTAGGTTTTAGAGTGATAGAGTGATACAGTGTGGAAACAGGCCCTTTGGCCCAACTCGCTCATTATGGCCAACAATGTCCCAGCTACACTAGTCCCACTTGTCTGCGCTTGGTCCATATCCCTCCAAACCTGTCCTATCCCTGTACCTGTCTAACTGTTTCTTAAATAATGGGATAGTCCCAGCCTCAACTACCTCCTCTGGCAGTTTGTTCCATACACCCACCACCTTTTGTATGAAAAAGTTACCCCTCGGATTCCTATTAAATCTTTTCCCCTTCACCTTGAACCTATGTCCTCTGGTCCTCGATTCCCATACTTTGTGGCAAAAGACTTTGTGCATCTATCCGATCTATTCCTCTCATGATTTTGTATACCTCTATAAGATCTCCCCTCATCCTCCTGCGCTCCATGGAATAGAAACCCAGCCTACTCAACCTCTCCCCGTAGCTCATACCCTCTAGTCCTGGCAACATCCTCGTAAAACTTTTCAAGCTTGACAATACATTTCCTATAACATGGTGCTCGACCTTCAAGAAACCATGCACCTGTACTCGTAGATCCCCCTGCTCCACAACACCACCCAGAGGCCTACCATTTACTGTGTTTCGACGTCTCAAAATGCAATACCTCACTCTTCTCTGTATTAAATTCCATCAACCATTCCTCCGCCCACCTGGCCAATTGACCCAGATCCTGCCGTAATCATTCACAACCATCTTCACTATCTGCAAAACCACTAACTTTTGTATCATCAGCAAACTTGTTAATCTTGCCCTTTATGTTCTCATCCAAAGCATTGATGTAGATGACACACCACTAGCCACAGGCCTCCAGTCTGAGAAGCACCCTTCAAACATTACCCTCTGCTTCCCTCCATGGAGTCAATTTGTTATCTATGCAGCTATCTCTCCTTGTATCCCATACGATCTAACCTTCCAGAGCAGGCTACCATGTGGAACCTTGTTGAGCGCCTTACTGAAGTCCATGTTGATGATGAAAGGTCATTGAACTAAAATGTTAACTCTATTTCTTTCTCCATACTTGTTTCTTGACAATGCTGAAAGTTCCCAGCATTTTCTCTTTTATTTCTAATTTATGGTTTATAGATTAGACTGTGTGGCTCCATAAGGATCCATCAGATTTATTGATATGCTGATGCTTTCCCTGTCCTGAGGGTGGCACAGTGGTGCAGCTGGTTCCGTTGTTGCCTCACAGCGTCAGAGACCCAGGTTCGATCCTGACCTCGGGTGTTGTCTGTGTGAAGTTTACACGTTCTCCCTGTGGCTGGGTGGTTTTCCTCCGGGTGTTCCGGTTTCCTCCCACATGCCAAAGACATGCGTGTTTGTAGGTTAATTGGCCTCTGTAAATTGCCTCTAGAGTGTAACATGGAGACATAGAAATTAGGTGCAGGAGTAGGCCATTCGGCCCTTCGAGCCTGCACCGCCATTCAATATGATCATGGCTGATCATCCAACTCAGTATCCCGTACCTGCCTTCTCTCCATACCCTCTGATTCCCTTAGCCACAAGGGCCACATCTAACTCCCTCTTAAATATAGCCAATGAACTGGCCTCAACTACCCTCTGTGGCAGAGAATTCCAGAGACCCACCACTCTCTGTGTGAAAAAAGTCCTTCTCATCTTGGTCCTAAAGGATTTCCCCCTTATCCTTAAGCTGTGACCCCTTGTCCTGGACCTCCCCAACATCGGGAACAATCTTCCTGCATCTAGCCTATCCAACCCCTTAAGAATTTTGTAAGTTTCTATAAGATCCCCCTCAATCTTCTCTGAAGGAGTGTAAGGAGTGGATGAGAAAATGGGATAACATAAGACTGGTGCGAATAGGAGTTGGTCGGTGTGGACTTGGTGGGCCGAAAGGCCTGTTTCCATGCTGGATCTGTTTTAAGTAATAAAAACGTACAAGTCCTTGGCAGACATTACTTGCTGGATAAGGGCAGGTTTCCTATTGAGACCCTGCAAAGAGCCATGGACAAGTGTCACCACAGCAAGCATTTGTGGTTGTCCCATCACTGTGGATTTCAAAATCCAATAGAGTATTACCAGGACTGGAGGGCCTGAGCTCCAGGGAAAGATTGGGCAGGCTAGGACTTTGTTCTGGAGCACAGGAGGTTGCGAGCTGATCTTATAGAGGTGTACAAAAACATGAGGGGAATTGATCGGGTGAATGGACAGAGTCTGTTGGGGAATCAAGAACCAGAGGACATTGGTATAAGGTGAGAGAGGAAAGATTTAATAGGAACTTGAAATAAACATAGAACATAGAAAAATAGGTGCAGGAGTAGGCCATTCAGCCCTTCGAGCCTGCACCGCCATTCAATGTGATCATGGCTGATCATCCAACTCAGTATCCTGTACCTCCCTTCTCTCCATACCCCCTGATCCCTTTATCCACAAGTGCCACATCTAACACCCTCTTAAATATAGCCAATGAACTGGCCTCAACTACCTTCTGTGGCAGAGAATTCCACAGACTCACCACTCTCTGTGTAAAGAATGTTTTCCTCATCTCGGTCCTAAAGGAATTCCCCCTTATCCTTAGACTGTGACCCCCTTGTTCTGGACTCTTGAGGGGCAACTTTTTTACTCAGCGTGTGGTGGATGTTACCTGAAATAACTAGCCAAAGTAGGTAGTTGAGGCACGTATAACCCAATATAACAGAATAAGCAATTGAGCCTAGCTCACACTATAAAGGTCATTTAGGAAATGCATTCCCGAGCATAAGTCATTTTGACCAAAACTTGGACAATAATAAAACCAATAAAGTGAGTCCTTGTGTTCTTCCTATAATGAGATGTCCAACGTAAGTTATTGCCGCTGTAAAGGAGATTGGTACAGTGGAGCATGCAATCACTGATAGTCACTTACACAGAAACCAATATAGCTCAGTTCCAGGTAAAAGTTGGCCTGATTGACCCAGTCTATCCTTGATTAGAACAGGATATCCTTTTTCTATTGGCTATACTCAAATCCTTTTTCATAGCAAAAGTATTTGAGTACAAGAGCAGGGAGGTTCTACTGCAGTTGTACAGGGTCTTGGTGAGGCCACACCTGGAGTATTGCATACAGTTTTGGTCTCCTAATCTGAGGAAAGACATTCTTGCCATAGAGGGAGTACAGAGAAGGTTCACCAGACTGATTCCTGGGATGGCAGGACTTCCATATGAAGAAAGACTGGATAGACTCGGCTTGTACTCACTGGAATTTAGGAGATTGAGGGGGGATCTTATAGAGACGTACAAAATTCTTAAGGGGTTGGACAGGCTAGATGCAGGAAGATTGTTCCCGATGTTGGGGAACTCCAAAACAAGGGGTCACAGTTTAAGGATAAGGGGGAAGTCTTTTAGGACCGAGATGAGAAGATCATTTTTCACACAGAGTGGTGAGTCTGTGGAATTCTCTGCCACAGAAGGTAGTTGAGGCCAGTTCATTGGCTATATTTAAGAGGGAGTTAGATGTGGCTAAAGGGATCAGGGGGTATGGAGAGAAGGCAGGTACAGAATACTGATTTGGATGATCAGCCATGATCATATTGAATGGCGTTGCAGGCTTGAAGGGCCAAATGGCCTACTCCTGCACCTATTTTCTATGATTCTATGATTCTATGAACAAAGATGAGTACAGCACAGGAACAGACCCTACAGCCCACCACTGCCTGTGTTTAACATTGCCAACTTGAATTAATTCCCATTGCCTGCATGAGATCCATATCCCTCCATTCCCTGCATATTCACGAGTCTACCTAAAAGCCTCTTAAATTCAAGAGTTTAATACATGGATCCTAATGGCAGAATTTAAACAAGAATGTAAGAACATCTTTTGCTCTGGTAGACGGAACGTGACAAATAGGAATTCAAATCCAAATTCTGGTGTTGCTTTTCTATTCAATGCCTCTCTGAATAATGATGCCGACCATCTTTTTATATTCGATTCTACTTGCATTCCCACAATGCATGTTTCTTTCCAAAATGTGCTACTTTCTGTTAATGACAGTGAAACTACGACAGCCCAGCATCTGCTCATTTGCCTTCCTGACTGCATTCCCGCAACAGTCTTCTGTGGGTTATGTTGGTAATTTGATATTTCAATGAGCTTTAACATCCCTCCTGTGCGAAATCATTTGCATGAATTGAAAGAAAAAAATGTCCCAGCAACAATCCTTGGAGAATATCTCCAACCACAATCCATAAAACCAAATACATTTACCAATTACCTTGTATACTCCAGATATTCCTGCAGCTTAATTCCCTTTCATAACAGGTCATGGTTAGAGACTGAAAATAATGAAAGACTAATAGAATTCTTCTAACTATCCGTCTGGAGTGTAAAGGGGAAAACATTTTGCTACAAAAACTCTTTAATACCTTTTACTAACAAAGGGTTTGAATTTTCATATCACATGTAACATCTTGCCTAAGATAGACACAAAGTGCTGGTGTGATTCAACGGGTCAATCTGGAGATAAAGGGTGGGTGATGTTTCGGGTCGGAACCGTTCTTCAGACTGAAAATAGAGAGGGAGGAACTGAGTCAGTTTCAAAAAACAGTCATACAGCATGGGAACAGGCCCTTTGGCCAAACTTGCCCTTCTGACTAGTTGCCCCATCTACACGAGTCACACCTGCACTCATTTGGCCCATATCCCTTGAAATGGTTCCTATTCATGTACGTGTCCAAATATCTTTTAAATGTTGTTATAGTATGTTTAGTTTAGAGTTTAGTTATTGTAGATAGCTTATGTTTTTGTTAAGGCCCTGTCTCACGGTGCGTGTTGACACACGAGTGACCCAGAGTGACAGACTCGTGGTTGTGTACGATATTCCAAGTTGATGTGCAAGTGTTTGTGGCGAGTTCCCACGGGTATGGTAATCTGCGATGTTCCGAGATCGTCTCCAGAGTTACCAAGTTCCCCTCCCGTTTGCTCTTGAGTTACCAAGTTCCTCTCCCGCTCAGGGCGTGTGTTGTTGCTGCAGTCCAGGATTCGCATTTAAAGCACTCGGTTATCTTCAGCTGTTCAGGCGAGGACAGGTTTGGGGGGGGGGAGGGGGGGCGAGGGATGGTGGAATTGGGAGAAGGCAAAGACTATGGGTGGGGAGGAGTGAGATGGGAGGGCTAGGAACGGCATCTGCGAAACGGGTAGTCAACCTTTAGGGTCCCGGCCCGAAACATCCCTATACATTTTATGATTTCCCTCCAAAGATGCAGTCTCCCGTGGTTTGTTTGCACAACTCTCTTCCCTCACTCTCCCAACATTGGGGGGGGGGACGACAAGACAGATTAAACGGACCTTACCCCCACTTTATGCTTCTGTTGCGCATAATTCAGCAGTAAAACCTCTCTTCCCCTTACCCAGCGACGCCCGATTCCTCGCACCCCCACAAGTTCACATCGACGAGGGAAGAATGAGCGGGGAGTCTGAAGAAGGATCCCGACCCGAAACATCACCCATTCTTTCTCTCCAGATGCGATGCCTGTCCCGCTGAGTTACTCCAGCATGTTTGTGTCTATCGTCGGTGTAAACCAGCATCTGCAGTTCCTTCCTACACACGGACAGTGAAGTGCCTCGGCCAAATTAGCAACATTAGGATTCTCTGATATGAAGGTAGTCTGGTTTGCGTTTCTTACACTTGATCATATCCGAAACTAAAGTATAGATAGACACAAAATGCTGGAGTAACTCGGCGGGACAGGCCGCATATCTGGAGAGAAGGAATGGGTGGCGTTTTGGGTAAGTCTGAAGAAGGGTCTCTACTCCATTCCTTCTCTCCAGAGATGCTGCCTGGTCCGCTGAGTTACTCCAGCATTTTGTGTCTATTAAAGAGTTCCCACGGTAGACGCACGAATCACTAAACTTAACGCACGGGCCACTACGATATAGCTCTGAGTTTAAATGTTTCAATTTTAAACTTGACCACGAAATTTGACTCGTGGAAAAAGTCAAACATGTTTGACTTTTTTCACGAGTTCACAAGTTTCACAGGTACCTGCCGTTAGTGCCACGAGTGGACAAGTTGATCGCGCGAGTTCCGACGTTCCCGCTACGTTGGCTGTACGTGATCACCACGAGTGAAAACTCGGGGTCACTCGTTGGCCAACTCGCACCGTGAGACAGGGGTTTTAGCAGTTTGTATAATTCTTAACATTGCTGATTTGAGCAACTTCAAATGGACATGATGGCAAGAAGTAGTTCATAGGGAATTAAGAATTTAGGATTCTGTAGCATTACGGCAACATAGATTTTGGCCTTTAGAAAAAGTATTAAAAACTCAGGTTTTGTGTGATTGCGTCCAATATGAGCCATGTAGTGTCAGGCATTTTTATTAGTGGAGATCGTGCACATTCTACACCTATAATTGTAAACTTCCCTTAATTGCAGTTGCTAAGATTTTATCTTTTACTACCCAAGGTAAGATGTTCCAGTCTCCTGATTTGAACCTTATTGTGGAGTTCATCCTGATGTTCCACAAGGAGAAGCCAATCGACTGGCTTTTAGACCACATCCTCTGGGTAAAGGTTTGCAACCCTGAAAAAGACGCGGTAAGTGTGGAACTTGGATTTGCTAAACGCTCCGGTTTGCTCCATTATATATTATTGTGCCACAAAGTGCCTGCAGTGGACTGAATATATAAAAAGAGTTAAATTGTTCTTAAAACAGACGCAAAGTGCTGGAGTAACTCAGTGGGGCAGGCAGCATCACTGGAGTAAAAGGACAGGGACAGTTCAGTTTAGTTTATTGTCACGTGTACCGAGGTACAGTGAAAAGTTTTTGTTGCGTGCTAACCAGTCAGAGGAAAGACAATACACGATTACAATCGAACCATTTACAGTGCATAGATACATGATAAGGGAATAACGTTTAGTGCAAGGTAAAGCCAGTAAACTCCGATCAAAGATAACCTGAGGGTCACCAATGAGGTTGATATTAGTTCAGGGCTTCTCTCTGGTTCGGAACCCTTCTTCAGGCTGATTGTTCTGACTTCAAATTGTTTCTAATGACAATGGGTCATCATGAACAAAATTGAGCTGAAGAGCCAGTTTTTCGGTGCTGTGTGGCTATGCCTTTCCATGTCTCCAATGCATTAATCTGCTATAATTATTTTAGAGAGCCGTTAATGTATTTTTCTTAATTGGATGCAAATTCTAGTCATGGCAGTGTAGTAGATAAATTAGCAGTTCAGATTATTCCTCGGGTGACAGTTAGTTCAAACCTCTCCACGGCCACTGGGCAATTTAAATTTGGGTCATCATCTGCAATGAAAAGCCAGTCTCAGTGAAGGTAGCCTCGAAGCTACTAGCTCATGTGAAAACACTTACCCTTTACTGATGTACTTCGGAGAAGGAAATGTGTCATCTATCCACCAGCCAGCCCCAAATGTGTCCGCTGCACTATAGCAATATGGTTTAACGCAGAACATAGAAACGAAACGATACAATGCGATAGAACTTTATTGTTCCCAGGAGGGAAATTTATCTGCCGACAGTCATAAAACACAAGATACATAAAACATGAAATTAAAATGACGAGTGGAAAGGATTGGGGATGTGCAGGGATTTTGGGGGGGGGGGGGGGGGGGTGAAAGGGGAGTTAGTCTAACCCCCGACAGAAGCGGGAGGAGTTGTACAGTTTCATGTAGTTTATGTTTCTATGGATGATCAGCCATGATCATATTGAATGGCGGCGCAGGCTCGAAGGGCCATATGGCCTACTCTCCTGCACCTATTTTCTATGTTTCTATGATCCATAGAGTCATACAGTGTGGAAACAGGTCAATTTGCCCGCCCTGACCAACATGCCCCATCTACACTACTCCCACCATCCTGCGTTTGACCCATCTCTAAACCTAAGATAGACACAAAGCACTAGAGTAACTTGGAGGGTCAGGCAGCATCTCTGGAGAAAAGGAATAGTTGACATTTTGGGTCTGAACCTTTCTTCAGACTGAAAGATAGACGTGCGGGGCGAGAAAAGGCCAGAATAAAATAGGGCCAGCAACAGATACCTGAGGAAGGGTGGAGTCTATAATGGCCCATTGTTGGCTGGGGAAGGTGTGCTAATGACAGGATACAAGGATGCGAACGGTAACTACTTGGATGCGATCAGTGCAACCAGCATATGCAGTTCCTTCATACAAAGCAGCATCTGCAGTTCCTTCCTACACATTCTCTCTAAACCATCCAAATATACCTGTCCAAATGTTTTTTTTTAATTGCCTCCTCCAGCAGCTTGTTCCATATATCTACCATATACTGTACCATATACCATATATCTTTGTGTAAAAATTTGCTGCTCAGGTTCCTATTAAATCTTTACCCCCTCACCTTAAACCTATGTTCTCTGGTTCTTGATTACCCTTCTCTGGGTAAACGACTCTGTCCATGTACCCTATCCATATCCAGATCCATATCCCATTATTCCCTGCACCTCCATGTTCCTATCTGGGCTTAGTCTAGGCTGCCCTCTGAAATGGTCAGGCAAGCCTTTCAGTTGAGGGCAATTAAGACACTTACAATTAATGCAAGACAAGCAAATGCGACCCACATCCCCTAAATGAAGAAATAATTTGGTGCTTTTTATCCTACAAGTGGAGTGAGTGGTTGCCAAGTGAACATGCACCTTGGATGTCATGGTGTGGATGAGGTTGGTACATTACCTGAGAACAGGTCACTCTTTGTATTCCAAGATCTTAACCTTACAGGTAAAAGTCAAGCCAGAACATTCACTGCTGAATACCATGTTCAACTGAGATTACAGATTAAAGGGATCTTATTTTAACTCTAGATAGAGCTTCTATTTTGAACATCCATTTCACCCTCATTTTGTACATTTAAAGACATTTATTTAGTTGAGAGATACAGCATGGAAGCACGCCCTTCGTCCAACCTAGTCCACGGCAAACATCGATCACCCATTCACACTGGTTCTATGTTATCCACTCCTACCCACCAGGGACAATTTACAGAGGCCAATTAATTTACAATCCTGCACGTCTTTGGGATGTGGGAGGAAACCGGAGCGCCCAGAGGAAACCCATGCATTCACAGGGAGAATATGCAAACTCCACACAGACAGCACCTGAGGTCAGGATCCAACCCAGGTCTCTGGTAGTGTGAGGCAGCAGCTCTCACTGTGCCAGTGTTGCCCCATATTTTGATAAAATTGTTAACCACAGGAGATGCTGTAAATTTATTTCCAAGGTATTAAGTTTAGTTTAGAGGTACAGTGCGGAAACAGGCCCTTTGGCCCACCGTGTCCGCACCGACCAGCGATCCTCACACATTAACACTATCCGACACGCACACTAGGGACAATTTACACTTACACCAAGCCAACGTACACCTGTATGTCTTTGGAGTGTGGGAGGAAACCGAAGATCTCGGAGAAAACCCACGGGGTCATGGGGAGAACGCACAAACTTCGTACAAAACCTGGGCTCCGGCGTTGCAAGCAAGCGCTGTAAGGCAGCAAATCTACCCAAAGTTAACTTTGATTTAGGACACAATGAACAATTGTGACCCTAGTAGAGAAATTACTGAACTTTACAAGCACACCCCAGAAAGTCATGGCTATTTCAAATCAAAATAGGACGTACATGGTAAACGGCAGGGAATTGAAGAATACAGTTGAACAGAGGGATCTGGGAATAACCGTGCATAGTTCCTTGAAGGTAGAATCTCATATAGATAGGGTGGTAAAGAAAGCTTTTGGTATGCTAGCCTTTATAAATCAGAGCATTGAGTATAGAAGCTGGGATGTAATGTTAAAATTGTACAAGACGTTGGTGAGACCAAATCTGGAGTATGGTGTACAATTTTGGTCGCCCAATTATAGGAAGGATGTCAACAAAATAGAGAGGGTACAGAGGAGATTTACTAGAATGTTGCCTGGGTTTCAACAGCTAAGTTACAGAGATAGGTTGAATAAGTTAGGTCTTTATTCTCTGGAGCGCAGAAGGTTAAGGGGTGACTTGATAGAGGTCTTTAAAATGATGAGAGGGATAGACAGAGTTAATGTGGACAAGCTTTTCCCTTTGAGAATAGGGAAGATTCAAACAAGAGGACATGACTTTAGAATTAAGGGACAGAGGTTTAGGGGTAACATGAGGGGGAACTTCTTTACTCAGAGAGTGGTAGCGGTGTGGAATGAGCTTCCAGTGGAAGTGGTGGCGGCAGGTTCGTTGGTATCATTTAAAAATAAATTGGATAGGCATATGGATGAGAAGGGTATGGAGGGTTATGGTATGAGTGCAGGTAGGTGGGACTAAGGGAAAAAAGTTGTTCGGCACGGACTTGAAGGGCCGAGATGGCCTGTTTCCGTGCTGTAATTGTTATTTATGTATTTAATTATTTAATGAGAGCATGTCAGGATCAGGAAACGATGCTCTTCTCCTGCTGGTGCTATTTGAAAGGAATTCCCAAAATGCGATCTGGCATTTTTATTCCATCTGTCATTTGGTAGGACCCCAGAGCACCAGTCCAGGCTGCCATGAGGGTTAAATGCTGCTTATAGCTCTACTGTGTAATAAAAATAGCCTGAAATCCTTTGTTGCTTGCAACTGACCTAGATGTTTGAAGTTATGTTTTAAATCAGGGAGCAGCCGGATTGGGTCACAAATCTCAATGTTTTACTTCCCATTAATTGGCCTTTCCTTTCCCCTGGTTCTCCATGTTTAGTTTAGTTTAGAGATACAGCGTGGAAACAGGCCCTTCGGCCCATCGAGTCCACACCGACCAGTGATTACCCAACATTAACACTATCCTACACACAAGGGACAATTTACAATTTTCACCGAAGCCCATTAACCTACAAACCTGTACGTCTTTGGAATGTGGGAGGAAACCGGAGCACCCGGGGAAAACCCACGCAGTCACGGGGAGAACCTACAAACTCCGTACAGACAGCACTGCAGTCGAGATCGAACCTGGGTCCCTGGTGCTGTAAGGCAGCAACTCTACCACTGCGCCACAGTGCAGCCCCAAATTGACTTTTAGCCAATCTGAAGGCATGGTCACTAAAGGTGAGGTAAAAAATATTAAGGATGCAAAGCAGACCAGAACTGAACACGTACAGGCAGTTCTGCTATAACACATATTTCCTTAGCATGAATTCAATATAACAATGTGAGTGATGAATTCCGGAATATTTGCATTATGTGGGTCGGATTGGTTAAAACACAATTTCAATAATAATTCCCCATTTTCGTTTGGACCAATGCAATCTTTGGTAATTTATTTTGACATATCTTCAGAGACTCTTACTCCCATTTTATCTTTCTGGCTGATCCCTTAATTTTTCTTCCGATTAATCTCCATACCATCCATTACAGCTTTTTATGTGCAACTCTGTGATCCAGGGACTGTCGCAACAATTAGGAAACATTTAGACAGGTACATGGATAGGACAGGCTTAGAGCGACCGGGGCCAAACGCAGGCAGGTGGGACTAGTGTAGATGGGACATGTTGGTCGGTGTGGGCAAGTACGGCCGAGGGGCCTGTTTGCACGCCGTATGATGCTACGACTATGTAAAGACTGGGCTTTCATTTACAAACCTATACCATCCTGTGATTCATTGCCACAGGCCTGCACGTGGTGCAACTTGCTGATTGCTAAGGTCCTCTGAAATTTGTTGGTTTGTCCTTGAGGCTGGAGAAATACGTGGAGGTGGGAATCTCTGAGGCAGATATAAAACCAATTGAAAGGAGCACGAGGGCTCGTTAGAGTTGATTGTATATGTATGGGTTCTGTTATTTAATGCGTCATTAAATTTTATGAAGCAAATCCAGTTTCAGGCTTTTTGATTGCACGATAAAATCAATGTCCATTTTATTTATTATCCTGGCCACCTGGCCATTATACCTGTGTGGAAATATTGGCAGCTCTTTTCATACTGCTGTTGCAAAATTATCAAGTATTTTTATTGGTATTTAAGAGTACCCAATGCTTCTTTCAAAACACTTTTTAAAATTTGTCTTCGAGTTCACTGTTCTCAAAACAATCAAACCAACATCAGTAGTGTTGATAAGTCTGCAGAATAACTAATCCATGCTAAGTCTTTAAAATTATTTTTCACACGGGAAGTCGTGGAAATCCCACAGTGTTGGAGTAACTAGTCGGGTCAGGTAGCATCGGTGGAGAACAAAGATAAATGGCATTTCAGGCTGGGACCCGAAACGTCACCCATCCACGTTCTCTAGAGATGCTGCCTGACCCCTGAGTTAACTCCTGCACTTTTTACCTTTTTACTTGAAATGACAGTGTGAACGACTGAGTCATACAATCTGAAATCCAAGGTCATCTTTAATCAGTATTCAAACTATAGCATTACAGCAGGTTGTTAGAACATCATAGCCGCTTCCAAGACTGAGCAGTGCAGGAAGTGGGTGTTAGTATAAATTGTACAGTAGGGTGAGGTTAGTTATGCTATTCTACTATGATTGGTTGTCATGCATAAACCAATCTACAGACAGTATTTTTTTTTGTCAAGTCTTATTATGGCCAGGAATGAAAGGTAAGTGTCGAATCAGCTATAGACCAGCATGAGTGAGGAAGGCAGATCTCTTTATGTGGTGGGTGGGCATCAATACGATATGATACGATACGATGGAACTTTATTTAACCCAGGAGGGAAATTGATCCGCCAACAGTCATAAAACACAACAAGATACATGAATCATTACATTAAAGTGACGAGTGGAAAATCCAGGATTGAGGACGTGGAAAGATTTCTGGGGAGGGGGATGGGAGTCAGTCTACCGCACGACAGAAGGGAGAGGAGTTGTACCTAAGATGTTAATAATACACTCAATTTAAGAGTGTAACAGAGTTGGGTTAACAGATCCCCATGAGATGTACATCGTAATCCCTGCTATGTAGGGCATGATCCATAATTAGTGTCCACTCTACCAGACATTTGACATGCCAGCTCCACTACTGAGGTTTGCGCACAAGAATCTACATTGACATTCCAGGACAATGTTGCAGAAGCATTGATAAATAAACGGGTCTGTTTTCTAGTTGGATGATGTAAATCTCCCTTGGCACTCTTTTGAAGATCAGAGAATTGTTCACATTTTCCCAGTCCATTTTTATCCGGACTTTTTTAAATGACCCGAATAAGTTGCTGTTGGAGGGAGCAAATTCGCTGGCAAGTTTCTGACTTGGTAATATTGGACACCCTTCAGAAAGTACTTTGTAATGGACATGTCCCACTTTGGCGACTTTTTAGCCGACTGCAGGAGATTATGCATTCGCCACATGGTCGCCGGGGTGGTTGCCGGGGAGTCGCCTTCATGGTCGTGAAGAGTTCCCGCATTCTGGATTCTAGTCACGGCCTCATTATGGTCGCGGTGAATTTTTCAACATGTTGAAAAATTAGCGGCGACTAGAATAAAGCCGCCATGGAGAGTAGCAAGAATTCCCGAGCTGTAGGTGGGTCGCCAGGAGGTCCTAATGGGTTGCCAGGGGGTCGAAGGTTCTCGTAGGTTGTAGCCGGTGCTGACCGGTGAATTTCACTGGCTCACTGGGAAAAAAAAAGTATGTTTTCAGAACCAAGGATAACCGACCGGTAATGTTAAATGTCCGCCGAGCTTCACAGCCATGTATCTATGGCTTGTTAAAAGTTGTCTCCACTCCTTCTTCCCCCTTCTCCCCCTCTCCCCCCTTCTCCCCCCTCTCTACCCCCCCCCCACTCTTTTAATGGACTTACTGTACACTTTAGCCGTGCTTAATTGCAGCGCTAACGTGCTTTAGCCGTCTTAATTACAGCGCTAACCTTCCTGTTCATCGCGGTGTGTGTCTGCGTCACCTTGACTTTGCACCGTGTGAATTTTTTAGACAGTGCTCCCCCCACTTGCCCTGTTCCCCGACTGCATAACTGGCTGGTGAAGGAAGTGATGTATTTGTGTGTCCCACTCTGACGGTCGCCGTTCCAGTTGCCGGTTTTTAGGGCAACTGCCGGCAACTTGACAGTCACCGGCAGTCCACTGATAAATCGCCTAAGTAGGACAGGCCCATTAAAGGCTTTTGGGAATTTTAAAGGTCATAGTGTTATAGAGCTTGGAAATTTGCCCTTTAGCCAAACTTACCCATGTCAACGGAGATGCCACATCTACGCTAGTCAATCCACTGCCACATCCCCCTAAACCCTTCCTGTCCATGTACCTGTCCGAATTTTTTTTTTAATGTTCTGCTAGTATCTGCCTCGACAATCTCCTCTGGCAGCTTGTTCCATATACCCACCACCCTCTGTGTGAAAAAGTTGTTCCTCAGGTTCCTATTCAATCCTTCTCCTTAAACCTCAGGTCTTGATTCCCCTTCTCTTAACCATATAACCATATAACAATTACAGCACGGAAACAGGCCATCTCGGCCCTTCAAGTCCATGCCGAACAACTTTTTTCCCTTAGTCCCACCTGCCTGCACTCATACCATAACCCTCCATACCCTTCTCATCCATATGCCTATCCAATTTATTTTTAAATGATACCAACGAACCTGCCGCCACCACTTCCACTGGAAGCTCATTCCACACCGCTACCACTCTCTGAGTAAAGAAGTTCCCCCTCATGTTACCCCTAAACCTCTGTCCCTTAATTCTAAAGTCATGTCCTCTTGTTTGAATCTTCCCTATTCTCAAAGGGAAAAGCTTGTCCACATTAACTCTGTCTATCCCTCTCATCATTTTAAAGACCTCTATCAAGTCACCCCTTAACCTTCTGCGCTCCAGAGAATAAAGACCTAACTTATTCAACCTATCTCTGTAACTTAGCTGTTGAAACCCAGGCAACATTCTAGTAAATCTCCTCTGTACCCTCTCTATTTTGTTGACATCCTTCCTATAATTGGGCGACCAAAATTGTACACCATACTCCAGATTTGGTCTCACCAACGTCTTGTACAATTTTAACATTACATCCCAGCTTCTATACTCAATGCTCTGATTTATAAAGGCTAGCATACCAAAAGCTTTCTTTACCACCCTATCTATATGAGATTCTACCTTCAAGGAACTATGCACGGTTATTCCCAGATCCCTCTGTTCAACTGTATTCTTCAATTCCCTACCGTTTACCGTTTACATGTACCATGTTTACTGTTTCACCTTTCTCTTGGTGAAAGACTCATGCATTCACCCTATCTATTCCCCTCATGATTTTATACAATTCTATAAGATCACCCATCAGCCTCCTTTGCTCCAATGAATACAGTCCTAGCCTGCCCAACCTCTCCCTGTAGCTCAGGTCCTCAAGTCCTGCCAATATCCTTGTAAATCTTCTCTGCACTCTTCCCAGTTTAACAACATCCGCCTATAGTGATGTTTAAGAAGCTTTTAGGCATGCGCATTTCCTTCCTACGCATTCGCTGTGAAGATCCTGTCCTGGTTCGACTTCCCAAATGCAGCAGCTCGCAATTATCTGCATTAAACTCCATTAACTATTCCTCAGCCCACTTGCCCAGCGAAGCAAGATCCTGCTGTGACAAAGATGCTGGATAAATGTAAGGTTTTTTTTTTACACAAGGCTGCAATGGCTCCAGAGCTAATTGAGATGGGTTGTCGTTGGTCACTTCCAACCAATGAAGAAACAACTCTCAATTCCTGTTTAGTTCTATTTCTTCCAACTAAATTTAATCCAATTTACTGTCTCCCCCCCCCCCCCCCAATATCCCCCAATGAGTTATGCAACTTTCTTCCCTAATAAACTCCCTTGTGGTGCCAATCCTTTCTACTGCAAACAATGCATTAACAGTGTTGTTCTTTGTTCATCTCCATGCAGGTATTTGAGGTGAAATGCTCAGTGTTTGGGCTAAATACAATTAAATATTGAAACTGGACAATGGGCAACGCAGTTCTCTAGCAATTTTTATTTTTGCGTGCTTTTAATCGCAACTGCTTACTTTTAGTCTCCTAATTTGAGGAAGGACATTCTTGCTATTGAGTGAGTGCAGTGTAGGTTCACCAGGTTAATTCCCAGGATGGCGGGACTGACATATGATGAAAGAATGGATCGACTGGGCTGATATTCACCGGTATTGAGACGGATGATGAAAAACGTTTTCACGCAGAGAATTGTGAATCTGTGGAATTCTCTGCCACAGAAGGCAGAGGAGGCCAATTCACTGAATGTTTTCAAGAGAGAGTTAGATATAGCTCTTAGGGCTAACGAAATCTAGGGATATGGAGAGAAAGCAGGAACGGGGTACTGATTTTGGATAATCAGCCATGATCATATTGAATTGCGGTGCTGGCTCGAAGGGTTGAATTCCCTACTCCTGCACCTATTTTCTATGTTAACCTTTGCCTGGAGCATTTGTTAAGAGGGAATAACCATTGTTTTACTTACACTTACAGAAACACTGCGAGCGGCAAAAGTCTAACATCAGGATTCGCTTCAGACCGTCCCTCTTCCAGCATGTTGGATTGCATTCGTCATTGGCGGGCAAGATTCAGAAGTTGACAGTGAGCACCATTTTGAACTGCTTGTCATGACATTCACCCATTAAGATCACCTGAAGGGGAACGTGATATAACTGTTAATTGTGTGGTTTAATTGAGTTTTTCCTTTGCGGTTCAAATCTAATTTCCTTCGCGGTTCAAATCTAATTTCCTACTCTTGCTCAGTTTTTTAATACTCTGGTACCAGCATGCATAGACAGTCAGAGCTCCTGACTGCTCTGTCTGAATCCACTTGAACTGTATTGGGTCCAGAGGGGCTTCTTCAGTTCTAAATTCTGGATCAATTCTGATGCAGAAAGACACTTCCGGGATGATAGCATTCCACAATAGGCACTGAAAACCGAACATTTCATCATGAGGGACAAACAGGATATTTCGACCCATCGAATGTGTGCTGGCTCATTGAATAATCCTATTACTTGGAACATTGAATAGTATGGCACATGAGCATGTCCTTCAGTCCACAATGTTCGTGCTGAACGTGATGCTGAGTTAAACTGATCTCAAATGCCTGTACATGATCCGTATCCCTCTACTCTTTGCATTTTCAATGTGCATGCCTAAAAGCTTCTTAAACGTCACTATAGTATGTACCTACACCACCATCCCTGGCGACGTGTTCCAGGCCCACACCACTCTTTGTTTAATTTAGTTTAAAGAAACAGCTTGGAAACAGGCCCTTCGGTCCACTCCAACCAGCCATCACCCGTACACTAGTTCTATCAAATACCCCAAGGACTATTTACGGAAGCCAATTAACCGACAAACCTGCATGTCTTTGTAATGTGGCAGGAAACCAGAGCACCCGGAGAAAACCCACACTGTCGTGGGGAGAACCTACGAACTCCGTATAGATAGCACCCATAGTCAGGATCGAACCCGGACCGCTGGCGCTGTAAGGCAACAAGTCTACGCTGCGCCACTGTGTCACCCTCTGTGTGTAAAAAAAACATGCGCCACACATCCCCATTAAACTTTCCCCCTCTTACCGTAAACCTATACAGCATGGGAAAAAGTATTCCTCACTAATTTTCCTCGTAACCTATTCTATAACCCACACACCCATCAACTCACCCCACACCCCCAGACAATGCTTGCTCACCTCCACACTTTACAGTGGTCAATTTGCAATGGGCAATCAATCCGTCAACTCGCATGTCTTTCTTATGTGGAATAAAACCAGACCACTGTGCACGGCACTGGAGGTCGGGATTGAATCTGGGTTACTGGAGCTGTGCGGCAGCCGCTGTACCATCTGTGCAACCGCGCAGCCCTTCGGGTTTACTTAAGCTATAAATCAAGCTAAGCGATATTGTCCTGTGAAACGTAGCAAGGAAGGAGATAAAATTGGAAAATAACTGAAATGTAAAGAATGACTTCATGCATCCTTCATAATAAATTTCAAAACCTTTATCACGCCGCAGAGGGATCTGTTCAGTTGAAAGGTGCTGAACATACAAAGGATTCCCAAGTTGTTTTCAACAGTAAGCTATTTGAGAATCTGGTATAAATGTACGTGACCAGATTAGCTCGACAGTCAATGGAAAGGGGTCAGTGTAGATGGTTTAGACGGTATTTATAATGGTTGGCATTAGTATATATGGTGATGGGGAAAAGGCAGGAGAATGGGGTTAGGAGGGAGAGATAAATTGGCGGAGTAGACTTGATGGGTCAAATGGCCTAATTCTACTATCACTTATGACCTTATATTTGTCATGTGTGCTGAGATATAGTGAAAGATATGTTGCGCGCTATCCAGGCAGATCAAACCATACAAGACTACATCAGTTAGAGCAAAAGGAAAAATAAACGGAGTACAAAATATAGTGTTGCAGCTATTGTGAAAGTGCAGATTGACAAAAAGTGCAAGGCCTGCAATGAGGTAGATTGGAAGATCGGGGGTTCAACTATGAGCATATAAGAAGTCAATTCAATAACCTGATAACAGTGGAAAAGAAGCTGTTCTTGAATTTCATGGTATATGTTTTCAACCTTTTGTATCTTCTTCCGAACAGGAGAGAGGAGGAGAGAGACCGACCAGGGAGTGAGTGGTCTTTGATTATGTTGGCTGCTTTGCTGTGGCAGCGTGAGGTATATTTAGAGTTGTAGTGTGATACAGTGTGTAAACAGGCCCTTCAGCCCAACTTGCCCTCCAGTTAACAATGTTAAAGAAGGAACTGCAGATGCTGGAGAATCGAGGGTTACACAAAAAGTTGGAGAAACTCAGCGGGTGCAGCAGCATCTAAGGAGCGAAGGAGATAGGTGACGTTTCGGGTCGAGACCTTAATTGGAGATAGGAGGTGGGGGGCGTGGGAAACTGGTTTGTGTCATTGACTGGACTATGTCCACAACTCGCTGTAATATCTTCTGGTCTTGGGCAGAGTTGTTGCCTAACCAAGCTGTGATAGGATGCTTTCTTTGGTGCATCAGTTGTAATTGGCAAGGATCATTGGAGACATGATGAATTTCTTTAGTCTTCTGAGGAAATAGAGGTGTTGGTGTGCTTTCTTGGCCATAGCATCATTGCAGTTGGACAAGGACAAATTCGTGGTGATATTGACACCTCGGAATTTGAAGCTCTCAACCATCACCACTTCAGCACCATTGATAGAGACTGGGGAGTGTTACACTACCTTGCTCCCTGCCGTCGGTCACCTGCTCCTTCATTTTGCTGACATTGGTGGGGTGGGAGTTAGTTGTCATCGCACCACACTATTAAACCATCCATCTGTACTTGTTATTGTGTGAGATTCGTCACAATATGGTGGCGTCATCTGTAAACTTGTAAATGGAGTTGGGAAAAGATAGTGAAGATAGACGCAAAAAGCTGGAGTAATTCAGCGGTATAGGCAGCATCTCTCGAGAGAAGAAATGGGTGACGTTCTGGGTCGAGACCCTCCAAGTTTTTGTGTCTATCTTTGGTTTAAACCAGCATCTGCAAATTCCTTCCTACACATCAGGAAGCACAGTCATGAGTGTGTTGGGAATAATATAGTAAGGTGTCAAGAACACAGCCTTGTGATACACTGGTGTGTTGCAAATCATCGTGGTGGATATTTTGTTGCCATCCTTGCTGACAGCCGTAAATGGGTCAGGAAGTGAAGGATCCAGCTGCAGAGCGATGTGCTGAGTCCTCCTAGATCCAAGGATTTGTAGATGATAGCAACGTTTAAGAAACATTTAGACAGGGACATGGATAGGACAAGTTTAGAGGGATATGGGCCAAACACAGGCAGGTGGGACTAGTGTAGATGGGGCATGTTGGCCGGTGTGGGCAAGTTGGGCTGAAGGGCCAGATGCCACCCTATAAGACTATGACTCCATAATTCTGGTTGGAATTGTGATATTGAAGGCAGAGCTATTGTCAATAAATAGGAGTCTGATGCAGATGTTTTGTTATCCAGATGTTCCAGGGATGAGTGTGGGGCCAGGGAGCAGGCGTCTGTCCTGGAACTCTTGTGGCTGGAGGTGAATTGCCGTTGATCAAGGCTGTCTGGGAGGCTGGGGTCAATGTGTGCCATGACCAGCCTGTCGAAGCACTTCATGATTGCACTGCCTTGTATAGTTTGGGAAGTATTAGTTATCATGCTTCACTTGTTCTGCCAGATTAGTGTAAAATAAACATGACATTTAGTCTAATCAAAAAGGCTAACCTTGAATGTGGTCCATTTTTAACTCTGCTGTGAATTCAGTTATCTAAATATAGTATAAACTTAATTAAATTATGAACAGGAGGAAGAAAATGTGCCATGGTCATACAAAAATCCACATGCCTATTTCCCTTTGTTCAAAATATTTTGACAATTTCATATTTACTCCTGATTGTTAAAATAATGACGTTCCCAAGTTGGCTCCTCGCCTCTTTGACCCTATCTGAATGTTTGAAATGCTCATCCAAAATTGAAAGCTAGACCATTACTGGGTGTACTGGAGGACAGAGGATCTAAGGGAGTAGAGGAACTGAAATAAATTTTCATTAGAAGATAAATAGTATTGGGTAGACTAATGGAACTGAAGGATGATAAAACCCCTGGGCCTGATGGTCTGCATCCCAGGGTCCTCAGGGAGATGGCTCTAGAAATAGTGGACACATTAGTGATAATTTTCCAATGTTCAATAGATTCAGGATCAGTTCCTGTGGATTGGAGGGTAGCTAATGTTATCCCACTTTTCAAGAAAGGAGCGAGAGAGAAAATGGGGAATTACAGACCAGTTAGCCTGACTTCGGTGGTGGGAAAGATGCTGCAGTCAATAATTAAAGAGGTAATAATGGGGCATTTGGATAGCAGTAAAAGGATTAGTCCAAGTCAACATGGATTTATGAAAGGGAAATCATGCTTGACTAATCTTCTGGAATTCTTTGAGGATGTGACAAGTAAAATGGTTGAAGGGGTGCCAGTGGATGTATCTAGACTTTCAGAAAGCCTTTGATAAGGTCCCGCATGGGAGACTGGTGACTAAAATTAGAGCACATGGTATTGGGGGTAGGGTGTTGACAGATAGAAAATTGTTTGGCAGACCGGAAGCAAAGAGTAGGAGTGAACGGGTCCTTATCAGAATGGCAGGCAATGGCGAGTGGAGTGCCGCAAGGCTCGGTGTTGGGGCCGCCACTGTTTGCCATATATATTAATGATTTGAAAGAGGGAATTAGGAGCAACACTTGCAAGTTTGCGGATGACACAAAGCTGCGTGGCAGTGTGAAGAGGATGTTAGGAGGTTGCAGGGTGACCTGGACAGGTTGAGTGAGTGGGCAGATGCATGGCAGATGCAGTATAATATAGATAAATGTGAGGTTATCCACTTTGGCGGCAAAAACAAGGGGGCAGATTATTATCTGAATGGGGTTAGGTTAGGTATGGGGGAGGTACAGCGAGACATGGGTGTCCTTGTACACCGGTCACTGAAATTTGGCGTGCAGGTACAGCAGGCAGTGAAGAAAGCTAATGGAATGTTGGCCTTCATAACAAGAGGATTTCAGTATAGGGGTAAAGAGGTTCTTCTGCAGTTGAAAAGGGCTCTGGTGAGACCACATCTGGAGTATTGTGTACAGTTTTGGTCTCCAAATTTGAGGAAGGACATCCTTGTGAGCGAGGCAGTGCAGCGTAGGTTCACGAGATTGATCCCTGGGATGGCGGGACTGTCATATGAGGAAAGATTGAAAAGACTAGGCTTGTATTCACTGGCGTTTAGAAGGATGAGGGGGGATCTTATAGAAACATATAACATTATAAAAGGACTGGACAAGCTAGATGCAGGAAAAATGTTCCCAATGTTGGGCAAGTCCAGATCCAGGGGCCACAGTCTTAGAATAAAGGGGAGGTAATTTAAGATTGAGGTGAGAAAACACTTTTTCACCCAGAGTTGTGAATTTATGGAATTCCCTGCCACAGGGGACAGTGGAGGCCAAATCACTGGATGGATTTAAGCGAGAGTTAGATAGAGCTCTAGGAGCTAGTGGAGTCAAGGGATATGGGGAGAAGGCAGTTCACAGACAGGTTATTGATAGGGGATGATCAGCCAAGATCACAATGAATGGCGGTGCTGGCTCGAAGGGCCAAATGGCCTCCTCCTGCACCTATTTTCTATGATAATCTATGTCGATATATTATTTATTATTTATTCTTCAGTACATTTGCTGATGTCAAACATTAAAATTATGAACTCCTCCATTGCCGATCAGCCTTGTTTATCGACCCGCAGTGGGGTGACCGTAACGGTAAATACACAACTTGAAAAGGCCGAGCAAAAGCACAGAGAACAAAGTCCAAAAATCGACAGATTGTGGCTAAGTTAATGATAAACCGTTGGAGGTTGGCATCCTCTCCTTGATGTTTGCCATCTTGCAATGTCTCTCTGACCCTCGTTCTTCTCAGTGTAGACATTTTCCAATCGATCATAAAACAAAATTTTGTAATGCTTGGGTAGATTTGAACTGTCGTGAAATAGCCTGAATTTGCCAAAGTTAAGGAATGTTTAAAATATTAAGCATAAAAAATCAGTAAATGTGGTTTTAGTTATATATTGCAAACCTACTTTTTGATACAATGCAATACAACTTTACTTATTCCAGAGGAAAATTGGTCTGCCACTGGTCAAAAGATACAGCTACAAAGCATTTAGAGTGTCTTGTACATTACAATAATAATGAAATTTAAGTGACCAGTTGATGCACAGCACATATCATAAGATCATTAGTGATAGAAGCGCAATTAGGCCATTCGGCCCATCAAGTCTACTCCGCCATTCAATCATTGTTGATCTATTTCTCTCTCCTAACCCCATCTTCCTGCCTTCTCCCCATAGTCCCTGACACCCCGTACTAATTAAGAATCAATCTATCTCTGCCTTAGAAATATCCACTGACTTGCACTCCACAGCCTTCTGTGGCAAGGTATTCCCCATGTAGAAACATAGACATAGAAACATAGAAAATAGGTGCAGGAGTAGGCCATTCGGCCCTTCGAGCCTGCACCGCCATTCAATATGATCATGGCTGATCATCCAACTCAGTATCCTGTACCTGCCTCCTCTCCATACCCCCTGATCCCATTGGCCACAAGGGCCACATCTAACTCCCTCTTAAATATAGCCAACGAACTGGCCTCAACTACCTTATGTGGCAGAGAATTCCACAGATTCACCACTCTCTGTGTGAAAAATGATTTTCTCATCTCGGTACTAAAAGACTTCCCCCTTATCCTTAAACAGTGACCCCTTGTCCTGGACTTCCCCAACATCGGGAACAATCTTCCTGCATCTAGCCTGTTCAACCCTTTAAGAATTTTGTAAGTCTCTATGAGATCCCCCCTGAATCTTCTAAATACATGTAAATGTAAATGTAATATGTATCGTGCTTTTGATTGATTTCTAACTTCACTATTGGTGGTGGCGGGGTTTCTCTCCTTAGGATAAAGATTTCATGAAGCCTTTACTTCACAAAATGCACGTCAATCCGGCGGCAGAGGTTTCGACCTCGCTGAAAGTTTACCAAGGACATACGTTGGATAAAGCGTACCTGGGAGAGGACTTCTTCTGGGGCGTCACACCTGTCGCTGGTGACTATATTCTCTTCAGATTTGACAAACCATTGAACATAGATAGGTGAGTCACCATTTTACAACTATAGAGCCTTCTGTTAGCAGCCTTGGTCATTTCCTTCTCCTTAAGTAGGGTGCAATAGTAGAGAAAAAATGTTAACATTTCATTAGTTATGCGATCTTTCCCGTGTTGAAATATTTTACTGTTAAATAGCCCCTAGGGCAATAAGTGTAGATGATGAGATGCAAAAGAATAGTTGGCATGCGGATTATTAGGCCAGGTTGTTCTGTTCCTGGTCTCTGCCTGTACCTGTCTGGGTCTTTCCCATTGTACAAGCTGGCCCTTCACACCAGAGAAGCATCCCGCAAAATGGGGAGTCCTCTGAGAAATGACTTGGCCGTAGGCAGGGCAATCCCATCACAGTGTGGCTCCAGTCTAAAGATTTTGAGCACATCCCAAATAGCCCTGATAATCAGACATATCTTTTCATCACAGTTAAAAAAAGATTTTAAAAATAACTAAAAACATCTTGAAATACGGGCAATTGAGAACAATGTAAAATGTCCAATGTCTCCCTGAATTTTTTTTTACTAGAACACCAAAGTTTAGTTAGAAAGTATTTTTCATTAATGTTCTTATAATGTCAAGTTTGGTGGGGCTGGGAAGAAGGAAATTGAAACCAAGAGAAATAATTTAAAAGTTGTCTTGGTTGCACCAGAATACAAAGGTAGAGTTTATGTATTATGAAGATCAACATACTGCAATGTAAATATAATTAATGTGCTTTCGAATTTATCTCAATTTATGGACACAGGAATACAACAGTACAGCATGGGTACAGGCCCTTCAGCTCATCGCCTGTGTTTCCATAATGCTAATTTAAACTGTGCATCTGCCTGCACATGGTCCAAATCCCTCCTTCCAGTCTGAAGAACAGTCCTGACCCCAAAACATCATCCGTTCATTCCCTCCACAGATGCTGCCTGAGTTCAAGAACTGAAACAAAAAAAATCACATGTGCTAAATTCCAAAATGCTAAATAAAGGGCCTTGCGTAACTGCAGTCTCCCGAGCTGTCATTGATTGAAATGAGTAATAAAATCAGAAGGGTGGCAGAGTGGTGCAGCGGTAGTGTTGCTGCCTTACAGCACCCGAGACCCGGGTTCGATCCTGACTATGGATGCTGTCTGTGCGGAGTTTGTACGATTTTCCTGTGACCACATGGGTTTTCTCCGGCTGCTTCGGTTTCCTCTCACACTCCAATGACTAACAGGTTTGTAGGTTAATTGGCTTTGGTAGGTTGTAAAATTGCCCCTAGTGCGTAGGATAGTGCTGGTGTATGGGGTTAGAGTGGACTCTGTTTACGCACTGTATCTCTAAAGTCGAAGAAAATGCTGGAGATACTCAGCAGGTCAGGCAGCATCTATGGAGAGAGGTCAGCGGATGAAACACTAACTTTCTTCCCCTTTCTGCAGATGCTGTGTGACAACAAGTCACACAGTTTCTCTAGCTGTTTCTCTATTTATTTCTGATTTCTAGCAGAGTTGCTTTTTGGTTTTTTTTTTATCATTACATAGAATTTTATTGTACAGAATGAGTCATTTGGTCCAATAATGTTTACACCTTTGAACAAGTCTCTCCTATAAATTTTTCTGTACTTCAGTTTCCCGTCAAATATATATCAATAGGAATTGCTTCCGTTTTTCCATTAACTAATGAGATAAAATGTTCTAGCCACAGAATATAGAGATTTAAGGTGAATTGGATTTATTGTGATGCAAATTGTACCAGTGAGCCTTAGATTTGCGCTTATCAAAAATCTCTTATCAAATCTCTGGATAATCTTAAAGGCTGCAATAAAGTTCCCCTGCAATACAGTCATCTGAGAGGTTAAAGTAAAAAAAGTCGACAAAATGTAGAGAACAAAGTGCGATTAAGACCTTCTATTAGTTGCGAAGGCAGAGTGAAAAAGAATGTTAGCCTCGTTGGATTTGAGAAAGAATAGTTCCTCAGATCTAGAAACAAGGATGAGAGGCTAACATTGGCTGGGTTTGGAAAGGTGGACCCTTCATTCTTTGTCCAGTTGTAAGCCATGTTTAACTCGTTCTCTGCAGCATCCTGTCTGAACTCCACGACCTTTCAATTCATACTTCACACGCCATAGTTAACTCCCAAGGGTCATGTAGTTTAGAGAGGGAGCTGCAAGGAACAACCTGACTACTGGGCTAAGAATGATGGGTCATCTTTCTGTCTCTGATCTTGTTTTCCTGCAGCAGGCATCACATGTTCTAACATGTTATTATTTGGGTTCTTTTAACTACTATCCCACTAACATATTTTGGTCTGTAATATTGAAGCAGCTTCCTATATCTAAAATTGGATATATTTTTATTGGTTTCAAATTCAAAAAAAGCATATCCCCACATAGACCTGGGGCCACTCTACATGTTACTCTATTTAGATGTACGAGAAGATAATGTTTACTTATCCAAGACGGTTCTTAATACAATATTGTGAATCAGATTTTGCTAAAGATAAATGAGAACTATTTTTGCAATCTCTTCAGCTGTCTGCCAGACACGATTCCTGAATAATGAGAGTCTTTTGAAGCATCGCAATGTTGGTTTTGTTGGGTTTATTTTTCTCTGTCAATATGATTGCTCATAGAATTCCAAAACAACTTTTATATAACCAAGTCACATTGGAAAAATGATTCTTCAAGTTTACATTATGAAGTGGAGAGCCATATATAACGACCTCTCTGCCACTGACAATCCCCTTGCTGGCAGAGCAACTCTACTGGTCATAGAGTCATAGAATGATACAGTGTGGTAACGGGCCCTTCGACCCAACTTGTCCACACCTGCCAACCTGTCCCAACTACGCTAGTCCCGCCTGCCTGCGCTTGGTTCATATCCCTCCAACCCTGTCCTATCCATGTACCTGTCTAACTGTTTCTTAAATGTTGGGATAATTCCAGTCTCAGCTACCTCCTCTGGCAGCTTGTTCCATACACCCACCACCCTTTGTGTGGAAAACGTTACCCCTCAGATTCCAATTAAATATTTTTCCCTTCACCTTCAACCTATGTCCTCTGGTCCTCCATTCCACTACTCTAGGCATGAGACTCAGCATCCCCCGATCTATTCCTCTCATGATTTTATACACCTCTATCAGATCACCCCTGCGTTCCAAGGAATAGGGACCCAGTGTTGCAAGAGGTACTGGGTAAGATCGGGTCAGAGCTCAAAATACGCAGAAACCATTTCACAAGTTGTGCCTTAATTTGCCAAGTGCTGGAACGCTCAGCTTGCAGTGGAAACCATCCACTTCACATAGCCCACAGCAAGCCATGTTAATATTTTACATTTGTCCTTGATCATTGAGGCAAGGCATGAGCGATGAATCACCAAAATAAGGTTTTTGAGGGGGTGGGGGATGATAATGCAAACTGTTCTGCCAGAAAACCCCCCAATGTTTTTGTGAACTTCTCTGTAATCTGTTCTGATGGTAAAATGTTTTGTTGGCCGTTTCTTTTTACCTTCTTGGTATAGAGAATTTGAATGTGGAACTAGAACATGAGATTTGAAATTTGTGACCTAGATTCTGGTGGGAGATTTATAGGGATTTCTTGAGGATTTTGGAGCACAGTTATCCTAATTATTTGGACTTCTGACTCAAGCCAAGAAATGGCATGAGAAATATTTCAAGTCTGCATTATCCGCGTGGCGCTGTTTAATTTGACGTAAAGGTTTGTTCAAAATGAACTGAACCAAATGGCAACACTCGCGCACATTAATCAATGAAGTTCTCTACTGAACTCCTTTGACTTTTATTATACTGCTTGGTATTTAGGTCTCTTCACTCAATTCCTTTTATCTTTATTATAGTGCTTGCAATGTTTGGCTTTGGTCAATTTTACTGTAATTGCAGTGTGCTGTTTTTAGTAGGGAGATGGAGGAGAAAAGCAGTTGAGGCATGTGTTCTATCAGGCATTGTAAAGCGCTGCCATCTAGTGGCAAATTCTGAAAGTGCCAGAAAAAGGTGTGCAACAAAATATGGGTAGATCTGCTGTAAGTAATAAGTTTGGGAATATTATTTGTATAGACCTAAGTGGTGCTTCTCTAGACACTTGTGCAATGATACAACATTAGGGCGGCACAGCGGGGTAGTGGTAGAGTTGCTGCCTTAAGGGCCTGTCCTACCAGCATCCGACTCCGTGCGATGAGCGCGATCAAACTAGAAGCGGGGGCCGTGCAGAGGTCGGGTGATCCCCTGTACAGGGCCGTTCCCACCAGCATGCGCCTGCATGCGGCAAGTGCGACCAAACCGGCAGCGAGGGTCGCGCTTGCCGCAACGCGGCGCGAAGTGAGGCGAACTTGGAGCGAAGTCTTAAAGGTAAGTTCGCCAGGACAGAGAGGGACACGCAGAGAGGGGCACAGAGGCACACACACAGAGGGCCACGGAGCCACACACATAGAGGGTCACGGAGGCACCTACAGAGAGGGTCACGGAGGCACGACGTCGAGACGGTGTGTAATGCGTCGAGGCGACTGCGAGCCGACAAGCCGTTGCCGCGCGGAATTTTTGAACAAAGTCAGTTTTTCGGAGCCCCGCGCGATGTCGGGAGGAATTCCGCATGGCTCCGGCGATCGAAGTGGGACCGGCCCCGCAACGCCGGACGGCTCAAACGACCACGTTAGGTCGCGCTCATCGCATAGAGTTGCATGGTTGTGGGACAGGCCCTACAGCGTCAGAGACCCGGGTTCGATCCTGACTACGGGTGCTGAGTATGGAGTTTGTATGTTCTCCCTGCGACCACGTGGGTTTCTCCACACTCATGCCACACTCCAAAGGTGAGCAGGTTTGTAGGTTAAATGGCTTCTGTAAAATTGTCCCGAGTGTGTAGGAGTAAAACCGGAAGTGGCGGCGCTGCTTGGCAGCTGCGGCTCACCTACAGTCCGTCTGTTTTTTTATTTATTTTTTTGTCTTCGTGTCTTTTTTTAGTGACTATTTTGGTTGATTAGGATGTGTATGTGGGGTGTGCGGGGGGGGGGGGGGGTGGGAGAAACGGGGTTTTAGACTCTCCCTTCGGGGGGATGCGACTTTTTTTTGTTGTGTCCCCAGTCACCGTCTCCGTCTGTGCTGAGGCCCTAATGGCGGAGCTGGCGGGCTTCCAGCAGCGGCGGCACGGCTTCGGAGCTTCAGCGGCGACCTGGCTTTCGGGGCTGCGGTGCTCCAGCGGCGACCTGCCCGCGGTGCTCCAGTGGCGACCTGCCTTCGGGGATGCGGTGCTCCAGCGGCGACCTGGCTTCGGGGATGCGGTGCTTCAGCGATGACCTGGCTTTCGGGGCTGCGGTGCTCCAGCGGCGACCTGCCTGCGGTGCTCCAGTGGCGACCTGGCTTTCGGGGATGCGGTGCTCCAGCGGTGACCTGGCTTTCGGGGATGCTACGTTCCAGCGGCGACCTGGCTTTGGGACTGCGGTGCTCCAGCGTTCCGGCGGCGGGCCCTGTGGCGGCGTTCCGGCATTCCGGCGACGGCAGTGGCGGCGGCCCGGTTTCGGAGGCTCGGCCGCGGGCCTGGTGGACGGCAACATTGGAGGCCTGGATCTCCTCAGCGCAGAGGGAGAACAAGGAGGGAAGAAGACTTTTGCCTTCCACCACAGTGAGGAGGTGTTTGGTGAACTCAACTGTGGTGGATGTTAAATTTGTGTTTATTGTGTGGTTTTGTTACTTTTAATATATGTATGACTGCAGGCACGAAATTCCGTTCAGACCGAAAGGTCTGAATGACAATAAAGGTAATTCAATTCAAACTAGTGCACGAGTGATCGCCGGTCAGTGCAGACTCGTTGGGCCGAAGGGCCTGTTTCCAAGCTGTACCTCTTAACTAAACTAATCTACTCTAATGTAACATACAGTCTTTGTGATTTTTAGCTTGCAGTAAAGAAAAATGTACTACTATTGAAAAAATCCTTACTTTCAAAAATTGTGGGGGAAAATAACTTTGTTATTGCAGGTCTAAAACATTAGATTTTAACTCCCATTCCCCCATGACACAATTGTATTTGTCATCCAATTTTCTATATTTGGAGACTTCTTAGGAGCACAACTATTGGGTTAGAGCAGAACTACCTTACTGGAAATACTTAATAAGTCGAGCAGCATCAGCAGAGAGAGAAACAGAATTAGCAGCAGTCAAAAATTCCCTGCATTTTCTGTTTTTTGTTTCAGATTTATGCCATTTTCAAGTGTTTAGATTACTGTGTATAAATGTGACTTTGTGTATAAATCCATTCAGTGGTCAATTTAAGGCAATCGCTTTGCACACAAAGATTAAATATTTTACTTTCTGGGTAGAAGGAGAAAAAGAAGATGCATGTTTTTCTCAACGTCCCTTTGAAGTAATGAAGAGATACAAATGTAGAAAGCTGACGATATTTAAATGTTTCCAGTGAAATTTACAATCCAAAATAATGTGGTTGACTGGAAAGCCACTGAGCTGCAGAGTGACTCATTGCTGTAGATGAACAGGTTTGAGATGGTATAATTTAAATGCTACAAAGCAATTTTGCACACAGGGTTTGCCATAAATAAAATACTATGCTGATGCAAAAAAAAACATTTCCCTGCACTTGCACACTATAATTACTGCAAAGAAAGAATACATTTTATTGCTAATTCGTGGACTATTAAAAGTCTGTTATTAGATGCTCTTTGCTGGTTTATTCCTTCTGCAAGTTTGTATCGTTCTGTTGTTTGGTGTCAGGTAGCAGGAGGGTTCACCACACTCTATGTGGGAAAAACTTGCCACTTAGATCTCTTTTACATTTTCCCCTCACCTTAAGCTTGTTCCTTCTAGTTCCAGACTGCCCGTTCCAAGGAAAAATAATCTGACTATCTATCCTATCTATGCCCCTCTTCATTCTGTAAAACCTCTATACGGAAATCTCAGCAGCCTACATTACAGTGAAAATAAATGCAGCCTGTACAACCTCTATAACTCCAGCCTTACATACCAGATAACATCCTCCTGAATCTTTCCTGACTCTCCTTACCGTTACCACATTATTCCTGTTGTACGGCAACCAGATATGCTAAGTACAATCTAATTTATTTGTACAACAGGATCGTAAAGTCCCAACTCTTCTATTCACTGCTTCAGCCCATGAAGGCAGGCTTGTTAAATAATTGGAGACAAAAGAAAGTGTGGACGAAGTAAACACAAAGTGCTGGAGGAACTCGGTGTGTCAGGCAGCATCTGGGGAGGGAATAGACAAGCTGATGACATTTCGGGTCGAGACCCTTCCTAAGACTGTTTGGTGTAAGGGGGAGAAAGCTGGCAAAGGGAGGTGGGGCAGGACAAACCCTCCCACATCCCCCTCTGGCTTTACAATGCAGTCCTCCTCTCCCTCTTATCTGACACCCTCTTGTCCACTTTACACCTTTGGGGTTTGGTCGCTCAAACCCCCACTTGTTTCCACCTATCACTTGCCATTCATTGTCCTGTTTGCTCATCTCCCATCCCCAGGTCCTCCATTTCCCTTTCATCCCCCATCCCCTTTCCCCCACATCCTTCCCTTCGACTTTTATCGGCCTGTCCCCTTTCCCCCGCATCCCTGCCTCCGGCTTTACATTTCACTCCTCCTCTCATTATCTGACAACCATTTGATCTTTCCTTTTCATTTCAGAATGATACTTTGTTGTCACATGTGACAAGTCACAGTGATATTCTGTGTTTTGCAAGGTATGCAAAGAGTCGCCACCAAAAGGGCGCCGACAAGTTACAAAGTACTCCATTTTACGCAAACCATTTTCAACACATGGAATGTGATCTGCCAATCACACTCCCCCTCACATGTATCCATCTATAACTTACCATGATTTGTCCTGCCCCCACCTCTCTTCCAGTATTCACTCCCCCCCCCGCCCCTATTCCTATCAGTCTGAAGAAGGGTCCCGACCCAAAAAGTCACCTATCCATTCTCTCCCCAGATGCTGCCTGACCCTCTGAGTTCCTCCAGCACTTTGTGTTTTATGCATGTTAAATAACTGTTTAGATCAGTACTTACAGCAGTGGAACATTCAGACATCGCATCGGGAATTAATGCATCACTTGGGACATATCATTACCAAAATTAAACTAATCAAAAATAACGGTAATGAACAAAATAATGGCACTATAAAATGAGTGCAAATCCCCAGACTCTGATACTTTCCATTCTGGGGGGTTTAAAAGGAGTAGGTGTATAGACTGCAGGCTCTCTAATTATCTTCCAACACCCTCTTAATTTTGGAAAGTTCTCATTAAGGATTAGAAAATTGACTGCATTTCTATGGGGATAATTGAGGGAGTTTGGAGAGGGAGTAGAACAGGTTTACCAGAATGCTGACTGAATTAGAGGGTATTAGAGTGGGTGTGGCAGTGGCTCGATTACAGCTGTCCATCCTTTTTTTATTTTTGTCTTGTTAAATGTCTGCCTTGAGCTTAGTTTTTATTATTTTACAGCTGTGTATATGTGGGGGGGGGATGTGGGGGAAGCCGTTAGTCACTTCCCTGTACGGGGACCCGACTTTTTCCCTGTCGGGTCTCCGGTGTCGTTGGGCCTAACATCGTGGAGCCGGCGGCGACCTCCGGCCGGGAGCAACCTGAGGGCTCCAGTCGTGGAGCCTGCGGACCTGACATCGCGGAGCTGGCCGTCTTCGGAGCATGGAGAGATGTGGTGGCGCTCGGCTGCGACCCGACTTTGGAGCTTCGGAGTCTCCAGCTGCAGGCCCGGTGGACAGGAACATCGGGAGCTCCAGGTCCCTGGTGGGAGACAGCTTTTCGGAACTCCCGCAACGGCAACTTCTCCCGCTGGAATCGCGGGATTTAAAGGACACGGAGCGGGGCCTAACATCGCCCAGCGCAGGTTAGCGGCCGGGCGATGTTAGCGGCCACGGGACTTACCATCGTCCGCTGGGGGCTCTAATATCCCCCAGTTCGCCTAGACGCTGCAGTTGGACTGCTGGATCGCGGGTTAGACTGTTTGAACGCAGGGTTTCAAGGACACGGAGCCGGGGCTTAACATCGCCCGGCATGGCTTAATGGCCACAGGACTTACCATCGTCCGCCGGGGGTGTTAACATCGGAGCCCGAGTTCGCCTAGACGCTGCAGTTGGACTGCTAGACCACGGGTGAAGAACAAAGGGAAGAGAGAAGACTTTGCCTTCCATCACAGTGAGGAGGTGTTGGAGACTCACTGTGATGGATGTTTGTGTAAACTGTGTTAAGTGTGGGACTTGGGTTTTTTTGTAATGTAAAAAAAAACTCTAGGAAATGCAATTTCGTTCAAACCTAGTTTGAATGACAATAAATAGCAGTCTATTCTATTCTATTAACTATATAAGGAGAGTTTGGACAAACTTGGATTGTTTTCTCTGGAGCATCGGAGGCTGAGGGGAGACTTGATAAAAGTGTATAAAATTATGAAAGGCATACATAGGGTAGATGGTCATAATCGGTTTCATATAGTGGAGGATTTTAAGGTGAGAGGGGCAAAGTTTAAAGATGATGTACAGGGCAAGCTTTTTCTTTACACAGAGACTGACGGGTGCCTTCAGCGCATTGCTAGGAATGGTGGTGGAAACAGATATGATAGTGGCATTTAAAAGGTTTTTAGATAGGCACAATGATATGCAAGGAATGCAGGCAGAGGAGAATAGTTTAACTTGGTATTAATCTTTTGAAACTATGTTCAACACTGACATCATGGACTGAAGGGCCTGTTCCCCGTGTTCTCCTGTTCTGTATTTTATGTTTATCTGTTCACATTTAGAGCCATTAACCTCGGCTGACAAAGTCCAATTCTATAGTCTTATAGTTTGGTTTCCCTGATCCCTAACCAGTCTGAAGAAGGGTCTCGACCCGAAACGTCACTTATCTTCTTCGCTCCTTAGATGCTACTGCAGCCGCTAAGTTTCTCTAGCCTTTTGTGTATCCCCAAAGTCCAACTCTTTTTCATTACGCACGATTCTAATATTAATATTTTTATTGTTTGGTAAATTGCATCTGGAAATCCGTCAGTTATTTTCATGAAATGTTTCTAAATCTGCCAATGTGGAAATAATAGTCCGAAGGTTTTATTAATGGTAACTGGTAATCTAGGGGTGGGTGACGTGAGCTATTTTAATCCCTGTATTTACTGTCGTGTTTTCAGATACTTGTTTCACACTGGGAACACAGAGCATCCAGCGGACCTGCTGGTGAATACAAGTGTTGAGGTTTTGCCTTACAAGGTGAGGAACTTCTGCATCTTTGCGCATTATTATATTTTTGTTTAAAAAGGGCTCTCTTGCGTTCCACGATTTAAAAAAAGTAAATGAATGGTCACTAGTACGAGATTATTTCATCTGTGCTAAAGTTATAGAGGGTTGCAATTGGCTTCCTTGCATTCTTTTTACGGTCTGATTGCTCAATTTACTATGATGATAGTAGTGTGGCCTAGATCAGTAAATGTTCCCAGGACTCTCATCTCCACTCCAATAAATTAGCCTTGTTTTATGCCTTGTTTACAGGATGGATTAAACTGGATCTGACTCGCTGACCATGATGTTGACTAAACTATCTCTCTATATCCGTAGGACATGGAACTTTACAGAGGATGGACACAAAAAGCTGAAGTAACTCAGTGGGTCAAGCAGCATCACTGGAGAGAAGGAATGGGTGACATTTCGAGTCGAGACCCTTCTTCAGACTCCCATTCCTTCTCTCCAGCGATGCTGCTTGTCCCGCTGAGTTCCTCCAGCTTTTTGTGTCTATCTTCAGTTTAAGGAAGCATACTTCCTACATTGAACAGAGCACAGGAACACGCCCTTCGGCCCCTTATTATCCATGCCGAACTTGATGCCAGGTTAATCTCCTCTGCCTGCACGTGCTCCATACCCCTCCATTCCACGCATATGCATTCGCCTGTCCAAAAGCCTCTCGAATGTCACCGTTGTATCTGCCTCCATCAACACTTCTGGCAGTGTCTTGCAGGCGTCCACCAATCCCAGCGTAAAGAAAAAACTGCCCTGTATGTCTCCTTTAAACATTCCCCGCCACCTGAAACCTATGCCCCCTAGCCTTTGACATTTCTAAAATAAAACCCAATCACGTTTGCAAAACATTACCTTGTACAGAGCAATGCGGACTGTACCTAAACAGCCCATCAGTGCTTAGAGATACAGCATGGAAACAGGCTCTTTGGACCAACGAACCCATGCCGACCATTGTTCACCCACACGTTAGTTCTATGTTATCCCATCCTCCACACCAGGGACAATTTACAGAAGCCAATTAATCCACAAACCTGCACGTCTTTGGAATGTGGGAGGGAACTGGAGCACCCAGAGAAAACCCATAGTTACAGGGAGAATATACAAATTCTGCACGGACAGCACCCGTAGTCAGGATCAATTCCAGGTCTCTGGTGCTAGGAGGCAGCAGTTCTACCACTGTGCCATTGCACCATTCACTATCAAATCCATTATCTTAACCTGAAAGATCCTCGCAAATAGCTTCCCTGCCACTGATATGAGGGTCACCGGCCTATCATTTTCTGAATTACCCTTATTCCCCATCCAAAACAACATTGGCTGCTCTCCAGTCCACTGGAACATCAGCTGCGGCCAGAGATGTCATAAAGATCTTCGTCAAAGTCCCAGCAATCATTCCTCTTGTCAATCTCAATAATCTGAGATAAATTTAATCAAGTCCTGGGGTCTTATCCACTTTCAGCTCTTCAAGGGGCCCAAACCATCACCTTTGTGATGTTAAAATGCCCTAGCACATTTGTGTACCGCACACTGATCTCACTAGACTTCATGTTCTCCTCCATGGTGAATACCGACGCAAAGTACTTGTTTAACAGCTCATCTCCATCCTCTGATTCCAAGCATAAATACCCTCCTTTATCCTTGAGCGGCCCTACCCTCTTCCTAGCTGCCCTCTTGTTTTTAATGTGTTTTTTCAATTCAAGGTAGATCAATCATAGGCCCTTGAGAGCAGTTAAGAGGCACTGCATGCAATTTCTCGTGCTTTTTAGACAAGCACAGCCCACTATTGACTGGAATGCAGCCTCGAAGGATGGAATAAAAGCATAGTGGATGAGTTCCCGGGCTAGTATCCAGAGACCTGAAATAGTGATCTGACTTCAAATTCCAAATGAGGAATTTTAAATTGAGTAAATCAGGAATTAAAATATGTCAGTGATGGCAACCATGAATCTACCCTTTGTGAAAACTCACCTGCATTATCAATATTCCTCAGGGAAGGAAGTCTTCCTCGAGGGCCTGTCCCACTTTCATGACCTAATTCACTACCTTTTTTTACTCGTGGCCATTTTTCATCATGCTAGAAAAAACGCCCCGACCTACTTGATGCCACGAGTACCTACGACTAGCATCACGGCCTGCTACGACCTACCTATGACCTACCTACGACCTTGTGATGACCACGTTACGAGTATGAGTCAAGGGCAAAATCGGCAGAGGTCGAGAATTAGGTCGTGAAAGTGAGACAGGCCCTTTACCAAATCTGACTTGTAATTTACTACATATCTTTACCATTGTTGTTGGCTCTTAACTGCTCTCTGAATTCGCCTCGGGAGCAGTTGAGTTTGAAAATAAATGTTGACCTTGCCAGTGAACATCTTGTGATTGAATTATTTTTTGAAAACAAACTAACTATCTGCAATGATTAGCCTAATACCATGCCGGTAATTGCTTGATGCAACTACAGAAGCACTAGCTAATCAAGGACAGCCAGCTTGTTTGTGCATGACAATGGTAAGTGCTTTTTTGAAGAGACAACTAATGGGCCAGACTTAGGGAAGGCAGCTGGTGTTGTTTATATTGATTTTTCAGAAAATGCTCTGATAGAGTCTTGTTGGGAAACAATGAACATTTTCCTTTTCTGACTGATGGTATTTGCGCAGCAATCGTGACCATGATTCAGACCCAGAATAATAAAGTTGGTCAGAGAACAGAGTAAACTGGAGGGGAAGGAGAGGAATCTTAACAAGACAGCATGGAAAACAAATGGAATTCACATGGGGTCATTGCGATGTCTGGATTTCTGAAAGCATTTCACAATCCATTTTGTACTATTAAAGACTGTTGTAACACGGAGAAATGGTACAGCCAATGCATTAATTGGAACATGCATTGGGGGGCATAGTGGCGCAGCTGGTAGACCTGCTTCCTCACCGCGCCAGAGACATGGCTTCGGTCCTGACATCGCGTGCTGTCTGTGTGGTGTTTGCACATTCTCCCAGTGGCTGTGTGGGTTTCCTCCGGGTGCTCTGGGTTCCTCCCATATCCCAAAGACATGTGGGTACGCACTTTAATTGACCTCTGTAAAATCGGCCCAAATGTGTGGGGAGGGGTGAGAAAGTAGGATAATGGGCCTGTCCCACTTATGCAACTTTTTTTGGCGACTGCCGGCACCCGTCATAGGTCGTTGCAGGTCCGTGAAAATTTTCAACATGTTCAAAATTCAGCGACGACCAGAAAGACGCTACGACTCTTTGGAGGAGACTACTCACGACCATACAGGCGACACCCTGGCGACATGTCACGGGGTGAAGCCTGTATGGTCGTGAGTAGTTGCCCAAAGAGTCGTACCTTGTTCTGGTCGCCGCTGGATTTTCAACATGTTGAAAATTTTTGGCGAACTGCTGCGACTATGATGGGTAAGTGGGACTGGCCCATTACATTAGAACTAGTGTGAATGGGTGATTAATTGTCAGCATGGACTAGGTGGGCTAAAGGGCCTGTTTCAATGTTATATCGCCAAAACATAGACGGCAAGATCCCACACACAACAACAGTATGTAACCATAAGAGTTACATTTTGAAAGTGCTTGTTTAAGGATAAAAGTTAACTGCACACCAAAAATGCCAGGATTTTCCTTGGAAGACTTTCAAGATACGTATTTTCATTAGCTGAGGGTGTAAAGCTGGCTTTAGTTAACATTTCAGAAGAAAACTAATATGTCTGGCAAGATGCCTTACCCTGTATATGTGTGTGGAGGTAAGGTTCAGCCTTTTTATCTTAAATTGTTTTTTAGAGCTGCAGCGTGGAAGCAGGCCCTTCGGCCCACTGAGTCCACACCAACCAGCGACCCCCGCACACTAACATTTTTCTACATACACTAGGGATAATTTACATTTATACCAAACCAATTAAACTACAAGCCTGTACATCTTTGAGCGTGGAAGGAAACTGAATATCTCTGAGAAAACCCACGTAGGTCACGAAGATATTCCATTTGGTGAGTCACACATCATACGAAAGAAGACTGGTTGTTTGAGGTCCGTCATCCCCGGACATAATTATAGGAGTTCCGTAAAACAATGTCCTCGGACCCATCAGCTTCATCGATGACCTTCCTTCAACCTAAAGTCAGAAGTGGGGATACTCACTGATTGTTGCTGAACACCATTCGCAATGAAGTGAGTTGTTCAGGTGATGTTGACATGTTATCTTGATGTTGTCGGCCATGTACCGCATATTACCTGAGTGCATTGTTGCAAAGGAGCAAAGCTCAGTTGTCCCAATGAATAGGTAGAGACATGATGTGATATAATCTTGGAAGAGTGCTGCTGTTTTTGCAGACTTTTTGTTAGAGCAGCTGGAAGACTGGGTTTTAATATTCCTTCCGGGTACATTGAGAGTAGTTTAAATTTAGTCACCCTCAACATTACCTCCAGCGATAAGAGCAAGGTGATCTTTAACTGTCTGGGGCCGTTTTCTCATCATTCATGTATTAAGGCATCCTCTTCCAAATAAGCACATCTCATTCCATTTGAACACTCATTTAAGGTCTTGCACAAAGTTATTCCCTTTATCATATTTCTGCACACTGTGGACAGCTTGGTTCTAAGATTTATAGTCTTTCCACTGACTGAATAGCATGCAACAAAAAACAAAGCTATTCACTGTACATGGGTAGAAGTGACAATAAACGAAACTAAAAATGAAGACATTTTCCTCTTTGATTTATTTCAGTTCCTTTAACAAAAAATGCTCTGCCATCACATTATTGCTTTTTGCAAGCTGAATATTAATCAGTCTGGCATGTTTTTTGAAACATTCAAACTTGCCTTGGATGGCCTTTAACAAGTCGGCACTTTCAGAAGATCCATCTCCTGAGTGATATTCTATCACGTTTTAACAAAGCAATCTCACTTATTCCTGGGTCATCATCAAAATTGTTATTATTTGTGATCTTCCAACAATATGATTAATCTTCATTCTGACATTTCTACCCTTTGTAACAGTTGACGGACTTTCAGGGATACAATTCGGTTAAAACTCAGGGAGGTATATTTCAATTGTGTCATAGTCAATATTGTAAAAAGGCTGTGATTTGCTTCAGTTATGTCAACAACTGTATAAACAGCAGTTTATTTCAGTGCCGCTGTCTCTTCAATGCACAGCAATCTTTGATTGTGCCTTGGGCTTTAATTGCCATTCCTTATTATTAATGACGTAATGTATTTTTCTTCCTAACAATAAGGACTATTCATTATATTAGAAAAATCTTTATAAATTGAGAACTAGTATCCTAAAGTGTCAAGTGCTTTATAGCAAAATTCATAAATCAAATATGAGTTACTGAAGTGCTACCTGTACATTATAGTTCCTTCATGTTGATGTATAGAAGGATCTTGGAGTCCCAAGTCCATAGTTCACTGAAAGTGGCAACGCAAGTAGTTAGCGTGGTAACAAAGGTGCCTTCATCGGTCAGGGCATTGAGTATAAGAGTCAGGAAGTCATGTTGTAGCTTTATAAAACTCTGCTCTGCGTGCTGCATTTGTGGTATTTTGTGCAGTTCTTGTCATTTCATTACAGGAAGGGGTGGGGACAGAGAAGATGCTGAAAGGATTTATCAGAATGCTGTCTGGATTACAAAGCATTAGCTGTCAGAAAAGGTTGGACCAACTTAGATTCTTTTCTCTGGAATGTCAGAGATTGAGAGGGGACCTGATAAAAATATATAAAATATGAGAGGAATCAATTGGGTGCAGAGTCATAATATTTTTCGCTAACATGAAAATGTCACGGTTGCATGGGAAAGCTTCAAGGATTAGAGGGGTAAAGTTTAAAGGAGATGTATGGGGCACGTTTTACAAAGAGAGTGGTGGGTGCCTGGAATGTACTGCCAGTGGTGATGGTGGAGGCAGATACAATAGGGGCATGTAAATGGCTTTTTAATAGGCACATGGATATATATGGTATGGAGGGATATAAAAACAGAATTTTTTGATTAAAGCAAACAGAGGCATTAGTGGGAATACACCATGGTGGATGATCCATTCTGGATATGTGGTCAGTTTTTATGGATGGAGTCCAATTCCACCATGTTGCTATCTTTCAAAAGATTGCAGAAACTCACTGTAAATTTGTTTCATGAGCTGATATTCACATTAAATTCCTAAATCTCCTCCACTGGTTTGATCAGTGACATGCATACAAAAAAAAAACAGTGCAAACTCCATGCTACTAGCTCGACATTGGTAAATGTGTGCTGAGTGGTTTCACCAGAATGCCAAAGAATGAAATATTGGGAGGGGTGATTTTAAATTTGGTCACACAACAAAGATTTAAGAATGAGATGGAAGTGGATAGATTTCATAGCTCACTGAAGGTGGCAGCACAAGTAGCTAGAGTGGTAAAGAAGGCAAACATGGTATGTTTGTATTTATTGCTTAGGGTATTGACTCTAAAATTCAGCTCTATAGGACTTTGGTTAGGTCACATTTGGAGTGTTATGTACAACTTTAGTCGCCCCATTACCAGAAAGATATAGAGGCTTTGGAGAGGGTGCGGGGGAGGTTTTCCAGAATGCTTCCTGGATCAGAGGGTTTCAGCTGCAGGGAGAGGTTGGATAGACTTGGACTGTTTTCTCTGGAATGTCAGAGGTTGAGTGGAGACTTGACAGAGGTATATAAAATGATGAGAAGCATAGATAAGGTAGACAGTCAGAACATTTTTCCCAGGGTAGAAGGCATAGCTGTAAGGTGAGAAGGGGGGGAAGTTTAATGAAGATGTGTGGGGTGGGTTTTTGAACACAGAGAGAGGTGGGAGCCTGGAATGCATTGCCTGGGGCGGTGGTGGAGGCAGATACAATAGGAATGTTTAAAGGCCTATTAGATAGACATGTGGAAGTGCAGGAACTAGAGGGATATGGATCTTGTACAGGCAGATGAGATCAGTTTAACTAGGCATCATGTCTGGCATGAACATCGTGGGCTGAAGGACCTGTGCTATACTCTTCTACTTAGGGAAGAAATTGCAGTCACAGCCGAAGGCACGACTAACAATGGATGGACAAGCACAATCAGGCTCTAACCTTGCAGAGCAGGAAGGTTGAAAGGCTATTTTCTGAAGATGAATTAATCTCTCAATTGTCAAAGATAGTTTGCTCTGGTTTGGATCAAGAATGTTTGATAAATGTTATTTTGCTCTTTTGTTTGGTTCTGCTTTATTTAATGATAACTTCCAAATGAATTTTTACCTGTTTTATTACTTTCATTTAGGATTCAGGATCCGAATTACTTCAGGAGACCAAAGAATCAAAACACAAGCGCACTGAAGACGGTTTTTACAGAATAGGTATTGCTTGAAACTCTTTCACAGAGTTCCTTCAACGTTACTTCAATGTTTTTGTTGTCACAGAAATGACCTGCTCATGTTTTAGGTGCAGGAAGGAGCTGCAGATGCTGGTTGAAACCGAAGATAGACACAAAAAGCTGGAGTAACTTAACGGGACAGGCAGCATCTATGGGCGACGTTTCAGGTCGAGGCTCTTCTATAGTATCTGAAAAGGGTTTCGACCCGAAACGTCACCCACTCCTCCTCTCCACAGATGTTCCCTGTCCCGCTGAGTTACTCCAGCTTTTTGAGTCTATCTTCATGTTTTAGGTGCAGTTTGCTGTTTATCTGTTGCATTGCATTTTGACTTTTCTATTAAGTTCTACATTGAAGGTATTTCTAAACAACAATATTCGGTTGGCTTTGAGCGATTAAGACCTTTAATCGGAAACATCCCATTTTACAATCTACAGAAGTTCAGTCCAAATGGCATGACTAGACTTACTTGACCTAAATCTAACTTGAACCAATAGAGTGTGTAGAAAGAGATCAGAACAAGGCTCATGACCCGAAAAGTCACTAATCCTAATTTCTCAGAGATGCTGCCTGACCCTCTGAGTTACTCCAGCACTATGAGTCTATCTTCTGAACCAACATAGGATGTACATGGAATTGGGAAGAAAGAGTGGTTTCACATGTATCATGTCTACAATAGACAATAGGTGCAGGAGTAGGCCATTCGGCCCTTTGAGCCAGTACCGCCATTCAATGTGATCATGGCTGATCATCCCCAATCAGTACCCTGTTCCTGCCTTCTCCCCATATCCTGACTCCGCTATTTTCAAGAGCCCTATCTTGCTCTCTCTTGAAAGCATCCAGAGAACCCACCTCCACCGCCTTCTGAGGCAGAGAATTCCACAGACTCACCACTTTCTGTGAGAAAAAGTGTTTCCTCGTCTCCGTTCTAAATGGCTTACCCCTTATTCATAAACTGTGGCCTGTAGCGGCACCAAACAGGTGAATAAAGGTGAAACATCAGGCTGGTTCAAACTGTTGTTTATTCAGTGGTGACACGTTAGGTTGGTGCGCTAACTATATTACAAAGTTGCTGTAGCCGAGCGAGGTTGTACTCTTGGGCTCAGCTACCTGTTGACTCCTCTAAGGTCTCGAGGTGAGAGACCTTAAGTACCAGGACACTCCCTCTAGCCCATGACATCACGTGCCCGCCCTTGTATCTCCTGACGAGGGTTCAAGCATAAGTGGCCCGTGTTTAGGCTGACGCCACAGGCCCCTGGTTCTGGACTCCCCCAACATCGGGAACATGTTTCCTGCCTCTAGCGTGTGTAGTTAAACCCTTAATAATCTTATATGTTTCAATGAGATAGCCTCTCATCCTTCAAAACTCCAGAGTGTACAAGCCCAGCTGCTCCATTCTCTCAGCATTTTACAGTCCTACTATCCCGGGAATTAACCTTGCAAACCTACGCTGCACTCCCTCAATAGCAAGAATGTCCTTCCGTTTAGTTCAGTTTAGTTTTAGTTTAGAGATACAACGTGGAAACAGGCCCTTTTGCCTGCTGGATCTGCATCAACTAATGATCAGGAAAGAACTGCAGATGCTGGTTTAAATCGAAGGTAGACACAAAATGCTGGAGAAACTCAGCTGGACAGGCAGCATCTCCGGAGAGAAAGAATGGGTCGAGACCCTTCTTCAGACTGATTTCAGGAGAGTGGGCGGGACAGAGATAGAATGTAGTCAGAGACAGTAAGACCAATGGGAAAACTGGGAAGGGGGAGGGGATGGGGAGAGAGTGGGAAAGCAAGGGCTATTTGAAGTTAGAGAAGTCAATGTTCATACCGCTGGGGTGTAAGCTACCCAAGCGAAATATGAGCTGCTGTTCCTCCAATTTGAGCTGGGCCTCTGACAATAGAGGAGGCCCAGGACAGAAAGGTCAGATTGGGAATGGGAGGGGGAGTTAAAGTGCTGAGCAACCAGGAGATCAGTTAGGTTAAGGCAGACTGAGCGGAGGTGTTCAGCGAAACGATCGCCGAGCCTGCGCTTGGTCTTGCCGATGTACAGGAGTTGACACCTGGAACAGCAGATTCAGTAGATGAGGTTGGAGGAGACCCAGCGCAAATTGGAGGAACAGCACCTTTAATCACCTGCAATTAAAGATTACTTTTAATTAGACAAGACCAGACAAAGTCTTTCTTAAGGGATGGTAAATTTGCTGCTGGTGAATATCAGTATCTAACCAGGTGAATAAACAGTGGAATTACTGATTTATGAATGGTAATACAGCTGATGTGCATTTACCTTGGAGCCCTGGAACTAATTAGCTGCTGGTGGAAACACAAAGGTAGCAAGAAGTTAGTTAAGAGCAAGTGACATGTTTGTTGAGCCTCAAACAAATCATGAATTGGTCCTACACATCTTCCTCAGGACAAAGCCAGCAATAGCATGAGGTCATAAGTCATACTGTGGAATTAGGCCATTCTGCCCATCAAGTCAACTCCGCCATTCAATCATGGTACTGGAGCCTACCAGAGAGAACGCTATTCTGGATTTAGTGTTGTGTAATAAACCAGATTTGATAAGGGAACGAGGTAAAGGAGCCATTAGGAGGTAGTGACCATAATATGATACGTTTTAATGTACAATTTGAGAGGGAGAAGGGTAAATCTAAAGTGTCAGTAAAACATTTGAGCAAAGGGGACTATGGAGCCACGAGGGAGGAGCTTGCCAAAGTTGACTGGAAAGAGACCCTAGCAGGGATGACTAGGCAGGTGAACAACAATGGCAGGTATTTCTGGGAATAATACAGAAGGTGCAGGATCTGTTCATTCCTAGGAGGAAGAAAGATTCTAAGGGGAGCAAGAGGCAACCGTGGCAGACAAGGGAAGTCAAGGACAGTATAAAAATAAAAGAGAAGTATAACAGCAAAGATGAGCAGGAAGCCAGAGCATTGAGAAACTTTTAAAGAGCAACAGAAGATAACTAAAAATTAGTTAAGACGAATGTGGGTCCCTTGAAAACAGAAACGGGTGATTTTTTTTATGGGGAACAAACAAATGACAGATGAGATGAACAGGTACTTTGGATCTGTCTTCACTAAGGAAGACACAAACAATCTCCCAGATGTAATAGTGGCCAGACGACCTAGGGTGACGGAGGAACTGAAGGAAATTCACATTAGGCAGGAACTAGTGTTGTGTAGACTGATGGGACTAAAGACTGATGAATCTCCAGGGCCTGATGGTCAGCTTCCCAGGGTACTTAAGGAAGTGGCTCTAGAAATTATGTATGCATTGGTGATCATTTTCCAATGTTCTATACATACATTCAGGATCAGTTCGTGGGGATTGGAGGGTAGCTAATGTGATCCTTCTTTTTAAGAAAGGAGGGAGAGAGAAAACAGGGAATTATAGGCCAGTTAGCCTGACATCGGTGGTGGGGAAGATGCTGGAGTCAATTATAAAAGATGAAATAGTGGCAAATTTGGATAGCAGTAACAGGATCGGTCCGAGTCAGCATGGATTTACGAAATGGAGATCATGCTTGACTAATCTTCTGGAGTTTTTTGTGGATGTAACTAGGAAAATGGACAGGGGAGAGCCAGTGGATGTAGTGCACATGGACTTTCAGAAAGCCTTTGAAAAGGTCCCACATAGGAGATTAGTGGGCAAAATTAGAGCACATGGTATTGGCGGTAGGATACTGACATGGATAGAAAATTGGTTGGCAGACAGGAAACAAAGAGTAGGGATTAATGGGTCTCCTTCAGAATGGCAGGCAGTGACTAGTGGGGTACAGCAAGGCTCAGTGCTGGGACTGCAGTTATTTACAATATACATTAACGATCTATATGAATGAAGGGATTAAAAGTAACATTTGGAAATTAGCAGATGACATAAAGCTGGATAGCAGTGTGAACTGTGAGGAGGATGTAATGACAATGCAGGGTGACTTGGACAGGATGGGTGAGTGGGCAGCTGCATGGCAAATGCAGTTTAATGTGGATAAATGTGAGGTTAGCCACTTTGGTGGCAAGAACAGGAAGGCAGATTATTATCAGAATGGTGTCAAGTTCGGAAAAGGGATACAATGAAACCTGGGTGTCCTTGTTCATCAGTCATTGAAAGTAAGCAGGCGTGTACAGCAGGCAGTGAAGAAAGCTAATGGCATGTTGACCTTCATAACAAGAGGAGTTGAGTATAGGAGCAAAGAGATTCTTCTGCCCTAGTGAGACCACACCTGGAGTATTGTGTGCAGTTTTGATCTCTAAATTTGAGGAAGGACATTCTTGCTATTGAGGGAGTGCAGCGTAGGTTCACCAGGTTAATTCCCGGGAAGGCAGGACTGTCATATGTTGAAAGAATGGAGCGACTGGGCTTGCATACATTGGAATTTAGAAGGATGAGAGGGTATCTTATTGAAACATATAAGATTATTAAGGGTTTGGACACGCTAGAGGCAGGAAACGTATTCCCGATGTTGGGGGAGTCCAGAACCAAGAACCACAGTTTAAGAATAAGGGGTTGGCCATTTCGAATGGATATGAGGAAAAACGTTTTCACCAAGAGAGTTGTGAATCTGTAGAATTCTCTGCCTCATAAGGTAGAGAATTAGATAGAGCTCTTAAATATAGTAGAGTCAAGAGATATGGGGAGAAGGCAGGAATGGGGTACTGATTGTGGATGATCAGTCATGATCACAGTGAATGGCGGTGCTGTCTCGAAGGGCCGAATGACCTACTCCTGCACCTATTGTCTATCTCTCTCTCCTAACCCCATTCTCCTGCCTTCTCCCCATAACATCTGACCCATGCTAATCAATAATCTATCTATCTCTGCCTTAAAATTATCCACTGACTTGGCATCCACAGACTTCTGTGGGAAATAATTCCACAGATTCACCACCCTCTGACTAAAGAAATTTACCCTCAACTTCCTTTAATTCTGAGGCTATGACCTCTAGTCCTAGACTCTCCCACTACCGGAAACATCCTCTCCACATCCACCCAATCCAATCCTTTCACTATTCCGTGTGTGGACGTGGCGTCAAAGGACGAGAAGCCGAAGCAAAGAAGTAGAAGCCAAATAACCGAATGGAAACAAAGCAGAAACGCCAAATAACCTAAAACTGAAGAATGATTGCAACCCTAAACATAGAAACATAGAAAATAGGTGCAGGAGTAGGCCATTCGGCCCTTCTAGCCTGCACCGCCATTCAATATGATCATGGCTGATCATCCAACTCAGTATCCTGTTCCTGCCTTCTCTCCATACCCCCTGATCCCATTAGCCACAAGGGCCACATCAACTCCCTCTTAAATATAGCCAACGAACTGGCCTCAACTACCTTCTGTGGCAGAGAATTCCACAGATTCACTGCTCTCTGTGTGAAAAATGTTTTTCTCATCTCGGTCTTAAAAGACTTCCCCCTTATCCTTAAACAGTGACCCCTTGTCCTGGACTTCCCCAACATCGGGAACAATCTTTCTCCATCTAGCCTGTCCAACCCCTTAAGAATTTTGTAAGTCTCTATAAGATCCCCCCCTCATATTCTAAATTCCAGCGAGTACAAGCCGAGTCTATCCAGTCTTTCTTCATATGGAAGTCCTGCCATCCCAGGAATCAGTCTGGTGAACCTTCTCCGTACTCCCTCTATGGCAAGAATATCTTTCCTCAGATTAGGAGACCAAAACTGTATGCAATACTCCAGGTGTGGCCTCACCAAGACCCTGTACAACTGCAGTAGAACCTCCCTGCTCTTGTACTCAAATCCTTTTGCTATGAATGCCAACATACCATTCGCTTTCTTCACAGCCTGCTGCACCTGCATGCCTACTTTCAATGACTGGTGTACCATGACACCCAGGTTTCGTTGCATCTCCCCTTTTCCTAATTGGTCACCATTCAAATAGTAGTCTACTTTCCTGTTTTTGCCACCAAAGTTGATAACCTCACATTTATCCACATTATACTGCATCTGCCATGCATTTGCCCACTCACCCAGCCTATCCAAGTCATCTTGCAGCCTCCTAGCATCCTCGTCACAGCTAACACTGCCCCCCAGCTTCGTGTCATCCGCAAACTTCGAGATGTTGCATTGAATTCCCTCGTCCAAATCATTAATATATATTGTAAGTAGCTGGGGTCCCAGCACTGAGCCTTGCGGCACCCCACTAGTCACTGCCTGCCACCATGAAAAGGACCCGTTCACTCCTACTCTTTGCTTTCTGTCTGCTAGCCAGTTCTCTATCCACATCAATACTGAACCCCCAATACCGTGTGCTTTAAGTTTGTATACTAATCTCTTGTGTGGGACCTTGTCGAAAGCCTTTTGAAAGTCCAGATATAACACATCCCTTATCCACTCTACTAGTTACGTTCTCAAAAAATTCAATAAGATTCGTCAGACATGATTTACTTTTTGTAAATCCATGCTGACTTCGTCCAATGGTTTCACCACTTTCCAAATGCGCTGCTATCCCATCTTTAATAACTGACTCTAACAGTTTTCCCACTCCCGATGTTAGACTAACTGGTCTGTAATTCCCCGTTTTCTCTCTCCCTCCTTTTTTAAAAAGTAGCTACCATCCAATCCTCAGGAACTACTCCAGAATCTAAAGAGTTTTGAAAAATTAACACTAAGGCATCCACTATTTCTGGGGCTACTTCCTTAAGTACCCTGGGATGCAGCCTATCTGGCCCTGGGGATCTATCGGCCTTTAATCCATTCAATTTACCTAACACCACTTTCCGGCTAACCTGGATTTCACTCAGTTCCTCCATCTCATTTGACCCGCGATCCCCTGCTATTTCCGGCAAATTATTTATGTATTCCTTAGTGAAGACAGAACCAAAGTAGTTATTCAATTGTTCTGCCATGTCCTTGTTCCCCATGATCAATTCACCAGTGTCTAACTGCAAGTGACCTACATTTGTTTTAACTAATCTTTTTCGCTTCAAATATCGATAAAAACTTTTGCAGTCAGTTTTTACGTTTCCTGCCAGTTTTCTTTCATAATCCATTTTCACTTTCCTAATTAAGCCCTTTGTCCTCCTCTGTTGGACTCTGAATTTCTCCCAGCCCTCTGGTAGGCTGTTTTCTCTGGCTAATTTGTACGCTTCATCTTTTGCTTTGATACTATCCCTGATTTCCCTTGTTATCCATGGATGCACTACCTTCCCTGATTTATTATTTTGCCATACTGGGATGAACAATTGTTGTAGTTCATCCATGCAGTCTTTAAATACCTTCCATTGCACATCCACTGTCAACCCTTTAAGAATCACTTGCCAGTCTATCTTGGCCAATTCACGTCTCATACCTTCAAAGTTACCTTTCTTTAAGTTCAGGACCCGTGTTTCTGAATTAACAATGTCGCTCTCCATCCTAATGAAGAACTCAACCATATTATGGTCACTCTTGCCCAAGGGGCCACGCACAACAAGGCTGCTAACAAACCTTTTCTCATTACTCATTACCCAGTCTAGAATAGCCTGCTCTCTCGATGGTTCCTCTACATGTTGGTTTAGAAAACTATCCCGCATACATTCCAAGAAATCCTCTTCCTCAGCACCCCTGCCAACTTGATTCACCCAATCTATATGTAGATTGAAGTCACCCATTATAACGGTTTTACCTTTGTTGCACACATTTCTAATTTCCTGTTTGATGCCATCCCCAACTTCACTACTACTGTTAGGTGGCCTGTACACAACACCCACTAGCGTTTTCTGCCCCTTAGTGTTTCGCAGCTCCACCCATATCGATCCCACATGCTCCAAGCTAATGTCCTTCCTTTCCATTGCGTTAATCTCCTCTCTAACCAGCAATGCTACCCCACCTCCTTTTCCTCTCTGTCTATCCATCCTGAATATTGAATATCCCTGGATGTTCAGCTCCCAGCCTTGGCCACCCTGGAGCCATGTCTCCGTAATCCCAACTATATCATAATCATTAATAGCTATCTGCACATTCAACTCATCCACCTTATGACAAATGCTCCTCGCATTGAGAGACAAAGCCTTCAGGCTCGTTTTTACAACGCTCTTGCCCCTTTTACAATTATGTTGAAAGGTGACCCTTTTTGATTTTTGCCCTGAATTTGTCTGCCTGCCACTTTTCACCTTGCTACCTATTGCTTCTATCCTCATTTTATGCCCCTCTGTCTCTCTGCTCACACATTTAAGAAACCCACCACCTCTTATTCTCTGTTTATTATTTTTTTCTTCTTTCCCCCCTACGTGTTGTGTCGGACTGCTTCCCTTCTCTGCCTCCTGCCTCACACACGCCTAAACATCACCCTAAACATCACCCATTCCTTATCTCCAGAGATGCTGCCTGTTCCGCTGAGTTACTCCAGCTTTTTGTGTCCATCTTCGGTTGAAACAGTTTACAGATTATCTGGTGGTTTGTGCGTGGGAGCTTGTGTTCGTTCCGCAGGCAACCAGATAGTAATAAATAAAACGTGCTTCTTGTTGTCAAGGGGGGGGGGGGGGGAGTGGGAAGAGATAAAATTGTTTGTTGTCATGCACACTTGTCATCGGCCCACCAGGGAATGTGTGTCTCTCCACCCCCCCCCCCCCCCATGTTTTAAAAGCGATTTACAATGGCCCGGGGGGGTGGGGAATCACCCTGGTGTGGGGGTTGAGGTCCGATGGCGGTGCATCGCAATCAATGACTATGGGTGGGCAGAGGGACCAGCCTGTCCCACACCTCCGCTCCACCCGACCCACAGCCCGTCACAGTGTGGCCACATGGGGGAGACGAGGCAGAGGGCGGCCGTGGGAGAGTGGGGGTTGTCCCGAGGGATGCGCACCTTAGGCCGCTTACAACTTGGTGCTTGGGTTCAGATTGCTCAGTCACCTATGGCTTGTGTGGGAAAATGACCCCCACCCTCCAGTGGTGTGATGAACGCGGGGGTCTGGACCAATCGCTGACAAGTCCCGCCCCCCGGCAATGTCATGTCTATTATTTGACTTTTCTGTTGAGTGGCATTCGGTTTGTTGACTTGTAGGCGACGCCGCCTTTCGGTTAGTTGCCGTTTCGGCTTTGTTTCCATTCGGTTATTTGGCTTCCACTTCTTTGCTTCGGCTTCTCGTCCTTCGACGCCACTATTCTGTATATTTCAATGAGGTCCCCATCACCCAACATTACCCTTCAAGCCACACAACATCCTGAGTTGGAAATATATACGATTCCTTCACTGTCACTGGGTCAAGATGCTGGAACTCTCTCTCTCTAACAGCATTGTGGGTGTACCCATACCTACTTCACAGACAGCGGTGGTTAAAGATGGCAGCTCACCACACCTCAATTCAAGAAAGGGCTAGTTTGAAGAAGAGTCACAAGACAAAAGACATAGGAACAGAATTATGCCATTTGGCCCACCGAGTCTGCTCCGCCATTCGAAAGTGGTTGATCTATTTTTCCCTCTCAACCCCTTTCTCCAGCCTTCTCCATGTAACCTTTGACACCCTTACCAATCAAGAGCCTATCAATCTCTGTTTTAAACATAGCAATAAATTGGCCTCAACAGCTGTCTATGGCAATGAATTCCATAGATTCATCACCCTCTGGTTAAATAAATTCCTCGTCATCTCCATTTTATAGGTATGTCAGTATATTCTGAGGCTCAGTTCTCTGGTCCCAGACTCTCCCATTACTGGAAACATCCTCTCCACATCCACTCTACCTAGATCTTTTATTATCCGAGCCCCGACCCAAAAAGTCACCTATCCATGTTCTCCAGACATGCTGCGTTACTCCACTGAGTTACTCCAGCACTTTGTCTTTTTTTGTAAACCAACATCTGTTGTTCCTTGTGACTCAATTTTCCTGCTCCAGTGCAAAATCTCCGCATGTTGTGCCCACTTTGAAGAAGTTCTCCTCCGCTCCATGATGGGTGTTCTGTGAGACACTCTCTCTCGTTGCTTCCTCTCTGTGATTCCAGCTGATGACCTGCACTTCAACCATGTTCTGACAAGTCTGAACAAAGGTCTCAATATAAAATGTCACTTATCCATGTTCTGTAGAGATGCTGCTTGACTTGCTGAGTTACTCCAGCACAGTGTGTCTTTTTTTGTACACCAGCATCTGCTATTTCTTGTGTCTCCATGGACTACTAATTGTTGGCTCGGCCTGCAAAGCCCATGTCCCTTGAAGGAATAAATAAGAGCATATTTGAGCTTATAAAAAGTAAACTTTAAGCCTTGAGGCTTTTGGCATAGTTTGGACATGTTAATAGTACAAAGTACTCCATCTAGTGGCTTGATTTCACATTGTTTAGCTCTGAAGGCCTATCGGATGTATAAGCCTTAAGAACTTTTGAATACTTTGATCAATGGTGCATAGGAGAATTCCTCTTTAAAGATTTATTATCAACTAGGGCATTCGGTAAGGGTTCTGCTCACATGGGTCAAAGAGGTGATTTCAGCAGATACACTTGAACAACATAACTTGATGTTCAGATTAAGATGCTCAGAGCAGAGAGCACAGAGGATCAATACTGCAATACTGTGCATCCAACACTTGCACCACATTGGTTAGTAAGGGCATCGAAGGTTACAAGGAGAAGGCAGTAGAATGGGGTTGAGAGGGAAAACTAGATCACCCATGATTGAATGTCGGAGTAGACTCAATGGGTAGAATGGCCGAACTGTGCTCCTATGTCTTATGGTTATAATGCTTCAATTTGAATGTGTGTTTCTTCTTCTTTGTTTTAAGTAATTTACTGACGCCATACTGAGCCCTTTGCCAGGCCCTTTCGGAGAAAATTGTTGCTGGCTTTTCACGCTATTATGATCACCTTTCTCCTGATCTTACATGGGGTAGGCCATTTAGGACTGAGATGAGAACATTTCTTCACCCAGAGAGTTGTGAATCTGTGGAATTCTCTGCCACAGAAGGCAGTGGAGGCCAATTCATTAGATGTTTTCAAGAGAGATTCATTTATCTCTGAGGGCTAAATGAATCTAGGGATATGGAGAAAAGCAGGAATGGGGTATTGATTTTAGATGATCAGCCATGATCATGTTGAATGGTGGTGCTGGCTCGAAGGGCCGAATGGCCAAACACTGCACCTATTTTTCTATGTTTCCAATATTTCACGTGTGCTTTCCTTTCCTTGTATTCAGGTAGATTTGAAAATGGAATAGCTGACGGTGCCATTCAGCTGAAATTAAATCCTATCTCGGCCATTAGGCTGTCAATTTTACAAGATTCCGAAGTGTGGGTTCTGCTTGATGAGGTAAGACGTTGCCAGGCAAGTTTCGAGCTAATAGTCAGAATTGCGGTATGTTGTGAACAGCATCAGAAGGTCTTCTGGGGAGATCTAAATATAATTTTATATTAAATGAATGTCCATGTCGCATTTATACAAGAGCCTTCATGATCTCATTGAAACATAGAAAAATAGGAGTAGGCCATTTGGCCCTTCGAGCCAGCACCGCCATTCAATATGATCATGGCTGGTCATCTAAAATCAGTAGCCCGTTCCTGCTTTTTCCTCAAATCTCTTGATTCCTTTAGCCCTAAGAGACAAATCTCTCCTGAAAACATCCAGTGAATGGCCTAGATCACAGGAGCCGAGTGCATTTTATAACCAATTAATCTTATTGAGGTATATGAAATCATGAGAGGAATAGATCGGGTAGATGCACAGAGTCACTTGCCCAGAGTAGGTGAATCGAGGATCAGAGGACGTAGGTTCAAGGTGAAGGGGAAATTATTTAATAGGAATCTGGGGGGTAACGTTTTCACATAAAGAGTGGTGGGTGTATGGAACAAGCTGCCAGAGGGGATAGATGAGGCAGGGACTATCTGAACGTTTACGAAACAGTTAGACAGATACATGGACAAGACAGGGTTGGAGGCATATGGACCAAACGCGGGCAGGTGGGACTAGTGTAGCAGGGACATGTTGGCGGGTGTGGGCAAGTTGGGCTGAAGGGCCTGTTTGCATGCTGTATCACTCTGTGACTCTATGAATATTTTCTTATCTTCTGTTGCAATATTGGAAACATCACTGTTAATTTGTCTTCTGTGAACACCCACGAACACCAATATATTCAAAGTTTGATCTCCTGGGCTGAATAAGAGATGATTGTTGATAAATAATGACCAAGACTCCAAGGAGAGCTACCTGCTCTTTGTACTGTAACAGTGAAACAAGGTTCTTCAGGTTCACTTGAGGGGGCAGACTAATTTCTAGCTACAGGGCTTTAATTAGCAAAAAGATTGCCAAACACTCTCAGTGGATCAGTGAATGCTGTAATGCTCCTTTGGATAATATTTGGTGCATACTAATCAGAATTGTGAATAGCAGTAACAGTTGTTAAAAGGACCAATGTCCATTTGCCATCATTGAAGTTAACTAATGAAGTGAGAAAGGAGTTATTGGAGTCAACATGCATCTTTCTGTCTATATATTCAATGGGGAATACACAAACTGTGCCTTCATCAGAGTATCATTGATGCCAGATACAAACAGGACTCGTGGGGAGTTTATTTGCTGCTGGCTAGACAGATTGGAGAAGTAAAAACTGAAAGGAAATATTATTACAATTTTATATATATTTCCTTTCAGTGTTTACTTCTCCAATCTATGTAGTCAGCAGCAAAGAAACTCCCCATGAGTCCTGTTTGGATCTGGCATCAATGATACTCATATATATATCAGAGTATATGATTCTCTAATGATCAATGATACTCTAATGATATATATATATTATATTTTAATAATTGAAACAATCTATTTAAATTTTGTTTTATTAACATTGTGGTCCAATAACCTATCTTTATTGCAATAAAACTCCCAAGAGGTTATCAGATAATATTTAACTCCACCCAGATTTTAGAACAGATGATTTAAACAGTCAAAGACATGGGATTTTAAGTATAACCTGGTAGAAAGGGGAAACAGTGACATAGGAATGCTGTAGATTTAGGGAGGGAATTCCAAAGCTTTGGAGCTAGACTGTAGAATGTACTATGGCCAATAGTGAATCTGCAAGAGGCTTTGAATGCTTCAATAAATTAATTTAAATTTTCGTGAAGATCACTGATTTTATTGCTTGTCGGGCAATTTTAATATTTATTAATTTGCCTGGATCTGACCATTGCTCTCCAGGCCGTCATGTATCGCCTGCTGATGGTTGAATGATATTTTATTGTCACATGTACCTACAGTACCTGGTGAAAAGCTTTTGCATACAACGTAGGCAGTACGGAGTTTGTGCATTCTCCCCACGACCGCATGCGATTTCCCCGGGTGCTCAAGTTTCCTCCCACACTCCACAGGTGTACACGTTTTGTAGCTTAATTTGGCTTCGGTAAAAATTGAAAATTATCCCTAGTGTGTAGGATAGTGTTAGTATATGGGAATCACTGGTCAGCACAGACTCGGTGGGACGAAGGGCCCGTTTCTGCACTAAACTAAAATAAGGTCTATAGCATTGCAGCCACAATATTGTGTAGTCCCATAGATTTTGCCACTTCTAGTAATCTCAGCCATTTTTTGGTATCATGTCGAATAAACTGAATTGCCTTCTGTGAAAGTAAGGACCTCAGGAGGAAGTTGAGATGGATCATCTATTTGGCTGTTTGCTTACTATTTTTTATTTATTTTTTCCATTTCAGATCCATCTTATAAAAGCTACCAGTTAATCTTAAATGAAAGAAGTTTGAGGATGAATCTGTTTTATACAAAAGAAATGCCCCAATCCATCTTAATACAGTAGCTCTCTTTAATAATGTGTTGATACCGATCACGAAGTTCATGGACATATCACCTCATCATCTGAACGTTGTGGATGTTCGTCGTTCCCAAACACTACCTCCTGTGAAATCTACTGTAATTTTCTATGTAAAGATTCTAATTTTGAAGAGTTGCCAAGAGTTTGGTAAACTTAAGATAATGGACTGTTCTTCTCAAAATGAGCTGCAAAGGTGTATTTTTTGTGACCCATTTTACAGTACAAGGTACCTAAATATTAAACAAAAGTAAGCAAGGAAGTGAGACATATATATATAAAGAGCTTAAAGGTTACAAATTGTAAACATGCTTTGTGCATCAGGGACAGAGAATGTGCAGACACAGGAGAGTGTATAAGGGGCTGGTTACCTTTAATTTATTGTAAATATGCACTGAACAGATTTATCGTGTTTTGAAAGAATACAGATTCTTAATCAGAGAAATATGGTATTTGATTTCTAGACAATTAAGTTAACTTCTGAAGAAATTCTTCATTTTTATGAGAAAAATAACTGCCTTTTCAAAGCCTTGACGTTATTACGGTTGAAATTTGCCAAATTTTCTTGAGAGCAGTTGCAGAATATTAGTTGCAGCACATCAAAGCCGAGGTGAAATTATATGATTTAATTTGTGGACCTTTCCAGATGTACCAGTAGTGGGGTGGAGGGGCATGCGTTTCTTTCTGGGGGTCTTCTGTGCAATAGCAATTTACAATTAACTCAATCTGACCATTGTGAGGGGGCCCAGTGTTAAATTGAGGGCCCAGAAGGAGACGAGCAAAGTATGAACAAGATGGGGGTATGATTATCTATCCCTCTCCAATGGCTCTACTTGGTGCATGACTTCAGTGCCATATTACCAGATCCGAAAAATCTTGAGTCGGTAAAAGGTAATGGTTCTTCTGTAGACATGTGAACATTTATTCAATAAGTGCAAATGGAAATCTCATTTACTACTTTGCATTTTGTTTGTTGGAAAATGTTTTTGAATGTAACGTTTAGAAAAATAATATTGCTTCTACAGTTCAGAACTGTATGGCCCATGTGGCAAAAAACTTTTCAACTTTGCATTGCAATATTTTAAAGAAAGCCCTTAGTATTAATAACATTTCTGCAGATTAATTTTACCAGGTTAAATTTTTGGGGAAAATATATTCTGCGATTTTACTGTTGGGACCATTGGGAGGATACATTGGATGCAAGTTTAAATGCTGGTGTTTTTCCCTGACTAATCTTGTTATATTATGAGATTTGGGCTACCAATTTTATTCAGAATATATAACTGCATCCTTCAAAGGGTTTTATCCTTTCTAATGAAACCCTTTCAACTTTGTGCTGATGTAGCATCAATAGATACACTCAATATGTACGGAATAACATGGCCTTTAACTTGACAATTCTTTCATGGTCAACGTAAATGAAACAGTTTTTGATACATAATGTTTTGATATGTAATTAATTAAAGAGGGGCTTCTTTGCTTCAGGGAAGGGTATAAATATTTATGAACACTGCTTAGACTAGCCAAAGTTGTCACCATCAATGAGTGCAAAATGAAATATGGTGGCAGGCTGATGTTTGTGATTCACATTTTTTCAGTGATGGAATTTTTAAAAATGGAATTGGACAATCTTGCTATTATAAAATATTGAAAATAAAACTATTGAAAAGTTTATAAAGGGCTTTTAGTTCTTCCTTCCTATCAACTGATTCAAAGTAATTTATACGTTGGGATGGAAGGGTGGAAAAGAAGCGACCAATAGGTCACATGACAGTATTGAGGGGGAAAGAGCTGCTATTGTGCAGAGCTGAGCGGGTAGAAGTTTGTAATTAAACCCATGCCTTTCTCCAAAAGGGTGCAATTTGGTAATGTCAATCATTGTCATTGTAGTTCACAGTTATAACTAAGTATTGACACAAGTGTCGTAAGCTAAAAGCAGGATTTTTTTCAAATTCAGTCCTTCAGTGGCTCCATGATGTGAAAAGAACTGTTAATAATTCAACTGTAGACTCTCTGTTATTGAGAGTCTCAGACTATGTGACTTTTTGCTTATCAATGGGGAGAATTATAGGCCATTCTAATGTGACTGAAATCAAAGTTAACATTTTGTTTCAATACTTTTATAATGGAATTAGATTCAGATTGACAGTTTTCATTTTTAATCTTTGTATATACAATGTCAATTTTTGCCAGATAAAGATGGGTTTTAATCTCATTTAAAACCAAAAATTATAACAGATGCCCATGTAAGGATATTAAAAAAAGAGTCGCAGGTTTTTGGTCAGAGGTGGAAGTTTTAAAGGGGATCTTAGAGATAAGAATTTTGCCGTGTAGATAATATCTAGAATGTCTAATGTACTGCCAGGGGAAATGGTGGAATCAGCTGCAATAGTTACATTGAAGTGACATTTTGACAGACACTTAAATAGGCCTAGAAGGATACAATCCTAATGCAGGTAAATGAGATTAGTGTAGATGGGCAAAAAGGTTAGTATTGACACAGTGGGCCAAAGAGCCTATTTCTGTGCTGTTCAACTCCTGAGAAGCATCTGATATCAAATGGTGTAATTAAAAGTTATTTGTTACCATAAAATGGACCTTGTGAATGCAAATCAAGAATAAAGTTATTTCCAAATATGTGATTTTTGTGGATCTATTTATGAATTATTTGTACGTCTTTTTGGATTTATATAATTTCCATTTTTGTTTTCTCAAAGTTAGCCTTTTGCCATGGGACCAGATCATGTCATGTTAAAGGAAAAGATTCTAATATGGCGTCTGCAACAAGGAAAATGTCCCAAGGCAGTTTCTTCTTGCAGAGCCATGTGAGGAGCAGGTAAAAACCTTGTGTAAAATTATCTTGAGACTTAACAATTTCCCAAACGTTAATTCTCAGGATGGATAACGCATTGGTAAAGCATGCAAGAATTTTCATTCCATCTGCACTTCTGTTGCTACTGGAAACCACACGTATTCATTCTTTGAAATGCTCCCATCAGGTTTCGCAAATAGGGGTTGAAAAACAGATTTTTAAAAAAAAATGTGCCAGATCAGTACTTTTGTTTGAAAATGAAGCCCTGTTCTTCAATCAGTGCATTGTAAAATTAAAAGAAAATAAGTGGTGAAGCTTGTTAATATGCAAGAGATCTGGGAGCTTGGCTGTCAAAACAGTATTTGGAGAGTAAATTGGATATTTTGGAATCATGCTGAATGAAAGTGATGATTCATCCTTATCTAGAATTGGCCCATATCAAAGAGTGCTTGTATGTAGCACCATTTTTATAATGAGATAGATTTATTATGAATCATGTGAAATGGATTGGTTTTACATAATGTGCCACAGATCAATCTCTTGAAATACAATGCTCTTGCTTATTTTATGGATATGTTTATGCTTCATGTATGTAACTATGCACCTGCTTGTTAATGTCAATGTGCCTTTCATTGGTATGGTCCATGTTATTTCCATATATGTGCCATAACTTTATAACGAAAAATAATTGTAATAAAGTTGAATTTGTTATATTTTAAAATGTAATGAGGTGTAAAATGTTCTGTATAATTGGCTTCTTACTGCCATTGTGTAATAAATTGCTCCATTTAAGTGTCAATTTCTGCATTGAATAAGTCTGTGTGTGTGTGCACAATGTATGCTTGTAATATCCAGTATTTAATAATAACCAGCTTTTCTTCTGCTACCAAGTGAGGAAACGGATCATCTCAGCCTTAAACTGAGAAAGATTCACAATACAGAAACACAAACTATAAATCACATCCTCTCTACCTTGTGTATCAAAAGATACTCTTGAATAAAAGGAGTTTTGATAAAGGACGGAGTTTTAATACAAAAGAATAAAGCCCCTGTCCCACTGTACGAGGTAATTCAAGAGTTCTCCCGTCTTTTCCCCTGATTCGAACTCGGAGAATGTCCGTAGGTCTGTAGGAGTTCGTGGATGTCTCGTAGCGGCTCGTACGAGTAAAAAGTAACCATTTTTTTTTAATCACGAGTATTTCACAGAATCATAGAAAATAGGTGCAGGAGTAGGCCATACGGCCCTTCGAGCCTGCACCACCATTCAATATGATCATGGCTGATCATCCAACCCGGTATCCTGTACCTGCGTTCTCTCCATACCCCCTGATCCCTTTAGCCACAAGGGCCACATCTAACTCCCTCTTCAATATAGCCAATGAACTGGCCTCAACTACCTTCTGTGGCAGAGAATTCCACAGACTCACCAGTCTCTGTGTGAAAAATGATCTTCTCATCTCGGTCCAAAAAGACTTCCCCCTTATCCTTAAACTGTGACCTCTTGTTCTGGAGTTCCCCAACATCGGGAACAATCTTCCTGCATCTAGCCTGTCCAACCCCTTAAGAACCTCTTTCTTTACTCGTGGACATTTTTTGCAGGGATGAAAAAACGTCACGAGTTTACCGGATGTCCGGAGTACCTACCTACGGACCCGCTATGGACATTCTCCGAGTTCGAATCGGGGAAACTCGGGAGAGCTCTTGAATTGCCTCGTACAGTGGGACAGGGGCTTTAGGTTTTGAAATTGATTGTTATCTGTCCCATCATGAAGATTATATTTAATTTCTTCTTCTTTAATTTGTTTTGCTCTGTCAATGTCAAAACTAGCTATTTGCAATTTTTTAATAATGAGAAAAGCCACTTCCTGGTACATCTTGATTGGACATAGAAACATAGAAAATAGGTGCAGGAGTAGGCCATTCGGCCCTTCGAGCCTGCACTGCCATTCAATATGATCATGGCTGATCATCCAACTCAGTATCCTGTACCTGCCTTCTCTCCATAACCCCTGATCCCTTTAGCCACAAGGGCCACATTTAACTCCCTCTTAAATATAGCCAATGAACTGGCCTCAACTACCTTCTGTGGCAGATAATTCCAGAGACTCATCACTCTGTGTGAAAAATGTTTTCCTTATCTCAGTCCTAAAGGAAATCCCCCTTATCTTTAGACTGTGACCCCTTGTTCTTGACCTCCCCAACATCGGGAATAATCTTTCTGCATCTAGCCTATCCAACCCCTTAAGAATTTTGTAAGTTTCTATAAGATCCACCCTCAGTCTTCTGAATTCTAGCGAGTACATGTCTTTCCTCATATGAAAGTCCTGACATCCCAGGAATCAGTCTGGTGAACTTTCTCTGTACCCCCTCTATGGCAAGAATGTCTTTTCTCAGATTTGGAGACCAAAACTGTACGCAATACTCCAGGTGTGGCCTCACCAAAACCCTGTACACCTGCAGTAGAACCTCCCTGCTCCTATACTCAAATCCTTTCGCTATGAATGCTAACATACCATTTGCTTTCTTCACTGCCTGCTGCACCTGCATGCCTATTTTCAATGATTGGTGTACCATGATACCCAGGTCCCATTGCATCTTCCCTTTTCCTAATTTGCCACCATTAAGATAATAGTCTACCCTCCTGTTTTTGCCACCAAAGTGGATAACCTCACATTTATCCACATTATACTGCATCTGCCATGCATCTGCCCACTCACCCAGCCTATCCACGTCACCTTGCAGCCTCCTAGCATTCTCCTCACACCTAACACTACCCCCCAGCTTAGTGTCATCCGCAAACCTTGAGATGTTGCATTCAATTCCCTCGTCCAAATCATTAATATATATTGTAAATAGCTGGGGTCCCAGCACTGAGCCTTGCGGTACCCCACTAGTCACTGCCTGCCATTCTGAAAAGGACCAGTTTACTCCTACCCTTTGCTTCCTGTCTGCCAGCCAGTTCTCTATCCACATCAATACTGAACCCCCAATGCCGTATGCTTTAAGTTTGTATGCTAATCTCTTATGTGGGACCTTGTCGAAAGCCTTCTGATGGTCTAGATATAACACATCCACTGGTTCTCCCTTATCCACTCTGCTAGTTACATCCTCGAAAAATTCTATAAGATTCGTCAGACATGATTTACCTTTTGTAAATCCATGCTGACTTTGTCTAATGATTTCACCACTTTCCAAATGTGCTGCTATCCCATCTTTAATAACTGACTCCAGCAGTTTCCCCACTACCGATGTTAGACTAACTGGTCAGTAATTCCCCGTTTTCTCTCTCCCTCCTTTTGTTTAGAAAGTCGGGTTACATTAGCTACCCTCCAATCCTCAGGAACTACTCCATTTTGAAAAATTATCATTAATGCATCCACTATTTCTGTGGCTACTTCCTTGAGTACTCTGGGATGCAGACTATCTGGCCCTGGGGATTTATCGGCCTTTAATCCATTCAATTTACCCAACACCACTTCCCGGCTAACCTGGATTTCACTCAGTTCCTCCACCTTATTTGACCCTCGGTCCCCTGCTATTTCTGGCAGATTATTTATGTCTTCATTAGTGAAGACATAACCAAAGTAGTTATTCAATTGGTCTGCCATGTCCTTGTTCCCCATGATCAATTCACCTGTTTCTGACTGCAAGGGATCTACATTTGTTTTAACTAATCTCTTTCTCTTCACATATCTATAAAAACTTTTGCAGTTAGTTTTTATGTTCCCTGCCAGTTTTCTTTCATAATCTATTTTCCCGTTTCTAATTAAGCCCTTTGTCCCCCTCTGCTGAACTCTGAATTTCTCCCAGTCCTCTGGTCGGCTGCTTTTTCTGGATAATTTGTATGCTTCATCTTTCGTTTTTATACTATCCCTGATTTCCCTTGTTATCCATGGATGCACTACCTGCCCTGATTTATTATTTTGCCATACTGGGATGAACAATTGTTGTAGTTCATCCATGCAGTCTTTAAATACCTTCCATTGCACATCCACTGTCAACCCTTTAAGAATCACTTGCCAGTCTATCTTGGCCAATTCACTTCTCATACCTTCAAAGTTACCTTTGTTTAAGTTCAGAACCTTTGTTTCTGACTTAATTATGTCACTCTCCATCCTAATGAAGAACTCAACCATATTATGGTCACTATTGCCCAAGGGGCCCCGCACAACACTGCTAACTAATCCTTATTACTCAATACCCAGTCTAGAATAGCCTGCTCCCTCGTTAGTTCCCCTACATGTTGGTTTAGAAAACTATCCTGCATACATTCCAAGAAATCCTCTTCCTCAGCACCCCTGCCCATTTGATTCACCCAATCTATATGTAGATTGAAGTCACCCATTATAACTGTTTTACCTTTGTTGCACGCATTTCTAATTTCCTGCCATCCCCAACTCCACTACTACTGTTAGGTGCCTGTACACAACTCCCACTAGCGTTTTCTGCCCCATAGAGTTTCACAGCTCTACCCATATCGATTCCACATCCTCCAAGCTAATGTCCTTCCTTTCTATTGCATTAATCTCCTCTCTCACCAGCACCGCTACCCCACCTCCCTTTCCTTTCTGTCTATCCCACCTGAATATTGAATATCCCAGTTCAGTTCCCAGCCTTGCCCCCCCTGGAGCCATGTCTCCGTGATCCCAACTATAGCAAAGTCATTAATAGCTATCTGTACATTCAACTCGTCCACCTGGGATTGATCCATTTTGTACATCAACTTTCTATCTGTAGTTCTAAATTGGTTTGGTACTTGTCAGGACCTAGGTGAAGTTAAGTTATAGAGTACATCTTTAAATGTGCAAAAGTAGATTAAATTGTTCCAGCCTGGTTCGTGGGCACAGGAATTTTAAAAGCTAGATATAACAACATGCCGCAGAAGGCTGTGGAGGCCAAGTCAGTGGATATTATTAAGGCAGAGATACAGTGGCTTGCAAAAGTATTCATACCCCTTGAACTTTTCCACATTTTGTCACGTTACAACCACAAACGTAAATGTATTTTATTGGGATTTTATGTGATAGACCAACACAAAGTGGTGCATAATTGTGAAGTGGAAGGAAAATGATCTTGACCTTTCTATTAAATCCATCCAGATATTCCTGTTCAATTTCTCTCAACTTATCTGCTTTAAATCGGAAAGGTTTTACTCAAACGGATTCTGCAAGTCAGGTACAATCAACGGAAAGGAAAACTGCACTCCAATTTCAGCTTACTTCACTGGTGTCGTAAGCACGATTTTTCTTTTTATTTCCATCAGTTGCAGTTTTCTGATTTGACATTATTTCCTGCAATATTTGCTGAATAAATCAAAAACAAGACCTTGTTTATGCCACTTGTTTTATTTTTGTTAAAAATGCAGGACTTGCATTTCCAAAAACCTTAACACGTTGTTTATGGTGGAATTATCTGCCCAGCTGACTCTAATCTCCCACAAACCGAGTTTAGAAGGATGAGGGGATACTTATAGAAACATATAAAATTACAAAAGGACTGGACAAGCTAGATGCAGGAAAAATGTTCCCAATGTTGGGCGAGTCCACAACCAGGGGCCACAGTCTTAGAATAAAGGGGAGGTCATTTACGACTGAGGTGAGAAAAAACTTTTTTATCCAGAGAGTTGTGAATTTATGGAATTCTCTGCCACAGAGGGCAGTGGAGGTCGTTACTGGATGGATTTAAGAGAGAGTTAGATAGAGCTCTATGGGCTTTTGGAGTCAAGGGATATGGGAAGAAGGTAGGTACGGTTTGTTGATAGGGGACGATCAGCCATGATCACAATGAATGGTGGTGCTGGCTCGAAGGACCATAATATGATTTAGAATGAGTTTTGTGGCTTGCTTTGAGATTTGTTCAGTAGTGAGAATGTTGATCTCCCGGAGAGTTTTGGAATTATTTGTTTTTTGCGTACAACTTTTTGTATGCTTTAAATCAACCAGAAAAGGGAGAAGGCTGGAAAGAAAGATGAGCAAAAATGAATTTTAAACAACAAAAATTTCCCTTCCTCTCCCTCACCCACCCTTTCTTCGTGTTAAATTGATGGGCTCCTCATTGACTCGACTTTCCACTTCTGCACTAACCGCATCAAAGAATAAATACATTCAAAGACTTAATAGCCAAAGTGGGGAAATACACGGAATAAATATTCATTAAAGCTTCCCAATAAATGCTTTTCAGAAAAGCTACCAGAACTATTGCTGTTAAAGGAATGTACTTCTTTGAGAGGTTTGGTAAATTAAATATACACACTAGTCTGATTGCTGGATTCAATGTTCCAACATTCACAATGTTGAAAAAAGATATGCCACAATTCATCAAACGTTTAAAAAGAATAAATCAGAAGTAATCTTGAATTTATTCCCCAAATCTGTATGGTTATTTATCAGTATGTACAGCACATTTACAAATTATACAAATGTCAAAGCTGTATATACACTGGCAACAAACAAAATGTTCAGCAAATACTTCATTGGATGTGCGCTGTTTCACTGCACTCTGTACTTGTAGAACCAGCACAGTCCTTTGGTGAAGTTCCATCCCAGTCCCAGTGAAAGCAAGAAGAAAATGACCAGGAGGGCAAATGGATAAAGCAGGGCAACCGTGTTCTTCAGAAAGGGCAAAGCTAAAAGAAGAAATGTGTTACATCAGATTTATTTTTCATTTTTAAAGAACAGTCACTGGCAAGACTGGCATTTTTTGCCCATCCACACACCTGCCCTTGAACCATGAAGACAATCTGAGCCATTTCATGCTCAGATGCATTGATGGATCACAAACAGGTCAGACAGATTTCCTTTAAAGAGGTTATTAAACCAGATGTTTTTACGACAATTCAACCGGTTCATAATCATAATATTAATACTAGCTTAAAAAAAAATCAGGGTGTTAATTGAATTTAAATTTCATAGCTGCAATGATGAAATTTGAATTTGGGTCTTGTTTGGATTCTTAGCCCAAGACTCTGGCTCGTTAGTCTGGCAACTTAATCACTGTGCCGACACTGAACCAAGAAGAAATAAGTGGAAGGAAATGGAGTCAGTGAAAGGGAGACTGCTCACATAGAGAACAATGGCGTTGATTCAGTTTTCTCACTCATTTAGCACTGGTGAAGTGAAAAATGTGTTCAGCTAATACCAAATGGGGACAGATCAATTGAAATTGCATTCATTGGTCATTCTGTGGAATCAGAAGCACTGATAATTAGACGAGTACTTGAAACAACATGGTGTATATGTTTTTTAAATATATAAATCAGCGTCTGCAATTCCTTGTGCTAAAATGAGATAGAAGCCTAAGGTACTAGAGTACTAAAAAATTATATGTGTATAAACTGGTATGTGGTCTGCACAGAATGAGTTTCAGATCGCAGTTGTATTATGCAAATTAAGTAGTTTGCTATAGTTTTGGCGAAGAGGGGCAAATGCACAGGCAAGAGCAAGGATGGACCAGTGGAATACATATTGAGATTACAGGAAATAAAAATATTAAGTTTCCATAATTTAGGGAGGCACAGCGGCGCAGCTGTTAGAACCACTGCCTCACAGTGCCAGACCCGGGTTTGATCCTGACCTTGTGTTCTGTTAACGTGGACTTTGCACATTCTCATTGTGACCACGGCGACTCATTGGGCACATAAGCTGCAAGACTGAGCCATGAGGACTGGGAAGAATGCAGGTTAGGAATATTTTGGAACATTTATCCTGTAACTAGGAACTACAAGTCAGGGGTTGAGGGAAGACTAGATAGAGATATATAAAGTTATGAGACACATAGAAGGGTAGACAGTCATGCTTTTTTTCCAGGATGGAAATGGCAAATACTAGAGGACATACTAGAGAGATATGATTGTGGAGTTTAAGTGCAATTTAGATAGAAACATGGATATGCAAGGAATGTAGGAATATGCATCATGTGTAGGTAGACGAGGTTAGCATGGCATCATGTTCGGCACAGATATTGTGGGCTTAAGGCCCGTTTCTGTGCTGCACTGTTCTATGTTCTAAAATCCAAAAGGCCTGTTTCTGTGCTGTATAGATCTACGATTCAAAATTACCTGCCTTTCGTCTTTATTGTGTGACTAGTGCTTTCTGTATGTAGATGGTAGACCATATTTTAAAAAAATACAAGAAAATCCGAGCACAAAATGGGAAGAGGATTCATAAATTGGAAGTGCAAAGGGACTTGGGAGTGCTGGTGCAGGATTCCCAAAAAGTTAATTTGCAAGCTGAATCTGTAGCAAGGAAGACAAATGCAATGTTAGCATTCATTTTGAGAGGACTAGAAAATAAAAGCAGGGATATAATGCTGAAGTTCTATAAGGCACTGGTCAGACTGCATTTGGAGTATTGTGAGCAGTTTTGAGCCTCATATTAGAAACATGGAAACATAGAAAAATAGGTGCAGGAGTAGGCCATTCGGCCCTTCGAGCCTGCACCGCCATTCAATATGATCATGGCTGATCATCCAACTCAGTATCCCGTACCTGCCTTCTCTCCATACCCCCTGATCCCTTTAGCCACAAGAGCCACATCCAACTCCCCCTTGAATATAGCCAATGAACTGGCCTCAACGACAATCTGTGGCAGAGAATTCCAGAGACTCACCACTCTCTGTGTAAAGAATGTTTTCCTCATCTCGGTCCTAAAGGAATTCCCCCTTATCCTTAGAATGTGACCCCTTGTTCTGGACTCCCCCAACATCGGGAACAATCTTCCTGCATCTAGCTTGTCCAACCCCTTAAGAATTTTGTAAGTTTCTATAAGATCCCCCCTCAATCTTCTAAATTCCAGTGAGTACAAGCCGAGTCTATCCAGTCTTTCTTCATATGAAAGTCCCGACATCCCAGGAATCAGTCTGGTATTTGAGGAGGGGTGTGCTGGCGTTGAAGAAAGTCAAGAGGTGGTTTACAAGAAAGATCCCGGGGATGATTGGGCTATGATGAGCATTTGACGGCTCTGGGCCTGTACTTGCTGGAGTTTAGAAGAGGGGGGACCTCATTGACTTACCAAATAAAGGCCTGGATAGGGTGGATGTGGAGTGGATGTTTCCACTTACCGAAGAATGAAGGCCTGACTAAAGTGGATATGAAGAGGATGTTTCCACTAATGGGAGAGTCTAAGACCAGAGGGCTTCAGAATAAAAGGAAGTAATTTTAGAAAGGAGACGAGGAGGAATTTCTCCAGCCAGAGGGTGGTGAATCTGTGGAATCCATTGCCACAGACAACTGTGGAGATATAGTCGGTATTTTTAAAGCGGAGATCGACAGTTTTTATGATTATAAGGTTGTCAAAGGTTACAGGGAGAAGGCAGGAAAATGGAGTTGAGAGGGAAAGATCAGCCATAATTGAACATCGGATGAGACTCGATGGGATGAATGGCCTAATTCTGCTCCTAGGACTTATGAACATAGAATTATTAAATCTCTGCAAGTTAGTTCCTTTCAATTGTCATGCAAAAAATGGATTTGAAACTTATGCTTACCACTGTATCCAAGAAAAGTAACATAAATATAATATCCAATCCCAACCAGCCAGAAGACATTTCCAACAAAGCAACCAATAAGTCCATCCCTAATAATGACATCTGCAAAGAAATATTGATTAATTACATAAGATGTAAATACTTAAATGCATACAATATAAGCTCTATTTGCCTCCAAAAATATTATTTTAAAACAGCTGCATGAAGAAAGATCAGAAAGCTGCAGTCAGACAAATAATTGGGCAAATATAGAACATTTATAAAATTCGGCAATGCTGCCAGATTGATGCAGAAGGAGTCTATCAATGCCATGCTGGGTTGCTGTAGAGCAATGCAGCCAACCCCATTCCCTCACATTGTTCTGCTCACCCTGAATTTATATTCCTGAAATGGATCCTGAAATTCCTTTTGATCCTTTCTGTTTCCATGAGTGAGTTTCAGGTCATTACCATTTGCTGCTGAAAGAGTTAGTTCATCCTGCAATCCACAACCCCCCAGTGCAAACCCCGCTCGCCATTGTGCGCCCATTCCCCATTATAACCTTTTGCTCAAAACCTTAATTCTCTGTCTCTGTTTTCAGAAAAGGGTAATGGGAACAGTTTATCATTGACTATCTATCTAAACCTGTCCAAATATTGTAAAACTTTTTTCAAATTTTCTCTGATCCAATGAAAACCACATTTTTCCAAAACTAATCCTTCAGCTAAATTCCTTCATTCCTGGAACCAAGATTTCTACCACTCAAAAATGGTACTACCTTTTCTGCTGGATTCACCTGTCAGGTACAAACTTAAATTTAAAAAAAAAAGAGCAGACCATTCAGCCCATTGCCCTACCCATTCATTCAAAAAGATTATGGCTGAACCTTACCTTTGGGACTTTCCTCTATTAAGACTTTTGAAAGTCAAAATATATAACATGCACATAATATACAACTTAAAAATTCTAACATCTGTTGAGCATTATTTCTGTTTCTTAGTATCACTTCCTTAATAATAGATGCTAGCATTTCATTTCTGCTGATGTCAAGTTAACAGGTCAGTAGTTCTTCAATTTATCTCTACCTGCTTTCTTATATTTGCATTTGGTATATTCCAATCTGTAAAAGCTTTTCTAGAATCTCTGGTACTTTGGAAAGTAACAATCTGTGTATCTACTAATTCTATCACCATTTCCTGGAAGGCAAGTCATCATGTCCTGGGGAGATGTAAAATCAGCTTTTTTCTTCTTGACCATGTTTATTCATCCTCCTCCTGTGAAACCACCGTTCACTTGCACAGCTTCCCACAAGAAACATGCAAGTCAGAGGCAGGAGGGCGATTTGGGAACAGCTTCTGTTTCTTATCGATGTCTGCATCAATGACACCATGAGTAGCTCTGCTAGATTTTAACTTCAAAAATCATTAATTTTCTTCCAACACTAAATTCTCGGTGCTTTTTAATTTAGTAGTAAAGATTGGAGACAAAACTAAGTAATTTTGTAATGTTTGAGAAAATATATATTTTTAATCAAAAGAATAAACTTACGGTTAATGAAGAACAATTGAATGAAATGCAATATTACAAGAAGTGGATAGAAAGCATTCAGATGAATGTCAAAGGCATAGCCCCATTCCACATCATAGCCTTTGCTCTGAGGCTTCATCAAATATCTGTTGGTGATACACCTGGAAACAAAATATATACTATATAACAGCAACTTGGGGGCTCAAATACAGGTTATCTGAACTGTTAATTAGGGTAAATAGCATTACTGAATGTAAGAACAGCCTGAAGTTATGTATTGGGGGGTAGGTGGGGCATATTGGTCAGCGTGGGCAGGTTGGGCCGAAGGGCCTATTTCCATGGTGTATGACTATAACTCAAAGTTAGTGGCTGAAAATCCAATGATTCGGTATCATCAACATTGTGAGGCAGGTAGTATAAGAAGCACAATAAACGGGAGTCAAAAAAACTAAAGCTACAAGCTGGGGCACTCATGAATGTATACAAGACAAGGCTAACTAGGAATTCTTAATCCAAGGATTCAATGAATGAGGAACTAACAGCAGCTAGTAGGTTGATGGGTGTGCGAGATAGAGGAGGAGTAATATTTAAGTAACTTATTCCAGATACTTTTGAATGCAAGATTACATTAGAGGCATGGTAGCAGCATTGGAAGGTTGGCTTCATAAGCGATTTGATAATTAAGGCAGAGCCCCTAAAACTTCAATTAAGAGTCCAGGAGGTCTGGAAAGTATCTTGGAAAGGTAGTGGAAAGATAAATCACGTGTGGCATATGTTGGAACCAACTACATAAAAACAAATTGGATAAAGTCACATCAAAGGACTTCCACAAGTATATTCTTATTCCAACTGCTAGTCAAGATATTAAATTGATCACAGTATGGATAAGTCAAGACAGTAAATGTATGGTTGAAAATCTGGTCTGTAGTATAGTGGCATGGGTAGCACAAACTAGATGTTGAATTTTAGCTTCAAGCACAAACATCTTGATCCAATGTGTGCTGCATTTACTCCAGGAGCCATTGGCGAACAATCTGTGCTTTATCCTCAGAACACTATGTACTGCATTTCAATCCTCACAAAGGAAATCTCTTCATATTTTAATTGAAAATACAATAATTTGAATTAACTGTTAAATGGCACTAACATTCTGTAATACACTATTTTGGCCAATCGCCCAATTTAACCAGTAGGATAATTTGATTTGTTTTAATGTATGCAACTTCAAAATGTTATTTTAAAGCACCAATTATTTTCTGAGCAGTTATTTCATGACTTACTCAATGAACACTTTGTAAATCACAAATGGCATTGTAAATTAAAAAAAAAAACTAAATAGAAACATTATATATAACTTAACTTTTCTTTTATTTACAATATTTAATTACAAAAAATACTAACTTATGCAGCTCCTGCGCAATAAAAAAAATTAATGATTGAGCATCCAATTTTAAACAAGAAAATTACTATAGTATTTAAATAATAGTATTTTACATTTAGCATTAAGGTTGCAGGGAGTTCAGTTAAGTTAAGCATAGGGTACATCTTTAAATGTGCAAAAGCAGATTAAATTGTTCCAGCCTGGTTCATGTGCACAGGAATTTTAAAAGCTAGATGTAACAACATGCCACGGAAGACTGTGGAGGCCAAGTCAGTGGATATTATTAAGGCAGAGATAGATAGATGCTTGATTAGTACAGGTGTCAGAGTTATGGGGAGAAGGCAGGAGAATGGGGTTAGGAGTTAGATCAGCCATGATTGAATGGTGGAGTAGATTTGATGGGCCAAATGGCCTTATTCTGCTCTTATCACTTCTGATCTTATGAACTATTTTTAAAACTTACCACATTAATGTTGCGATCAGTAGTCCAACTCCGATGCAGTCAATGAATACAACCCACAGTAAAAGCTTTATTGTTTCAAAAAATCCCATTCCTAATACAAATCCAAAACCAATAGTGGAAGCTGCAAAGAAAAAATCATCCCCATGTTAAATTCTTCCAGATCTTCATACAATGTATTACTTTCACTTCTTCATCCAACTACTCAATTGCAAATTAAAGTGGGTGAAATTCTCCACTTATTATTCCCTTTCTCCTCTTCATCATTTACATCTCATTATCAAAGAGCTCCGTAGTCATCTGTTGATGTTTTTGCACTATCAAGTACCTGATTCATATTTTTTGCAGGCTCTTCATTTTTTTAATTTGTTTTGCATGTTTCAGTTGCATTACAATAATAGCTAAATCATTAAGGGAATCAAAGTCAGATCACTAAAATCATAAAAGAGAGATTCAAAGAATATTCTTCTAAAGGACTGTCAGGAAATTGACATATTGTTCCAAGTGGCAAATATACCGTAATCATTTATTGGGTGTAAGTGAGAGTTATATAAGCGTCTGATGAGCAAAATAAAAGCAAATGAAGTAAGAAATAGAATGAGAGTGGGAGAATAGTCCTAATTTGCATTGACATTTTCAATGATTTTAGAACAGTTAATTCTAGAACAGTAAATACATTTTGTTCTCTCAATAAATAAGTTGCTGGATTTTTATCTTCAATCTTCTCACAAAAATGCAAATTTTAAAATTCAGTTTAAAACTGAAGTATCTTGTAAAACTGTGTGATATTAGGCTTTACATCATCACACATGTCCAATAATTGGGCTTTTTGAAATTGATTTTTTTTCCCCTAAAGGATACTTACCACATAACCAGATACTAAGCAAAACTAGGAAGGCTGGATCATCTCTGGCCCATTGGTCTTTAGTCTGTTTTCTGTAATGAAAGTTTCTGTATACCATTTGTGGAGATGTAAATAGGTATAACATCTGCCATATAGCAAATTCAAAATCCATTTGTTTAAAGCGAAAAAGGCGTCTGAGATACTTGTAGCGCTTGGCTCCAGCTGTATATCGTGCAGAATCCCTGGAATTTAGGGCTCCATTCCCCTGACTGCTAGGATTATATGTTGTCGTTGGTAACATTTTTGCTGCCAATATAAAAAAAGAGTTTTGGTCAAGATTTTATGAAAACTAAATTCAATTTTTAGTAACTTTCACTTTAATTAAGCATCTCTATGTAGTATACACACCCAAACACACGCAAGTATGCGCACACACACACATACTAAAGTGGACAGGGGATATACACAATAAGATTAAATCTGCAGACTTTACTTTGGATAGAGCCTACACAAGACATTTTATGAAGGACAAACAAGTTAAACATGAAAATAGCAAAACCTTTCATGTACATATTAGTAACATCAGGATGCTGTCACTAAAGAAATGTCATAAGAGTTATGGAGACCATTCACAGAGCAAACTCATTTTCTCAAAGGTAGACACAAAATGCTGGAGTAACTCAGTGGGACAGGCAGCATCTCTGGAGAGAAGGAATGGGTGACGTTTCGGGTCTCGACAGGCAGCATCTCTGGAGAGAAGGAATGGGTGACATTTCGGGTCGACCCATTCCTTCTCTCCAGAGATGCTGCCTATCCCACTGAGTTACTCCAGCATTTTGTGTCTACCTTCGATTTAAACCAGCATCTGCATTTCTTTCCTGCAAACTCATTTTCTTGTTTGGGCTGTTGCGAGATGATTTTGTAAAACATCATTAAAAACTGAAAGTTTAAACCCACTCCAATTTACCAGACTCTAAAACAGGCGCATCTCAAAGCTTACTTTGAAAGACTAAAAATGAAATTCATAACACAAAATTAAAATATGGAAATATGTACGCACTATCTGTGGGGAGGGACAATTAGGAGATAAGATCCTTTCATTAGAATTCACTGACCACGAAGTTAACTCTATTTCTCTCTCCACAAATGCAGAGCATCTCCAATGTGTTGTGTTGTTAAATTCATGTGTTCAGCATTGTCAGTATTTTGCTTTTATGTTAAGTGGTAATATACTGTACATATCCAGAAGGTTACCAAAATTATTTGTGTTGAAAAGTAAGCCAGCGCTTCCAAAGTTTACCTTCTTCAGAACACATACTATTAAAGCATGGAATAATCTCCACCAAGCCACAGTTGCCCAGCTAGATGCAACTAAATTTAAAGTGGCACTTTCTTCCCAATAACCCTCTCTGGCTAAACCCTTCCCTTCACCACCTCCAGTTTAAATTCCAGTTGGAATATTTTGGAGGACCAAGAAACCAAGAACCAAGAATTAGTATTTAGAAAAATGGCCCAACAAATTTATGACTTTACTCAAAATATTTTAAAAAACATATCATTGCTACCCTCACTGAAGAATACCAGTATGAAAGTATTCAGTTCGTATTATCCCTATTGAATGTATAGCTGCCAAAAAAAAATTAAATATCCAAATAGCATTCCAGTAGCTACCTGGCTGACAATTGTTTAGTTCTGACCCTCTGCTGGCGATTTCAGTAGCATCTGAAGACCAAGGCCACTGCATCTATCTGCACCAAAAAAAAGTACCATGTGAAACAGGCCTAGCTAGATGAGGAGGACTGGAGGTGTTAGGACCAGATTCTCGGCCAATGATCCAGGTTGGTAAGCAAAATCACTAGATGACACAGGAGTTTACTGTTTAATGAAAAGATGAAAATCAAATTTTCAAGTAACTCCTGAATTTCCTCCACTACCCTCTCTCCTCCCCTTATCCACCCAAGTCGTCCTACCAGTTCCACTGGTTGCATTCTTGTATCCCTCTTGTTATTGCACCTTCCCCAGCCAACAAAAGGGCCAATACGGGCTCCACCCTTCCTCAGGTCATCTGTTGCCGGCCCTGATTTGTTTTGCCCTTTTTCTACCTCCAGTTTATTTCCATCTCCCTCCCCCTCCCCACTCTACTTTCAGTATAAAGAATAAGACTCCGGACTGTCAAAATGCTAGCATTACTTCAGGATCCTTGACTTCCTGACCCATGGATAACCCATGGATCATTGAGGATAGGTGACAAAATATCTGAACAGTCCGCCAAGGCCTACTTGATCTCCTGGTTGCTAAACATTTTAATTCCTCTTTCCATTCCCACATGGACCTCCTCTATTGCCAGAGAGAGACCACACACAAACTGAAGGAACAACACCGCTTACAACCCAGTGGTATGAAAATTGAATTCTCCAATTTTAGGTAATTACAACCCCCCCCCACATTCTTCCCCCACCCCCCATGCTCTATCTGAACTTGCACCTATTTCTCCCCTCCCAACGACAATCTCTCACGTTTGTCCACCAACTGCCTATCTAACCCCCCCCCCCCCACCTGTATGCACCTGCCAGGCTTTACCCCGTCACTACTATTTTCCAGCTATCTTCCCCCTTCCCACCCCATCCCCAAAATGAGTCAGCAAAGATGCATTCTTAGCCTCTTATGGTACTATCTAAGCACTACCGACTGTGTGGCCAAATTATGCTCTAATTCCATTTATAAATTTGCAATGACACCATGGCAGGGGGTCGGATCTTTAACGATAACAAGACAGTAAAGGAAGGAGATGCTTCTCGTTGCCTTGGGAAAGCAACCAACATAAATCAAGGACCTTTTCCATTCCATTCACCCAATCTTCTCCCCTCTCCCATGGGCAGAAGTTACAAACACTTGAAAGCAAGTAGCACCAGATTAAGGGACGACTTTCACACTGCTAATATCAAACAATTGAATGTTCCACCCATAAACTAGCGTGTAGTCCCAATCTTCAAATCTACCTCCTTACAAATCTTGGACTTTTTCATTGTAATCATAACACTATAATGATGTTATATTATATTCAGCACTCTGGTATTTCTTGCACTACCTGTTGTACTTGTGTATGGCTTGATTGTACTCATGAATAGCATGGTTTAATTGGACTGGATACCACAAAAGGCTTTTCTTTGCACCTCATGCACATGACAATAATAAACTAATACCAATCAGTACCTTCAGAGGGAATTGAATAATTGACAGAAAATATTTTGAAACGTGCCTGGCAGGGAAAGGAGATTGACAAGATGCCTTTACCAAGAGCTTGCATTAGCTCAATGTGCCACATGTTTTAATAATTCAATGAATTTGGTCTAATTTCCTCCGAAAAATTCCAAGGTTGTCCTATGTATGAATGGCGCAGGAAGTACCCAGATGAATTTCCAGAATGCTGTTATCTTTTGCAGCAGGCAAATGATCATAAAGCTGGTAATAAAATAAAAAATTCAAGCTGTTCGGTGTTCCCTACTGTGAAATGCATAGCTTTTACAATTTGATTGAATCTCATAAATTACCCCCTGAAAACTATTTAGGTGATACTTTATATTTTATTTTATCCCCTGAAAACATACATCTTTAACCCTCTGCATTGACCGAGACCTGTTCCATCTGACCGTGGCAAAGTGATCACACGACCTATCCCCCATCCCACACCAAAACAGAGTTATCATCAGACACAAAAGACTGGAGTAACTCAGAGGGTCTGGTAGCAAAAGGAATAATGAATGATCTCGATCCGAAACTTCGCCTCTTCCTTTTCTCCAGAGATGCTGCCTGACCAACTAAGTTCCTTTTCTCCAGATATGCTGCCTGACCAACTAAATTAGTCCATATTCGGTGTAAATCAGCATCTGCAATTCCTTCTTACACACATATCAGCAGACAAACATTGCCTCGCTTATTTTCTGTCAACGAGAAACCCACCACCTCACTAAGCCACCCACCCGTTGGGGCGGGTGACAGTCTCAGATCTTCATTGTGGATGAAGTGGAACCGATTAACACACGGCCGGCAATCTGAAGTCTGAAGAAGGGTTCAGACCCGAAACGGCGTCCATTCCTTTTCTCCAGAGATGCTGTCTGTCCACACCATATTACTCCAGCATTTGTGTCTATCCTCGGTATAAAACCAGCACCTGCAGTTCATTCCTGCACGATTAACACACGGCGTTAACCAGAAGCTTCCCCGCGGAGGCCCATCGCCCTCCAGCCGCCCGATGAGCTGGCGATGCAAACTGCTCACCTCCTCCCCCACCACCCCTCATCATTGTCATCTTACCTCAGGGTGCGTTTAACCCCCCCAGCTAATCAAATCCCCGCGGCGGACGGGGGGGGAGAGGGAGGGGGGTGGAAGGGCGGACACAAGCTTGCAAGCTTCCGCACACAAACCCTTTACTTTGCTTTTTATTTCCCTTCAGCCCGATCGCCAAACAAACAGGACGGCAGCGAGGCGGACGACGCCACCGCCGCGCGGTGCATCGTGGGGGATGTAGTTCATTGTCCCCTTGCGACCAAGGCGCGAGTGTGAATAACGTCACGGTCGAAACTACCAATACCAGCAGGCAACGCGGTTGGCGAGGCCGGCCCTATCGGAATTCGGCGCGCGATGCATCATGGGCTTTGTAGTCCAACTTGTCGTTGCGATCATGGCGGGGGTGGGAAGCGGGTCGCGCCGAGACTATCAATACCAAAAGGCAATGCGGCCACGCGGTTGGGTAGCCCGGACCTCCCAGAACTCGACGCGCGATGCACCATGGGTGTTGTAGTCCATTTATTTTCCTTGTAACATGGGCGCGGGTGGGAAGTGTGTTCCCTTTGAAACTAGCACGTCCAGGAGGCATTGCGGTCGGCCAGCCCGCTCCCCGAGCATTCAGTGCACCGGAGGTGTATCTGGCTCTGTCAGCGCTGTGAATGAAGAGAGGGTTATTTTTTTAGTGGGATATAAGGTTCGTGCGGGCTTGAGTTCGCACCCTCGGCGCGCAGTGATGCCGAAATATTATGAAGACAAGGAGGAGGGTGGACCGTGTTCTGGGGTGAAGGAGGATCTGAGGACGTGTTTGATGGGACTCGACTGCATGCTCAAGGTGTGGATGGCAATGGTGGATTGAACAGGCCGATCCTTCAAGGGAGGGGGGGGGGGGGGGGGGGCGATGGGAACTTCAACCAGCGCGAATTGTCACGCCTTGCTCTGAATGGACGGAGGCAGATTCAGAGGCAGTCTTTCAAGAATGTGATAAACCAGTTGAAAAGACAAATCTGCGCAGAGGAAGAGTGGGTAAAACCACACTTGGTACGGGTACAATGGCCCAATAACCATCTTGCTGGCTGTTACTCTCAGGAAAGTCTAGTCGAGTTTATTGTCATGTGCACAAGTATGGTGAGGTCCAGATATAATGAAAATAAAGGCACGTAGACTCTGACAACACACACATACACAAATTATACCTAAAATATACAGATCTGCAAGACATTACAATTAAAAAAATAAACAAATCTGTGGTAGTGGAGGTAGTCTGTAGTTTTCTGTTATGGAAGTAGGATTATGGGTTGTGCAGCTTGGTTCAAGAATCAATAAATGTAGGAAAGTAGCTGTTTCTAAACTTAGTGTTGTGTGACTTCACGCCTCTGCACCTCCTGCCCAATGGTAGCAGTGTGAAGAGGTCATGCTGCGGATGGGGGGAATCCTTGATGATAAATATTGCCTTCAGTGATGGGGAAGTCTGCTAGTGATGATCTGGGCTGAGTACACCGTTCTCTGCAGCCTCCTATGTTCCTATGTGTGGGAACTGTCATAACAGACCATGATGCAACCAGTCAGAATACTTTATCCAATTAAGATAGACACAGAATGCTGGAGTAACTCAGGAGGACAGGCAGCATCTCTGGATAGAAGGAATGGGTGACGTTTTGGGTCGAGACACTTTAGGCTGAGAGTCAGGGGAGAGGTAAACTAGAGATATGCAAGGGTACACAGAACATGGAAGGTGTGAAAAGGACAGATCAAAGCAGACGATGATCAAGGAAATGTACAATGGTTCATTGTTGGCTGAGGGGAAGGTGACAACGAGACATACAAACAGTAAATTTAATCAGGACTGTCAAACTAGTCGGAGAACTTGGGTGGACAGAGAGGGAGAGAGTAATAGCAAGGTTTGCAGAGGTTATTTCACATACAAGGAACTGCAGATACTGACTCAACAGTTACTGCAGTTACTGACCCATAACTCAACGGGTCAGGCAGCACCTCGGGAAAATATGAATCACTGAAGGTTCCCAACCTGAAATGTCACCTGTTCATGTTCTCTCGGGTTGCTGAGTTACTCCAGTACTTTGTGTCTTATCTGTAGAGGTTTGTTAGATTATTCAGTGACATGCCAAATTTAACAATGTTCAGCTGGTATTTTTCATGTTTTTCAGCTAGTTAAACAATGCTAATGGGATAGAAACATAGATGCAGGAGTAAGCCATTCTGCCCTTCGAGCCAGCACCGCCATTCAATATGATCATTGCTGATCATCCAAAATCAGTTCCCCATTCCCACTTTTCCCCCATATCCTTTGATTCCTTTAGCCCTGAGAGCGAAATCCAAAGCTCTTTTGAAAACATCCAGTGAATTGTCCTCCACTGTCTTCTGTGGCAGAGAATTCCACAGATTCACTAGTCTCTGGGTGAAAAAGTTTTTCCTCATCTCAATCCTAAATGGCCTACCCTTTATTCTTAAACTGTGATCGCTGGTTCTGGACTCCCCCAACATCGCAAACATTTTTCGTGCATCTACCCTGTCCAATCCTCTAAGAATTTTATACGTTTCTATAAGATCCCCTCTCATCCTTCTAAATTTCAGCGAATACAGGGCCAGTCGACCCATTCTTTCACCATACGTCAGTCCCGCCATCCCGGGAATTAACCTGGTGAACCTATGCTGCAATCCCTCAATAGCAATAATAATAATAAAAATAATAGCAATAATGATGACATGTTTTTAATTATCTACTGCATGATATTTTTTAACTAAACATGATTAATGATATTGAGTAAAAAGGCAACTCATATCAAGAGGAGCTGTTGGAGGAACTCAGTAAATCAGACCGCATCTGTGGGGGGAAATGGGCTGTTGACATTTCCTGTTCTTCTGCTTTCACACCATCACCCCAGGCAGAATGAGTAGAGTTTCAAAGATAGACTCAAAATGCTGGGGTAACTCAGCGGGTCAGGCAGCATCTCTGGAGAAAATGGATTGGTGACGTTTCGGGTGGGGACCCTTCTTTAGGAATTTACTTTGCCATTTGGAATGTGCAGATAATGTATTGTCGTGACCAATTTATTATGGAAACTGAAAGTGAAAGGATTTGCCTGAAGATGTTTTCAAAAATTGAAAGTGTCTAATTTTGCCAAATAACAATAATTGATTTTAAAAAAAAGTTCCAAAATTGAACCCCAAAAAATTCAAAATCCATCTGTAAATTGAGCCAGATTATCTAAATGTAATTTCTCTATTTCATGTAGGAAGGAAAGACACCAAGGCAGTGCTTGAAAGAAGGACATTGTAAGGGTTTACAGCTTACTTTCTTTGAATGTAAAAGGTCAATGGTATGTATCAATTTTAAAGAGAGAATTTATTAATGTTTGGTTTAACAATAATAAGCATCATATTTGTACTGTGCAGTTGAATGTTGCTCTTCCAATCCACATGTATCTCATGGTGAACATTTCTACTTTTTTACAAAAGGGGGGCCTAAATAAGCCCAACTTTAAATATTATTATTGGGCAGCGCAGCTGAGAACTTTGATAGCATGGTTAACGAACGATGAGGAAACGGTATGGGTGAAAATAGAACAAAATTCATGTCCTAGTATTGCCCAGGCTGGGCTCCCATTTCTAACTCAAGTAAATTGGACAAAATTAAAAATAGATAACGATTGGATTAAATTCACGATGAAAACGTGGTTAGCTATCAGAAAGCAATTAAATCTTTTTAATTCGATATCTAGAGCAATGAAGATAGCTGCTAGACCCAATTTTATACGCAGCAAAATTGATAAGGGATTTAGAGACTGGGCAGATAAAGGGCTTATTACTATGGACCAGCTTTTTTGTGGGGGAGTCTTGAAATCTTACGAGCACTTGCAGAATGAATTTGGACTGTCAGGGTCGGATTTCTTTAGGTTCCTCCAAATACGGCACTACTTACAGACACATGTACATTGGGAGCAGATATGCAGACTACCTTCAAATTTGGAAAATACTTTCTTGAGGACTATAGAGGGAGTGTTACAAAAGAATTTGATATCCCATTTATATCAAGGACTTCAAGACTATATACGAGGAAATACTATAGAAACAAAACAGAAATGGGAACTGGAAATTAACATTATTATTACAGATGAACTATGGGAAAGGACATGTCTCTTGGGCCACAAGCTGACAAGCAACCCCTCTTGGAGGGAGTTCGACTGGAAAATTAAAATTAGAGCATTTAGGACCCCTTTAGTGTTTGCAAGATACAGTAACACCTCAAATTTATGCTGGAGACAATGTGGGAAGATCGGTGATCACACACATATATTTTGGGATTGTCCCAAATTGTACCAATACTGGAGGGACATCCAGGTAGAGATTAAATTAATTCTGGGAGTGGATCTACCTTTGGAACCGGCTTGTTTTATATTAGGAGATACTCCAGCAGCAACAGATATTCAAAATCAGAAATATTTGCATGGGGTGATGCTGTTGATTGCTAAAAAGATGATAATAGTGCTATGGAGAAAGGAAATGCCACCAAATGTTCAACAGTGGAGGGAAAGATTGAAAAATGTATACTTGATGGACAGTATAACTGCTAAACTCCAGTTGAGGACCGATGCCTTTAATATTATATGGAAACCAGTACTATTACAAATGCCAAGATTAAGGATATGAATGGATGAGCTTGCTATGGTGCCTGTGAAAAAGATGCTTCTATGATAGAATGTTAAGAGGATCCGATGTGATGCAAATAGAGGGTAGGTGATGTGTATTTTGTCATTTTACAATTGTCTTTTGTGTGTCTCTTTGTTTGGTCTGTATTTGTATTTCATTATGTCAATAAATGTTGAGTTCAATAACTTGTTTTATGTGGGGGTGGGGGAAACCTTTTAAAATCTCTTACCTTGACGGAGATGCAGTTTTTTTCCGTATCGTATCTCCGTCTTCACTGCAGCCTAACATCGAGGAGCTGGCGGCCTCTGCTGGAGACCGACTTCGGGAGCACCAGCCACGGGAGCCTGCGGACTTTAACATTGTGGAGCTCGCGGCCCTGGTTAGACACTGACTTCCGCAGCTCCAAGCCTGAGGAGCTTTGACCGCCCCGACGTGGGATCGCAGGCTGCGGGAGCTTCTATCTCCCCCACTGCTGCGACCACGGGTGGAAAATGAGGAAGAAGATTAGACTTTATTGCCTTCCCTCACAGTGAGGAAGAAGGGTCTCGACCCGAAACGTCGCCTATCTCCTTCGCGCCTTAGCTGCTGCTGCACCCGCTGAGTTGCTCCAGCCTTTTGTGTACCCTCGATTCTCCAGCATCTGCAGTTCCTTCTTTAACATCACAGTGAGGAATGTGGGGAATCCACTAAGGTGGATGTTTATGTTAACTTGTATGTAGTTGTGTGTCTTGTTGCTTTTGTTGTAGTGTGGCTGTATGGTAATTCGAGTTTCACTGTACCTTAATTAGTGTATGGTGTATAGTGTGGCTGTATGGTAATTCGAGTTTCACTGTACCTTAATTGGTACACGTGACAAGAAACTGACCTTTGATCATTTGAACTCCGCACTTTTGTCCCCAAGTTGTTGCAGAGTCCTCTCTTAATCTGCAGTTACCAAGCCCTTTAAAAAAAACATTGCTTGACCTCTGCCTCATTTCTTCAATTTCATTTTGTTCTCAGTCCATGGTCCTTCTCACCAGTCAACTCATATAAATATATATTTCCAGTTACCTTGTAATGTCAGGTTGGGATATTGGAACAAAGTTAATAATTGGAAATTAATATTTTTCTTATTGAACATACTAGATGATTTAAAAGATTGTGATTGTGCTAATCATGCTCTATAGATCTATGCATAGCAGGAATGTTGCGTCAACCAAATTGGAGTATTACACATCATTAATACCTTATGGATTTTTATTTTTAAGCTGGATAACAGAGCTCGTTTCAGAGGAAGAAAAGGATATTAACAATCCAACTGCAATGGACAATGCTACAGAATCTATATTTGTTGATATAGAAATAAAATAAAGTCAGTATATTTAATTTAGAGAATTATTAATTTCAGTGTTTGTTAGTTTTCTTTGTTTATTTTTTTTCCATATGCAATGCCTGTTTGATCCTTTTGCCATCAGAAATCATTTTGCAATTAAAGAGATTATGTGGACATAAGTGCTTTTGAGGAGTTCATTTTATGCACACAATGATTGTGTAAATACAGAATTTAAAACAATTTGGCAAAGCTTTTATTGTGTGCAAAACACAACTAACGAAGTTCTTGCTGAGGGGGTAATGTGATAAAATAATAATAGACCTGTTATGAAAATGGGTAAATGTCTCCGCCTTTGTAAAAATACTGTGCTATGTTATAGTTGACTTTGTATTTATCAATAAACAGTCAAACACTTTGACTGAACAAACTGCGAACTAAGTTTTTGTACTCACCTTTCTGCTGCTTTTTTGGTGTTGCATTATAAAGGGTCATAGAGCACAGAAACTGGCGCTTCGACCCAACTTGCCCCTGCCGGTCCCACCTGCCTTCTCTGGCAGCTTGTTCCATATACTCTCCACCCTCTGAGTGGAAAAAGGTGCCCCTCAGGTTCCAATTAAAATTTTCTCCTCTCAAGTTAAACAAAGTTCCTCTGGTTCTTGATTTCACCTTCTTTGGGTAAAAGAATCTTACATTCACCCTATCTATACCCCTCATAATCTTGTACACCTCTATAAGATCATCCCTCATCCTCCTGCACTCCAAAGAATATAGTCTTAGCCTGTCCGACCTCCCCATACAGCTCAAACCCTCAAATCCTGGCATAAATCTTCACTACACTCTTTCCAGCTGAACAAGATCCTTCCCATAGGATAACCAAAATGGAACACAATATTTCAAATGTGACCACCAATGTCTTGTACAACTGCAACATAACATCCCAACTTTTATGCTCAATACCGTGGCTAATGAAGGCCTTCTTGGCCACTGATGTAGGGGAATTCTGAAAATTATAAGAAAGATGAATAGTTTGTAATGTTTAACCCAATCACTTATATACTAGGGTGACATGATGGGAAAGTGGCCAACATAGTGAAGGGAACTATCCACTGGGTGGTGCCAGCAATGGCTGACTCCCCAACAGTCTGTCTGTCCGTTCCTTCTTTGTTGTTTTATAGTATGTGTTAAATGTATGTTTTAGTGTTCTTTAGCTTGTATTATGTTGGGGGGGGGGGGGGGTTGGAGGAAACGTTGTTAAATCTCTTGCCTCAACGGAGATGTGATTTCTTTCTGTATTGTATTTCTGTCCGCACTGCGGCCTAACATCGAGGAGCTGGCGGCCTCTGCTGGTAACCGACTTCGGGAACCCCAACCGCGGGAGCTTGCGGACTTTAACATCGGGGAGGTCGCAGTTTCTGGTTAGAACCCTACTTCGGGAGCTCCAAGCTGGAGGAGCTCCGATCACTCATACGCGGGAGCTTCGATCGCCGGCTGCGGGAGCTTTGATTGTCCCGACTGCAGTTGGTTGAATGCCCTGACTGTTGGAGAATAAAGAGGAAGAAGTTTGGACTTTATTGCCTTCCATCACAGTGAGGAATATGGGGAATCTTCTGTGGTGGATGTTCATGTTAACTTTTATGTATTGTGTGTCTTGTTGCCTTTTTTTAGTATGACTGTATGGTAAATCGAATTTCACTGTACCTTAATAGGTACATGTGACAATAAAATGAACATTTGAACTGAAGGGTATTACAAGAGGCAATACATTGAAATAATCATGGTATTGTGGATTCCACAGCAGTGTGCAAGTTCAAATAAACATTGGGGGTTGCAAACTAAGCTGAGGGCAATAAAACTGATGAGGAAATGGTGTATTTTAACGGGCCCATTTGTTGGACAAATGGGGGAGTGGTTTTCTAAATAACAGAGAACAGAAGGTTAAAGAGAACTTTAGTGAAAAACAATGATAAAGGCTACAGAGACTGATCAATTATGAAATATTTGAAAAATGTAAAATGCATATGTAACTGTTATTGTTGTGAGAATTAAAAAATGCAATGGGTGCTGGGTATCCTTGAAACACTTTAAGTTCTCTCAGATTGTTTCCCTGTGCGTACTGTTAAGACCTTGAAAATTGTTTGAGAACCTCACCATTACTCTACGAGATATTCTTTGTGCCTGTTCCTATCTGAGCCGCAATTAAGAGGGCAAATGGGCTCCACGTGAGAACCAGATACAGGCTAAACACAACATTACCTCCAACATTTGCCGCTGCGAACAGAGTACTACACAGGACGACTGTCATCGATGTGGCTCCTAATCGGGTGGGTGGGTTTAATTTTATCACCCATAGTTAGAGGAGTAGATCCCATATTGTTGTCAGGCAATCGAGAGTTGTGGTTCCAAAAGAACAAAGTGGAAGATAAAAATAATAAGTACTAATGTGAATTACGTGAGATATCGGGTACTAACGTGATGAGATATGTAAGACGAAGGGTAGTGGTATGGTGAGGTAAGATACAAGGGCTGCTAGTGTTGGCAAGAAAGCTGAAGGTGGTTTAAAATAATATAGAAATTAGGTGCAGGAGTAGGCCATTCGGCCCTTCCAGCCTGCACCGCCATTCAATGTGATCATGGATGATCATCCAACTCAGTATCCCGTACCTGCCTTCTCTCCATACCCTCTGATCCCCTTTGCCACAAGGGCCACATCTAACTCCCTCTTAAATATAGCCAATGAACTGGTCTCAACTACCCTCTGTGGCAGAGAGTTCCAGAGACCCACCACTCTCTGTGTGAAAAAAGTCCTTCTCATCTCGGTCGTAAAGGATTTCCCCCTTATCCTTAAGCTGTGACCCCTTGTCCTGGACCTCCCCAACATCGGGAACAATCTTCCTGCATCAAGCCTGTCCAACCCCTTAAGAATTTTGTAAGTTAAAGTATAGGTAGGGCATTTGACTTACTAATGATAGCTACTGATAAGCTTTTAGCAACCGGTTGACCAGTCCGCCTAGTCAAGTCAGTCAAGTCAGATTTATTTGTCACGAGCACATAAAGTGCAGTGAAATGAACTTGCCAGCAGCGGTACAATAAAAAAAAGAACACACAATACACAATAAAAATGTAACCCAAAGATCACCCACAGCATTCGTCACTGTGGTGGAAGGCTCAAAGTTTGGTCAGTCCTCCTCCATTTCCCCCCCCGTGGTCGGGACCACAACCATACGCAGTCGCCGCTGCGGGCGGCCAGATGTGCAGACAAGGTAAGTCCTGAATCGGTATTTCCTTACCAGAGACCACGGCTTCAAGATGGTGTAGGCCGCAGACCGGCGGTCGAAGATCTAAAGTCCCCACCGTGCTGCAGCCAGAAGCACCTAGGCCTATGCGACCTCCCGGTTGCTTAACACTACAACTCCCCCTCCCATTCACATACTGACCTTTCTGTCCTGGATCTCCTCCATTGTCAGAGTGAGGCCAAACACAAATTGGAGGAACATCACTGTGTATTTCACTTGGGAGGCTTACAATCCAGTGGTATGAGTATTGATTTCTCCAACTTCAAGTAATGCTTGCATTTCCTCTCTCCAACCACCCTAATTCTCCGACTAGTTTCACTGTCCTGATTAATTTTACTGTTTGTATCTCTCGTCACCTTCCCCTCAGCCAACAGTGAACCATTGTAGGTACACAAAAGGCTGGAGAAACTCAGCGGGTGCAGTAGCATCTAAGGAGCAAAGGAGATAGGCAACATTTCGGGTCGAGACCCTTCTTCAGACAATGAACCATTGTACATTTCTTTGATCATCGTCTGTTTTGATCTGTCCTTTTCACACCTTGAATGCTCTGTGTACCCTTGCATATCTCAAGTTTCCCTCTCCCCTGATTCTCAGTCTAAACAAGGGTCTTGACCCAAAACTTCACCCATTTCTTCTCTTCAGAGATGCTGCCTGTTCCGCTGAGTTACTCCAGCATTTTGTGACTATCTTCTGAGTTAATGTAGGACAGTTTACAGAGGGCAATGGAGGCCAAATCACTGGATGGATTTAAGAGTTAGATAGAGCTCATGGGGCTAGTGGAATCAAGGGATATGGGGAGAAGGCAGGCACGGATTATTGATTGGGGACGATCAGCCATGATTACAATGAATAGCAGTGCTGGCTCGAAGGGCCGAATGGCCTCCTCCTGCACCTATTTTCTATGTGTTTAATAAATGTATTTGAATTGATGATTTCTTCCAGCATTCTGGTGTATCAAAGCCTTAAGAGTGAATGATTCCCTTGAGGACTTTATGGCTGCGTTTTACGTTTTTTTGAGTGAAAATTATATTGTTTTAAGTGTGTGGGATTCAGCATAAAGCATAAGGTGTGGCAACTTGTGAGTTACATAGAAACATGGAAAATAGGTGCAGGAGTTAATTTTGATTTGTATGGAAAGAGGTGAAAAAGCATGAAGTGAGTGCAAAGATTGTTACTTGCTTGTTAGATTGGTTCTGGGAGAATTAACCTTTCGCCTAGATGAAATGGGATGTCACTGAATGATTCTGCTCTGTGTGAAATATATTTGTGGTATCCTTGTGTCTACAAATTTCATACAGTTGTAACTTAAGCCACACGAGGGCAGTGAATGTGCGTTTTATTTGTAACAGTTACCTCCCTACCGATCCTGTAAAGAGAACTGATATCCTTTGTTTTCATAAGGTTGATGTCACAGCTCTCTCTGCTAATGTCAAAATGTGCAGATTAATTCAATACAGAGATAGGTACTTGAATGCAACAGATAATGCATATAATGGAGTTCCATGGTAGGGGTTCAGCATCTTGGACCACTTTGCAACTGCTCATGGTGAATTTCTAAACCACAGCGATTAATATCGGTGGCAAAACAAGAACCAAACAATCATAACAAGCAGGGTTCAAGGAGCAAAAATGCATTGCTGTTAATTCTGTATCCCTTGCAGCATATATCTGGATAGATTGCCTTCAAAGGGTTCCATAAAATAGATGATATTATTATGTATTGTGGCAAGAAAAAGGAAAACATTATCAGATGCAGAAATGTAGAAACAAGGAACTGCAGATGCTGGTTTACAAAAATAGAAAGAGACACAAGGTGCTGGAATAACTCAATTTAAAGATCCAGACTCGAAATGTCGCCTATCCATATTCTTCAGATATGCTGCCTGAATTACTGAGGTACTCCAGCACTTTGTGTCTCAGATGGAGAAATATGAATTCTTTTTTAACTTTGTAAAACCTAGAAAGTTTTAGTAGTCAGATTTGCCAGCTGGTCCTTAGATAATTAGGTTGGTAATGAGGGAGGATCAAGCAAATGCCATTCTGTTTAAATGAGAGGGTGGGACAGTGTAATTCTTCTCACAATTCTTACATATAAATATAATATTACATACAATATAAATTTAACAAATTATTTCAATCTAATAATGAAAATCAACTTTGGCTAGATCCCCATTTTGAATATATTAATTATTATATATTCTAATAGTATATACAATATATGTCCTTTAATTCTGAGGCTATGACCTCTGGTCCTAGACTCTCCCACCAGTGGAAACATCCTTTTCACATCCACTCTATCTATGCCTTTTATTATTCTGTAAGTTGCAATGAGGGTCCCCTCTCAACCTTCTAATCACCAGCGAGTAAAGGCCCAGTGCTGTCAAGCGTTCATCATATGCTAACCCACTCATTCCTGGAATCATTCTCGTAAACTTCCTCTGGACCCTCTCCAGAGCCAGTACACCCTTCCTTGGGTATGGAGCCCAAATTTGCTCTTACAGCCTTATCGAACCTCAGCATTACACCTCTGTTTTTGTATTCCAGTCCTCTTGATATGAATGCTCGCATTGAACTTGCCTTCTTTACTACTGATTCGACTTGCATATTAACTTTATTTGAGTCCGGCACCAGCACTCCCAAGTCCCTTTGAACCTCCGATTTCTGGATTCTCTCTCCATTTGAAAAATAATCTACACCTTTATTCTTATTGCTAAAATTAATGACCCTGCATTTTGCTACACTGAATTTCATCTGCCACTTCTCTGCCCAAGTCCTTCTGCAGTCCTTGCTTCCTCTAGACTGCCTGCCCCTCCACCTATCTTAGCATCATCTGCAAGCTATTTGATATCCCTTTTAGATTTGGCAGCTGCCCGTTTCCTTTTACTTAAATGTATGTTACACTTTAACTCTTTTATTTATAATTAGACTTAGTGGGACCCGTTGGGTCCCAGCTTCACATGGGAGGGCTGGTCCCCCGAAGCAATATTCCACCTCTCCACCACCAATTCCAATATTGCTGGCCAGTGAGAGGTGGGGGGTGGGGGAGGGGGGGGGGGGGGGCTTTCTGGAACGCTAGCATGGTATTGTGGGCCGAAGGGACTGGTTTCCAGAGGGCTAGTATGGACATTGTGCGTCGAATTGATTCCTGGGCTGGCAGCCCAGTCACTGAGATCACTCACTCACTCACTCACTCACACACACTCACTCTCACACACACACACACACACACTCCCACATACATACACACACACACACACACACACACACACACACACACTCACTCTCACACACACACATACTCACTGACTCACACACAGTAAACTTTTTTGAATACTCACACGGCTGAGCTCAGCCTCTCCACTTTGGGGTTTCCGCAGTCAGCGGCACTTCCGCAATCAACGTGACCCCTGCATTTACCGGAAATTACGCAGCCAACGCGACCTGTCCACTAAGCCGAAGTCACGAAATGAGCAGGACTTTTGAACCAAACACAGTCGGACCTAATAAAGCATTTATTCCTTCCAAACGCAGTCGGCCCTAATAAACTGTGTTTGGAAGGAGATTAACCGCAGTTACAAATAAACTGTGATTAGAATATATCTAATATAGTGGAGCAGTGAAATCAGCAAAAAACACATATGCAGGTCACGATACAATAATAATCATATTGAAAGAGTTTTGGTTTGGGACACTCCTTTAGACTGAGCAGACTGCTCAACCCGAAATGTCACCCATTCCTTTTCTCCAGAGATGCTGTCTGACCCGCTGAGCTACTCCAGCTTTTTGTATCTATCTTCGGCTCTGCCATTGTTAAGTTTAGATTAGAGTAAAGATACACAGCATAAACAGGCCCTTCGGCCCACTGAGTCCACGCTTATCTTCGACCAGCCGTTCACACTAGTTAAATGTTTTCCAACATTTGCATCCACTCCCTAAATGCTAGGGCAATTTACGGAGGCCAATTAAACGACAAACTTGCACATCTTTGAGCTGTGTGAGGAAACCGGAGCACCCGAAGGAAACCATCCTGCCACAGGGAGAACGCGCAAACTCCATGCAGATAACACGCGAGGTCAAATTTGAACCTGCGTCTCTGATGTTGTGCGGTAGCACATCTACCACTGTGCCACCGAGAGAGTGCCACCACTGTGCCACTATATGAAAATGGCAGCAACAACAAAACAGGACTACAGGCTGGCAAGCCTGGCATCAGTTGTGGGCACATTTCTGGAAGGGATTCTAAGTGACAGGACCTACTAGCATTTGGATAGGCAGGGTTTGATTCGGGATAGTCAGCATAGCTTTGTGCATGGGAAATCATGTCTCACAAATGTATTGGATTTTTATTTGAAGAGTTATCCAAGAAGATTGAGAAAAGCAGGATGGTGGGTGGTGTTTGTGGACATCCGCAAGGCCTTTGACAAGATCCCACATTGTAGGCTAGTCTAAATGGTTAGATTACATGGGGTCCATGGAGATCTGGATAATTATATATAAATGGGTTGATGGTAGGAAGGAGAGGAAGGTTAAGATCTTGGAAAGTTATTTTTTGAGCCAGAGGCTTGCGATTAGTAACGTGCCGCAAGGATCGGTGCTGGACCTATTGTAATTCATCATTTATATAAACAATTTGGATAAAAATGTACATATCATTAGTAAATTTGCAGATTACACTAATGATGAGAGATCCTATCTTAAAACTAAACTACCATGGACTGTGCATTACGATATTTGCACTATTATGATCTGGTTTACTTAGAATAACCGGTAATTTATTGTATATTTATTGCTGTTGTTGTTGCGCCTAACATTCATGAAAAGCTGAGCCAGTATGAATTTAATTGTTCCGGTTTATATCTGATACATACGACAAATAAGCGTTCTTGGCTCTTGACTTGACTCTTGAATATAGATGGTTTCATAGACAGTGAAGATAGTTGTCAAAAATTACAGCACGATCTTAATCAGCAATGTAAGTGTGTCGACGAATAGCAAAAGCAATTCAATTCAGATAAGTGCAAAGTGTTGCATTGTGTGAATATAAACCAGGGTAGGACTTTCATAGTGACTGATATGGCCCTGGAGGGTGTTGTAGAACGCGGGGGCCTAGGGGTACAATCACTTAGTTATCTGAAGTGGTATTGCAGATAGACAGGATGGTGGAGTAGGCTTCTGAAGTAGGCTTCGTCACTTAGGGCATTTGAAATTTGGACTTGAAATATTATACTGCAATTGTACAAGACATTACTGAGTCCAGTAGTGGTCTCAGTGGGACTTTGTATAATTTCAGGAGATATGTTTGCTCTTATACAAAAATCTTCCAGTAATACATCTAGTCAATATAAGATTGTCTTGAAATTGTAACTTTAGTTCTGTCCCCACAGGTACTACTTGATCTATTGAATGTAATCAAGGTGGATATATCATCCACAGTACTCTCAACCACAATATTAATATAGACTATAAACAGCTCAGTCATTTCCTACAGCACCTCAGTCTCCCAATCAAAAAACAATATTTATTAATGCTTTCTTTCGTGTCTGGTAACTTGTTTGTGTTACAAAATGCTCTAGACTAATAGAAAAAAGGAGATGAGAAGCATGGTGCAGAATTTGTTCTCCAATATAATGTCCAAAAGTATTGTTATAGTAGGTATGTTACAAAACTTACCTTGAGCAGCGCTGCAGTTCTGCCGCTCCCCGTGTGCGCGACTTTGGCGCCTTTCAGAGGGGGGCGGGCTTAAAGTGCCTTTTTTTCAAAGGCAGGGAAAATCGATAAATGTCGGGCGATTTTGTTGCGGAAGAAAAATTGCTCCGACATTTCATGAATGAAGGTATTTTTAAATTTAATTTAGAGTAATTTAAAAATACCTTCATTCATGAAATGTCGGAGCAATTTTTCTTCCGCAACAAAATCGCCCGACATTTATCGATTTTCCCTGCCTTTGAAAAAAAGGCACTTTAAAATAATTTATTTATTAACTAGAGTAATTTAAAAATCACCTTCAAAAGCCGTGAGCGCCGACAACCGGAAGGATTTTGCGTAGGGGAGAAAAAAAGGTAAATAGTTTATTTTTATATTAAAAGTTGGTTTTTCGGGAGGCTTTAATAACATTTTCATGTTGCGAAATGGGGTCCCAAAAAATGTATGAACAAACAGTACTTTTCCTCCCGACTTCACCGCTAACCGCAACGTTCCAATCCACCGCATTCCACTAAAACCCACTCGCTAGTTGATTTAAATGGCCATTAATTTACAGGAATCAAACACTAAATTCATTCCATTTGGCCCAGAAATTCATGAAAATGAGATTTAAAAATTATGTTATATTGTGGATTATTGTGTGAATGTTATTTGGACACTTAGGCAATTAAAAAAAAGTTTATCTTTTCTTAAGAAATGGATAGATGTTTAGATCTACTCACTGAATTTTGTAATTAGCTACAATTAGATAACTAATTATATGCTTTAATTTCAGGTCATCCAAGTAAGATTGTTTCATATTTGTTTCAGAATGCTTCAATCTATAATAACTGAAAATTTCATTGAGTTCACTTAATTTTTAAGAAAGTTATGGGCTTTTAACTGTTCCAGATCACAGCTTTTGAGTTAAGTCAATTGAAAGGCAATGGGGAACAAGATGCTAATTTCCGAGTATGAAAATGGCCATAACTTTCTTAATACTGAAGATATGAAAGTGAATCAGGTGTCAAATTAAACTTATTTTTATGCTTTATCTGATGGGATAAATTGCAGACTTGATTTTTAAAATCTCAAAATGTTGTAACATTGCTAGTTATAGACAATAATAGACAATAGACAATAGGTGCAGGAGTAGGCCATTTGGCCCTTCGAGTGGTGGGCAAATTAATGGGAAAGATACTTAGAGATAATATATATAAGTATCTGGATAAAGAGGGTCTAATTAGGAACAGTCAACATGGATTTATGCATGGAAGGTCATGTTTGACTAATCTTCTTGAATTTTTTGAAGAGGTTACTAGGGAAATTGATGAGGGTAAAGCAGTGGATGTTGTCTATATGGACTTCAGTAAGGCCTTTGACAAGGTTCCTCATGGAAGTTTGGTTAAGAAGGTTCAACTGTTGGGTATAAATGCAGGAATAGCAAGATGGATTCAACAGTGGCTGAATGGGAGAAGCCAGAGGGTAATGGTGGATGGCTGTTTGTCAGGTTGGAGGCAGGTGACTAGTGGGGTGCCTCAGGGATCTGTGTTGGGTCCTTTGTTGTTTGTCATGTACATCAATGATCTGGATGAAGGGGTGGTAAATTGGATTAGTAAGTATGCAGACGATACCAAGATAGGGGGTGTTGTGGATAATGAAGAGGATTTCCAAAGTCTACAGAGTGATTTAGGCCAGTTGGAAAAATGGGCTGAAAGATGGCAGATGGAGTTTAATGCTGATAAATGTGAGGTGCTACACCTTGGCAGGACAAATCAAAATAGGACGTACATGGTAAACAGTAGGGAATTGAAGAATACAGTTGAACAGAGGGATCTGAGAATAACCGTGCATAGTTCCTTGAAGGTGGAATCTCATATAGATAGGGTGGTAAAGAAAGCTTTTGGTATGCTAGCCTTTATAAATCAGAGTATTGAGTATAGAAGCTGGGATGTAATGTTAAAATTGTACAAGGCATTGGTGAGACCAAATCTGGAGTATGGTGTACAATTTTGGTCGCCCAATTATAGGAAGGATGTCAACAAAATAGAGAGGTAACAGAGGAGATTTACTAGAATGTTGCCTGGGTTTCAACAGCTAAGTTACAGAGATAGGTTGAATAAGTTAGGTCTTTATTCTCCGGAGCGCAGAAGGTTAAGGGGGGACTTCATAAGAGGTCTTTAAAATGATGAGAGGGATAGACAGAGTTGATGTGGACAAGCTTTTCCCTTTGAGAATAGGGAAGATTCAAACAAGAGGACATGACTTTAGAATTAAGGGACAGAGGTTTAGGGGTAACATGAGGGGGAACTTCTTTACTCAGAGAGTTGGAGCGGTGTGGAATGAGCTTCCAGTGGAAGTGGTGGCGGCAGGTTCGTTGGTATAATTTAAAAATAAATTGGATAGGCGTATGGATGAGAAGGGTATGGAGGGTTATGGTATGAGTGCAGGCAGGTGGGACTAAGGGAAAAAAGTTGTTCGGCATGGACTTGAAGGGCCGAGATGGCCTGTTTCCGTGCTATAATTGTTATATGGTTATATGGTTATATGAAAGTGAATTAGGTGTCAAATTGAACTTCTTTGTATGCTTTATCTGATGGGATAAATTGCAGACTTGTTTTTTTAAATCTCAAAATTTTGTAACATTGCTACAGTATGTTGCTTTTTTGTTTCACCAGTACACCAGCCGGTCAGTGTATGTTTTTAAATTGAGCCTATTTGCGAGGATCTAGATGCTATTGAAAGATATTTGGAGTGAGAGTACAATCGACGTTATCTGCAACTAAACAAAACCTTTTTTTTTTAAATTTCAAAATAGACTTTATTCAAGTAATAAATTTATACCATACATGAACCGTGCGGAAAATTCATCCAACATTTTTGGAGGCTATACAAATTGTTCAACACAGTTTATACATTTTTCAAATTCCGCAAATCTGTCCCCCACCCGTGCCACTCATGTGGCCCACTGGCATGGGATACCTTCCCTTATTTTTGAGGGGCGTCTCCACCAAAGATTATCGAGGAGCAAGATGCGCCACTCAGTGGAAATCCAATGGGCTGGTGTGTAGTACGTAACGGAACGTCACGGCCGCCATTTTGGCGGATTGCCTCCCCATGTGTAATCCGCTCCAAAGCTACAGAGCAGTTGTATACAAAGATTATAGAGGAGCAAGATGCATTAGAAAGTTATTAGATTTATTTGTAATAGATCTTTACTTACCTCTCGATCCCTCTCCCCCCTTTCGATCTTTCTCTCCCTCTCGATCCCTCTTTCTCTCGATCTTTCTCTCCCCCTCTTTCGATCTCCCCTCGACCACTCTCTCCCCTATCTTCTCTCGATCTCCCTCCCCTCTCCCCCTCCTTCCCTCTCTCTCCCCCTCCCTTTCCCCCCTGTTCCCCCATTTCCCTCGCATCTTTCCTCCCCAGCCCCTCCTTTGCGTAGTTTACCTTGCATTGCATAGTACAGCTTCCCTTGTATTGCTTTAACACACACTGTGCACAAAATTACAGGCACACACAAACACACATTCATATAAATATATGGTGGGACAGATAGAAGAAAATCTTTGGATAGAAGAGCTTATTAAAATCTTCCTACAAAGACCATTATGTAATTTATTTCTATCCTCTTTTGGGCCGAAGGCATAGCAGGGCTAGAGAGGGAAATCGAGAAGAGAGGGGAGAGAGATAGATCGAGAGGGGAGAGAAAGGGATTGAGAGGGGAGAGAAAGAGATCGAGAGGGGAGAGAAAGAGTTCGACAGGGGAGAGAAAGAGATCGAGAGGGGAGAGAAAGAGTTCGACAGGGGAGAGAAAGAGTTCGACAGGGGAGAGAAAGAGTTCGACAGGGGAGAGAAAGCGATAGAGAGAAGAGAGGGTGATCGAAAGAGAGGGGATAGAGAGGGATCGAGGGGTAAGTAAAGATCTATTACAAATAAATCTAATAACTTACTAATGCATCTTGCTCCTCTATAATCATTGCTTGCAACTGCTCTGTAGCTTTGGAGTGGATTACACAGCGGGAGATCGAGAGACAAGGATCATAGAGAAGCTCAGTTTTCCAGTAGACGCCATAGTCGACGCCATCTCTGGTCCGCTAATATGGCGTCGACAATCACACACGTGATACTAGGCCTTTTCCACGGAGTGGCGCATCTTGCTCCTCTATAATCTTTGGTCTCCACCATACCGTGCCCACCATACCGTGCCTCCCCATGTCCAGTAGCGGAAGGACCCTAGACTGTGGCCCTCCCCCACCGAGCCTTGGCATTGGCTGCACTGAGCTTCAGTGCGTCCCTCAGCACGTACTCCTGCAGTCTGCCACGGGCCAGTCGGCAACATTACCTGACGGACATCTCGCTCTACTGGGTGGTGAAAATGTTTGGGCAGACCAAAGGGCGTCTTTCACCGAGTTGATGACCCTCCAGCAGCACTCGATGTCAGTCTCTGAATGTGTCCCTGGGAACAGTCCGTAAATCACAGAGTCCTCTGTGACGGAGCTGTTCGGGATAAAACGTGCCAGGGACCCTTGCATACTTCTCCAGACTCTTTTTCAAATCCACTCTCTGCAAAGAGGTGGGCAACCGTCTCCTCTCCATAGCAGCCGTCCCGAGGGCAGCGTGCGCTGGCAGTGAGGTTCCGGCGGTGCAGGAAGGATCTGATTGGGAGGGCAGGTCCAGCAAAGCCAGGTCTTGGTGCTTGTTGGTGAGTTCTGGCAATGAGGCATTTTGCCAGACAAGCTGGGCAGTCTGCTCAGGGAACCACGCCACCGGATCCATCGAGTCCTTTCCCTGCAGTGCCTGCAGGACGTTCCGTGCTGACCACTGCCCAATGGACATGTGGTCAAAGGTGTTGGTCTGGAAGAACCTTTCCACAGACGACAGATGGGGCTGCAATGTCCAGCTGACTGGCACATTGCGTGGCATCTGCGCCAGGCCCGTCCTTCGCAACACCGGGGACAGGTAGAACTTCAGCAGGTAGTGACATTTGGTGCCCACGAGCCTTGGCTCTACACTCCGCCTGATGCAGCCACACACGAAGGTGGCCATCAGGGCGAGGGTGACGTTGGGCACGCTTTTACGCCCGTTGTCTGCTGACTTGTACATTGTGGGCCGTTGCACCCGGTCTATCCTCGACCCCCAGATGAACTGGAAGACGGCCCGGGTGATCCCTGCGGTGTAGGAGGGAGGGACAGGCCACACTTGCGCCAAGTACAGCAGCCACGAGAGCACCTCACACCTGATGACCAAATTTTTACCCGTTATGGAGAGGGAGCGTTGCCTCCACAGCTCCAGCTTCCTCCCCACCCTGGCTATCCGCTCCAGCCAATTCTTGTTACATGCCTCAGCCCCCCTGAACCAGATCCCCAGCACCTTCAAGAAGTCAGGCTTGATGGTGAAGGGAACGGAAGATCTGTCGGGCCAGTTGCCAAAGAGCATGGCCTCGCTCTTCCTGCGGTTCACCCTGGCTCCCGTGGCCGACTCAAACTGGTCGCAGATACTAATCAGTCAGCGGACCGACCCTGGATCCGAGCAGAAGACAGCGACATCGTCCATGTACAGGGAGGTTTTTTCTTGAATGCCCCCAGTGCCTGGCAATGTCACTCCTCTTATGCGCGCATCCTTCCTGATGGATTTGGCAAAAGGTTCAATGCAGCAGACAAACAAGACAGGAGAGAGACGGCAACCCTGCCTGACTCCAGACCTTACAGGGAAACTGTCTGATTCCCACCCATTGATTTGGACTGCACTACGGATATTGGTGTAGAGCAGTTTGATCCAATTTCGGATTCCCTCCCCAAAACCCATTTTGGAGAGCACGTCCCTCATGTACGTGTACAATATCCTATCAAAGGCCTTCTCCTGGTCCAAGCTGACTAGGCAGGTGTCCACCCGTCTGTCCTGCACGTAGGCGATGGTATCTCTCAGCAGTGTTAGGCTGTCTGAGATTTTCCTGCCAGGTACAGCACAGGTTTTGTCCGGGTGGATCACCTGTCCCAGACTTGACCCGGTTGGCGATGGCCTTAGACAGGATCTTGTAATCTACATTCAATAATATTATGGGTCTCCAATTCTTTATATCCTTCATCTCCCCCTTCTGCTTGTAGATTAAGGTGATGCTGCCCTTGCTCATGGAGTCTGACATGCTGCCAGCTAGAAGAATGTCGTTGTACACTTCTAGCAGGTCCGGGCCCATCCAGTCCCACAGAGCCGAATACAACTCGGTCGGTAAGCCATCTCTTCCGGGAGTTTTATTCGAGTCAAAGGAACGGATGGAGCTAGTCAACTCCTCTAGGGTCAGTGGTTGGTCCAGAGTCTCCCGCTTGCTGTTCTCCAAGACCTCCGTGATGGAGGACAGGAAGTTCTGGGAGGAGGTACTGTCTATGGCCTTTTGGTCATACAAATCTGTGTAAAAGGATTTGCAGATCCTCAGCATGTCCGTCTGCGAGGATGCTACCGAGCCGTCCTCCTCCCTAATGCTGTTAATCACAGAGCTCCCCCTGTGAACCTTATGGAAGAGGAAACGTGAGCATGTCTCATCCTGCTCCACATGGCGGACCCTGGATCGGAAGATGATCTTGGAGGATTCAGAGGTAAAGAGCCGAGCTTGCCGGTCCTTCACCTCTCTAAGTTCCTCCCTCACACTCACCCCTCTCGACTGCAGAAGGAGCAGTTGTTGCAAATCTGTCTGGAGTAGGCACAATACCCTCTGTCTTGCTCTCTGAACCTCTTTAACTATGAAGAACCTCTTAATGTTCTCCTTGGTTGCTTCCCACCACAGTGTCGGGGAGCCAAAGAGGGGCTTCACCGTACTCCAACATGCGTAGTCCCTCTTTAGCTCCTCGATGTTCTCTGGGGTCAACAGCTTCACGTTTAACTTCCACGTCCCTCTGCCCGCCTTCCGGTCCTCCTGTAGGTGACAGGAAGCCTGAAGGAGGCAGTGGTCAGAGAAGAACACCAGCATGAGGTCGGTGTGTCTCAACGTGACGGCCTTCGTCGTGTAGACGAAGTCTATCCGAGATCGGGCCAAACCGTCCGATCTCGACCAGGTGAACCATGGCTGGGACCCGCCTGCAGGGTCGTTGAAGGCGTCGCGCAGCTTTGCGTCTTTTACCATCTCCATCAAGAACTTGGACATGCTGTCCAGTCTGCTGTCGGCACTGCCGAATTGTCCAGCTGCATCAATGATGCAGTTGAAGTCCAGAACGAGTTGCCGGGACGTGGCCAGCAGCACTGGGAGCTGCTGGAGAACGGCCAGCCACTCGCTCTGCATGGGAGAGGCATACACATTAATCAACTGGAGCTGAGAGCCACAGTACACAAGGAGACGCCCCCCCCCAACTACCCCCCTGACCTCAGTGATGGCGAAGTTCCCTCCCCACAGCAAAATCCCCAGGACGGAAGCACAACAGTCATTGCCCCCCGAACACACCGACAGTCCGTCGGGCCACAATCGCAACCACCTCCGATAGCAGCGGAGGTGTGGCAGCCCACACTCCTGAAGAAAAGTCACATCTGCCTTGACCTTAGCCAGGTACTGTAAAGAGCACATTGTGCAGTGCTCTTTATACTGTGCACGTTTAAGGATGCCAGTTTGAGCTCCATTGTCTTTAGAGTCACTGACCATTCTCATGTCCCTTCATGCCCACCACTTCGGTGAATTGCCTCACCTTTCCTGGGCTCAGGAATCCAGCGCCGGCATCCTCGATGAGGTGGGTTTCAGGTGGCGTAACCCAAGGTGTCGTTGGGGGGGACCTACTTGTTCCACCCCCTTTTGGGCACGCCGCTTCCTCCGTCGCCTGCAGCTGGGTCACGGTGGCTGGTTCACTGCTCCCAGAAACCCGGAGCTGGGGGCTAACGGCCTCTGCGCTGCTCCCGGTCGCCCGGAGCTGGGGTCCATTGGCTGCTGCAATGCTCCCGGTCGCCCGGAGCTGGGGCCCATCGTCCGTTGCGCTGCTCCCGGTCGCCCGGAGCTGGGGCCCATTGGCCGCTGCGATGATCCCGGTCTCCAGAGGCTGGAGCCCCTTGACCGCTGCACTGCTCCCGATGTCCTGGTACTGGAGCCCCTCGGCCGCTTCCCTGCTCTCGGTCTCCTGGGGCTGGGGGGTGATCGTCGTGGCCCCTCTCTTTTCCTCCCCCGTTTTCTTCCTCTGCCTCCATCGTTGGGACTTCCCGGTCGCCTCATCCTCTGACGAGGAGAGGTTGCTGCCTTCTGTAAGAGAAAGAGACCTTTTTTGGGGTTTAATTTTGGACTTACTAGTCCTTTCCGGCCTCGGCTCTTTGGGCTGAACCCTCTGGTGCTTCTTGTACTTCATCGTTGTCCATTTCTCCTGCTGTTCCCCCTCCTCCATTGACTCTCCCTCCTGGGCAGGATGCTGGGGGTCTCCTTCTGGCACTTGGGGGCTCGAGGTAGTTGGGCTATCCTCATCCCTGTTCCCCCTTTCTGCTGGGGTCTTGGCAGTGGCAGTGGTGGGGGGTGTCTCGCCCACCTTGGGGGTGCTGGCAGCAGCCCCTCTTGTCGCCTGTGCGTAGGTGCAGGCTCTTTTAGGGCAAGCCCTGTAAAGGTGGCCTGCCTCCCCGCACAGGTTGCAGTTCTTGCTGGCCTGACAGTCCTTTGTCTCATGGCCCTCCATCTTGCAGTTTTTGCAGGCAACTGCAGTGCATTGGGCCATCACGTGCCCAGGCTTGTTGCATTTCCTGCACAGCCTGAGGGTTAGGGTTAGGAAAACCGAAGGAGGGTGGATGATTGCTCTGTCCTTGTCCACCCTCAGCTTGACTTGCCGCTTGCTCGTCCAAATCCCATGCAGGTCCTTCACATCCACGCAGTTCCGTTCCCTCGACGTAGCGAGCAAAGAAGGTGAGGACATCCAATACGGGCACATGTGGGTTGAACATATGCACCGTGATGAACCTTTCCTTCTCGGTGGGGAGGGTGAAGAGCGGCTGCGCTTTCAGCAGCGACAGCGGAGCTTCATTCCCCCTGTCTTCCATCACCTTCTGCCATCCCGCCGGATATCAAAATATCCGTTACCCGGGAAGTCCTGGAGGCAGTAGATGTCCTTGGCCTCAATTTTGCAGGCCTCTAGCAAGACCTTCTTCACGAATAGGTCTCGTGAGAAGGGGGTCCCCTTGCTGAGGTCCTTGACGCTGATCATCAGGGTATTGTGGAAACCCTGTACTCCAGCTCCTGTTCCTGCTGACATTTTGGCTGAATAAGGTATTAGGTTGGTTACCCAGCCAGCATAGATCCACCTCTAAGCCCGCAGCCGACCGACTCCTCGTCAACGATTCCGCTCTGCAATCCACGGCCCTTGTCCCCAAGGGACCGCCAGAACTGTTCTAATAAGAACATATTCTTTTACTCAAATACTCGTCCTGGGAGAACCGCCTTGGTAACCACGGTCTCTCCCCTGCCAGGTAAGTATATTTAACCGTGAAGCTTGGTGTTTAGCAAATCTCATTGGTTTGACGCATTGTGGACCAGTGGTACATGACGTCGCACTGTCTTGAGGGACAGGGTTGCTGAGAGCCCGAAGCGCGAGGCATCCTGGGAATCGTAGTCTCCATCGCTCGGGAAAGCAGTCGGTGGCTGGCGGGACTACAACTCCCAGAAGCCTCGTCGCTGGCCCGGCGCATGCGCCCGGGAGGCCGTTTGAGTGACGCTGCTGCAGCCGCGGCGGCGGGTAAATGTTTATCCCGTGGCCGGGCTGTGGAGATAGTGGGGCGGCGGTGGAGGAGGAGGAGGAGGAGGAGACGGCGCTGTTGTCTGGCAGTCGCGACGAGGAACGGAGCGAGCCCGCGAGCGTCGGGTGAGGGAATAACCGGTCAGGAAATGACAGTTACTCGGTTAATATTGTCGGGGAAAAGGAGGAGTGATGGAGGAGCGGGTGTCCCGTTTGATGCGACCCTTCTCCTCCTCCTCCTCCTCCTCCTCCTCCTCCTCCTCAGCTCGGATCGAGGGAGAGGGGAGGGTGGGGGAGACTGGACAGGACGGCGAGAGGCCTCAGAGGAATCCTGTCTGCAACAGCAATTAAACTAGGCGCCGCAGAGATGGTGCAATCATCAACTGCAGTTGGTGGGTAGCGCAGGGCAGCATCTCCTGGTATGTATTGGGATGAACTAAGGCGGTTTCCCAATTTACAGGCTGTTTATCCGCTGAAGTGGCAAATACATGGTACGCATGTTGCCTTATTCCTTCTCTCCAGAGATGCTGCCTGTCCCGCTGAGGTGCTCCAGCGTTTTGTGTCTTTCTTCTTGCCTTATTCATGCTGTATGTGCATTGAAAACATGAGCATCATCTGCAGGCACATTCTGTCGCTCTGCAGGGCAATTCATGAATGAATCGTACCATGTATCAGGTCAGTCGTCTTTTAGGCAGCTCTTCTGGAACAAGGATGACTTGCTTTCACCCCAGTTCTGTGGGTTCTGAGCTGCCTGATGGGACAAACCCATGTGGGATCTAAAGTGTCTGATCTAGCAGAGGCAGGAGATGCTTGATGGGGCAGGTACGCAATTAGATGTGCCTTTCTGATGATTATTCTGACTTATTCTAATCTCACGTTTGGTAAAGAGTTGATTTCAGTGGGGTTCTCACTGATACACCAAGTGCTACTCATGCATTTTGAATGGTTGTGGGTCAGGGATTCCCTTGAACTGGTAAGAATGTTCACTTTTAAGAAGGCTTTGAGGGTGATTGCCTGACATGACATGACAATGGGGGGTTACACAAAAAGCTGGAGAAACTCAGCGGGTGCAGCAGCATCTGCAGTTCCTTCTTTAACAATGACATGACAATGTCTGTTTTAGGAGTGTGTTATCAGGAATCTGCCATGGCCTGTCCATCAGAGTCTATAATGTGTAATTAAACCTTCAACGCTGAGGGAGTTGGCCTGAAAAAAAACACTGACATTAATTTGATTAGTGTGCCAGTGGACTTGCAGGATTTGAGTGGACTTGATTGGTGTATTTGGTGCTGGGAGGTTGGTGTCTACTGCTGGTCAAGATTGTGCTAATGGTAGGTGTGTCTCTTGTATTCAGGAGGGAAAGGATCACTTGCCAGGTTTTGATGTATTGATCTTCAAACACTTTTTCTCAACATCAAAGGTTGTGCTGCCCCCAGGCAGTGGTAATGTCATAATTAATGCCACTTCTTTACAAATGGCTCTGTGCCATGGGATATAGACAATAGGTGCAGGAGTAGGCCATTTGGCCCTTTGAGCCAGCACTGCCATTCAATGTGATCATGGCTGATCATCCACACCAATACCCCATTCTAGTCTTCTCCCCATATCCCCTGACTCCGCTATCTTTAAGAGCCCTATCTAGCTCTCTCTTGAAAGTATCCAGAGAACTGGCCAACACCGCCCTCTGAGGCAGAGAATTCCACACTCACAACTCTCTGTGTGAAAAAGTGTTTCCTCATCTCTGTTCTAAATGGTTTACCCCATATTCTTAAACATGTTTCCTGCCTCCAGCTTGTCCAAACCTTTAATAATCTTATATGTTTCAATAAGATCCCCTCGCATCTTTCTAAATTCCAGAGTATACAAGCCCAGCCACTCCAAACTCTCAGAATATGACAATCCCGCCATCCCTGGAATTAACGTTGTGTACCTACGCTGCACTCAATAGCAAGAATGTCCTTCCTCAAATGTGGAGACTTAAACTGCACACAATACTCCAGATGTGGTCTCACTAGGGCCCTGTACCACTGCAGAAGGACCTCTCTGCTTCTATACTCAACTCCTCTTGTTATGAAGGACAACATGCTATTCGCTTTCTTCATTGCCTGGTGTACCTGCATGCTTACTTTCATGACTGATGAACAAGGACCCCCCAGAACCTGTTGTACGTCCCCTTTTCCCAACTTGACACCATTTAGATCATAATCTGCCTTCCTGTTTTTCCTACCAAAGTGGATAACCTCACATTTATCCACATTAAACTGCATCTGCCATGCAGCTGCCCACTCACCCAACCTGTCCAAGTCACCCTGCATTCTCATAGCATCCTCCTCACAGTTCAGACTGCCACCCAGCTTTGTGTCATCTGCAAATTTGCTAATGTTACTTGTAATCCCTTCATCTAAAGCATAAATATATATTATAAATAGCTGCAGTCCCAGCACCGAGCCTTGTGGTACCCCACAATTCATTGCCTGCCATTCTGAAAGGGACCCGTTAATCCCCACTCTTTGTTTCCTCTTGCCAACCAATTTTCTAACCATGTCAGCACTCTACCCCCAATACTATTTGCCCTAATTTTGCCCATTGATCTCCTATGTGGGACCTTATTGCATGCTTTCTGAAAGGCCAATTCTCTGGATACTTTCAAGAGAGAGCTAGATCGGGCTCTTAAAGGTAGCGGAGTCAGGGGATATGGGGAGAAGGCTGGAATGGGGTACTGATTGTGCATGATCAGCCATGATCACATTGAATGGCAGTGCTGGCTCAAAAGGCCGAATGGCCTACTCCTGCACCTATTGTCTATATCCCATGGCACAGAGCCATTTGTAAAGAAGCCTGGCATTAATTATGACACTACATCCACCGGCTCTCCAGTGTCCATTTTCCTAGTTAAATCCTCAAAAAATTCCAAAAGATTAGTCAAGCATGATTTCCCCTTCGTAAATCCATGCTGACTTGGACCGATCCTGTTACTGCTATCCAAATGTACCGCAATTTCATATTTTATAATTGACTCCAGCGTCTTCCCCACCACCGATGTCAGGCTAACTGGTCTATAATTCCCTGTTTTCTCTCTCCTGCCCTTCTTAAAAAGTGGGGTAACATTGGCTACCCTCCAATCCACAGGAACTGATCCTGAATCTATAGAACATTGGAAAATGATCACCAATGCGACCATGATTTCTAGAGCCACTTTCTTAAGTACCCTGGGATGCAGACCATCAATCAGGCCCTGGGGATTTATCAGCCTTCAGTCCCATCTGTTTACCAACACCGTTTCCTGCCTATTGTGGATTTCCTTCAGTTCCTCCGTCACCCCAGAGCCTCTGGCCACTAGTACATCAGGAAGATTGTTTGCGTCTTCCTTAGTGAAGAGGGATCCAAAGAACCTATTCAACTCGTCTGCCATTTTCTTGTTCCCCATAATAAATTCACCCATTTCAGTCTTCAAGGGTCCAACTTTGGTCTTAACAATTGTTTTCCTCGTCACATACCTAAGCTTTTATTATCCTCCTTTATATTCTTGGCTAGCTTACCTTCGTACTTCATCTTTTCTCCCCATATTGCCTTTTTAGTTATCTTCTGTTTCTCTTTAAACGTTACCCAATCCTCTGGCTTTCCACTCACCTTTGCTATGTTGCACTACTTCTCTTAATTTTCATACTGTCCCTAACTTCCCTTGTCAGCCACGGTTGTCCGTCACTCCCGTTGGAATATTTCTTCCTCTTTGGAATGAACTGATCCTGCACCTTCTGTATTATTCCCAGAAATACGTGCCATTGTTGTTCTACTGTCATACCTACTTCTGCACCTATTGTCTATCCCTGCTAGGGTATGTTTCTAGTCAACTTTGGCCAGCTCCTCCCTCATGGCTCCATTCTCAGCTTTGTTCAACTTTGTTCAACGATGTGGTTTACATTTTTGGGGTCTTATTGTGGTATGTTATTGTCATGAGTGATAGTAAGTATTGTGCTGTTGGGACATGTTTAGTGTGAAGCCTGCTTCAGATATGTTTTTGTGTATGAATTGATAACTTTAACCTCAGCTTCTACAGGTGTATCTGCCGATTACTACTTAGGTGAATGTGACATATATTGAGCTTTCTCTCGCCTCCTGTGTATTAACTCTACTCCAGCAGGAGGCTTGTTGGAAGTGTCATGCAATGTTGCGGGGGAATGATTTAGGTGTGTTGGACCGTTGACACAGTCTTGCTTGTCCTGAGTATGCACTGAGATCATGAATGTTGTGATCCAGTTTGCTCAGGATTATGGCACGTAGCTGTTGTATGGGATATAGTTATGTAGCTGTCGTGGGATGTTTTCTGAGTGCAGCCAACTTGTTTCTTTTTTTAATTCATTTTTTTGTGATTTGGATCTCACTGGCAAGGGCCCTTTTTATTGGCCATCCTCTTACCTTTGGGAAGGTCTTTCTTGAATCACCTCAGACCTTCTGATTTGCTGTTTCATTAGGTGGTGTTCCATGATTTTAAACCCAGAAATGATGAATGTTTCCAAATCAGGATGATGAAGGGCACCATTGGAAGGGAACCTGTTGGTCATGGTGTTTTGTATCCTCCCAATACCCTTATCCTCCCTTGTGGTAGGGGTCACAATTTTCGAGATAATTATGCTGGTCACTTGCATGCATTTTGCAAATGGCAAATAATGCAGTCACTGTACCAGTAAAGATCATGCAATAATGTCTAAGATAGTAGACGAGATGTCAATCAAGTAACTTTTCCCCGAATGGAGTTAACTGCCAGAGAGAAGGAATGGGTGACATTTTGGGTTGAGACCCTTCTTCCGAAGAAGGGTCTGAAGAAGGGTCTCGACCTGAAACGCCACCCATTCTTTCTCTCTGGAGATGCTGCCTGTCCTGCTGAGTTACTCCAGCATTTGTGTCTACCTTCCATTATAAACCAGTATTTGCAGTTCCTTCCTACACAGAATGCTTTTGGAGTTGCACTCATCCAGGTAAACGGCAAATAATGGATCATATTCCTGATAGTAACCTGTAGACAGTGGAAAAGCTTAGCATTGTTCAAAGGTGAATCATTTGTCGCAAGATACCCTGCCTTTGACCCAACCCTGTATTAATGCACCTGGTCCAGTTGAGGTTCTGGTCAAAGGGGACCCCAGTATATTGTCAGTGACATCTTTGATCGCTTTAGTTGAGGATTGGGAGATTTCTTTTCCCCACAAGCGCAATTTTCTCTCTGAATTTGACAAGTTCACCTTCCTTGCCTCTCATTGGATTTTCAAGGAAAAAATGGTCCAGGCAATAGACAATACGTTCAGGAGTAGGCCATTCGGCCCCTCAAGCCAGCACCGCCATTCAATGTGATCCTGGCTGATCATCCACAATCAGTACCCCGTTCCTGCCATCTCCCCATATCCCCTGACTCCGCTATCTTTAAGAGCCCTATCTAGCTCCCTCTTGAAAGTATCCAGAGAACCGTCCTCCATCGCATTGCTGGATCCTATATCCTGGCTTTGAGCAAGTTTCTGGATTTTGAGTCGTAGTCTTACAGCACAGAAGCAGGCCCTTTGCCCAACTTGCTCATGCTAATCCCACCTGCCTGCCCTTCGCCCGTATCCATAACCATATAAGAATTACAGCATGGAAACAGGCCTTCTCGACCCTTCCAGTCATCTCAGCCATCCCTTTAAACTTTTCCTATCCATGTACTTGCTGTGCTCTTTCCACCACCATCTATTCCTTAAATTGTATGTTTTCTTTTGGAACTTTCGTATGCCTGTGGAGCTAGCTGTTTTATCTCCTTAGAAGCATGATTTCTATTTCTCTTGAACCAAAACGCAAGGCAATCTTGAATCGGAAACTCATCAGGTTAATGAAACATAAATTACTTGAAATTATTACTTTGTACTTTCTCTGTTTATTAAAAAAATAGTGATTTTGATATGAAATATTGCACGGAAAAATATGTCAACAGCTAGCCAGGTAGTTGGTTGGTCCTTTTATCGTGTTCCAGAAAGGGTGTCTCCCCCAGGAGTTGTTTTCTCCCATCTTACTTCTGGTCTTGGTTGTTACAAAGTTCCAAGTTGTATCTCTTGATGTTGATCTAAGATGTTCCAAGTTGCAGTGTTTTAATGAAATTCCAAAACAAACTCCAGATACTGCAAATCTGAAATAAAACAGCAAATGCATTAAATAAATATTTTGTTTTCCTCTATTATAGGATGATAGCATCTAATGAGCTGAAAAACAGGTCCTGAGAAGGGCATTTTGCAAGTTATTTGTGAGTGGGAAGATCACTGTCATGATGCCTGGTAGCCAGGTTATTGAATTTATGACATTTTAAATGCAGCTTCACATCAACTGCCCAGAAAATCTAACTGGAAGAGCAACAGTGGAGAGAAAAAACACCGTTAATGTTTCAAATCAGGGGCTTTTTATCAGAACTAGAAAGGGTCATCTGTTCCTGTTTTACTGTTGTTTAGTTTCGAGATATAACGTGGAAACAGGCCCTTCAGCCGACCATTGATCACCCGTTCACACTGGTTTTATGTTATCCCACTTATTGTCCATTCCCTACACACTAGGGGCCATTTACAGAGTTTAATTAACTTGCAAACGTGCACGTCTTTGGGATGCGGGAGGAAGCCGGAGCACCCAGATGAACCACACATGGTCACAAGGAGAACAGCACCCGAGGTCAGGATTGAAGCTGGGTCTCTGGTGCTGTGAGGCAGCAACTCTACCAGCTGCATCACTGTGTCCCTCTTGTCTCTTTTGGCCCTGGTGAAACCTGAACTTGATTGCAGGAAATAGATCACATACTAATAGTAAATGCATCTTGGTAATAGTGCAGTAGTGCTGGGTTCCTGACAAATATTTCAATTTGTCCTATTTTTGGTGTTCTGTGACCAGGTTTACAGTTGCCCCGAAACCTGCTGCAAAGAGGAATTGTATTCTGTTAGTTTCATTTGGTATGTTATCATGTACAATTTTCAGTTTTGATTACTGTAAATGGCAAATCCTTAATCGAGTTAAATTCTTTTGGGAAAAATTGCTGCGCATTTAAGAATGTCATGCTGATTCTTGAGTGTTCTGTCTAATGTCTACCTTATGCCACATAATTAAATGACTTGTATAGGGAGACATAAATTACATATATAAACTTCTGTCTTCATCCCTCTGTTTCTACTTTCACAATGAACTCAGTTAAGTTTGTCAGTGTTTGTAGCTTTTAATAAATTAACAACAATTCTGGAACAGGCTGTGGCTTGCAGTAGTTTCTCAGCCAGTTTCTACTTTGCTTCACTTTTCCACTTTTGTAATCCTGGCATTTTCTGTTTCAGTTTAATTTCAATTTCTGCAATCATCCATAGAAACCTAACTTTAAGGTGAGTGTGCACAATTATGTTCATCCCAATTCTCCCCTCCTGCTCTGAACATAAACACATGACCAAAGGAAGGGTGTGGTCTGACGTAACAGCTGTGCCATTCTGTAAATGTCACAAATTGGTTGACCTCATTGTTTTCCTGCACTAATTCCAAGCATCAGAGTTCTTTAATATTCAGAGCATAAAATCCACAAATCTCTGCCACGAATATACTCATGAACTGAGCCGACACGGTCCTCTTGATGGTTAATTCCAATGTTTCATTATTTTCATGGATGAAGAAATTGATGATGTTATCTCTGCTCTCAGAGGCCAAACCCTTATTACTCAGACTGTGAGCCCTGGTTCTCAACAGCTGGTGAACCTTTTTTTCCTATTCTATCACATATTATTGGAGCAAGAGATTTCTGCTCTTGTACTTAAATTGACTTGCAATGAGAGCCAGCTTTCTGTTTATTGCACCTGCAGTTTTAACTAGATGTGTTTCTTGACAGCCACGTCTCTCTGGATCCCAACATCTTTCAAATTTTAATCATTTGAAAAGATAGTCTGTGTTTCCATTTTTTTTCTGGAAGTGGAAGGCCTTGCATTTTTACATGTATTCCAACTGCAATGTTACTCATTTATTTAACCTGTCACAAATCCCTTGATGCCTCATCAGCAAATGTAGGCACATTAAACAGGCTGGGAACTCATCACCATTCAATTTACTTTCCCACACATCATAGCTTCCTGATTAAAATTATAATTTTTCCCTACCATTTCATCTGTTAACCAATTCTCAAGCCATGCCATTTTATTACCTTCAACATCGTATACAGCCATTTTGTTTAATAATCCCTGATTAGCACTTTAACAAAGGCCTTCTGAAAATCCAAACACCATACCATCTGGTCCACCCTAATGTATCCCCCTAGTTATAATATATAAAATAACCTGTCAAATTTAATTTTGCTTTCACAAATCCACACTCACTTTGCCTAGCCTTATTATTATTTCTTTGTGTTTATTACCACATCTCGGTAATAGATTCTGCCAAATCTCTTACTACCAGCCTAGTTGTCTAGTTGTCTGTGGTTCCCTGTGTCTCCCCCCCCGTCCCCCCCCCCCCGTCCCCCCCCCCCCCCGTCCCCATCCCCGTCCCCATCCCCGTCCCCCTCCCCTCATTTTCTTAGAGTTGGGTTATATTTCCTATCATCCAACCTGTCGGCGCCATGCTAGAATCTATGTAATTTTGGAAGACGAGAACCTTGGGCTGCAGCTTATCAGATTCCAGGGACTTGTCATGCTTTATTTTGATTAATTTCTCCAAATCTTTTTTAAAAACTAACTTTCTTTGTGTTCCTCATTTACTCATCAATTCGTCATTTACTCATCAGTTAGTTCTCAACAATTCCCAGGAGGTTTTTAAGTATCTTTCATGAGACGGGGGTAAATTATTTAGTTAATTTCTCTGTCTATTCTTTATTCCTGATATTTCTTCTGTTACACTCCATAAGGTGCCAGCATGTTCCTTGCATATATGTAAACCGAGATGCAGTAGGCTGATCTATTGGTAATTTATAACCACATGCTCTTAAATAACCTGGGTAACCATTCATCAACAATTTATCCACCTCTGCCTAAACAAAATATTCCACCACTCTACTTTCACTGACCTTTGGAGGAAATGCTCCAGAGATTCAGACTTCTGAGAGAGAAATTGTCATTTTGTCTCTCTTTTAAATAGATGCCTCTTTAATCTTAAACTAGGAACCACTAGTTTTAGATTCTCCCACATCCACCCTGCCAAGGCCCTTGGGATCCTGAATGTCCCTCTTCTCAGCATTACTTCAATAACTTTTGAGATTTTTTCTTGAATTGGTATTAAACCATTTCTATTCCATTATGGAATACAACCATTTGTATTCCAAAATCTCTCTCATTCAGTTATCTTGTCCTGGTGTCTTTTAAAAGAGAACAATGTAAGTTTCTGAAAAGAAAGAAGAAATTTGCAGGGCCATTGTGAAATGTTGGATGAGTGGGATTAAGTGGATGTTCTTAATGGAGTTTATATAGAGTAGTGTGGTCTATTCTGTGTTGCAACCATTCTGTGGCACTATGTTCATTTAGAAAAGTTATACAATGTTCATAACTACGGCAAAGTAATGGTGCAGGCAACTTCAGTTTTGACATATAACACTAAAACTAATCTCTCTTGCAGTCAAAAGAATTTGTGCAAAACCAGCATGTAAACTATAGTCCTTGTCACCAAACATCTACATTTCAAATTTGCACAAACCTGTGTGCCAGTTTTCCTGGACATTGGTAATGGCATGTTTGATTGGGTCTTCAGAAAGTACCATTTGTGCAAATATACAAATTGTGAAGTATTTATCTTTATTTAGGCTGAGCGCAGTGAAAATGGCGCTCTTCTTTTTATCCGTGACTAGGTAATGGAGAAAGTGTGCATGTGGATAATTGAAACTTTCCATAATTTTACTGCAGAGGAAGAGTTTAATTTTATTGTGATAGTTATGAAAGGTTCTAATGAGTGGACAATTTACTTGTACACCACTGTTACGACTCCCGAAGGCAGGTTCCTCAGAGTCGCGTAACAAATCAAAAAAACAGGGTCAGGTTTAAGGGGTAAAAAGTCTTTAATTTTGTTAAACTAAGACAAAACCCGAACCTGATTTAAACAACGCGGTCAGGGACCAGAATCGGCTAACAAATAAATATAACAGTGCTCCAGCCAGCCTCACAATGGGCCGTCGGACTGCAGACTCTAATCCTGCCTAAATAGACATAAGCCTGCAACAAAATACCCGAAAACCCTCAGGTCATCCCTTCTGTCCCAATACAACATTAATTTACAAA